>CM040122.1:365453673-366653673 GCA_022559845.1 Amorphophallus konjac | reverse complement strand
TCACCCCTTTTTCATTGGTCCACCTAGACCATGTGGGCCTGGTCAACCATCCTAGGTGGCCATCTAGAAGGTTGGAATGCCAATTGACCACATGGGAGACAAAGGGGGTAAAATTTCCAAGGTAGGCTACCTACCCTTTCAACCTTGTCCCCTCTTGGTCAAGGGGCGCCCCCCCCCCCCCCCCTAAAATTTTTATTTCTTTTTATGTGTTGGCCACACTTAATCCAGGCCATCCCTTCCCCCATCCCTAGATCCAATGGTGGAGATTGGATTTGATGTGTAGCATATATATACTTGTATTTTCCCATTTAGAACAATTAATGAATGATAGAAAAATTGTGAAAGCCCAAGGAGCTTCTTGCACCCCTCCCCTCTCTCCTGGTGTTCTTCTCTTCCCAACCCCAATTCTAGAGTGGATCTACCTTCTATCTTCTCCCCTCTATCTCCGGTAATCATCGGTGCCGCCGCCGCCGCGTTCGTGCCGCCATCGAGTCGCCGCGAAGTCGTCTTCGGTATTCTGTCCATCAGGACAGAAGCATCTTCCCCGAATTCCTGCTCCCACCTCCCACCTCCTCTAGAGCTGAAATTTTTAGGAGTGGTTCCCCTCTTGAACCCCTATCTTCACAAAAACATTCAAGTCAAAATTCCTTCATTTGGCATTTTTAAAATTTCGTTCCCCTTCTATTACCAGATCTGCCAGGTTTCTGTCTACAGTGACAGTAACTCTGAGTTCAACATATCCGGACCACTTTTTGATTTTTACAGGAGCTCCAAATTTTATTGGAAGTTCTGTCCACTTCCTCTATCACCACGAATTTTCTTGATTTTTGGTTTGCCCCCTACATATTTTCTAAAATTCGTTCAAGTTCCCAAATCTGTTCTGTCTGCCTCATTCCAGATCCGATCACCAGTTAGTCAAAAATCCATAAAAAATCGTAGCCTCAACCAATCTTCCACAAGAATTATTGCCGTTTTCCTTGTTCAAACCTCTACAACGTTGGTGAAGAGCTCAGGAGCTGAATCGGACGTCTACCTCGCGGTCAAAGGCAACTCTCAGGAAAGTTCCCTGCTGATCTGAGATTTCGGCCACTGTACAACAGCAGCTTGGAAATTCGGTCAAGGCCAGATCTGGAGCAATCCATTTTTTCTCTTTGGTCCTAGATCGAAGTATTTCGAGTTAGCTTTCCAACGGCATCAGTTTCGTGTCGATCCGACATCGGGACTTATCGCAGCGTCCGTTCTCGTCGGAGCGCGCGCCTGAAAACAGAAGTTGCAGATCCGTGAGAAGTTTTTCCGACGGGTGCCGATCGGAGCCGCCCGGCCTCTGGTCGACGTTCCAGCAGGTCGCCATCCATGGAGCGCTTCCCCAGGCGTTCCCTACTACAGCGGTGCCACCCGGTCCCACACGGCCCCTCCGACCAGCACGTGGACCCCACGGTTGGGAGTACGTGTGCTGCCGAAGAGACGCGAGAAGCCGCCCGTCAACCCGAAATCGATCCTCCCGGACCCACTTGTGTAGCCCTTTACCTCCCTGCGTGGAGTGGGCGATATTTCATTGCTGTCATTATTGTGTAATATTTATTCCGGGAGTACGAGTTCGGCCGGGTCCGTCTTCCCCATGCCGAGAGCGTGGAGGTATCGTGTTCGCTCCTACACTTGGCATTTTACTTTATTTCATATATGCTTGTTTATGCCGCTGCTAGAGAGTATGTTTTAGGATCTAGCTCGCTATATATTGTGATATCACCGCTGCTGCGAGAGAGAGCGTGACCGTCCCGTGACCCGATCCGGGCACAAGAGAGAGCCGACCACCCTAGCTCACTGCCGGTTTCTCAACCGCGCACGTCCGACGCTTCCCTCACTAAGGGACGATCGCGAGTTTGCATAGCGTCCAAGGATCGCATTCCAATTGGAGTCGTGTCCGTGGTCTCGTCTCGCATCAATTTGGTATCAGAGCGAGGTTGAGTCTAGGGTGTCTACAACAAAAATAAAAAATTGTCATTTAAGTCAAGTGTCTAAGTCGGTCTTAGGAGTTGCATTTTCATCCCTTTACTTGGTATATCAAAAGGTGTTGTCCGAACGTTAGGCTACGCCTATCGGGAAGGCCGCACACTTGCGCGAGTGATCTTCGGATCGATTATCTCCGCCACGTACCGAGTTTTGGTTAAGTCTAGGTGCATTAGTTAGCATAACATTTTACTTAAAAAAAACAAAAATGGTCTTGCATCTCCATTCCTAGGGGACCCAACCCCATCTTTGCAACCATGGCCGCATCCCGAGCCTATAGTCCCGATGAAGTGGGCGCAATGTTCCAAGCCATGATGGCACAAGTGCAAAGGTTTAGTACAAGCCTAGATCGGTTTACTATCGGGGTAGATTGGTTGTTCCCGGAGCCACCCCAAGGACCCCTTCACCACGAGAAGGACATTCCTTCCTCACCCATGAGAGATCCAATGTCATCACTCTCTATTTCTGAACTTGATTCGGAACCACCTCATTTGGAATTATCAAAGCCCGAGCCACCCGTATTTCTAACGGGTACTCTTTATATAGCCGAGCCACTTCTTAGATGGCTCAAGGAAGGCTCGGTCCCACATCCCTTCCCATCCATGGACCCCACCATACCTTTAGTGCCGTTCAACTCATTCCATACCACATTTCGATCTAGTCACCATGTTGATACGTTGGACGATCTTGTCATGGGATTAGACTCACAATGGAAGTTGACGCATCTATTGGCCCGAGGCTTTGACCAACCCACTAGTCTTAGTTTCACTCATCCGGCCTTAGGGTCTATTACCTCCGAGTGCACCGTGGGTTGTGTCACCACGGAGGTCCTCTTACTCCTCCCCTTACCAGCCGAGCCCGAATTCATACCCTTTTGTCCGAGGGAGGAATCATACTTATTACCTACGATCCCCGTCCCACCCGTCACAATGCAAGAAGGTGACTATCCACACCTTCAAAACTTCTACACGTGGACCGTGAATTGTGGGAACCCACCACAAGGGGTCATACCTTCTTTGATCCCTTTGACCCATTCCTTAGTGGACCCCATGACCCACCTTATATACTTCATTTCTTCAAGGGAATCCACTACCACACTCCTTCCCCATGGGCCGGGTCGTCTACATCCACCAAGCCCGTTCACTTGCGAGATACACAATCCTCTAGGGGAAAGGAAGACGGTGCATTTGGAACCCCTGGCCCTCCCACACCTAAGTCCCATATGCATGCATGGCCCACTTTAGGAGGACTAGGAATTCCCCATTCCGCCAACCACCGGTTACGTCAAATGCATGCATGGCACACGTTCGGGTGTCCTGGTCCGCCGTCATCCATGTACGGGTCGGACTAACCATAGATTTGTCTCGAGTCATGAGTCGGTTTCTTATTTATGTGGTTTGCATATGTGTGTTAGTGCATGGTGAGTCTGCATGTGTCTTGTACAAGCTCGTTGTCAGTCTCTTAAGAGTGAGAGGCGATTGGACTCACTCGATGAGTATGGGATCGGTTCTATATCTATACCCGGATCTAGTCACCTACAGGGACCCAGCGGTAATTCCTAGTGCGTCTTCGAGCCGCCTCCTTTCCCTTGAGAGTGACCCCACCCCGGAGCGTTCCACCACTAGCCTCTTCCCATAGCAGCATGCGCATATCGAGTATATGTGGAATGAGCAGGTGACGGTCACTTGGAGTGGAGCATACCCGCGTTACTTGGCACGGTGACGGATTCGCCAGAGTACTCGAGCATCCATACCCCTACTCGACGGGGTCGAGTTCCTCCCACCCGGGGAGAATTGATGGGGACATCGAGGCAAGACCGTCCACATTTTATTTGCATTTATGTCCTTTTATATTTGTATGTATACCCTTGTGTTATATGGGTACGCAATTGTAAGTCTTAGTGGGTTTATATGTAAAATTCCAGTAGGCCCAAGCAAGGGGGCCCTCACCCCTTTTTCATTGGTCCACCTACACCATGTGGGGCTAGTCAACCATCCTAGGTGGCCATCTAGAAGGTTGGAATGCCAATTGACCACATGGGAGACAAAGGGGGTAAAATATCCAAGGTAGGCTACCTACCCTTTCAACCTTGTCCCCTCTTGGTCAAAGGGGCGCCCCCCCTTAATTTTTTTATTTCTTTTTATGTGTTGGCCACACTTAATCCAGGCCATCCCTTCCCCCATCCCTAGATCCAATGGTGGAGATTGGATTTGCTGTGTAGCATATATATACTTGTATTTTCCCATTTAGAATAATTAATGAATGATAGAAAAATTGTGAAAGCCCAAGGAGCTTCTTGCGCCCCTCCCCTCTCTCATGGTGTTCTTCCCTTCCCAACCCCAATTCTAGAGTGGATCTACCTTCTATCTCCTCCCCTCTATCTCCGGTAATCATCGGTGCCGCCGCCGCCGCCGTTCGTGCCGCCATCGAGCCGCTGCGAAGTCATCTTCGGTATTCTGTCCATCCAGGATAGAAGCATCTTTTCCCGAATTCCTGCTCCCACCTCCCACCTCCTATAGAGCTAAAATTTTTAGGAGTGGTTCCCCTCTCGAACCCCTATTTTACAAAAACATTCAAGTCAAAATTATTTCATTTAGTATTTTTCAATTTTCGTTCCCCTTCTATTACCAGATCTGCCAGGTTTCTATCTACAGTGATAGCAACTCTGCGTTCTACATATCCGGACCACCTTTTGATTTTTTTAGGAGCTCTCACTTTTATGGGAAGTTCTGTCCACCTTCCTCTATCACCACGAATTTTCTTGATTTTTTGTTTTCCCCCTACATGTTTTCTAAAATTCGTTCAAGTTCCCAAATCTGTTCTGTCTACCTCATTCCAGATCCGACCACCAGTCAGTCACAAATCTATAACAAATCGTAGCCTCAACCAATCCTTCCACAAGAATTATTTCCGTTTTCCTGTTCAAACCTCTACAACTTTGGTGAAGAGCTCAGGAGCTGAATCGGACGTCTACCTCGCGGTCAAAGGCAACTCTCAGGAAAGTTTCCTACTGATCTGAGATTTCGGCCACTGTACAACAGCAGCTTGGAAATTCAGTCAAGGCCAGATATGGAGTAATCCATTTTTTCTCTCTGATCCTAGATCCAAGTATTTCGAGTTAGCTTTCTAACGGCGTCAGTTTCGTGTCGATCCGACATCGGGGCTGATCGCAGCGTCCGTTCTCGTCGGAGCGCGCGCCTGAAAACAGAAGTTGCAGATCCGTGGGAAGTTTTTCCGACGGGTGCCGATCGGAGCCGCCCGGCCTCCGGTCGACGTTCCAGCATGTTGCCATCCCAGGGAGTGCTTCCCAGGCGTTCCCCACTACAGCGGTGCTGCCCGGTCCCACACGGCCCCACCGACCAGCACGTGAGCCCCACGGTCGTGAGTACGTGTGCTGCCGAAGAGACGCGAGAAGCCGCCCGTCAACCCGAAATCTGTCCTCCCGGACCAACTTGTGTAGCCCTTTACCTCCCTGCGTGGAGTGGGTGATATTTCATTGCTATCATTATTGTGTAATATTTGTTCCGGGAGTACGAGTTCGGCCGGGTCCGTCTTCCCCACGCCGAGAGCGTGGAGGTATCGTGTTCGCTCCAACACTTGACATTTGCTTTATTTCATATATGCTTGTTTATGCCGCTGCTAGAGAGCATGTTTTAGGATCTAGCTTGCTATATATTATGATATCACCGCTGCTGCGAGAGAGAGCGTGACTGTCCAGTGACCCGATCCGGGCACAAGAGAGAGCCGACCACCCTAGCTCACTGTCGGTTTCTTAACAGCGCACGTCCGACGCTTCCCTCACTAAGGGACGATCGTGAGTTTGCATAGCGTCCAAGGATCGCATTCCAATTGGAGTCGTGTTCGTGGTCTCGTCCCGCATCATTGTGTCTCGAGGAACTCGCGGCGATTAACATATTTCAACAATAATGAAACCCGTCGCGACCATTCCTCCAGGGGACAACCCATCATCTGCAGGGCCCCAGTCAGCTGCATGACCACGGTATGCACCCCCCAGTACGTGGGGTGGGGGTCGGTGAAGATCATGGCTCGCAGCGTCAATAAGGTCTGATTGACCGGCAGGTCCGAAGTAACATGACCTATTGAAGGCACGGCCAGTGGGTTGAACTCAATGATGCTGTCCACCGCGGCCCATAGCTCGGCATCCATCGCTGCTGATGAAGATGGGAGAGTCAACGTCAAATGGCTAGACCATTCGGGCTGAGAGGGTAGTTCCAGGCCGACGACCACAAGTGGCGAAGGTGAAACTACAATAGAAGCGTCTGATGCCGCTATGATGAGCGGTTGCTCCATTCCCACTAGAGAGGCGAGGCCCGCGTCCGATGATGACGTCTCCACCGTCGGGACAAGAGCCACAATCTCGTCCGAAGAAAGAACGGCTGCAAGGACCGAATCTGATACCACAACGGACATACTTGCTCTGCCTCCGCCTCCTCAGCACGGCTCATGTCCGTTGTCACTTCGCTGGCCGGAAGTGCAAGAGTCGCGACCTTGGTAGAGGGAAGGGTATCGACCACGGTTGGGCCCGATGCCGCTCCGGAAGGATCTTCACCCCTCTCTACCTGGGACTCTCCCGAGGGTGTTGTAATGATTGCCAATATATTCCCCATAAGTCAGGCTTCCTCGGGGACGATCGGCTTCGGAATAGGTGGGAGCGGGACCACGAGTCGCGGGATGGCCCCCGTCCGTAGAAGAGATGCCAAGGACCCCGTGTCCGGTCCCAGAAGTACCTGCAACCTTCGAGCCGCCCGCGGACCAAAGGCTGATCTCCACCTGGGGACGGCCTTGCGGGCCCGGACGGCACGCGTTCTTCAGAACGTCGTTATTGCCTAGCCATGCAACACAAGATTAGCCACTCACCATGTGAAGTAAATTGCTGCATTCACAAAGGAGCCGAGGGGTCCTCATGCTTACCTCGTCCACCGGCACTATGCTACACTCCGACGTCATTTCTTCCCGAGTGTCAATTTCAGGCACTGTCTCCTCCCGAGTTTCGATCTCCGACACTATTTCTCCCTCTTCCAGGGCCTCAACTGCCAGGATAGGAGTCTCCACGACCCTTTGGGGGGCTTGATCCTGCACAGCTCAAGTAAATCAATGGTCCCAAAGGGAAACCATAAAAAAGAGAGAAGAATAAAGTATACACTCACGGCCACTACTGCCCCTTCTTGTGGCGGCACCTCGACAGCTGGGGCGAAGGCGCTCGAGCTTGTTGCAGCTCCTTCCTGCTGCAAGGCCTCGACTATGGATGCTAATTTGTCCAAAGCCGCAGTAGTCTCCTCCTGTCTGGCGGTTGCTGAACCTGGGACATGGGTTTCAATATCTTCTGGCGGGGTTTGTTCCTGTTTAAATCCAAAAAGCGACAATAGCGAAGAGATCACTTGGCGGCCTAAGGAAAAGTCCGAACAAACAAGCCCCCACACTTACGAGTGCCCGCTCTACCAGGCTCAGAGAAGCAGATAATACCGGGACTTTCCATGCGGGGACTTGAAATCCGGACTCCCCGGGTATGCCCTCGGTTGAAAGCACCTCATCAGAAGAATAGCCATAGTCTACCTTTTCGCCTGACGAGGATTTGGTCCGAGTGGGCACCTCTTTTGATACCGAAGGGGCCCCCATATCGGAGTCCGGGGTTGGCGCATCATCACGCGGGATCAGCAACCGCGGCTTCCTGACCTCCACCCCTTTCTCTTATATGCCTGCCCGAATCGGGATGTATCGGGAGCCACCTCTGGCCGAGGGACTGCTGCACCAACTCCTATCAAGTGAAGCGAGATCCAGGCTCAGCTAGGCCCGTAGGGATTTGAGGAATGGGGACAATCAATCAAGATGACCAAAAAGGAAATAATATACCTACTTCAACTTCTACAGCAGGAATTGGGTCGAAGAAGGTCTCTTCAACAGACTCCGCTGCCCCGCGAACCACGGCTTTACCTACGCCAGAAATGGATACGGCTGAAACAAAAAAACACACATGTCACAAGAGGCCCCTTCTTGGTATATAGACAAGCCTTGAAGAGCTCCGAAGTTTAGAGGGCCTAACCTGCAGGCTGACTTGCCTCTGCCCGAGCAGCGGTGAACTCTTCGAAAGACGGGGGTAAGGGAACTGGAGGGATGACCACCGAAGTAGATGTGGCCTCCGCCTTCCTCCGCTTTGCCTTCTGCTTCTCGGCTACTTTAGCAGCGGCCAACGCCTCCTTCACGGGTGATTTCGCCCGGGAGCGCTTCCTGACCTTTGGAAAAGGAGTCGTGGTGGGAGCTGGTTCCGCCGCGTTAAAGTGGGGAGGCTTCTGCACCAACCGGATAAGGTTCTGGTATTGCGCCAGCTGGTTACTGGTAGGATTGTCTATCAAAGGAAAAGAAAGAAAGAAAAGAATCGATTAGCACTCAGCACCACAAAGGGCCGTAGCTGTGGAAGATAGAGACGGACAAGCGTCATACCATGAGGGCCGGTGTATAATCGTAGAGTTAGCGGCCAGTAAGTCAGGGCCGATTCTGTGTCCCTGCGAGCCGCCTCCCGGACCAACCAAACAACGTCCCCAATCTTCACGCAGCGGTCTGCGAGATGAGCTAGATCCGCGTGCTGCTTGAAGGTAAGGTGACAGTAGAGGCTGAAGTGGTCCAGGCCCCACCCATCAGCATAATGGAAGGAGATGTTCAGGCGCGTGTCCAAGATGGAAACTGCTGGGTCATCCACCTTCAGCCTGTGCGCCCGGAAGAGAACATATAGCCATGTAGTTTCTTTGTAATTTTAGGGCCTGCGTTCCTCTCTCCTTAAGAAGGCGCGGTAGGGGCATGTCGGGTCCGTCTCCGAGCGCCAGGTGCGAGCTGGGGTGCTTTCTTCTTCCACCGGGAAGGGATAATTGATAAGATCCAGACGGTCTGCCCCGATCTTGCACAAATGCGTGAGAGTCTTCTTGAACTCATCCTTGGCCACGGGCAGCATCTTGAGCTGCGGGGACGGTCTGGCCTCCCAAGCGTCCTTGCGATCAGCCAAATATGCAGTCACCTCCTTCTCTTTGCCATGCTTCAACCGGAGCAGATGCTCTGAATCAATATCAAGGACGAGCGCCGACTGTTTACTCAAGAATTTCCGTTCAGTGCCATCCCAGCAATCGGTTCGGCACAACCGATAAAAGCCCAACCTAGCGTTCCACCATTTTATGTAGTCCACTGTCACCCGTGGAACTCGTCCAAGCGCCGGCACTCTGAATGCGGACTCGTCGGTCCGATGAAAATAATCCCACCAGCTCCGGGCATGCTCAGCAGTCAGGCTGCCCCGAAGGCTCCGTACAGGCAAGTTAAATTATGCGCTGTACGTTGGAATATGCTGGTCATATCCAAAGTTATGCCTGAAGCGGAAAGGGTAGTAGGGTTCCAGCAACAAGGTGTCCCCCTTTCTGAAGTCCAGCACGCTCGGGCGGATAGACAATGCCCAGTCGTGAAGCTCCGGCTCTATCAACGGGTAGACCACAGTCTGCTGGCTAATCGGGTGTGGATACTTCTCCACTTGGTCATCCCGGCATTCTCTCTTACTATTTACCAAAGGACTGGAATGAGCGGCCAGGGTCCACAAGTGAATACTGCCTGGTGAGTCATGGGGAACCGCTGTAAGCCTGCCCCGAATATTGAATAACTATAGCGTCGTTGAGCCCACCTCGGCATTCGCAAATTCCAGCATATGCAGAAACAGCCCCCAAGACTATATGGCGCGTGGGGCGTACTCCGGAAACAAGGAACAAACCCAGGCATTGAAAAAGTGCAGTTGGCCAATGAAGCGAGCTTGGCACGGGAACTGATGAACACTGACGTCCCCCAGCGTCTTGAATATGAGACACAGTGCAGTCGGGCACAGTGACAATTTGATGCCCCATGCCATTTGGCAGGCAGGGTAAATGGCGTCTGGCCAGATGACGGTTTCATCCCCGTATGGCAGAGCGAAAGAGCTGAGCCAGTAAGTGAGGAAGGCCGCACAGTGTGTCATCGAGTCAACCCCTGCTGGGTTAGCACCACTTCGACGCCCTTTTGAAGTTGGGAGCATCATCTTAGCTCTGCTCTTGTTGCGCTTCTTCCGAGCCACAGCAACGCCGACACAAGAGAATTCTTTATACTTCTTCGGCCCGCCGAAAAAATACTTCAGCCACAGGCTCAGCCTGACCTTCTTACGGTCCCCGCGGGGAGGTTGCTTCCCGCCATGGGATGATTGGTATAACTCCCGGTACGCCTTCATCAGGAACAGGTAGGAGTATCCCAGTGCATAGATGCCATCCCCATCTGTCTCGTCCTTGATGAGGTTGGGGAGGCACACCTCTTCATACGGCTCCCCGTCAATGGGCATGCCACTCAGCTGATGCAGACTCCACAAGTCCAGCAAAGTCTCACCTTCCGCAGTGTAAAATGTGTTCAGCTCGGCGTTGAAGACCTCCATCATCCCACATCAGAGGCCTTTGGCGATCGGGTAGCCATACTGGGAAGCGTAGACACTGTGGTAGACGCCGGACCGAACCAGCAAGGGAGCATAGTTGAATAATACATACTCGGTGAACTCCACCGCTCCCTCCCAGAAGGTGTGTGCATCCTGGACCTTGAGCTCCCCAAACCAGCCCAGGGCGAGCTCATGCTTGAAGCGGATGGCTAGGCAGTCCAGAAGATAGGGCTCCTCCCGGTACCCCCACTTCAGCGGTGCCAGAAATAAGCCAAAGCGGGTTGCTCCTTATGCACTCGTCCTGCTGCAGTATCCCAACGGGCGGGGGGAAACTCCGGCGCCCGTACTAGCTTGCCTTCCACTGGGGTCACCGCCTCCAGACCCAGCACGGGGTTCCACTCCCTCGGCTCGCCTACCAAATACATCGGCACACTCCGACGGACGCTGTATAGCAAGCTGTCCTGGGACTACAGGATGGCGCATTCAGCGCCCCGGATTGTTCTGAAATCCCTCTTGTCATGGCGGCGGAGATATTTCAAGAAATGAAGAAGGTGCTTGTCCTTCAGATGATCCGTCCGATAGTCACCCGGCTCGGTCAAATTTGAAGCCGCCGTCGGTCAGTCCAACACGGCGGAGTTCTATAGTGTCAATCTCAGAATCCAACGACTCAGCCAGCTTGGCCACCTCAGTATGTTCCCGATCGAGGTCTTCCACATTGTGCCATGTGACGGCAGGGACAGCCAGCGAGAGAGCAGACTTGGCACAGGCAGCAGCAGGAGCAGAAGAACCACTAGGAGCAGCCATTTATCTGCAAGATGCAGAAGACTTAAGGTCAGAATAAGTCCTGGGCAAAGACAAGAAGAAAAGACTATAAAGAGACTACACTACAATTAAAATGGACGGGACGCCAGAAATTTTGACAAAATTTCGACAGAGTTTCCCCTAGACTGGAGGCGTAAGGGAAGACACGGGTGCACGTCCACAAGGAGTGACGGCCCCAACAAAATCACAGTGTGCCCCAAGGGTGACACCGGATGATCCTTCGGTTTGAGTTGATCTCCCTACGCCGGTACACCCTGCTAGTGCCCTCACTCGACACACTGCTAGTGCCCTCACCCGGCACACTGCCAGCTCCCTTCACCCGGCACACTCCGTGCCCCACTCACCCGGCACACTCCGTGCCCTCTCCACCGGCACACACCGTGCCCTCGCCACCGGCACACTCATGCCTGTTCACCCCGGCACACCCCGTGCCCCCTCTCCACCGGCGCACACCGTGCCCTCGCCACCGGCACACCCGTGCCTCCCGTCAACGGCACACACCGTGCCTCCCATCAACGGCACACCCCACGCCCTCGCCACCGGCACACCGGTGCCTCCCGTCAATGGCACACTCCGACGCGCCGTGACCGCCTCCACCCCATGCCGAGGAAGAGAAGAAGAGACGAAGAAGAAGAAGAAGAAGAAGAAGAAGAAGAGAATAAGAATAGAGAAGAGAATAAGGAGATAAGGAGAAAAAGAGGAGAGGAAGAAGCCTAGGGCTTCATCCCTCCCTCCCCTTCGGCCAAAAGAAGAACGAAGAAGAAGAACGAGAAGAGAAGAGGAGAAAAGAGGAAGAAAGAAAAGAAGAGAGGAAGGGAGAGGAGGGGGAGAAAAGAGGGGCATGATGGCCTCCTCACCCCGGCGATAGCGGCGACATTCGGTGGCGGATGAAGGGAGAGAGACAGCGTCTGACGGCGAAGGGGAAGAGAGAAGAGAGAAAGAGAGAGTGGGAGTTAAAGAGACAGAGAGAGAGGGGGAGAGGGTTCGAACACGAAAGGGGGGAGTTTTGAACTCACCCACCCCCTTTTATATGGGTTTCAAAAAGGGAGAAAAGAAAGAAAAGAAAAGAAGAAGAGAGAAAAGAAAAGAAAAAAAGAGAAAGAAAGAAAAAAAAGAAGAAAGAAAATGGAAGAAAAAAAAGAGAAAAAAGAGAGAAGAAAAAAAAGAGAAGAAAAAGAGAGAAAAGAAAAGAGAAATAATAAATACAATAATATCTACATTATATACTTTATGTACGCATGCCCAATAATGAACGTTAATTCCACGAATACACCCTCGAGCACCGTCTGGCTCATCCTTCGCCCGCGCTGCCCGTGGGTGAGGGGCATTTGTGGACGTGCAAAATTACACATCCATGTCTTACCGAGCTCCCGCATTGGTATCAGAATTAAAGAGAGAAGACCCGGGGGGACTGGCCATCCAGGACTCCGGAGGACACTACCGTCCCGCAAATCTCACATTTGCACGGGCGCATTAAATGACAAAGAAAATACATGATACCCCTCCTGAATTTACACACTGCTATGGGCCCACCCTCGGGTCCCTAACAGTGAAGAATGTCCCAAAGAGAATCATAGTTATGAACCCCAAAGAAGGGATCAACACCCTTCCAACGGCACGCTCCCAATAGCCCTCCAGCGGCACACTAAGCAGGCCCTTCCAACGGCACACTGCCTAGTGCCCCCAACGGCACGCCCCCAATGTCACGTCCCGAGCGCGGAAGATACTCGGATGCGTGACGCGTCTATATAGATCGTGTCATTAGAGCGATAAGAATTTTAACATACATAATTACGGAGTGCGCAATTTACTAATAAATCTAATAAATTCCAATAGTCCAAGTGACGATTATTTAATTAATCAAAGGTATTAAATATAGTCCATGAAAATTTCTAAATTTAGAAAGCCAAACATTTGGCTACATGACTTAGCACAATGTTTATACCATTAACTGACATAACTGGGAATACAAAGTAGACTCAAATAAATTCAAAGACACGACTAGCTAATGATAGATTGTTGGCGTTCTAGCACTCTTCACTCGATCTCAAACCCATTCTTGTCGCTATCCGATTTACCTGAAAATGTTAAGAAGCAACTGGATGAGCGAATCGCTCAGTAGGAATTACATCTCAAATTCGAGCAATCTTTACGTGAATTACAATTTACATGTATTATCAGTATGGCTATGCATGACGTACGTATAAAAGAATTAGGTATGCAGGTATAACTATACATGATGAACAATAAGAGATCAAGAGCTGTATACAGAGAGTATATCAAGATTTCAAGTATTTGACAAGTAGTATTTCAAGAATTATAGATGTAAATGCCACTTCGGGTCTAGCAGGGATTCATGTACGATTACGAATTCAAGTGCGAGTATATACTCATGTACAAGTATATCTCAGGTACGAGCAAGTAAAAATTCACTTCAAGTAGGTAAAGTTAAGTACATATCAGTAGAATTGGCTATTTCAATCAAGTAAGTATTTCGCCCTTTCTCGGGCCACAAGTCAAGTATTGCCCATTCCGGGCCACGCAAGTCAAGTCAAGTGAGTAAAGAGAGAGTAGGGTGGAGTGTCTCAAGTCAAGCAAGTACTCTGGTGCAATGTCAAACACCGTGGTCAATAAACTTCCATGGGCACAAGTACCTTCGGGTGCTCCTCCCAGGACCAGACTGGGCCCTATATGCACAGCATTTCATGTATTACTTTTGACATCACCTCTAATTTTATAGCCAATATAGAGTTTCAAGGGTTGCCTTAGTAGGATATACAAGGTAGCTTTTAGTGGAATGGAATTCAAGGACTCATAATATGCAAGAAAATGACTTAGGGTTGCGTCGGTACAAACCACGATAGAAATGAGGGAAAAAGTATCAATTTATATACTTTTTCCTAAACAAAAACTCTAGATAACTCTATAGTAAGGTTAAACAAAAGTTAGAACATCCCATAAGGGCCATTAGATAATTATGTTAGTTTACTATTTAAGAATACTATTCAATTACTATTTAGATTACTATTCACTTACTATTCAATTACACTATTCACCCAAATAACGCCCTTCACTAGGTGGTCATTTTTATGAATGACGCCTATTTAAACAGTTAAGTTTTTGTATATATTAATCGTTTAGTATATTAATCATCTATGTTCAAAAATTAATAAATGTGAATCATGATACCAAATCTAATACATGAGCATACCGTTAGATTCCTTATATTTTTCTCTACCTAGCTAAGTGTCTATATCAAAAAAATTCTTTTATTTGGAAAAGTGATACTATTCATTGAAATAGTGACTTTTATACACTATTCATACCGTAAAAATTTCTCAAAAATAGAAAGTAAGGATATGGACATGTAGATGATATTCTCGGGAGTTCAGAATCATGCACATGCGAAATTGTTGGGTTTTACTATTCAATAAATTGGGGTGATTTACGCCGAGAAGGTACATTCTGTGACTCAAAACACTATTCAAATACTATTCATTTTTAATACTTTTAGTAAATCAAGAATTGAGTACATGGTTAAATAGAGAAAAATACGAGGGTTCCAGAACTATATTCATGCAGGAGTTTCGTGATTAGGTTAAAAAGGTTATAATTGTCTGAACATGGTGGCTCTATATTATGAGTCACAGTTTACTATTTAAACACTATTTATTTTTTATTCTTCCAGTAAATCAAGAATCGAGGACATGGATAGGTAGAGAAAAATCTTAAGATCACAGAACTATGTTCGTCCAAAATTTTCATAGTCCAGTTTATTAGTTATAGATTTTTGAATGCTTTGATTTACTGGTTCCTGAAATTCCAAGAAATTAAATTGACGACATGGGTCATGTCTTCAATTAATTGACGACTGTTTGAGCAGTCTTCAATTTGGTAATTGACGCCCTGGTCTGGGGCGTCATTTACTGGTACACTATTCACATACTATTCATTTACTATTCATCAGTGTGAAAATATTCTGAATCAAAAAGTAATGATACGAATATGTTGAGAAAAATGTAAGGATTCCAGAAATGTGTTCATTTAAAAAGTTCGGGCTTTAGTTCGATAGTTATGAATTTTTGAATGTGTTGAATTTATTAGCTCCCAAAAATTTCAGAAATTAAAATGACAACATGGGTCATGTCTTCAATTAATTGACGACTGTTTGAGCAGTCTTCAATTTGGTAATTGACGCCCTGGTCAGGGGCGTCATTTATAGATACTGGTACACTATTCATATACTATTCATGTACTATTCATCAGTGTGAAAATGTTCTGAATCAGGAAGTAATGATACGAATATGTTGAGAAAAATGTTAGGATTCCAGGAACATGTTCATGTAACATTTTTGTGCTTTAGTTCGATAGTTATTGATTTTTGAATCTGTTGGTTTTATTAGCAATCAAAAATTTCAGAATTTAAAATGACGACACTAGGGGTGTGTTCATTTAAATGACGACTGCGTGTGCAGTCTTCAATTTTGAAATTGGCACCCTTGACAGGGGCGCCATTTATAAAGGGCTGGGGCCCTCCGGGTTCTTAAACATGACGTATTAGTGTAACAGATGCTATATATTAAGGTCTTAAAATATGGTTATTAATACTGTAAAACTAATATGCTCAAAAACTCATGAAAACTCATGAAATCATGCTTAACAGACTATGTTAAATTCATAAAGATCATGATAATATGTAACAGGTTATTAAAATAACATGATATATACATGATTATTACTTGATTATGGTAAAGCCAGATGATATATAGCATGGTTGACTAGTTAATCGAACTCGAAGCATGCATCAGTTAACCTATTTAGCTACTGGTTAGGTAAGGATTTGAGAACACTTGCCTGTTGACGTGTGATACGAGGTTCAGAAGCTGCAGCAGGATGTAGGCTCGGGAAGAAGATGCTTCTTCAGCACTGAGGGCAACAGTAGCCTCTGGCAGTGCTACGGATGGGATTAGATATAGGAATCGTAAAGATTGGTTTCATTGTCTTTGCCAGCTAAAATGGGTTGCTCGCGTCGTAATCTTCTAGAATCGTGTGTTTAAATGACGCCCTTTAAGGGGTCGTTCATTTAATAAATGACGTCTTGCATGAGGGCGTCATTTTTTTGGGTGGCATTATTGTGGGATTATTAATGAGAATGACGCCCTTCAAGAGGGCGTCATTTGTTAGACGCTTCTGCCCCACTCACGTGATATACATAAATATATTAATATTTTATTGGAATGGGGTCCTATTAAAAATGACGCCTCCAACTTGGTCTTCAATTTGGAAATTGACGCCCTAATGAGGGGCATCAATTCACTAAGTGGACAAGGTGGAAGTCCACTTACGTACAACCCATGGCCCCTTGTGTTAAAGTTTGTCTTGTACATTTATAGGATAACCCTCCCTTTGTTTTGTTTCTTTCTACAAGACCTCCTATGTAAGATTCTTTACCCATGTGCATAAAGTTGGATTGCACATTTGTATGCTAGTCCTCCTATAGTTTAGTTCTTTAAACAAAACCTAGAATTGTATTAAGAAGAGTAGGTTACGTATACATAAAGTGATGATTTGTAATTTTATATGCTAGCCCCCTTAAGGTTTGGCTCTTTACACAAAGCCCTCATGATTCTTTATGTTATAAAGTAGGGTTGGCTTGTATATTTTCATTATAGTCCTTATGAGGTTAGGTTCTTTATGTAAGACATTCATGTATGATTTCTTTTAAGAAGAAGTTTTTAATTTACGCAAAGGTATTGATCGGGGGTGCTACACTCTCCCCTACTTAAGAGAAGTTGGTCCCCAAATTCAACTGCTTTATATGGGAATAGGAAAGGTGCAGAGTACTTACAATTAGAATAACTCTGGAAATCTCATCTTCATAGATTCTTCAGTTTCCCATGTAGCTTCTTTTTCTAAACATCGATTCCATTGGATTTTCACCATAGGGATCGTCTTGTTCCTTAGAACTCGAACTTCTCGGTCGAGGATGTTCATTGGCTTATGCTCGTAGGTAAGATCCTTCTGTACCACTAAATCATTATGGTCAATGACATGGAAGGGATCATGCACGTATTTCTTCAGCATAGAAACATGAAACACGTTGTGCAGTTCTGACAGTTGCGGAGGTAGGGCGATGCGATAAGCCACCTCGCCTACTCTTTCTAGCACTTTGAATGGACCAATAAACCTTGGTGTTAGTTTACCTTTAACACCGAATCTTCTAATGCCTCGACCGGGAGATACTTTGACGAAAACATGATCTCCGACTTGAAATTCCAGGTCTCATCTTCTGTTATCAGCATAAGATTTATGCCTGGACTGTGCTATCTTTAACCTTTCTCTGATGAGGTGTATCTTCTCGGTAGAATCTCGTACCATGTCGGGGCCTAAAATTTTTTTTCACCAACTTCATCCCATCATATAGGAGATCGGCAACTCCTGCCATATAATGCCACAAAAGGTGCCATTTGTATACTGGCTTGATAGCTGTTGTTATATGCAAATTCGGCTAGTGGTAAGTGGTCATGCCAACTTCCGCCGAAGTTTATAATGCATGCTCTCAACATATCTTCCACAACTTGATTAGTCCTCTCGGTCTGTCCATCTGTCTGAGGATGGAAAGCAGTGCTATAGTTGAGTTTCGTCCCCAGAGAGTGTTGTAGACTCTTCCAGAAATGAGAGGTGAAGCGCGGGTCTCGGTCATATACAATCGAGACGGGAACTACCATCTCCTTAATATACAGGGCAGTAAGTACGTCGACTGACCATCGACTTTTGATGGGTAAGAAATGGGCCAATTTAGTTAGCCGGTCGATAATTACCCAAATTCCATCATATCTGCCCCTAGACTTGGGCAAACCCATGATAAAGTCCATGCCAATGTCTTCCCACTTCCACTTGGGAATATCTAGCGGATGTAGCTTTCCAGCCGGTTTTTGATGTTCCGCCTTCACTTGTTGGCATGTGAGGCAACGAGATACAAAGTCTGCTACCTCCCTTTTTATGTTAGGCCACCAGAAAGTTCTTTTCAAGTCTTGGTACATCTTAGTGGCTCTAGGGTGGATCGTGTACCTCGATCTATGAGCTTCTTCAAGAATCTTTTTCTTCAATTCGGGACAGTCGGGCACACATGTCCGTTTAAGAAATAGCAATCTGCCATCAGGTGCCAGCTTGAAATCAAGTCTCTCGTCCAGCTTGCTCTTTACCTCTACTAGTGTGGGATCTTCTTCCTGTAGCTTCTTGATTTTAGGTAGCAAATCTGGATGTATGCTCATATGAGATAGAATAATACACATGTTCTTCTCATTTGTGCTGATATCAAGCTCAAAGAATTTCTCCAACAGCTTCCATTCTTGTATCATACAGTTGGCTAATATTGTTCTCGACTTTCGCATAAGGGCATCAGCTACGGAATTACCCTTACCAGGATGGTACTGTATAGTGAAGTCAAAATCCTTGAGATACTCGAGCCAACACCTTTGCCGCATGTTCAGCTCCTTTTGGGAGAATAAGTACTTGAGGTTTTTATGATCGGAGTATACATTGAATTGTTCTCCGTAAAGATAGTGCCTCCAGATCTTCAAGGCAAATACTACCGCGGCCAGTTCTAAGTCATGAATCGGGTCGTTCTCTTCATGTTTCTTCAATTGTCGGGAAGAGTATGCAATGACTCTTCCATTCTGCATCAATACACATCCGATGCCAATACCCGAAGCATCGGTATATACCTTGTATTTTTCTCCTTCAATTGGTAATGATAAGATTGGGGCAGTGGTCAAGAGATCCTTTAAAGTTTGGAAACTCTTTTCACAGTCTTCATTCCACTCATAAGGCACTTCCTTGAGGGTTAACCTGGTCAGAGGAACAACAATCTTGGAGAAGTCCTTGATAAAACGTCGGTAGTAACCAGCTAGACCCAAGAAGCTTCGAATTTCCGTTGCATTTGTGGGTCGTTCCCAGTTCTTCACGGCTTCGACCTTTGATGGGTCAACAGCAATTCCATTCTTTGAAATGATATGGCCTAAGAAGGATACTTCCTCGAGCCAGAACTCGCATTTGGTGAATTTGGCAAATAGCTTGTTTTCCTTTAATATCTGCAATGCCTTCTTGAGGTGTTCTTCATGATCCTCTTCGGTCTTTGAATAGATGGAATATCATCAATAAAGACCACAATAAATTGGTCTAAATAGGGCCTGAATATGCTGTTCATTAACTGCATAAAAGCTGCGGGGGTATTTGTTAGTCCGAAAGGCATAACAGTAAATTCGTAAAGCCCATACCTACTTCGGAATGCAGTTTTATGAATGTCTTCTTCTTTGATCTTCAATTGGTGGTAACCAGAACGAAGATCAATCTTGGAGAAATATAAAGCTCTAGATAGTTGATCGAACAGCTCATCAATCCTTGGCAGTGGATACTTGTTCTTGATTGTAAGGTGATTGAGCTGTCAATAATCTATGCATAATCTCATCGATCCGTCCTTCTTTTTGACAAATAGCACGGGTGCTCCCCATGGGGAAGTACTCGGCCTGATGAAACCCTTGTTCAATAACTCCATTAGCTACTCCTTTAGTTCCTAGGATTTCGTGACAGTCACGAAAGCTATGAAAGCCATACATCCCTTATTCATAAGTTTACTAGCTCGGAGTGCTGATATAAGAAGTGATTTATTCCGAGGGCTATTATAAACTAGTTCTGGAAAATCCATGAAGGTTACCTTGCCATGCCGACAATCTACCGTCGCTTGGTGTATGGATAACCAGTTGGCACCTAGTATGACATCATAACCCTTCATATCTAAGCATATCAGGTCAGCAGGCAAATTGCTTCCCTTAATCATCACTTCACAATTTGGATAGTGGTAAGTGATATCAGACTCGTTTCCAAGTGGTGTAGATATTACCGAATCTAACAGTTCATGTTTCTTAGAAAATGAAGCAGCAAGTTGGTTGGAAACGAATGAATGAGTTGCTCCGATGTCACATAGAACTTGAGCAGTTTTAGAACAAATAGTGAGATTACCTTCCACAATTCCGCCTTCAGTGGGTTCCGTCTCTCGGAGAGCTTGCAGACGGCCTTGTTTCTTTACCGGACGCTTCTCGTCTTTGGTGTCTTGTTCCTTCATCAGTGGGCAGTCTGGAATTCGATGCTCGCGGCTCCCACATCGAAGACAAGCTCCTAACTTTCCCCAGCATTCCTCGATCTTATGACCAGCTTTATCACAATACTTGTAAATCTCCTTAGAGGGAGTGGTGGTGGAGAATGGCCTGTCATTCTTCTGGAATTTCTTTGTCTTGGAGGGCTCCCCTCCCATGAAGAACCACTTCTTATTGAATGATTGCTTGAATTTTCCCCGGCTTGTGACGGGTTCCTTCTTGTCTCTTCCTTAGATTCTCTCGGATAATTCGGTGGTGTAGCGACCCGAGAATCCGATTACTGGGAGAGACCCGATAACCCGAGACTCGAATCGCCGCCCACGAGTCGGGAGGGCTCGGAAGGGCTGAAAGGAGTGTGGAGGCACAAAGAAATAGGAAATAAAGTAGGACAACACAACAAATAACAAGTAGAAGTAAAAGAACAACTACAGCTACAACAGAGTCCAATCCAAAAGAAAGTACATTCTAAAGCAGTAAAGCGTACCACATACCGAGTGAACACTCGGCCCGGCGAGCTGGCAACCGAGAACCTCCGAACAGCACCCTCGAACCTCGAGGAAGAACAACCACACCTGAAAGGCGGGTAGTGAGTCTCCAAAATAGAGACTCAGTAGGGATCCCACGGAACCCCACCAAGAACCAACGGCGGCACAGAAAGCTGCAACTACGAGAGCAACAGTAACAACATGAACAGTAAACCCGGTGACCGGTCGAAACACGGCACTACAACTACTCCTACTGTACCAGAAGGCACACCTCGGGCTCGCAGTCGAGGCTACCGAACCACACTAATACCACCTACCGAAGTAGAAACCCACGGCAATCGCACCGTAGAGGCCTGTCTCCTAGGCACGGCCAACCCGGACACGCTGTCCAAGGTGCAACCCTGACCATCTGGTCACGGGTACCACACAGCAAGATGCAACCTCGGTAAAGCTACGGGCACTAGTCTCACGGCACGAGAACCGACACGCACGCCACCGCAAGACCACCGAAACTCAACGGTCAACACTACTAAACCCGAAGGTCAAAGTCATAGAGACTGACCGCCTGCCACTCCCGACTCGACAAGAGTACCTCCCACCAGAAGCACAGCCGATAGCATCCCCTGACGTCTTACACCGCACCGCAGGTGAACTGCCTGACGTGGTACCTCCTACCAAAGGCACGAACACCGCACAAGAACTACAAACGAGTGACTAGTTGGGGTCATGCCTGTCGACGTGGGTCCAACCGCCCCCAACCACGTGTGCACACACAGACCGCGCGTCCCTGGTCTGGCCCTCTGACCGGTTTTCCCCTCAGCCGGACTCTGGCTGCAAGACGTGGGGCCCGATGGAAACCAGTCCACAAACCGTCTCTAAGGGTAGCCTCTCCACCACTCCCTGGTGGGACTACACGCGTGTAAGCAGGCTACGACTAGTGGAGGGTCACTGAAGGAGTAGACTCTCGAGTAAACGAAAAACAACGTCCGAATCCGATGACGTACGGGGACCATCCCATGTATCGGCACCGTCGCACGGCGACCACAGTCGGAGAAGGAACGGGACTCGCAGCCCACGGCTACGCACGCACCCTGCGCAAAAGTTGAGAAAACCCAAGTGACACTAAGCCACTGGACTCTGGGCGGTCCTCTAGACGCACTACAGCCAACGGTCCTTGAGTCAGAAGACTCGGGGTCAAGACCGTCGCACGCAACAGCACAAGGCCATCAATCTAGTCCAATCTCTAGGTCTAAAACTACGGTAGCACGCGTACCGAGGTAGCCCACGAGCCGCCGAGACCATTCCCTCGGGAAGGAAACTCACGGGACTAAGACCACACACACGGCCCACGCGGAAAGCACAGAAGCACAATTCCCAAGGCAACTCGCACATTAACAAGATGTAGCCCAACTTAAGGAGAAGAGGGAAGCCTCTAGCCCCCGACTGGACAACTGGGCTCGCAGCCCAAGGCCTCACACAGGACCCACTCGGGAATCGCTTTCCGGAGGAACCGACGACACATGGGGACTCTCACCGCACGCACGCCGACACACGGTGACACGAGTCGAGAACGCTACACCCCGGGACCACAACGTACCACGACACCTGGCCCCGACGATGTGCACAGCATCCGTCAGGCCAGGGGTCGACACGTGGTTCGAGAACCACACACCCGAGACCCGAATCGGTCAAAACAGAAACACCGGGTTAGACTGGCACATGTGCGGTTCACCCTGGGCCGCTCAAGGGATGTGCGGCTGGGGCATAGCCGCTCAAGAGACATGCGGTAAGGCAGGAGCCGCACAAGGCCCTAATCGGACTAACCCAAACGGAGGATGGACGGTTAGGGCTGGACCGCCCAAGGGGATGTGCGGCCAAGGATCGTCCGCACAACCCAACCGACCTACTCCAGTGCCGGTCAAAACGGTTTTGACCAAACCGCACAACCCAACTGACACTAAACTGTTGACCAAGGGTCAACTGGGATATGCCGTCAGTTCCTGGCCGTACAAGCCCACGGAAGGACAGACGGCTGGGGACCAGCAGCCCATGGGGGAGGCATGCGGTTCTCACCTGGCCGCACATCACATGTGTGGTCTATCACTAGACCACACAACCCCAAAACCAAGAGAAGATGAACGGACCAAAGGCAGCCGCCCATACGATGGACGGGCCCTGGTTCGACCGCCCAACCATCACGGCGGGTAAACCCAGGGGTCACCAATCGCGGCCTTTCCACGCCCCGTTCGTGCCGAAACGAAGGGGATACAGCCACAACCACCCTGGCAATCACATGGACTCTGACCGGAGTCAAAATGACGCACGAATCGCGAGAAACGAGCGATTCTACAGAAGTTACCCAAAAAAGGGTTTCCGGGCTTCCCGAAGCCCTACCGGTCCAACGGGACCACCAATCGAGATGAAATCAGAGGGAAAAGAACGCTCTCTCCCCAAGGAATCCGTTGACAGTAACCGGTCTGGAAACCGTCGCCGTTTCTTAACCGACCCTACGAAACCTACAAAATCACCGTTTCGCTAGAACGGACCCAAACACAGCCGTTTCTGTGCTGAACGACGTGCAATGGCAGGGAAAACAAGCAGAACACAGCAGTGTTCCATCACCCTACCTCCACCGAAGAAACCGCATGCCGAAGCGACTAATCCACGCCGAAAATCGCCCGGAACGCGAACGACGCCATCTCGGAATCCACTGAGGGATCGCGCCCGCAACCGCCTTGATCCTCGCCTATTCTCGCCCGCGTCCTCGCCCGCGCCGCCTCCACCTCGCCTTCA
The DNA here is from genome assembly GCA_022559845.1 of Amorphophallus konjac. NCBI lineage: Eukaryota > Viridiplantae > Streptophyta > Magnoliopsida > Alismatales > Araceae > Amorphophallus > Amorphophallus konjac. Next base: position 366,629,968 of record CM040122.1, on the reverse strand, counting down.
CCTCACTCCGTCGGCCGCCGGAGAAGAGAGGGGAGAAACAGAGCATGAGAGAAGAGAGAGGAGAGTGAGTGCGAAAATGAGAGGAAAGAGAGAGATAGGGGGTTTATATAGGAAAATCTAGAAATTTCAGAAAATACTAAAAATTAGAAAATCACGTTTCCGCGATTCTCGGAACACACCGATCACAACGGTACCACTCGCGCCCAGGTGAACGGCCCGGTTCACCCGCAATGAGGTTCCGAAGGAATTACTGAAACACACACCGGGAATCGGAAAACACACGCGAAAAAACCGCGGAACGCTTCCGGGCCTCCGAAACAACTCCGGATCGAGCCGATCCGAACACGAAAAATGTCCAAAACAAAATTTCAGACACAACAGAGTCGGACACTCCTAGAAACCAAATCCGAGACCCATGAACAAGGATCCAAAAAATCTAGGGCATTAGAGCCCTCTCCCCTTAAAGGAATTTCATCCTCGAAATTCAGGACCTAGCACGAAGTCACATGGGAAGAATACCGTAACCCACTGACAACGCTGTCAGAGCCCCAGCGCAGAAAACCACGATTCACACGAAAGCTCCAATCCTGAGGGACACAGCCAGACTTAAACATAAACAACACCGTCCAGCGTCACCTCAGACACCACGAAAAACCAAACATGGCACCGCTGCTACCATCTCGCTCACCGAGGAGACACGACCCTCGCGCGAAAGACAGCCACCGATGCAACCCATGGTCGGCAGACGACCCAGACGCCAGTTTCACAAACCCGCCGACTGGTCTCACGCCCGACACAAAGGAACAGCCAAAACCAAGCTCCCACCAGCTCACGCAGCCATCTCAACAGACCGCAACCAGAACAACGGCTCAGCACCAAGAAACACCCCACACATGGCAAGCTGAAAGCCAGACATAACACTGTGCCAACTCTGTCAGAGGATAAACTTCGACAAAGCCCAGATCCCGTCGGGAAAGGTACATCTCAAAAATGACCACCAAAGGTCTCGCTGGCACACGGCTCTCGCCACGCTTGAGCCCCAACAACCAGCATTCTCTGTCTATGAAAGACCACGCGTCGACGATCACCAACCGCTCGCTCAGGTTCTTCCTTCTTTCCTGGTCCTCCATCGGAACCGAAGGAAACATTCCAAACCTCGGCAAGCCATCCGTCGACTCCCACACAGACCGATGCCACATCTCGAGCCACACTCCCCTCGGACACCGCCTCCGAACTCGATCATCGCACCAACTCGACCTTCTCAGGGGAGCACGATGAAACCGAATGACAGATCCTGACGTCTTCAGTCATCACCTCACTCGACTCAGACTTACATGGGAACCATCCCATGCTGGTCACCAAACCAGGGATAACCATTGCGACACCAACGTCCCATCAAGGACCACCAATCCGACGCCAACTTCACGAAAGGGCCTCCGCCCACATGCATCACTCTTCCGTCTGGTCTCATCAAATTACTCAACTTCCGTCTGGCGACATCCTCAACAACCCTATCCGGGCCCAACACCGACGCCTGACACGGCTTCCACCACAAGAACAGGGTAATCATGCGGTGCACTAGCCTTCACATTCCCCAACACTCCATCCTGCCAGTGCCAAGAACCACAATACCTCGGGCAACGGCACGGCAACAACACGTTTCGCACGGAGGAACCAATCCTCCAATGCTCAACGCAAACTCAGGAATCCGCCCGTAGCAACCAACGCTACGATCCTGAACCAGTGGGTCACAAGCCCACCACGCTTCCCCTGCGCACTCTGATCCGCGCGCACAGCCACAAATTCCTGGAGCACCGGCCAACCAGCACTCATCCTTTCGGAAAAGCGCCAGCACCCTTACACGACCAGGGAATGGGCACAACTCTCGTAGGCAACCACCTTGCCAAACAAAGAGCACGTCTCGCACGGACTTCATGACACACAAGGTCAACCAATCCGAACACGCAATGTAAGATGACGAACCTTAGCCCAACACAATCTCTCCAACCAAAGGGGAGACCAAACACACTTCCGACCAACAGAAGAACTCCACGCTCGACCTGATCTCGAACCTCGTGCACATTGGAAATAGCACCATCTAGCACCAAGGAAAAACCATCGCTCCCATCAGGTCAGCGCCTCCGACACACTCGGCGAGTGTCACGTCGGACCACGAACACAGCATCTCTCAATGCACCACCGCTGCAATTCCTCAAACTGCAGCGCACCGCACCAAGAGCCGCTACACGAGCCATAACGATAACCACTGACGCTCATCCTCGAGTCCGAACTTGCCGTGGAGCCTTCACATCTCAAGCCAACTCCAGGGCGAACACAACCCATTCGCACAAAAGAGCGTAGGAGCAAAGACTTACCAGGACATCTCTGCCAAATCTTGCCTCGAAATCCGTAGACCAATTGGGACCGACACGTCATTTCTGACGCCACAGAGCACGACAAGAACATCAGGCTCGACGCAACAGTAGCTCACCGAGAAGATCCTCCGCTCACCCGAGCACACTTCTCGACCAGAACACCTAAGGAGCTGGAGTGGCCAAAAATCGACAGCAGCTCCCTCGAAACACGCTCACGGCCACTTAACCACGTACAATCCTCTCATCCACCTAACCACGCTGCAGACTCCATGAACGCCGCACCGCGAGCTCACGCCTGCCAGCAACCTCTGCCCAACGCAGCACAACCAGGGCCACCACCGATGAGGGAGGAGGCTCTCGACCTCGATCCTTAGACCCCATGCTGGCACGAAAGCCGCGGACAACAACCACCTTCACAGTGTCACGCAGCGCACTCAAGCTCTCAAGCGAGAAACAAAGTGAAAAATAAGCACAAAACCCCATGCCAGCTGTCGACTGTACCGGACCTTATGGACTCTGATCACTACAATATTTTGAATTCCTATGTACGTCCACAACCACTGCTCTGATACCATCTATAGCGACCCGAGAATTCGATTACCGGGAGAGACCCGATAACCCGAGACTCGAACTGCCGCCCACGAGCCGGGAGGGCTCGGAAGGGCTGAAAGGAGTGTGGAGGTACAAAGAAATAGGAAATAAAGCAAGACAACATAACAAATAACAAGTAGAAGTAAAAGAACAACTACATATACAACAGAGTCCAATCCAACAGAAAGTACAGTCTAAAGCAGTAAAGCGTACCACATGCCGAGTGAATACTCGGCCCGACGAGCTGGCAACCGAGAACCTCCGAACAGCACCCTCGAACCTCGAGGAAGAACCGCCACACCTGAAAGGTAGGGAGTGAGTCTCTAAAATAGAGACTCAGCAGGGATACCGCGAAACCCCACCAAGAACCAATGGCGGCACAGAAAGCTATAACTACAAGAGCAACAGTAACAGCAGGACAGTAAACCCGGTGACCGGTCGAAACACGGCACTACAACTACTCCTACTGTACCAGAAGGCACACCTCGGGCTCGCAGTCGAGGCTACCGAACCACACTAGTACCACCTACCGAAGTAGAAACCCACGGTAATCGCACCGCAGAGGCCTATCTCCCAATACACGGCCAACCCGGACACGCTGTCCAAGGTGCAACCCCGACCATCTGGTCACGGGTATCGCACAGCAAGATGCAATCTCGGTAAAGCTACGGGTACTAGTCTCACGGCATGAGAACCGACACACGCACCACCGTGAAACCACCAAAACTCAACGGTCAACACGACTAAACCCGAAGGTCATAGTCATAGAGACTGACAGTCTGCCACTCCGACTCGACAGGAGTACCTCCCACCAGAAGCACAGCCGGTAGCGTCCCCTGACGTCTTACACCGCACCGCAGGTGAACAGCCTGACGTGGTAGCTCCGACCAAAGGCACGAACACCGCACAAGAACTACAAACGAGTGACTAGCTGGGGTCACGCCCGTCGACGTGGGTCCAACCTCCCCCAACCACGTGTGCACACACAGACCGCGCGTCCCTGGTCTGTCCCTCTGACCAGTTTTCCCCTCAGTCGAAGTCTGGCTGCAAGACGTGGGGCCCGATGGAAACCGGTCCACAAACCGTCTCTAAGGGTAGCCTATCCATCACTCCCTGGTGGGACCACACACGTGTAAGCAGGCAACGACTAGTGGAGGGTCACTGAAGGAGTAGACTCTCGAGTCAACAGAAAACAACATCTGAATCTGACGACGTACGGGGACCATCCCACGTACCGGCACCGTCGCACGGCGACCATGGTCGGAGAAGGAACGGGACTCGCAGCCCACGGCTACGCACGCACCCTGCACGAAAGTCGAGAAAACCCAAGTGACGCTAAGCCACTGGACTCTGGGCGGTCCTCTAGACGCACTACAGCCAACGGTCCTTGAGTCAGAAGACTCGGGGTCAAGACCGTCGCACGCAACAGCACAAGGCCATCAATCTAGTCCAATCTCTAGGTCTAAAACTACGGTAGCACGCGTACCGAGGTAGCCCACGAGCCTTCGAGACCATTCCCTCGGGAAGGGAACTCACGGGACTAAGACCACACACACGGCCCACGCGGAAAGCACAGAAGCACAATTCCCAAGGCAAGTCGCACACCGACAAGATGTAGCCCAACTTAAGGATAAGAGGGAAGCCTCTAGCCCCCGACTGGACAACTGGGCTCGCAGCCCAAGGCCTCACACAGGACCCACTCGGGAATCGCTTTCCAGAGGAACTGAATGGACGGTTAGGGCAGGAGCCGCACAAGGCCCTAATCGGACTAACCCAAATGGAGGATGGACTGTTAGGGATGGACCGCCCAAGGGGATGTGCGGCCAAGCATCGTGCTGGTCAAAACAGTTTTGACCAAACCGCACAACCCAACCGACACTAAACTGTTGACCAAGGGTCAACTGGGATATGCGGTCAGTTCCTGGCCGCACAAGCCCACGGAAGGACAAGCGGCTGGGGACCAGCCGCCCATGGGGGAGACACGCGATTCTCACCTGGCCGCACATCACATGTGTGGTCTATTGCCAGACCGCACAACCCCAAAACCAAGAGAACATGAACGGACCAAAGGCAGCCGCCCATATGATGGACGGGCCCTGGTTCGACCGCCCAACCTTCACGGTGGGTAAACCCAGGGGTCGCCCAATTGCGGCCTTTCCACGCCCCGTTCGTGCTGAAACGAAGGGGATACAGCCACAACAACCCTGGCAATCACATGGACTCCGATCGGAGTCAAAACGACGCACGAATCGCGAGAAACGAGCGATTCTACAAAAGTTACCCAAAAAAGGGTTTTCATGCTTCCCGGAGCCCTACCGGTCCAACGGGACCAACAACCGAGACGAAATCAAGGGAAAAGAATGCTCTCGCCCCAAGGAATCCGTTGACAGTAACCGGTCTGGAAATCGTCGCCGTTTCCCGACCGACCCTACGAACCAACAAAATCACTGTTTCGCTACAACGGACCCAAACACAGTCATTTCCACGCCGAACGACGTGCAATGGCAGGGAAAATGAGCAGAACGCAGCAGTGTTCCGTCACCCTACCTCCATCGAAGAAACCGCGCGTCGAAGCGACTAATCCACGTCGAAAACCGCCCGAAACGCGAACGACGCCATCTCGGAATCTACTGAGGGATCGCGCCCGCAACCGCCTCGATCCACGCCCATTCTCGCCTGCGTCCTCGCCCACGTCGCCTCCACCTCGCCCCCGCCTCTCTCCGTCGGCCGCCGGAGAAGAGAGGGGAGTAAGAGAGCGTAAGAGAAGAGAGAGGAGAGTGAGTTAGAAAATGAGAGGGAAGAGAGAGAAAGGGGGTTTATATAGGAAAATCCAGAAACTTTGAAAAATACCAAAAAATAGAAAATCACATTTTTGCGATCCTCGGAATGCACCGATCGCAACGATACCACTCGTGCCCAGGTTAACGGCCCGGTTCACCCGCAACGAGGTTCCGAAGGAATTACCGAAACACACACCGAGAATCGGAAAACACACGCGGAAAAAGCCGCGGAACGCTTCCGGGCCTCCGAAATAACTCCGGATCGTGCTGATCCGATCATGAAAAATATCCGAAACAAAATTTCGGATACAACGGAGTCAGACACTCTGAGAAACCAAATCTGGGACCCACGATCAAGGATCCAAAAAATTTGGGGCATTACAGGTGGCGTCTTCTAGCAGTTGGGCACGCCGAACTATCTCCGAATAGACTTGGATGTCCATCGGTGCAAGTTGCGTAATATAGTGGGGCCAAAGCCCGTTGAGCAATCTTCTCACCTTCATCTTTTCCGTACACACCAAGTGAGGTGCATACTTTGACAATCTTGAGAACTGTGCCTCATACTCGGCCACTTTCAAGCCCCATTGTTTTAGAACGGCGAATTCATCGGCCTTCTTCTCTTGGATATGGTCGGAGAAGTACTTGTTATTAAAATGCTCCGTGAATTCCTCCCATGTGACATGGTCTTCTGGCAGTGTTGCTTCGATGGATTCCCACCAGCATCGAGCGTCCCGCGCCAGTTGGAATACGGCGAGTAAAACCTTCTCCTCGTCCGCGCATTGCATCACACGGAAGATTCGTTCCATCACTTTCAGCCAATTCTCAGCATCCTCGGGGTCAGACGAACCTATGAACCTTGGTGAGTTCATGTTACGGAAACTCCTATGGAGATCACCCGCTCCACGGTGGGCTCCGCCTTGGGCCACTTGCTGTAGTGCCTGTGTAAGGCCCTACACGGTGCGCTGCATCTCGCTCCATTGTGCCTTTTCAACAGCCATGATCCTACAAAAAAAGTTTAAGGATAATAAAGATCGGGTTTACTTATGAGGTCAAAAGTCATTATAGCACTTAACCCATGGTTCTGCCCATCTCACCAGGTAAGGTATCTCTATCCTTGGACTCAGGTTTTTACTTAGATTTCAATATCTAACCTTTTATTTCTTATAGTTCCCTAGGTTTGAAAACCTAGGCTCTGATACCACGAAGACTGTCACGTCCCGAGCGCGGAAGATACTCGGATGCGTGACGCGTCTATATAGATCGTGTCATTAGAGCGATAAGAATTTTAACATACATAATTACGGAGTGCACAATTTACTAATAAATCTAATAAATTCCAATAGTCCAAGTGACGATTATTTAATTAATCAAAGGTATTAAATATAGTCCATGAAAATTTCTAAATTTAGAAAGCCAAACATTTGGCTACATGACTTAGCACAAGGTTTATACCACTAACTGACATAACTGGGAATACAAAGTAGACTCAAATAAATTCAAAGACACGACTAGCTAATGATAGATGGTTGGCGTTCTAGCACTCTTCACTCGGCCTCAAACCCATTCTTGTCGCTATCCGATTTACCTGAAAATGTTAAGAAGCAACTGGATGAGCGAATCGCTCAGTAGGAATTGCATCTCAAATTCGAGCAATCTTTATGAGAATGATAATTTACATGTATTATTAGTATGGCTATGCATGACGTACGTATAAAAGAATCGGGTATGCAGGTATAACTATACATGATGAACAATAAGAGATCAAGAGCTGTATATAGAGAGTATATCAAGATTTCAAGTATTTGACAAGTAGTATTTCAAGAATTATAGATGTAAATGCCACTTCGGGTCTAGCAGGGATTCATGTACGATTACGAATTCAAGTGCGAGTATGTACTCATGTACAAGTATATCTCAGGTACGAGCAAGTAAAAATTCACTTCAAGTAGGTAAAGTTAAGTACGTATCAGTAGAATTGGCTATTTCAATCAAGCAAGCATTTCGCCCTTTCTCGAGCCACAAGTGAAGTATTGCCCGTTCCGGGCCACGCAAGTCAAGTCAAGTGAGTAAAGAGAGAGTAGGGTGGAGTGTCTCAAGTCAAGTAAGTACTCCGGTGCAATGCCAAACATCGTGGTCAATAAACTCCCATGGGCACAAGTACCTTCGGGTGCTCCTCCCAGGACCAGACTGGGCCCTATATGCACAGCATTTCATGTATTACTTTTGACATCACCTCTAATTTTATAGTCAATATAGAGTTTCAAGGGTTGCCTTAGTAGGATATACAAGGTAGATTTTTGTGGAATGGAATTCAAGGACTCATAATATGCAAGAAAATGACTTAGGGTTGCGTCGGTACAAACCACGATAGAAATGAGGGAAAAAGTATCAATTTATATACTTTTCCTAAACAAAAACTCTAGATAACTCTATAGTAAGGTTAAACAAAAGTTAGAACATCCCATAAGGGCCATTATGCAATTATGTTAGTTTACTATTTAAGAATATTATTCAATTACTATTTAGATTACTATTCATTACTATTCACTTACTATTCATTTACACTATTCACCTAAATAACGCCCTCCACTAGGTCGTCATTTCTAAGTTTTTGTATATATTAATCGTTTAGTATATTAATCATCCATGTTCAAAAATTAATAAATGTGAATCATGATACCTGATCTAATGAATGAGCATACCGTTAGATTCCTTATATTTTTCTCTACCTAGCTACGTGTCTATATCAAAAAAAAATCTTTTATTTGGAAAAGTGTACTATTCATTGAAATAGTGACTTTTATACACTATTCATACCGTAAAAATTTCTCAAAAATAGAATGTAAGGATATGGACAGGTAGAGGATATTCTCGGGAGTTCAGAATCATGCTCATGCGAAATTGTTAGGTTTTACTATTCAATAAATTGGGGTGATTTACGCCGGGAAGGTACATTCCGTGACTCAAAACACTATTCAAACACTATTCATTTTTAATACTTTCAGTAAATCAAGAATTGAGTACATGGTTAAATAGAGAAAAATATGAGGGTTCTAGAATTATATTCATGCAGGAGTTTCGTGATTAGGTTAAAAAAGTTATAATTATCTGAACATGGTGGCTCTACATTATGAGTCACAGTTTACTATTTAAACAATATTCATTTTTTATTCTTCCAGTAAATCAAGAATCGAGGACATGGAGAGGTAGAGAAAAATCTCAGGATCACAGAACTATGTTCGTCCAAAATTTTCATAGTCCAGTTTATTAGTTATAGATTTTTGAATGCTTTGATTTTCTGATTCATGTAAATTCCAAGAAACTTCAATTAATTGACGATTGTTTGAGCAGTCTTCAATTTGGTAATTGACGCCCTGGTCAGGGGTGTCATTTACTGGTACACTATTCACATACTATTCATTTACTATTCATCGGTGTGAAAATGTTCTGAATCAGGAAGTAATGGTATGAATATGTTGAGAAAAATGTAAGGATTCCAGAAATGTGTTCATTTAAAAAGTTTGGGCTTTAGTTCGATAGTTATGGATTTTTGAATGTGCTGAATTTATTAGCTCCCAAAAATTTCAGAAATTAAAATGACGACATGGGTCATGTCTTCAATTAATTGACGACTGTTTGAGCAGTCTTCAATTTGGTAATTGACGCCCTGGTCAGGGGCGTCATTTACAGATACTGGTACACTATTCATATACTATTCATGTACTATTCATCAGTGTGAAAATGTTATGAATCAGGAAGTAATGATACGAATATGTTGAGAAAAATGTCAGGATTCCAAGAACATGTTCATGTAACATTTTTGTGCTTTAGTTCGATAGTTATTGATTTTTGAATCTGTTGGTTTTATTAGCTCCCGGAAATTTCAGAATTTAAAATGACGACACTAGGGGTGTCTTCATTTAAATGACGACTACGTGTGCGGTCTTCAATTTTGAAATTGGCACCCTTGACAGGGGCGCCATTTATAAAAGGGCTGGGGCCCTCCGGGTTCTTAAACATGACGTATTAGTGTAACAGATGCTATATATTAAGGTCTTAAAATATGGTTATTAATACTATAAAACTAATATGCTCAAAAACTCATGAAAACTCATGAAATCATGCTTAACAGACTATGTTAAGTTCATAAAGATCATGATAATATGTAACAGGCTATTAAAATAACATGATATATACATGATTATTGCTTGATTACGGTAAAGCCAGATGATATATAGCATGGTTGACTAGTTAATCAAACTCTAAGCATGCATCAGTTAACCTATTTAGCTACTGGTTAGGCAAGGATTTGAGAACACCTACCTGTTGACGTGTGATACGAGGTTCAGAAGCTGCAGCAGGATGTAGGCTCGGGAAGAAGATGCTTCTTCAGCACTGAGGGCAGCAGTAGCCTCTGACAGTTCTACGGATGGGATTAGATATAGGAATCGTAAAGATTGGTTTAGTGCGTTATGGGTCATGCTGAGTGGGCATTGTCTTTGCCAGCTAAAATGGGTTGCTCGCGTCGCAATCTTTTAGAATCATGTGTTTAAATGACGCCCTTTAAGGGGTCGTTCATTTAATAAATGGCGTCTTACATGAGGGCGTCATTTGTTTGGGTGGTATTATTGTGGGATTATTAATGAGAATGACACCCTTCAAGAGGGCGTCATTTGTTAGACACTTCTGCATCACTCACGTGATATACATAAATATATTAATATTTTATTGGAATGGGGTCCTATTAAAAATGACGCCTCCAACTTGGTCTTCAATTTGGAAATTGACGCCCTAATGAGGGGCGTCAATTCACTAAGTGGACAAGGTGGAAGTCCACTTACGTACAACCCATGGCCCCTTGTGTTAAAGTTTGTCTTGTACATTTATAGGATAACCCTCCCTTTGTTTTGTTTCTTTCTACAAGACCTCCTATGTAAGATTCTTTACCCATGTGCATAAAGTTGGATTGCACATTTGTATGCTAGTCCTCCTATAGTTTAGTTCTTTAAGCAAAACCTAGAATTCTTTTAAGAAGAGTAGGTTACGTATACATAAGGTGATGATTTGTAATTTTATATGCTAGCCCCCTTAAGATTTGGCTCTTTACACATAGCCCTCATGATTCTTTATGTTATAAAGTAGGGTTGGCTTGTATATTTTCATTATAGTCCTTATGAGGTTGGGTTCTTTATCTAAAACCTTCATGTATGATTTCTTTTAAGAAGAAGTTTTTAATTACGCAAAGGTATTGATCGGGGGTGCTACACCCAAGGTGCCTTCCAGCGGCACACCCCTCAGAAGCCCCCAGCGGCACACTCTATGGTGGTGCTTCCAATGGCACACCCTTTGGTGCCTTCCAGCGGCACACCCCTCAGAAGCCACTTCCAACGGCACAATGGTCGTGCCCTGCCAGCGGCACACCCAAGCGAGCCATCCAGCGGCACACTTCAAGCAAAGCCCTCCAGCTGCACAGCGCTCCCCTCAGCCCCAGCGGCACACCCCTGCTTGTTCTTTATCCGATGCAATCAGCAAAGAAGATCTAAAGCCCATCCCCTACAGCCTTTGGCGCGCAGCGGGGATATCCCAACGCTAGATGAGGTGTCGCTCGCTGGTGAAGGCACGCAAGCTACCCTCCGAAGATATAAAGCCCCTCCCCTCCTCTCCACGGGGGAGAGTCAACTCCCATTTAATGCTCGTCGCCATCAGCGTTCCCGCCATCAACGCTCCCGCCTCCGAAGATATAAAGCCCCTCCTCTCCACGGAGATCATGGATGCGAGCAACACTCGGGTACGTAGAGGAAGAAGAAGCCATAGAGAAAGGAAGAAGAGAAGAAGAAGGTAGAAGAAGCCCAGAGAGAAAGAGAGGGTGTTTTGTGTGTAGCGGAGGGGGGAGGAACGTAGTTGTGGGAATGGCTACCCTTCCTCGTTCCAACCCTCTCCCCAACTTTCTTTTCTTTCTTCTCCCTCGTTTCTTCCCTCCCTTTGTTTGGATGTATTGTATTACGTGTGGTCTTTCGGCCATGATCCTTGTCATTTTGAGTCCTCCATGAATGAAACAACTCTTGGTTTTGCTTCTTACTGCGTTTGCTGCTTTCTCCTCACTCTTGGCTTGTGATTCACATCACCCTTCAACCTTATGATTTTCTGTTCTATCTACTCTCCCTTGACACCGATCTATTTAGTCCAATAGGTTGTGACTCTGGCTCCGTGGCACAAGGCTTCCTCTTCCTCTTAATGATTTCCCCCCTAACATAATCATCCTCCTCTTCTCTATACGGGTCTGTTAGAGCCTATTACCCCATTCAGCACCTGGGACTCGCCCACTGGTCAGAACATTCCCCTTACCTCCTTTTCAAAGCCCATGGTGTATATGCACCATCCAGGCTCCTACCTGGTACACCCTAGTTGTGCCCCGACCGGCACACTCCCTGGCCCACTCGTCCGGTGCACTCTGGCTGCATCTTCTCTAGCTGCCTCCTACCCGGCACACTTCCTAGCTGTGCCTTACCCGGCACACCTTGGCCAGGTCCACCGGCACACCCTTGGCCACCTCCTGTCCGGCACACCCCTGGCCAGTCCGGCCCGGCACACTCTAGCCATTGCTTCCCCGATGCATCAGTGACTTGTGTCAGCTTAGTGGCTTCTCATTCGGTGTTTTCTCTGAGTTTTTCAAAGTTTTCTAAAAAGGTGGCTGTCTCGACACACACCTCAAAATTGTTGGGTCATGCCACTCCTTGTGGGCATGTTCCCCTTTTACTCCCTTACCTTCCGGGTCAAGGGGAGATGCTGTCGAATTTTTGTCAGAAATAATAACATGTTAAAAGATAAAAGGAAGCAACACACAAATGAAATAAGCAATGATAAAACACTTTAACCAAGACAAAGGAACTATGCAAGACTCAGAGAATTGGACTACTGAACACGGCCTTGGACTTAATCACATAACAGAGAATTGGAAGCTCGCCGTTTAGAACTCTCCCCCTGAACTCCACAAGCCAGAGGCCTTCCTCCAGACCTCACCCATTCATGTGGATTTTGCCCCAATGGAATTTCCCTTTTAAGCCACCTCAGTCTGAGCTTCCCTTGGCCAGCCCTGAACGGCACACTCCAATTGGCTCCAGCCCGGCACACTTTTCAGCCTACATAGCCCGCACACTCGTGCCCCCCCTTTTTCCCTCCAATGTCTTGCCCGACACACTCCCTCAGCGGCACACTATTCCTCCCTTCCTCTCTCTGGCATAGCCTTGGCCACCCCTTTTACCCGGTACAGCCTTAGCCCATGCTTACCCGGTACACCCCCAAGCAAGCCTTCTCTGACACACTTCAATGGCATTGATTTACACTCCAATCTGGCTTGCCCATGCTCAGACCTATGCCCCTATACGCTCTGACTTTGGCACTATTGCATTGACCATGTGCTAGGCATGCCCAGACTTTGGCTAACCTGCACTGACCCTAGCCACTCTTGCACTGACCTTGCTCTAGGCTTGCTCCGACCCTCACCCCAACATGCTCAGGCCTTGACCTCTATACACATTGACTTGCTCAGACTGTCCCCCAAACCTGCTCAAACTTGACCAGAGCTGCTCCGACCTTGGACAGCCTAGAACCCATGTGCACTGACCTTCCTCCTCTAAAACCCAGAGCTGCACAGACCTCGTCCCTTGCACGCATAGAACTTGCACAGACCCTAAGCCCAGGCCTTGCTGAGTCCAACCTCCATCCGGTGCACCCTTTGGCACCCTTTGTCCGGTGCACTCCCCAGCCCTCTCATCCGGCATGCTACCACCTCTCTCTGTCGGCACACTCGTGCCTCCCTCTCTCGGCACACTCGCATTCCTTTCCCAGCGGTGCCCCCCCTTTGCACCCTAGCCCGGTACACTCTCCAGTGGCACACTCTTTCCCCTTTCAACAGTGCACTATCCACCTCTCCTAGCCCGGTGCACCCCTAGCGATACACTCTCATCTACCCATCTGACCTCTGCCCGGTACACCCATGGCCTAGCCTAGCGGTACACCCTCTAACCCTTACCCGGTACGCCCTCAGTCCATCTTCCCAGCGGTACACTCTCCAGCACCCATTCCGGCACACCTCGCATTCAAGAGGATCACACCAAGAAGGGGAGGCATAATAATAAAAAAGGGGGAAATTTATTTAATAATGATGATGAAAAGGGGGGCTTTAATTGAGGATGATAATAATAAAAAAAATCAAAAAAAGAAAGATATAGCAAAAAGAATAATAAATAGGAAAAGAGTTCATGAGCCATGTGTAGATGTGGAAAATGTGACTCCTCCTTTTCTACCAGCGTTAAAATATCCCTCTACTATGCAGATATGGGAAATAAAACAAAATGAAGGTGGGATGGAATAGAGGAGTGAACCTGTGATTGTGATCGCCACCAAGATGTCGAACATGCGATGAACGCACACCGTACCTTAGAAAGAGAGAGGTACTCGCCTTAAAACCAGCACTAACGCTCTGAACGGCTCCTTATGGACCGCCTGCAGGTACACGCGGTCTCACGATAGGCCGCTCTTCGGTGCTGAGGTGGAACGCAGGATGAAGATGGATGGAGGGTTGAACGGCTTGATGGTGACCGCACGAGGAGGAAGAACGGTTGATACTAGGCCGTACGTCTCCCTGAACGGTCCGGAAGAAGCCGCACAAGACCACCACGCCAGAAGTTACGAGAGTCCAACCTCCACCCTTTCCAGCCAGCCAGAAAGGATGGGCCTCGCGTTAGTGTGTTGCTGACCTACGAAACAGAGTGTAGAACACAAAGAAAAACCCGAATTAGAACTAGAAAGTGTAGTAAACGCTAGAACGGAAAGAAATGAACATAACTAAACGGAATGGGGGATACCTGGGGGGTTTTAAACCCCTAGGGGCACCAAAAACGTGGGAGATGTGTGTAATGTGATGAGACAATGAAGAAAAATAGATGAAAGAAAGGAGAACGATGCATGCAACGAGAAAACCGACGGTGGGACTAGTGAACTAATGAATCAAACAAACGGTGTACTCAATGAACCGGAGGCCTATGTGGACCTAGAAGGCCTCCCTCCCTATCTTGGGTCGCTCAATAATCCGGCAGAGCTTCGCCGTCGACCCGAAATCTCCCCCCTTTTCAAAGCTTGGCCTTAGGGTCCATTTATAGAGCCAAGGAAGCCAGCCCCGAAATTAAGGTTTCCAATGAATATCAGCTCGAGAGATCAAAAGAAAATCCATAGATAATGTAATTATCTTCCAACCAGTCGAAACAGCACCTCATTTGGTTCAGTATCCGCGGAGAAAATGACGGGAGAAGTTAGGGATAAAACCACGGATAGAGAGAGAAAACCCTTGAAATTCTCAGGAATCGAGACGATGAACGGTCTCACGATAGACCACGCAACGGGATGAGCAGCCATCTCCTAGGCCGTTCAACCCTGTCGGCGGAAATTTAATAAACATAAAATATTATCCAACTATCCATCGAGATGACCGAAAACCTCGCCGTTGGACTCTCATAGATAAACGGCTGTTGGTAGACCGTACATCCACAATAGTGGCCAAGAGAAAACCGCCCATTCCTTGTCGGTGATAAATCAAAATAGATTAGATAATTAGATAATTATCTAAAAACCAGCGACGTTAGGATTCTGGGAGACAGACGGCTTAGGAGGTACCGTACAATGGTCTTATGCGACTAAATCCTGACCGTACAAATGTTTGTCGACGAAAATTCAGGAAATCAGCTAAATATCCAGTAAATAGATGAACGGCTCAAAGTCAACCGTCTGTGTTATGAGCGGCTGGAGACTGACCGCACATGTATATGGGCGTTTGAAATTCATAGAAAAGGTCAATTAACCAAAACCAAGGCCCATTAAGCCCTGAATCAACTCGGACCTAGCCAGGGAGGGAGGCCACCCATAAAATAAGTCCAAAGATGTGCCAGAAAATATACCAGCGAGTGATGGACAACTCGAGACATCAATAAATGGGAGTAAGAGAAATGACTCAACTTATCGGTAAAAAACGGGTGTCAACACCATGGGCAATAGAAAAAGACAATCGAAAAAGAAGCAATACTAATTGGGAATATATGAAAATAATAAATAATAACAATAACCATGAATAAAATGATGCGGCCTTCGTCTCCCTCGGACTCCGGATCCGAGAATAGTAATGATGCCTTTGTGGGTCAGACCTCATCCTCGGGAGTCACCCCTCCCGTCATGGTTACCGCCCGACCTCATCCTAGGCCAATATCTCAACGAAGTCTCCTCTTCCCATCGAGATCTGGGTCCATCTTTGTATCAAAATTGCATGGATTTATCCCTGTCACCGTCTTGTTTTCCGTATGGACTTCTGTCCAAACATGGAATGGTCCATCAGTGACTGACATAATTTGAACGTTCATACCCCCGATATGGGCTCTCAGCATAGCCCGACTGCCCTTTTCTTCCAGCATTAATTAGTAACTCTTTCGGCCGTAGAGCCCTTATTTTTGACAATTAATCAAGGGTATTCTCCTCTCCGAGGGGATATAAATGACGCTGTGACCTTTATGGCACGGCGGGTCCCAGTCCTGACTCGAACCACACAATCGTCTGACTGAGTCGGATTGAGAGCACCTAGGACTTCCTCGAAGCCCGAATAAATCATCACTTCGTGACTGGCACGCCCACGCACATAACAAACCCAACAAACAAATAAAATAACTATTTAAATAAAAAAAGTCCGTCCACACCGCCTCCAGGGACAAGGAGCCTTCGCTGTTCTACTGGCCACTTTCTTCTTTTTATACAGAACCAGTTGTATCTTTTCTTTCTCTTGTCTTCAGCTTTGGGTTTCCCTGTTCGCTGTTGTGTATGTCACCTCTTTTCTTTCGCCTTCGCATATGCGCAGTTCGGCTCTCTTCGGAGGGGACCAGACATTTTAGGGAGCTGATAATAAAAGCTCAGAAGCTGACATATTCTGAAGTTCCGGAAGCTACCCCGACCATGACACCGCTTCTCCTGGTGATTCAGGAAAACGGACGAGGTCCCAAGTCTGGGAAGCAATTACTCGAGTGAAGCGGGCCCATCGGAAGAAGACTATAAACCCAGCACCAGCAGTTGTACTTCCGAGTGTGGTCTCATTTGAAGAATTCGAGGTCCCGTCCCTCATCCCGTGTAACCCGAGGTATACCTCTCATCATGTGCCCCGCCATCACCTTGGCCACATAGGTCAATTCTTTTTCTTGCAAACGTAGCTGCTTCGTCTGCAATGGCCGCGTAAGCGGCTGCCACCTCTGCAAGAGCCGAAGAGAGAGAGGATGTGGTGCAGGCGGATCTGCCCTCCCCCATGCCTATCCATGAGATAGAAGGTAATTGATGGTCTATCCAATTTCAGATTTCTATAGTTTATTATCCCTCGGGCTCACATGGGTGCTCCCCTTTTCTCAACTTCAGTTGAGATTCGACCACTTTCCACCCTGTTGTGGAATCAACCGAGGGAGTTCCTGCGAAGCAAGAGGTAATTCCAGGAAGTCAATTTACTCCTGAAGCTCGCTCGCCTGTCATCCCCATCACAGAGTTGGCAGAGCAAGCTCTCACTGAGCAAGAGGCTCTGGCGGGACGCCTCTCAAGTGAAGGACCATCTGCTTCGAGAGAGAAAGAACCGATGTTGGTTCAAAGCTCGTCCTCATCGGAGTAGGTGGACTATGGTAGCGGCTCGAGTGATGAGGATTTCCCCTTGACAGGAACAGAGGCCGAGGACACCGGGGTGTCTTCTGCCTACGAGAGAGACTTCACGACTTTTAGTCCTCCACGGATAATTCGGAGTAGCTTCGGGCCACCGGATCCTTTGGTGGGAGAAGGGTCAGAGACGACAGAGATGGTAGCTCCTGTTGCCGCAGACTTGAGCTTAATACTGGCTGAGGTAAGAGTTGCATTTTTTAGTCTCGTGCTTATTCTTGTCTGGACATCATACTGGCCTTCTGAGATCCTTATGCTCTCTTTCTCTTGCAGGCTTCTGCTAGTCAGGCCGCGGTCACCTTACCGGGGATGACCGTGATGATACCTCTGCCGCCTCTCTGTGCATATCCGCCATTGTTCCCGCCAGTTTTGAGGCCCATAGCCCTGCGGTATCCAAAGGATTATATCATGGCAGCAGGCTCGGAAGTGTCGGGGATGGTTGCCGTGTCTGAGCCGTCAACTGTGACTTTGGAGCAGCAGTAACTTGTTATCGCAGATAAGCCGCTTCAGAGTGGAGAAGGCCTCCCTGGGGCAGAGGAGGGTGAGATTGTGGAAGAAATGATCGAGAGCTCGACGACCCCAGCCCTTTCCATCGAATCATCGCTGGTGGTAGCTAGAGGGGCCAGAAATAGTGACCAGCCGCTTCCTGCTATTGAGGGTCGAGACGCGTCGCTCTCACCATAGGTTGGGAGAGAAGTCTCTATCATTGACAGTCCCTATAATGCCCCGGATTTTCCAGATCCTTGTTTGTGGGTCTCGAATCTGGTTTCTCGGAGTGTCCGATTCTGTTGTGTCCATAATTTGTTTCGGACATCTTTTGTGTTCGGATCGGCACGATCCGGAGTTGTTTCGGAGGCCCGGAAGCGTTCCGCGACTTTTCCGCGTGTGTTTTTCGATTCCCGGTGTGTGTTTCGGTAATTCCTTCGGAACCTCGTTGCGGGTGAACCGGGCCGTTCACCTAGGCGAGTGTGGTACCGTTGCGATCGGTGCGTTCCGAGGATCGCGGAAACGTGATTTTCCTATTTTTGGTATTTTTTGGAATTTCTGGATTTTTCTATATATATAACCCTTTTCTCTCTCTCCCCTCTCATTTCTCTCTTCTCTCCCTCTCTCTTCTCACGCTCTCTCCTCTCTCCCTCTCTCTCCGGCAGCCGACGGGGTGGAGCGTGGGTGAGGCACGGGCGAGGATGGGTAAGGATTGAGGCGGTGCAGGTGCGGTGAAGCTCGGCCGTGGGTTCGTGGAATGGCGAGGCTTCAACGGCGTTCTCTTCGTGTTTCGGCATTCACGGTGCGTCGAGTCTTCGGTGGAGGTAGGGAGATGGACCCTCAACCCGCGTACTTCATTTCCCGTGAGTTTTGTAAGCCGTGGTGAGCCGAGCGGGCTTATTCGAGGGATTTGGGGGAAAACTCATGTTTTTGGGGTGTGAGCCTGATCTGCCGTTTTACGGTGTTTTTGGCCGTTCCAGGGTTTTAGATGCATTCCTAGGGGCTTGGGGGAGGTTTCCCCTTTTGTTTCCCCTTCACCTGGGGGTGAACGGGGAGTGGAATGGGTTTTTCTACGGTTTCCGCCGTTTTCGGGCGCGGCCTGAGAACGCGCTAGTCTCAAGTAGCGCGTTCTTGAGGGTCGCGCCGCCCCGATAGGGCGCGTTCATCAGAGATGTTGAACAGTTAGGCAGTTCCAGTCACGCTATAGGGTCCTAGCGCGTTCAGTCTTGTCGCGCTATAGGGTCCTAGCGCGTTCTGTTTGAACGCGTTATGGACCTATAGCGCGTTATGTTTGAACGCGCTATGCAAGGATAGCGCGTTCTTGGGGTGGCCTGCCGGGCTGCCCAGGGCGGGCAGTCTACGGGTGATCGTGCTCCCCTTGGGCCGTGTGTGTCCCGGACACCCCGTGGAGTTCCGTGACCGTGTCTTTAGGTGTCCGGAGGTTCCGTTTACCTCGATAAGTGTGCCCATGGGCTTGGCGGGTCCGGGTGACCCCAGGTGTTCCGGGATTCCGTGTTCTTGCTAGATCGAGTCGCCATGTATCGGTGTGAGTGCGGTGGGGTTTCCCCACAAGTCGTTGCTTCTCTGGAAGGTGGCTTCCGAGTGGGCCATGTGTGGCCTTGGACTGTGAGTCCAATCTCCCAGCCTGAGGCTGGAGGTCACTTAAGTTTCCCTCCTCGAGGGATGGGTCTCGGTAGTGGTGAACTGCCTTGTGAGTCTTCCCATCATTATTTTGGACCTGGGGATTAGGCCAGATTGACGGCTTAGTGCTGTCATGTGCAACGGTCTTGACCCCGAGTCTTCTGACTCAAAGGTCGTTGGGTTTAGTAGGTCTAGTTGGCCGTCCAGGGTCGGGTGGCTTTGAGCCACCTGTTACTCCGTGTTACTCGCAATGGGTGCGTGCGTGGTTTCCAGTGTTCACGTTCTGTGACACGTCCACTAGTCGTAGCTTCCTGCGCACGCGAGTGCGGACCCACCTGGGAGTGGTGGAGAGCGAGACCCAGTGAGAGGCGGTTTTTAGGCTGGTTTCTGTAGGGCCCCTTGCCTTTGCCACCAGAGTCCGGTGGGGGGGGGGGAAACCAGCTAGAGGACCCGACCTAGAGCAGATGGTCTGTGTGTGCACACGTAGTTGGGGGCTTAGGACACGCGCTGACGAGCGTGACCCCAGCTAGTCCTTGTTGTGGTACTTGTTGCGTGTCTGAGTCTCACGTCCAGGGCGTTGTAGCTAGACACTTGTGACGCGGTGTAAGACGTCAGGGGACGCATCCGGTCATTCTCCTAGTGGGTGGTGCTCCTGTCACGTGACGTGAGTCATCGTGTACCGGTTTCTGTTTCAATCCGCAAGACGGGACTTCGTGAGTGGTTTCGTGAGTGTTCCTGGAGTCGAGGTCTGGGGTTTCCGGTGAGCGTCACCGAGGGCCTTTCCCCAGACAGCGTTGTGTTCACGACGGTGAGGTCGTGACCGTGTTCCCTGACCGTGTGGTTTTGGCTCGGGCCCTTTTGAGGGCAGGCCTCCGTTACGGAGGTATCGTGGCATTTTTCCTAGTAGTGTGGCTAGGGCGGTTTGTGTCTGGTGGTCCCGATCGTGGAATCGGGTGGTCGGGTACGTGGCTTGGTTGTCCCCCGAGGGGAGACTCGGTCGTATTTTCTGGTACAGTAGGAGTAGCTGTAGTGCCGAGGTTTTACCGGCCACCGTAGTTACTTTCCTACTTTCGTAGTTACTTCTTTCCGTGCCGCCGTTGTTTCTCAGTTGGGGTTCCGCAGGATCCTACTGGGCCAGTGACAGGAGGCTCACCCCTGCGTTTCAGGTGCGTCGGTTCCTCCTCGGGGTTCGAGGGTGCTGCACGGAGGTTCTTAGTTGCCAGCTTACCGGGCCGAGTGTTCACTTGGCATGTGGTACGTTTTACTGCTTTAGACTATACTTTCTGTTGGACTGGACTCTGTTGTAGTTGTAGTTGTTTATTTATTCCTGTTAATTGCTGAATTATCCTGCCTTATTTCCTATTTCTTTGTACCTTCACACTCCTTTTTAGCCCTTCCGAGCCTCCCGCTCATGGGCGGCGGGCCGGGATTTGAATGGTATCGGGCTCCTCCCGGTATCCGGATCTCGGGTCGTTACAGTTGCTATCAGAGCGTGGTTGTGGACGTACATGGGAATTCAAGATATTGCAGTGATCAGAGTCTGTAAGGTCCAGTACAATCAGCAGCTGGCATAAGGTTTCATGCTTGTTTTCGCTTTATTTCTCGCTTGAGAGCTTGAGTGCGCTGTGCGCCGCGGTGAGGGTGGCTGTTGATTCGCGGCTTTCGTGCCGGCGTGGGGTTTGCGGATCGAGGTCGAGAGCTTTCTCCCTTGGGTGGTGGCCCTGGTCGTGTTGCGTTGGGCAGAGGTTACCGGCAGGCGTGCTGTTGTGGTGCTGCGTTCGAGGAGTCTGCAGCTAGGTCAGGTGGCTGGTGAGGATTGTTCGTCGTTAAGTGGCTGTGAGTGTGCTCTGAGGGAGCTGTTATTGAGTTTGGCCACTCCAGTCTGAGGATTGGCCAGCCCTGAGGCGCTGAGGTTGTGGTTTGAGGTGTTGGAGCGGGTGCTCTGGTCGAGAATTATGCTCGAGTGAGCGGAAGGTTTTCTGTTGAGCTGCTGATTTGTCGAGCCCGATGTCCTTGTCATGCTCTGTGGCGTCAGAAGTGACGTGTCGATCCTGATTATCCTTGCGAATTTCGAGGTAGGATGGGCTGTGGTGTCCCAGTAAGTCTTGCTTCTGCGCTCTTGTGTGCGAATGGGTTGTGTTCGCCCAGAATTTGGCTCGAGATGTGAAGGTTCCGTGGCGAGTTCGGGGCTCGAGGATGAGCATTGACCGTTGCCGGTTATGGCTCGTGTTGCGGCTCTGGTGTGACGTGTTGCAGTTTGGGGAATTGCAACGGTGGTGCATCGAGAGATGTCGTGATCGTGGTCCGACGGGACACTTTGTAAGTGTTGTCGGAGGAGCTGACCTAACGGAAGTGATGGTTTTCTTGGTGCTGGAAGGTGATGTTCCCAGCATGCGCGAGGCTCGAGGTCAGGTCGAGTGTAGAGTTTTCCTTCCGTTGGTCGGAAGTGTATTGAGTTCTTCCCTTTGCTTGGAGGAGATCGCGGTTGGTTAAGGTTCGTCGTCTTGCACTGTGTGTCCGGATTGGTTGGCCTTAGTGCGCCATGAAATCCGTGCGAGACGCGTCCCGCGTTTTGGCAAGGTGGTTGCCTGTGAGAAGCGTTGCCCGTTCCCTGATGTGTAAGGGTGTTGGCGCTGTTCCAGAAGGACGAGTGCCGGCTGGGTGGTGTTTTTGAGGTTTACGGTTGGTGTTGTGGTTCCCGATGTGCGGGGGATCGGAGTCGGCGGGGTTGCAGATGGTTGTCGGGTTGGTGGATCTCGAGTTGTCGATGTGGTGGCTGTGCGTATGGATCAGAGTGCGCGGATCGTGGCATTGGTTGCTGCGGGTGGATTTCTAAGGAAGGGTAGAGCAGCGGAGGGTTGGTTCATCGGTGTGTGTTGTCTCTGGCGGCGTGAGACGTGTTGTTGCCGTGCCGTTGCTTGAGATATTGTGGTTTATGGCACTGGCAGGTGGAGAGTTGGGGAAGTATGCTGGCGAGGTTGCCGCATGAGTACCCTGTTCTTGCGTTGGAGGTTGCGATCGTGGACGAGATCGTGTTTTGGAGTAGTGTGTCGTAGATTGTAAGAGGTTGTGTGTCCCGTGGCTCTGTGATAAAAGCGGGAGTCGGGATTGGCAGGCGTCCTCTTGGATTAATTGAGATGGAGGTTTCGATGAGATAGGATTCGATGAGATAGGACGGTGGTCGATGCCTGTGTGTGGAGGTCCCTGATGAGACGTTGGCGTTGGATATTGATCCTCAGTCTGCGGCCAGCAAGGGAGGATTCCCCGTAAGTCTGAGTCGAGTGACGTGAAGACTGAGGGGAGATGGAGTCATTGGGTCCCGCCGTGCTCCCCTGAAGGGTAGAGTTGGCGCGGGGATCCATCTAGATGTGGTGGTGGTATGTGCGAGAGTTAACGGATGGCCTACCGTGAGTCAGATCGTGCCTGCTGGGCCGGTGGAGGTTTCCCTTTGACGAATGTCTGGTGAGCAGAGGATGGTCTTTCATGGACAGAAGATGCTGGTTGTAGGAGCTCGAGAAGGGAGAGAGCCGCGTGCCAGCGAGGCCTTTTGGTGGCCGTTTATGAGGTGTGTTTTCCCAGATGGGATCTGAGCTTTGTCGAAGTTTAAGTTCTGACAGAGTTGGTCCCGTGCTGTTGTGGCGTTCGGCTTTCGAGTGTGGAGTGGTCCTCGGCGTGGAGCCGACAAATTTGTGGTGGTCAGCTGGCAGAGAAGCTGGTGTTTGGTTGGTCTGCCGAGCGTGGGCGTTGACCGGTGGATTGGTTCTTGTGGCGAGGATTGCGTTCCCTCGGTGAGCGAGAGGGTGGCAGCGATGCCGTGAGTGGTTTCCGTTGTGTCTGAGGTGATACCAGACTTGTGCCTTTGTATCATGCATGCTCTGGTGGCCGATGTGTGTGCGGTGTGCGGAGTGTAGGCGTCGTTCGTGATTATGGTCTGGCCGTATCCCTCATGATCATGGTTTTGTGAGAATCGAGGTTTTTCTGTGCTGGGGTCCTGACAGCGTTGTCAGTTGGTTGAGGCACTCTTCCCCTGTGGCTGGGTGCTAGTCCTGAATTTCGAGGATGAAATTTCTTTAAGGGGGGAGGGCCGTAATGCCCCGGATTTTTTGGATCCTTGTTTGTGGGTCTCGGATCTGGTTTCTCGGAGTGTCTGACTCTGTTGTGTCTGAAATTTCGTTTCGGACATCTTTCGTGTTTGGATCGGCGCGATCCGGAGCTGTTTCGGAGGCCCGGAAGCGTTCCGCGGCTTTTCCGCGTGTGTTTTCCAATTCCGGTGTGTGTTTCGGTAATTCCTTCGGAACCTCGTTGCGGGTGAAACAGGCTGTTCACCTAGGCGAGTGTGGTACCGTTACGATTGGTGTGTTCCGAGGATCGCGGAAACGTGATTTTCCTATTTTTGGTATTTTCTAGAATTTCTGATTTTCCTATATATATAACCCTTTTCTATCTCTCCCCTCTCATTTCTCTCTTCTCTCCCTCTCTCTTCTCACGCTCTCTCCTCTCTCCCTCTCTCTCCGACGGCCGACGGGGTGGAGCGTGGGCGAGGTGGGGACGGCGCGGGCGAGGCACGGGCGAGGATGGGTGAGGATCGAGGCGGTGGGGGCGCGGTGAAGCTCGGCCGTGGGTTCGTGGAACGGCGAGGCTTCAACGGCGTTCTCTTCGTGGATCGGCATCCACGGTGCGTCGAATCTTCGGTGGAGGTAGGGAGATGGACCCTCAACCCGCGTACTTCATTTCCCGTGAGTTTTGTAGGCCGTGGTGAGCCGAGCGGGCTTATTCGAGGGATTTGGGGGAAAACTCATGTTTTTGGGGTGTGAGCCGGATCTCCCGTTTTACGGTGTTTTTTGCCGTTCCAGGGGTTTAGATGCATGCCTAAGGGATTGGGGGAGGTTTCCCCTTTTGTTTCCCCTTCACCTGGGGGTGAACGGGGCGTAGAATGGGTTTTTCTACGGTTTTCGCCATTTTCGGGCGCGGACTGAGAACGCGCTAGTCTCAGGTACCGCGTTATTGAGGGTCGCGCCGCCCCGATAGGGCGCGTTCATCGGAGATGATGAACAGTTAGGCGGTTCCTATCACGCTATAGGGTCCTAGCGCGTTCAGTCTTGTCGCGCTATAGGGTCCTAGCGCGTTCTGTTTGAACGCGCTATGGACCTATAGCGCGTTATGTTTGAACGCGCTATGCAAGGATAGCGCGTTCTTGGGGTGGCCTGCCGGGCTGCCCAGGGCGGGCAGTCTACGGCTGATCGTGCTCCCCTTGGGCCGTGTGTGTCCCGGACACCCCGTGGAGTTCCGTGACCGTGTCTTTAGGTGTCCGGAGGTTCCGTTTACCTCGATAAGTGTGCCCGTGGACTTGGCGGGTCCAGGTGACCCCAGGTGTTCCGGGCTTCCGTGTTCTTGCTAGATCGAGTCGCCGTGTATCGGTGTGAGTGCGGTGGGGTTTCCCCGCAAGTCGTTGCTTCTCTGGAAGGTGGCTTCCGAGTGGGCCATGTGTGTGGCCTTGGACTGTGAGTCCAATCTCCCAGCCTGAGGCTGGAGGTCGCTTAAGTTTCCCTCCTCGAGGGATGGGTCTCGGTAGTGGTGAACTACCTTGTGAGTCTTCCCATCATTGTTTTGGACCTAGGGATTAGGCCAGATTGACGGCTCAGTGCTGTCATGTGCAACGGTCTTGACCCCGAGTCTTGTGACTCAAAGGTCGTTGGGTTTAGTAGGTCTAGTGGGCCGTCCAGAGTCGGGTGGCTTTGAGCCACCTGTTACTCTGTGTTACTCGCAATGGGTGCGTGCATGGTTTCCAGTGTTAACGTTCTGTGACACGCCCACTAGTCGTAGCTTCCTGCGCACGCGAGTGCGGACCCACCTGGGAGTGGTGGAGAGCGAGACCCAGTGGGAGGCGGTTTTTAGGCTGGTTTCTGTAGGGCCCCTTGCCTTTGCCACCAGAGTCCGGTGGAGGGGAAAACCAGCTAGAGGACCCGACCTAGAGCAGATGGTCTATGTGTGAACACGTAGTTGGGGGCTTAGGACACGCGCTGACGAGCGTGACCCCAGCTAGTCCTTGTTGTGGTACTTGTTGCGTGTCTGAGTCTCACGCCCGGGGCGTTGTAGCTAGACACTTGTGACACGGTGTAAGACGTCAGGGGACGCATCTGGTCGTTCTCCTAGTGGGTGGTGCTCCTGTCACGTGACGTAGGTCGTCGTGTACCGAGTTCTGTTTCCGTCCGCGAGACGGGACTTCGTGAGTGGTTTCGGGAGTGTTCCTGGAGTCGAGGTCTGGGGTTTCCGGTGAGCGTCACCGAGGGCCTTTCCCCAGACAGCGTTGAGTTCACGACGGTGAGGTCGTGACCGTGTTCCCTGACCGTGTGGTTTTGGCTCTGGCCCTTTTGAGGGCAGGCCTCCGTTACGGAGGTATCGTGGCGTTTTTCCTAGTAGCGTGGCTAGGGCGGTTTGTGTCTGGTGGTCCCCGATCGTGGAATCGGGTGGTCGGGTGCGTGGCTTGGTTGTCCCCCGACGGGAGACTAGGTTGTGTTTTCTAGTACAGTAGGAGTAGCTGTAGAGCCGAGGTTTTACCGGCCACCGTAGTTACTTTCCTACTTTCGTAGTTACTTCTTTCCGTGCCGCCGTTGTTTCTCAGTTGGGGTTCCGCGGGATCCCTACTGGGCCAGTGACAGGAGGCTCACCCCTGCGTTTCAGGTGCATCGGTTCTTCCTCGGGGTTCGAGGGTGCTGCACAGCGGTTCTTAGTTGCCAGCTTGTCGGGCCGAGTGTTCACTTCGCATGTGGTACGTTTTACTACTTTAGACTGTACTTTCTGTTGGACTGGACTTTGTTGTAGTTGTTTATTTATTTCTGTTAATTACTGAATTATCCTGCCTTATTTCCTATTTCTTTGTACCTCCACACTCCTTTTAAGCCCTTCCGAGCCTCCCGCTCATGGGCGGTGGGCCGGGATTTGAATCGTATCGGGCTCCTCCCGGTATCCGGATCTCGGGTCGTTACAGTCCCCTTGTTGCATTATCTGCTGGGGCCAGTCTTGAAGCGAGCGCCTTGCAAGACATACCATCCTTGTCTTCTGCGTCGAGCGATGATATTTTGGCTGCGGTTGACAGCCGTGTAGAGTTTCATCTCTCGGACGCGCCATCACTTGGTTTGCAATCATCGAGTGACCTAGTGTGGCAATATCTTGAGACATTTGAGACTGTGACAGTTCACCTAGAGCTGACCTATGTGCAGTTGAGGGGCCTTGCGGAACACCTCTCCCGCTCCTTGCTGGCTTTTGGCTGTCCCATAGAGGATTGGGTGCAGCGAGTAAGTCTGCTCCTGAAGCACGTGAACAGGAGGGAATTCATCGGCCATAGCTTGATAGACCAGATGACGACCACAAGATTTGAAAGGGCAGAGTGTCAGACTGCTCTCCAGTCATCAAGAGGAACTGCCCGACAAATGCGGGATGCTGCGGATGAATCTAGTCAACGCCGGGCTTCTTGGAAGGCTCGGATAACTGAGCTTCGTGCCGAACTTGACCGGGTCGAAGCAGAATTGGAGTTGTTAGAACGGCTGTGGGTCCGACATATAGAGGCGGCTGAGCTGGTAGAAGGACATGCCTCGTCGCTTGAGGAGAAATTGGAGTGACTGCAGGCTGAGGAAACCCACTTACAGGAGCTGGCCCGTCACCCGTCTTTAGGGCTGCTGGAGTTTGAGACATCTTTCATCGCTCTCTATAATAGCTTTATTATTTTCCCTTCTTTTTGTTAACCTTCACGTATTCCGGGGGGGTGCCCCGGTTGACATGTACCTTTCCTTTTATGTTTGAATGGAAAACTTTCGTTGTCTTATTTTGCACATCTGCTTGCTGAGCCAATTTATTTAGTTCGGGGTATATTAGTCGCTAACGCAGGAGAGCGCTCACACCTTCAGGGAAGGGGCGAGGGGTTCGCTCCACCACGACTCAACTTCTCTTCAGGACCACTGATCCGTCTAGGCCAAACACCAGAAGATAAGAAGGTAGCTTTACGGGCCTTCGAGGGCCGGAGGGTAGAGCTAGAGGATTATTCGTGGACCTTGCCGTTGACGGTAGGTTTGTTCATCAGCATGGATTTAATGCCAAGGCAAAGAGAGATTTGTTTATTAGCACGGACGTAAGGCCCGGGTTAAGAGAAACAATGACCGGTCTTGTCGACGATGACAAGGGTCAATGGTAGCTTGTTCATCGGTATTGGATAAATGTCGAAGCGAAGATAAGTTTATTCATTAACGAGAACGTAAGGTCCGGGTTAAGGGGAAACACTGACTGGTCTTGTCGATGATGACAAGGGTCAATAGTAACTTGTTCATCGGCATTGGATAAATGCCGAATCAAAGGGTTTGTTTATTAACGGGGATGGAAGGTCCAGGTTAAGGGAATATTGACCGGTCTTGCCGATGATGACAAGAGTAAATGGGATTTTGTTCATCGACATTGGATAAATGATGAGGCAAGGGTTTGTTCATTAACGAGGATGAAAGGTCCAAGTTAAGGGAGTACTGACTGATCTTGCCGATGGTGACAAGGGTCAATAGTAGCTTGTTCATCGATATTGGCTAAATGTTGAAGCAAAGGTAGGTTCATAGGCGCAAGGCTCGTACGGGAACCCTTGTAGGAATTAAGTGACAAATGAGAATATGACCTCATTATTTCATCATCATCATTCGCTTTTTTTATTCATTTTTTTTGCGTCACATTACTGACTTAAGCGCCCTTGCGGGTTTTCACCGAAGCCAGCCCCCTCTTCCTTTTGCCCACGCGCCCTAGCGAGTTTTCACGTGGCGGGGTTGTGACGACCCAGAGCTCCGGATATCGATATACCGATAACATCGATACACCGATACCAAGAACTGGGGAAGCCACCCAAGAGGCTGATGAGGCCCCTGAAGGGTTAAAGGAGTTTGCTGAGGAGTTGCATAACGAATTGAGACCGCAGGTGCGTAATATTAATTAGGACAGCAATTGATAAATAAGTGCGGAAGCAATTTAAAATATCAGAGTGGTAAAATATATACAATAGTCCAGATTTACAAATAACAGAGGTCCACTGTACAACTACACGGGGCATACCCCGGCTCAAAAGAACAAAAAGACAAACCGACAACAGCTGGCACTCTAACGATGGTCGGCACAACCACGAGAAGGACCGGCGGACGACTGGGGCGGCTCACCTGAAAGGAGAAAGGGTGAGTCACAGCCAGACTCAGTAGGGGTCACGCGGATCCCTACCTCACACTAAACAAGCAAGCAGGCAAATATAAAAGTAATTAGAGCATGCATTTAAACAATAAACAGACAGATGCACGTTTTAATAAATGAATAATAACGACAGGAGATAGCGTCAGGAGCTAAATCTACCAATAGAATAAACCACTGCTAACCAAGTGAAGTGAGAGACGGAACAACCCACTAGAAGGACAAGACCAGATGCATCCACCGATGACTTATACTGCGTCTCAGCAACTCGCAAGTCTGAAACGTGACAAGCGAGAGGCGTAACAGGACCAAACCAAGTACTAGTCAGAGCGACACTCGTCAGTGCCAGTCCAAGTCTCCGACCACGTGTGCACACACTGACTCCCGCCTAGAGCCAGGCCTCTAGCTAGTTCTCCCCCCCCCCCGTTGGACGCAACGGTAACCACAGGGGCCCACGGTAACTAGCTTACAAACCGTTCAATGGGAACACCCCTCCACCTCTCCCGGGTGGGACGACACGCTCAGTCGCTGGGCTACGACTAGTGGTTCCATCACAAGGAAAGAGAAAGTAATTCCATCGAGATCTAATAACAAGCCATCGTTCATAAAACAACTTAAACATGGCATATATATAACGTGGAATGCATTAGTAATTGACCGTGCATGCTTTTAAAAACTAGGGGAAAGTAACGGTCTAGGTCTGCCGCGTCACAGGGTGTGACGGTCGGGGAAGGGGGTGCTACAGGTCGGTGACGCGTCCCTGGCAGGCCGTCAGGTCCAGGCTGTAATGCGCCAGGACAGGGGCGTTACGCGAACGTAACGCGCCTCCCCTGAGCCGTTACGCCACGCGAAGCTATAAAAATTAGAGTTTTTCTAACGATCAGACAGGGTGTGACGCACGCCCAGAGGCGCGTCACGGAGCCCTGACGGTCGCCCGACGGACCGTCAGGCCAACCGCCTTACGAGGTCAACTATGGTCAAATGAAATGTAACGGTCGTGGGCTCGACCGTTACACACACTGTGACGCACCTACTTAGGTCCGTCACAGTACTGTAACGCGTCCCATGAGGGCCGTTACCAATGTGACGGCTCCTGGTAGGACCGTCACACCGCCTGGGTTACGGACGGGTTAGGTTCAAAACCGGACTCCCTCCCGGTCGAGCCGGATCGACGGGAAAACATGGAAAAGCTGTAAAACCTGCCAAACCATACCATTCTACAACTAATCTATACATCGAAACATAAAAACGATGCCCATGAAGTGATTTTCAAGAATTTAGCCTAAATTACACTAACATGGAATTCTCATGGAAATCGAGGAAAACGACATCGAACGGACGTGCATGTGATGCCAATGCGATCCTAGCGAGACAAGGATTCCATCCCCTACCTCAATCGCAACGAAAACCGGATTTGGGCCGCATGCAAGCGAGGGGTCGCCGCGGCTCCTCTCGCCCCGTCTCACCTCCACGTCCCACGAACCGCGACGAGGTCAGCGCCTATGCGTTCCTCGCGACGAACCGGTTCCAACGACACCTCCCGCGCCTAGATCCGCGGTCGTCCGGACCGAAACCGAGAGAGTGGGAGAGGAGAGATCGTGAGAGGGAGAGAGAGAAAGAGGGAGAACGAGTGAGGGAGAGAGAGAGAGAGAGAGAGAGAGAGAGAGAGAGAGAGAGAGAGAGAGAGAGAGAGAGAGAGAGATATATATATATATATATATATATATATATATATTATTTTTGAAAAATTAACTCTAATTGCCATAAATCTTAAACAAATTCCAATAAATGCCAAACGAACGCCTAAAAATCCGCAAAAATAGTCAAAACGATCAGGACAAAGTCTAGATCCGAACTGCTACGAATCCGCTAAGGCACGAGCGCTACAGGGGTATCCGATTTTGCCTGCAGTGCACTTTCAGGTTTTCATCGCAAGTGGGTTAGAGGCATTTTTGCCCTTACTCAGAATATCCAAGTAAGTCCAGCGAGGCACCTCTATTTTAAGCCTCATTTTTCTTTTTCTTTTTTTTTGTACTTGATTCACGGAACGAATCCAGAATGGATGAGGGCTTGTCTGCTAGCAATGGACGGGAAGCCCGGGCTAATGAGATGTTGACCAGCCTTGCCGAAGATGACAAGGGTCAAACGCAGGTTTGTTCATCGACACTGGCTAAATGTCGAAGCAAAGGTATATTCATTAACGAGGATGGAAGGTCCAAGTTAAGGAGAACGTCGATCGATCTTGCTGATGATGACAAGGGTCAAACACTAGCTTGTTCATCGACATTGGCTAAATGTCGAAGCAAAAATATATTCATTAAGAAGGATGAAAGGTCCAAGTTAAGGGGAACGTCGACCGATCCTGCCGATGATGACAAGGGTCAAACACTGGTTTGTTCATCGACATTGGTTAAATGTCGAAGCAAAAAAATATTCGTTAACAAGGACGGAAGGTCCAAGTTAAGGGGAACGTCGATCGATCCTGTCGATGATGACAAGGGTCGAACACTGGTTTGTTCATCGACATTGGTTAAATGCCGAAGCAAAAATATATTCATTAACAAGGACGGAAGGTCCAAGTTAAGGGGAACGTCGACCGATCTTGCCGATGATGACAAGGGTCGAACACTGATTTATTCACCAACATTGGCTAAATGTCGAAGCAAAAATATATTCATTAACAAGGACGGAAGGTCCAAGTTAAGGGGAATGTCTACCGATCCTTCCGATGATGACAAGGGTTGAACACCAGTTTGTTCATCGACATTGGTTAAATGCTAAAGAAAAAATATATTCGTTAACAAGGACGGAAGGTCCCAGTTAAGGGGAACGTCGACCGATCCTGTCGATGATGACAAGGGTCGAACACTAGCTTGTTCATCGACATTGGCTAAATGTCGAAGCAAAAATATATTCATTAACAAGGACGGAAGGTCCAAGTTAAGGGGAACGTCGACCGATCCTGCCGATGATGACAAGGGTCGAACACCAGTTTGTTCATCGACATTGGTTAAATGCCGAAGCAAAAATATATTCGTTAACAAGGACGGAAGGTCCAAGTTAAGGGGAATGTCAACGATCCTGCCGATGATGACAATGGTCGAACACTGGCTTGTAGAGAGAAAAGATCTCCGGCGAGACTTGTGGTGATTGTCCTTTTCGGAGTTTCATTACGATGAGGGTGAAGAGGAACTTTAAATTACCACATTACTGGCTTAAGCGCCCTTTCGGGTTTTCACCGAAGCCAGCCCCCTCTTGCTTTTGCCCACGCGCCCTTGCGATTTTTCACGTGACAGGGTACCCGATTTTGCCTGCAGTGCTCTTTCGGGTTTTCACCGCAACCGGGTTATAGCCATTTTTGCCCTCGCCCTAGTGTAGGAACGAGGCCGGCAAGGCACCTCTATTTTAAGCCCCATTTTTCTTTTCTTTCCTTTTTCTTTTTTATTTTTTTGCTTGAACATGTGACAGAAGAATGTTTACGGGTCGAAATGCGACATTCGATCCTTGGGGGCAGCAAATGGCTACCGGCTGAGGCACGGGGCCTTGCGCCGATAAAGAGGGGTTTTTTCATTAGCAGGGGGACAATGCCTGCGCAAAGGAAGAGCATTCGCCGATTCAGATGTAAGGTCTGTAATGGCAGTATTGTAGGAAGGCTGGCTAGGACACAGAGTCTTTTGACAGAAAGGGGTTTATTTGTTAGCAAGAAGGCAATGCTAACGCAAGTAAAGGATTTTCGCCAGTTTGGACGTAAGGTCCGTAATGGCGATAACGTGCAGAAGTCGGCTAGGGCACGCAGCCTTGCGCTGAAAGGGGGGTTTATTCGTCGGTAAGGATAAATACCAACACAAAGGAAGAGCATTCGCCGATTCAGATGTAAGGTCTGTAATGGCAGCATTGTAGGAAAGCTGGCTAGGACACGAAGTCTTTTACCGGAAGTGGGTTTATTCGTTAACAAGAAGGTAATGCTAACGCAAGTGAAGATTTTCACCGTTTCAGACGTAAGGTCCGTAATGGCAGTATTGTGAGCAGGTCGGCTGGGACACGAAGTCTTGCGCCGAAAGGGGATTTATTCGTTAGCAAGAAGGCAATGCTAATGCAAAGGAAGAGTTTTGTCCGATTCAGACGTAAGGTCTGTAATGGTAGTATTGTAAGCAGGTCATGCCCCTAATGGATGCATGCATGTCTCTAAAGGATCCCAGGTTTAGTGCTTGTTGGGGATGTTCCCGGGACTGCGGACCAATGGTCTGGTAATCAGTCGGAGCTGGCTGGACATTTGAAAGAGCTCGGCCAAGGCGGAATGCCACTAGGCCAAAGTAGGTTTCAGTCATTCCGGGAATGCCGATGGGACTGCATGGTACAGCTTCATATGTTTCCCATTAAGAGGGGAGAACTGAACTATTCCTTTGTGATCTACAATAACGTAGGCACCCCCTTCATATACCCGGCGGACAATATATGGTTTGACCCAGTTTTTAACCAACTTCCCCTTGGGGTTGGAGGCCATCACTTCTCTTCTTTTAACCATTACCAGGTCACCTTTCTTGAATTCTCATCCTTTGACCAGCTTATCGAAGGCGCGGGCCATGCGAGCTTGGTAGAGTTGGATATTTTGTTGCGCTAGGAGACGCTTTCCCTCGAGCTCGGAGAGCTCTTCCAATCTTCTTTCTATATTGGTTTGTTCGCTACTAGCCAACCCATGCTGGATGGCGACTCGAAGCGATGGGACTTCCAATTCAATTGGCACCACCGCCTCTGACCCATATATAAGGGAGAATGGTGAGCAGCCAGTTGGGGTTTTATAAACTGTACGATAGGCCCAAAGTGCCTCGTACATCTTTTCTTCCCAATCCTTTTTGTCAGAATTGACAGTCTTCGCCAGTAAAGTGCACAGCGTTTTGTTGAAGGCTTCTGCGAGTCCATTGGCTTGAGAGTAGTAGGGAGAAGACGTTCTCCAGTCGATCTTGTACTTATCAGCCAGTCGATAAACCTTCTAGTTTCTGAAATGACTGCCACTGTCAGAGATAATTCGACTGGGGACTCCAAACTGGAATATTATATTCTGCCGGAAGAATCTGGTGACCAATTCTCTTGTCACTTCTCTTAGCGCTATTGCTTCTACCCATCTGGAGAAGTAATCTGTGGTGGCTAAGATGTATCTGCACCCTGATGACGATGCTGGCAAAAGTCCTACCACGTCCGTGCCCCATTGAGCAAACGGCCAACTTGGTTGGGTGGGGCGTAGTGGCACCAGCGGTCTTCTTGACATGTTGGCATGCTCTTGACATTTCTGGCAAGCTTTAGCAAACTTGCAACAATCATTGAAGATAGAGGGCCAGTAATAGCCAAGCTTCTTTATTTCGATCTTCATTTTCGGACCGGCCTGATGTGCCCCGGCTGACCCGGCATGGACTTCTTGCATTACTTGCCAGGCTTCTACTGGAGACAAGCAGTGGAGTAAGATCTTCTTTTGGGCATCCGCCATTATCCTGAACAAAGTTTCATTCCTCATTTCTTAAGAGCCCTTGACCCTCAGGAGCTTCATTCTTTGTTCTTTTTCTTTCGGGGGCTATTGGTGTTGAAACCAACGTAGGAGATGCTCCCGCCAATCGGGCTGTTGGATTTCTTCGACAGCTGTGTAGATCCGAAATTAAACCACCCCCAAATTGAAAAGATAAATATGAATGAGATGATAAGATGAATTGATAGAACTAAAGAATTATAAAAGGGGGGGTCACATGTAATAATGAAAATGATCCGTCATCGCCACTGAGGCCAGCAACATGCCTGATATGAAAATCAAAGTAGGGGCACGTTACATACCTCAGAAATTCAAAGCGGGCCAAAAGGTGGCCAAAGCATGAACGCGCTATGTCGGGCGAGCGCCTTCTTAAGATCACGCTTGGAGTTTCTGGCGCGATAAGAGACAGAGTGGGATGAGTTATGGGTTCGTTTCTTCCTTGCTCCAAGGCCGACCAAGGTGCAAGGGCTTCACGTATCTTTCTTTCAGTGCCTGCAAAATGATTTAGACAACAAAGAAAAGGCCCATTAGATCGTGATTAGTGTAGAATCTGTCCCTATTCTTAAACAAAAGCATATAAAAGAAGGGCTAGATTACCTGGGGGGGTTTGGTGGTTTTAAACCCCTATGAAAGGGCCAAAAATAGGTTTGGTGTGTGTGTGTATATATTTTAGAAAAGGAGTTATTTTAAAAATAGTATGCAATGCTATGTGAAGATTAAAAAGGGACGAAGTGGAGAGAAAATAAAGAACGAGGAAGAACAACAATTAGCCCTAAAATACTCCCTTGGATGTAAAAGGAACGATGAATTGATGATCTGGAACGAAGAGCAGCCTCTTCCTGGTCAAGATCTCGAAGTTGCATCCCCTTAGAACGACGGCCAAGGTCCAAATTTATAGGAGGAGAATGAAGAACGAACCCTAGGTCAGAGTCCGATTCAATCCAATGATTTAGCGGCCTAAATCGAAGTAATCCTACCGATTAATGAGAAGAAAAGACTCCTAGTAGGACTAGGAACTTTCCTTTGGACGAATCATGCTTGTAAACTTACCAAAATAAGATCCAAAGCGAAAAGGGGAAGTCCGGTTCGGACTGGGTTTCTGCCTGATAACGTGCTAGCATCATATGGCGCGACATTGATAGACGCGCTATCAGGGTATAGCGCGACAATCGTTGACCAGCCAAATAAGGAGAAAAAAGAATAAACGTCCATTGGACAGCCGCTTAATCAATATTGAGTAAAATAGCGACCAGGTGGATGTCGCAAAATCTAATATTAACAAATAACGACCGTTTAAATGGGCGTTCAATTAGTCCCATAACGCTCTATGAATAAGAAAGTGCTCTAAGTAAGTAGCGCAGAAATGCCAAATTCAAGCCGGGGTCCAAGGTACAGAAATTGAATTGCGGGGCTAATAATAGAGAGAAATACCCCTAGAATATCAACCAATTATAGATCAATTGGGACATTAACTAGGAGAACAGGAAAATTGCTCAACTTACGGGCCAAAAATGGGTGTCTACAGATGCCCCTCCTTGATGTCCGCTTTGTAGGGGAGCGAGGCGGAGGTGAAATAGAGGCAAAATGGAGATGACACAGAGTGTTAGCTAAGCAGAGATGAAGTGAAAATGTAGTGGAGCAGACTGATAAGTGGATATCAAGGTAAGAAGACACCCATCTGCCAATAAGCGATGGGAATAATCCAGAAAACTCCGAGCTAAACATATGGTCAAGCTAGCACGAGCGACTCCTGTCTGGAACGACGGATAATAAAAAAGGAAAATGATCAACCTCTTGCACAAAAGAGGCACCCACAGTGCATTGCAACTGTGAGTTTCACCCAATTAGTGGAATAGACGCGAGCCCGGCGGATCTGTCGACGCCATCGTGCGGTTCGCAGCTAACGAGCGGATCAAGGGAGACATTGCTGAAATAAGTTTGAAAGATGATAGGAGAAATTCCATACAAAGGTCACGTTGACCAACCAGATCAGACAATTACTCGGAGTAGTCTTTCAAATTCAGAATGTAAGTGAATTTCTTTGTTTGAGAACTTTAAGCATCAATGATCCTCAATTGGAAAAAAAACTGGGGCATCTGTGAGTCATGAATGCTAAAAAGGCATGATGCATGCAGGGCTAAAATAAAAGAAATTATTAAAACAAATGCAAAGAAAAGAATAAAATATAAGATACTCAAGGATAATATTGTTAAATCGAACAGACTCGGGTCAAGAGTTATCCGCAACCACGGCGTGCGAGATGAAGTCCATCGTCCCCAAAGCTATCCAACCTAACGGCCTATCCGACGATTAACTGCGTGTTTCTAGATCATCACTGTTTTTGATAGAGGGGAACTCAGATCCCGAAACATACAGAGAACTGGCCGGTCCTTGAGATAAAATAGTAATGTGTATCATATAGTAATGCAATAAAGGAAGGGATAAAGGGAATACTTACCTGATGGCCTGCCATTTTTCCTTTTCTTTTCCTGAGAACAAGATGTTAAGCAACAATGATGCAAATAACAGGCGCAGATTCAAGCACACAATATCATTTAAGCAAGACAACACATGCTTTTATTCACTCAAAACATATAAATTTTATTATGTTTTTTATATTATTTTTTTATATATCTCCTTTTTACATGAACGCGCTATATGTATATAGCGTAATGGTGTCGCGCTATTACCCTATAGAGCGTCCATTGCGCTTGCGGTTCAAAAATGAAACTGCCTCCCCCCATTTATTTCACGCTCACCATGTCTCTCTCTGTTTCCTCTCTTACCCTCTACCCATCCCACACCTTCACTACTTTGCCTCGATGGAAGGAAAACCCTGCCAGCGTCCCAAACGACGTGCCGTCCGCGGCCGTTGGTGATCTCGCATGGAGGAATAACGGGCGACCCCGCCGGTGGAGGAAAACTATGATTCTAAAGCAACATTCTCGGCTAGGCTCGAAGGAGAAGAAGTGGAGGGTCCCTCTGACGAGGCCGAGGAGGCTGAAGGCGCCGCGGCGGTCGAGGAAACGGTAGCGGAGCCCGCCAGTGGAGCGGCGGCCCGTAAACGAAGATTGGTAAGAAAAACCAATCTTAATTTGTTTTCTTTTGATTTTTCTTGTTTATCTTTCATACGAGAAGAAATGGGAAGGGGACATGCCCCTTAGAACAAATGCAGAAGGAAGGAATGCCCCTGGAATAGGCTCAGGAAATATAGGGTAGCCACCCACCCTCTGCCGATGAACGCGCTACAGTCCAATAGCGCATTCTTCTTGAACGCGCTAGATCGATATAGCGCGTTCAAAAATAGAAACCTTTTTCTGATTTTCTCTTCTTTTAGATGAACTGAAACTGACACTTTCTTCCTCTTATATTGTGTGCAGGGTGTACATGGTGCAGTTCGTGTCCGGATCTCATGGACACTAGTCCGGGCCATCTTCTTTCCATTACCGGAGTTCTAACGGGCCCGCCTCCGCCGAATGGGCTTTGGGGAATTCCTGAGATAGAAGTGCTGAGAGTAGATGTAGGCCTGATAAGGGCCCTGAAGGCCAGATGGGACACAGGATGCAAGGCCTTTCTCTTCCTCTGGGGTCATATGATCCCCACCTTAGAGGACCTCACCCGCATTACTGGACTGCGGGTGCATGGAGCGGCGGTGACAGGCTGTACCTACCCCGAATACGGGAGATGGCATGCGGGCTTCTAGGCTTGGAGCTGGAGGGGACCGACCGGACCTTGCTAGTGTCGAGGATCGCTCTACAGGAGAGTCTTGGCCTATTCCACACACAGAGGGAGGTGGGAGAGACCTCGACGGCTTATGAGATGAGACTAGTGGCTGAGGCCAAAGAGAGCTTCACGACAGAGGCTGGAGCACAGGCCGACATGGAGCTGAGGAGATTCATTATTTTGATGATCGGCAAGCTGCTTCTAGCGACCCAGGTGATGCAGTGAGCTGCCGATTTCTACCCCTACTGAAGGATCTGGGCAGAGTTGGACGGTACGCTTGGGGTGCGGCAGTGCTATCCCACTTGTTTGACAGTTTAGGCATTTCTTCACTTCAGTCTTCTCTCTGGGGATTCTACCCTCTACTTCAGGTATCTTTCTAAACCTTAAACTCATGAATTAAATTATGCACTTTCCCCTTGTACTGATCACATGAACTACATTTCAGGTTTGGAGTTATCTATATCTTCCTACCCTCGGGCGCGCCTGGGAGGATCGAGGAGATCTAGTGCCCCTGGCTAGACGGTGGACCCCAACACGAGACGGCCGGTCTCTGAAGGACCAGGTCACCCACATTCAAGAGACACTAGATGCCATGCCCCACATAGAGGTAAGATTTAACTTTCAAGTTGAATTCTATTTTATGCATGAAGTCAAGGGCAATGACAGATTTACTCACATGTAGTCTGGACTCCTTATCAGAGGGACATCGGGGAGATGCCCTGGGTGGAGGCGGCCATTCCATACTTCGGGAGAGAGATTTGGTTGCACGCCCTCAACCTGGTCGAGCCCCTATACTACAGGTTAATTATGAGGACACAGGGGCTCCACCAGGCAGTGGTAGAGTTCCCGACCCAGGCAACGTACCCACAACCCGGGCGACGCTTTCGAGGCCTCCAGGGGACAGATGACTGGCGACAACGTGCGCGTGAGCAACTTGTGGATTGGAAACGACGCGAACGACCAGTCCCTGCGGGAGCGGACTCAGACGATGCCTACCTCCAGGCCTACTCACAGACATATGGCAGCCAGGTCTACCGCAGCACACGTGGACATGTATGTTTTTAATTCATTAGCATTTCCCAATCTTTAAAGACATAATTGTTTGACATGTGACCAACATGTGTTTATTATAGTTTGACACAGAGGGCAGGCTGGCCATGGTACAGGGGCTCCTAGACTCCACGATCTGACAGCGCAAGGACCTTCAGCATACCGTAGGCGAGCTGGTAAGAACTTTCTCTTGGAGTTTTAGAATGATTTGGGTTTGAATTGCAATTAATGGTAATGCTCTCTTTTCCAGCGCGAGGAGCTAGAGAAAGTCTGATCCTCACATGGTGCTTCATCCTCAACCCAGTCCGCCTGCGACCACACCGATCTAGTGAGTCAGCTCGCCAGTGTAGTTGCTCGGGCGGAGGCAGCTGAGGCCTCCCTGCAGGAGAGAGTAAGCAATCTATTCTTTAGTTTAGTCTTGAAATTTTATTAATATCAATTATTGACCAAGATTTCGGGTGCAGGCGCAAGAGTTGCGGAGGATGGAGCCGGAGTTGCAGGCGGCAGAGGCAGAGCTGAGGCGCCGTGACACAGAGGAGCTTCCCCGGGACGTGGCGGAGTTGTGCCTCCTCCTCGGGGTGGAGATGAGCGAGCGGGAAAGAGAGAGGGAGGAGCGAGAGAGAGAGAGAGAGAGAGAGAGAGAGAGAGAGAGAGAGAGAGAGTGGAGCGAGAGTTGGAGAGAGTGCAGCTGAGCACTAGATTAGGGATTGCCGAGCAGCGGGCGAAAGAGGCGGAGGAGCGCTATCAGCGGGGGCGTGAGCGAGCTCAGCGTGAGGGGTACTCCCGTGCCTATTCGAGCACTGATTATCTAGTTACCTCCTCTGAACATCAGAGGAGGGAAGATGCTGAGAGGAGAGCACGTGGTGACAGGAGTGCGGCTTCTGGGGGATCGATGGCTCCCCCCAGGCTTTCTCAGAGAGCACAGGAGGAGACTGAGAGCTCGCATAGAGGGGGAGATCAGGAGGGTCGAGGGGAGAGCTAGAGAGGTTGTTGTATATCCACCCTCATTTTGTACCTTTTTGACAGATATAGTGGACTGATATAGATTTTGGTACCTCTTGCACTTCTTGTATTTATTCTTTTGGTTTTGCGTGCCCCTACAATAATACCATCAAAATGCAAATGTTTGGATTTTGAAAAGTATTTGAATTTTTATGTTGATTTTGGAAAATATTCAAATTTTTTGTGTTAGATTTTGAAAAATATTTGAATTTTTGTGGAATTTTAGAAATATTTGAATTTTTATGAAATTTTGGAAATATTCAACTTTTTATGAAATTTTGGAAATATTCAATTTTTATGAAATTTTGAAAATATTCAAATTTTTATGAAATTTTGACTTAGACATGCTAATGCAGTATTCAAGGGTGTTTTTTTAACCACTGGCTAGGGATCCTTGCTTCTTCTCCTTTCGCTAACAACTGTCCGAAGCCGGGCGTGCATTGAAAGGTGGCACCCTATAACCGACTGCCCTTGATTAACGATGCCCCTACTAAGGCTATACCTGAGAAACACTCAGTCTTGGAGGGAGAAGAGAAGAATAGTTGGGGATAAGCTTTGTGCGGGATGGGAGATATCGGGACTCGAAATCCTTTCCAGGTACTACCCCTCAAAGAGGCGGTCTGTTGCACTGGGACTTTATGCCATTGATTTTTAGACCCTTGACATGCATACGACCAGGTTTTTCCCTACGGGGACTTTGTCACTCTTGACATGTCATAATTCATAATTTTGCATTTATCAAATTCGGCTTTGATTTTCATAATAGCCCTTTTTGGCTAGATATATCATGAAAGCTTATTTAGTTTGTTTAGGGTCAAGACTGCCCCTATTTGAGACTTTTCTCGTATTGGGGAGTACTGAGGTTGGTCGTCTTATCCATCAACCTCTTGCCCCTGCACTTGGCCGATCAAAGAAGAGAAAAGACTTTCATGCATGCTCAAGGCATGGCCAAAGTAGCAACGATGTTTTACTAAGAGAGACGGCTAAGGACGCCGTGAAGTGTGTACGGTGCCCAGCTAGGGGTTGCCCTTAACAAGCGGAGAGAGAATGCCGAACTCCCAGCGCAGGGTTCTTATGACCGAAGTGACGCATAGCAAGCCTAAAGACTCTATTGAAATTAATTAAACAAAATCTTAAGATAAAGGCTTAATACCATTCTTAATTAAGTTAAGAAGCACTTTCATTTTGAAAAACCCATGGGTGAATAAGGTGATAAAATGCATCAAGAACGCATACTTACGCAAACATATTGCCTTGCGACCCTTGTTGTAGAAGCTGCTGCCAGAGGCGAGGTTTGATAAACATGAGATTTGTTCTTATTGACAGATAAGAAAGGATAGCAAAGTCTTGAAAGTGACTTAACAAGAAGGAGTTATGTTTAAACCAAACTCATACGAATAAGGAGAAAAGGAAGAGAGGTGAGGGCTAGAACTCCCTCACCAAGGTGCAGAGACCCTGATCACATGAAAGATCTACAAAAGGAGAGGAAAATCAAGAAGTGGAGTGAGGACTAAAGCCTCGGAAGTAGTGGGAGAATGGGCAGATGCCCAAAGCAGTTGACGTGGAAGAAG
This sequence comes from Amorphophallus konjac, assembly GCA_022559845.1. Lineage (NCBI taxonomy): Eukaryota > Viridiplantae > Streptophyta > Magnoliopsida > Alismatales > Araceae > Amorphophallus > Amorphophallus konjac. The sequence continues at coordinate 366,588,297 of CM040122.1, read as the reverse complement.
TTGGGTCGGACCCGTGATTGGGAAGAATTAGGGGAAGAAATTGATAGACGGGAAAAGGCGGATCCAGAGGTTCTGGAAGCAAGGGAGGAGAATCATGATGCAGGTAGGAATCATCCGGAGATTCCGGAGGAGGAAAATCCCGAGAGACGCGATGCCCTGGGAGAAGGTATGGAAAAAGATGATTGAAGAGGAAGAAAATAATGAAGGACGCAATGTCCTAGAAGAGTAGGAGGATGAATCGGAAGAAAGATAAGGGATCCGGAGGTTTCGGAGGATAAAATGAGAAGGGGCGCGATGCCCAGATAGAATCGAGGAATGGGGTAAGATATTACAAGGTTCCGGAAGGATGTGGAGAAGGAAGGCGCAATCCCTGGCAAGTGTAAGGGGACCCGGAGGTAAATAAGAAGAGAAAGTTATAGGATCTGGGGGTTCCGGAGGAAGGAAATGCTGAGGGGCGCGGTGTCCTGGGTAATCAAATAAGTCTGAAGGTTCCAGAGGTAGGAGGTAAAAAGGGGCGCAATGACCTGGAAAGAGAGAAAGAGGATCCGGGGGTTACGGAGGGATAAGATGGAAAGGGGCGTGATGCCCTGAGAGGAAGTTTGGAGGTTCCGGAGGAATAGAATCAGAAGAGGTGCGACGCCTCGAGAGAAAGTCCAGAGGTTTCGGAAGTGAAAGATGTGGAAGGTCCGGAGGTTCCGAAGGCGGGGAAGATACGAGTTCGGAAACCCGAGAAAGAAGGAGTGCAAATGCATGTGAATGAAATGCAATGGATGCGATAGATGTATGGAATGCAATGAGTGCAAAAAATGCATGGAAGGAGAAGATAAGATCTTCCTCCCTACCCATGGAGTGGCCCATAAAGAGAAAAATGTGGATGGGTGTGTGTATGAAATAGAATAAGGAGTGAACAAATTGATGGAAGGCCCTTCATGAAAAGAAAGCCCACCCCTCCATGGCAGGCAAGGTGCCCGGCCAGACGGCTTAATGGGCAAAAATAGCACTTCTACGCTCTTATTAGAAGAATATGTTATAGCGATGAAAAAGGAAAACCCCTTAGAAAATCGTATAATAATGGATCGAGGGGTAATAAGAGCATTAAAAGAGTATCGACCAATGAGTAAGGTGACAATGGTAAAATGCCGACGCGGCATCAATTTGGAAGAACTTATCTTGGGGAGCCCTGACGGAGACTTCTCAAACGTGCCCGGTATAAGAACACGGATCGGCATTCGGCAAATAAAATCTTGAACTTTACATAACATAACCGAGGCCAAATCCTTCTTGCCCGGCTCTTGAATATCCTCGGCACATGTGCTCGTAGAAATACACCCACCTCAAGGGGGAATGGAAGGTGAGATGGAAGCGATAGGCTGGATGGTCCATGGAGTTGTAATGGAGAGTGTCGACGGGGGGTAAGCGGAGGTTCAAACACGTCGGACTTCTCCCCTTGCTCGGAAGCGACTGGGATCGGCTCGAGTGCAAAAATAGGTGAGTCCTGCCCAGGACTAGTCACGGGTTCGGGTAAAGGTGCAGGTAAAGTTGGGTTTAGGGTAATTGGCTTTGGGGTTATGGGGATAATGGAGGCTTTAGGTGGCGAACAAGGAAGAAGTGTTATGGTTTGAAGTTTAGCGGGAGGTTCGGCAGAGGCCGGTGGAGTGGAGGTTGATGGAGGCTCGGCGGAAGTCGGGGGAGTAGAGGTTAATGGTGTGATAATTGAAGGTGTAAAAGGAGAAGGTTTGGTGCGTAGGAAGCGTCGGATGGGGCGAGAGGTCTTAGGGATAGAGGAAGGCGCATGATGCACCGGTGTGGGTGATTGGAGTATCGACCCATCATCGTAGCACCAATTGGTGATTAATTGGAGTATCGACCCATCATCGTAGCACCAATTAGTCTCATAAATAGGGTTTGGGACGATGGCTTCGTCCTGTGCAGGGGGTTCATCAGGTGGCAATGGAGGGAGAGGAAAATGAAGGAAGCTCGGAAGGGGTGCCTGCAGAATTTTAAGATTTTGTGCCATCTCCAAATCTTCATCTTCATCAAAAACATCAAGTGGACACCATGGTGAAGGCGTAATAATGGGTAGTGGAGGAGCGTGATGTGGAGGATTAAGTAAAAACGGAGGCGGGGGATCATCATATTGTGGAGAATTTTGTGGAGGTAAATGCGAAGACGAAGGCAGAGGGCCATATGAATGAGTGGGGTGGTTGAGTGGAGGGTGAACGGCGTCCACTTGATTTTCGATATCTTGCTCGTACGTGCCATTGATGCCATTATCTCTCCTCTCCCTCCAATCTTTTTCATCTTAGTGATGTTATTCATGAAATCGTGAAGAGGATTGACTGGAGAAGGAGGAGCAGTGGGCTTCGGGCTTGTGACCCTCTTAAGTTGATCCTCCATGGAAGCAATTTTATCAAGGAGATTTTGCTGGAGGGGTGTAACTTGATCATTGGAAGGTTGGCATGATTGCCTTGGAGGGTTGGCTTGATATGAAGGCCGTGGAGGTGGGCTAATAGGCCGACCCAGAAAAGGATCCGGACGGGCCGGGTTGCAAGGATCGTGTGAGCCTTGGGGCCGTGGTGAAGGAGGAATAGAAGGAGGCGGGTGATGGCTCACCCGAGGAGGAGTTTTTGTAGAAGGGGGTGGATGGACTCCTCAAACGGGAGTGTGAATAAGAGAGGGAGGATGGTGATGGGCCACCCGGGTATGAATGGAAGGAGGTGGGTGATGGACCACCCGTGTGGGATTGGAGGGAGGATGAGAAGAAGATGTGCCCTCAACAATAGCCTTAAGGGCTTGGATTTGTTGAGGGGTGAGATGATCTAATGCACGGATGACTTGGGAAACCTTCTCATCATTGGGAGGAGATGGCCCCGAGGGAATAGTGGCATGCAATGAATGCGAGGGACCATGAGATTGGAAATTTCCCATGGGTCGGGCAATACCGTAAGAGTGAGGACGCGGTCCGTTGGAAATATGGCGATAAGGGCAACGAGATTGAGGAATATAGGATGTGCTTGGTTGATTATCCTCTTGGTTATAAAAATTATTAGACATGTTGACTTGTTAATCAAAGCAGAGCACCACGCAAGTCCACAAACAATTCCACTCAATAAGCAAAGATATCAAACAAACGAATGTTGCCCCTTTTTGCTTCTATATGCACCTTGATGTGACTGGATAATTTTTTGACAAATTTATGCAATTCACTCAAGGTAAGAACCTAGTTTTCAATGTGGTTTAACTCCGGTGCCAACTAGGTGAACTCTCACCGCGCATAGGCCAACTGAACCCGGGGAACTTCAAGGTACAACCGTCCCGACGTCCGTGAGGGAATCCACGGGTGCGGGGACTTACGGAGGCCTTGGAAAAGGAATTTCTAGTCCAAAGAGATAGAATGCTCAATGGAGGGTCCTTCCAATTCCAAGAAAGGGTAGGGATCCTAGGAGTATAGAGAGAGGATGTCTCCCAAACCAAAAATGTTATGGTGCTATGAAATGCAAGAATGTCTAAACTAAAACTAGCAAATAACAAGAAAACATAGGAAAAATGAATACGTAACAATATACAGAAATATACAAGATGCAACCAGAGAAGATGACAAACAGAATCCGACAAATGGTGTGAATGAAAAGCTCCCGGGTAAAGAACGCGATGTATGTCAGGAGCGCGATTAACAGAACACGCTATGTATGTAAGGCGCGACTCAAGACAGGGAGCAAAGATCCCATAAGACAAATAATCACCCACACTTGTTGTGTCCCTGTGATTTTGATGATAGCAATCACTATAAGTCAATTGAATGCATACAATTCTGTTTGTGGTACAGATGAATGTTTCATTTGAAAATCTTATCTGAATTCTTGCTGCATTTAAATATGGCTGTGTGGTGTGTGCTTTGGTGCATTTCATAATTGCATTTATCTGGATTCTTTGATGTCATATGTGTTTACTTCATTCAGAACTGCTCATTCAGAACTTGGTACATTGCTTAACTGTGAGCATGGCATAGACTGTACACTCGTCTGTCTGCATGAGTCACCAAGTCCACACATTGCATCGTGTGCTTTTCATGAAGTCTATACATTGGCATGCAGCGTCTCATGAAGTATGTACATCCTCTTCAAGCATTTCAAAGTCTATACATCGCTTGGAGTTCTTTCAAGTCTATACATTGCTGAGCGTCTCACTGACTGTCTCATGCAAGTATATACAGTGGCATATGCATTCACTGTAAAGCCTATACATCCTGCACCGTCTCATGCAGCATCTCAAGCCAAGTCCATACATAGTCCATCAGCATTTAGAAGTCTGTACATCGGTCCGTCTTGTTCAGCGTCTTAGTGCATTCAAAGTCTGTACAGCGTCCGTCTCAGCCAGCGTCTCATGCTGCATCTTAGGCAAGTCTGTACATCGCCTTCAGACTTTCAAGTCTATACACTCCATGCTCATTCAAGTCTATACATCCACAGTGTAACTTCAAAGTCTGAACATTGTCTCACTCCGTCAAAGTCCATACATTTGTCTTCTCTTCAAAGTCAGTACATTGGCGTTGGGCATCCAAGTATATACATCGCCTTCAAGGCATCAAGTCTATACACTGGACTGTGCTCATAAAGTTTGTACAACGTGAGTTTCGGTTCTTAAAGTCTAGACATTCTCCCGTTCAAATCCTTCAAAGTCTATACATCAGTTTGATTGAGTAAGTCTGTACAGCATGCCTTGTTATTCACAGCCTTTAAAGTCTGTACATCGGCTTCGCATCTGCAAGTCTGTACATTGACTTCATATCATAAAGTCTGTACATTGGCTTCGCATCTGCAAGTCTGTACATCGGTTTGATATCAACAAGTCTGTACATTGGCTTCAACTCTCCAAGTCTGTACAGCCACATTTAATAGGTAAAGTCTATACATTCTTCAGCTGGAACTGTGCAAGTCTGTACATCGTTGCTTGTCAAAGTTTGTACATTGGCATCTGTTCCTACGTTGCACTTCCAAGTCTGCACATTGGGTTCTTTACCTACGTTCAGCTGTGAAAGTCTGCACATTGGTAGTTTTACCAACGTTGCCTTGCCAATGTCTATACACTGTGTTTGTTCAAGTCTGTATAGACTTAGCCTTGTTCTAGTCTGTACATCGACCAGCTATAATTGGCAAGTCTACACATCGTGATTTCATCATGTCTGTACAGCCTCTTCATTGAAAGTCCACTCATCACTCAAGTCTATACTGTGCACACTTGCTTTCTTGCATAAAGTCCATACACTGCACTTGGCTTGTGTTCTTCACACCAAGTATGTACAGCCTGTGCTCGCAGCAGTCAAGTCTACACACTTGATTGCCTTGCTTTGCTTCAAGTCTGTACAGTCTCTCCCTCAGCAAGTCTATACACTGGCCTACTTTTCAAGTCTGTACAGCCTGCTTGGGCGTTCAAGTCCAAAGTCTATACAGCCATTACTTGCGTCGCCTTACACGACCAAGTCTGTACAGAGTTGGCATTGCATCTCATTAAGTCTACATATCGTGTAGCTTGCTCGCATAGCCAAGTCAATACATCGGTTGTTCATGCACTGCACATCATCAAGTCTATACACTGCCTGCAGTCTTGCTCGCACAACACTAAATCCATACATTGTGCATTGTTCAAGCCAAAGTCTGTACATCAATGAGTTGCCTTTGTGCCGAACCAAGTCTATACATTGTGTGCACCTGCTGCTGAGTCTATACATCCGTTTGCTCCTTTAGCTTGCACGTACCTAGCAAGTCTATACATCGCCCCAATGCCTACACGCAGAGTCTGTACACTGCGCTGCCAGCCTGCACGTAGCAACTCTATACATTGTTGTCTGCCTGCAATATAGAGTCTGTACATTGCATGCTCGCTGCATCATCAAGTCTAGACATTGCCTCAGGCTGAGCAAGTATATACATTGCATGTTCGTTCAATCAAGTCCATACACTGAGCAAGTATATACATTGTCTGCCTGTCGATTGAAGAGTCTATACATTGATGTTTGTCTTGTAAAGTCCATACAGTAATGTCTGCACGTTGGCTTTAAAACTGAAGTCTATACAATGTGTTGTATTCTTCAGAGACTGTACAGGGTTTACACTTAACCTGATAAGTTCTTATCTGTCTGACAGGCACTCTTCGCAGAGGCTAATGAAGGCACGTGATCCAAGGAAGGACGAGGTGCCCAGATGAGGACACGTGTACTGACAGCCTGCTGGATGCTGCCACGTGGTTCGAATTCTTAGGGCGGGAAATGTGGAAACCACACGCGCCCCAGCTGCTACTGCTGCTGATATAAATAGAAACCTTCGTCTTCAGATGAGAAAAGATCGAAGTAGAAGGACTGAAGCCTTGAGAAGAAGTAAGAAAAAATAGAAGAAGAGTGAGCCGACAGAAGAAAAAGAGCTGCTGAGAAGAAGGAGAGAACAGCGTGAGAGAAAAGGAGAGCAGAGGAGAAAGAAAGAGAGATAGAGAAAGAGAGAGCTCGTGAAGAAGAGCAGAGAGAAGCTTCGTTATCTTCACTGGACTTTGGATCAAATCCAATCCAGTTGCTCCTGCGAGAGCTGCAGTTTATATTTCGTTTTCCAGCTTTCTGGTTGCTGAAGTTAATTTCATTTTGTGTTTCTTATTTTTCTTTTGTTTTTCTGATTACCTTTGTTCTTCCGATCCTCTGGACTGAGGTCGGGTTCCTCCTGTTGGTTCAGGAGAAGGGAGATCTGATCTCCGGGTTGCAAGTGACAGGTTGTCACTTGTGGGTTCCCTCTGGTTAGAGGAAGGGAGGCTTGTCCTCCGGTTCTGGGCTTGTGGTTGCAAGTCCAGGGGTCCCTCCTGGTCTGGAGGAAGAGAGGTCTTCGACCTCTGGTTTCCAAGTGGCTAGGAGTCACTTGGGGTGTCCCTCCGGTTGGGAGGAAGAGGGGAGGCTGTTCCCCTGGTCAAGCTGTGTGGCAGCAAGTGTTCGCAGACTGAGTCTGCTTGTTTCTAGCGTTGGCTAGTGAAGCCTCACTCCGGTTGGGAGTGAGGGGTGGATGTAGGTCTTGGTGACCGAACCACCTAAAAATCTACTGTGCAGTGGTTTTGCTTTGTGCGTTTGTTCCTTGCCTTCTACCTCCCATTCACAGGTTGTGCATGCTTGGCTAGTTGTATTATCTAGGGAGTTAACCTTGAGCATTATATTTTTGCTAGGTGTGATTGGTTTGCTTAGTTCTGTCTGCATTTCTGGTTTGATCAGGTGGCTGCATTGTTGCAGTCCAACTGTTTGATCTATAGTTGTCTTATCATCTCATCTTGGAAAGCTCATTAGTTTTTATTCCGCATATCTGAGCTCTAGAGATTTAATTTGGGCATAATTTCTGAAGGGGATACATTCACCCCCCTCTGTATCCGGGCCTAGCACCCTAACAATTGGTATCAGAGCGGTGTCTGCTTAGAAGGTCCAGCGACCTGCAGATCCAATCCTGCTGTCTTCGGTGCTAATTTGTTTTTAGTGCATCAATATTCCTGTTGCATTGAATTTTCTTGCTATTTGTTCTCATGGCCCATCCACCAATTTTCAGTGGTACGCATTTTAATGTATGGTTTGCTAGTCTGAAGAATTATGCTAATTCTGTTAATCCAGACCTGTGGAAAGTAATTTCACACGGTCCTCATGAACTACCAAAGAAAAAGTCCAAATGGACTGACAGTCACAAATCTATGCATGAAGAGAACCAGATAGCTATAAACCTAATAAAGGCAGCTACTGATAGAGCCCTTCATTCATGTTTCCTTGATTGCAGTTCTGCTAAAGACATTCTGGATATACTGAAGCGAACTCAGATAAGAAATGAGGTCAGCTGCATGATGGCTGACAGAAGCAATCAAAGCAGCAGTCAAGATGAAGATGATGATGATGATGAGGTAAATCCCTTTGAAAACTATACGTTAGATGATTGGGAAAATGCATATTCTGAGCTACTTGAATCTCATGAACTGTTAAGAAAATAGTATAAAAAATTGAAGAAGGGGACTGGGTCAGTTAGTTCAAGTTCTCCATGTAGAAATTGTGTTGAATTGAAAAATGTTCATGATGCCTGTATGTCTGATTTTCAAATGTTGAAGAAACAAATCTCATTATTGAAAAGTGAGAATCAAGATCATATAAATGTGATATCTGAACTCAAAGAAAAATTCAAGTCAGATAATGATAATCAGACTCTTGTTAACTATCATGACCAGTATAAAAAATTGCTGAAAAACTTTGAAAGTGTGAACTCAGATTTAAACAAGCTAAAATCTGAAAATGATTCTCTGAGAAAATCTGTTAATGAAAATGATGAAAAATTTGAGAAACTTGAGCAAAATGAAGAACTTGTTTGCTGAAAAATTCAATGCCATAAAATCTGTAAATATAGAATTACAGAAAGATCTGGAGAAATCGCAAAAAGAATTAAAGGAATTTGAGGCTGAAAGAAAACTTGGAGTTAACTCAGATGATCAGACTCTAATAAATGAATTGGTTCAGAATGACAAACTTAAGGAAGAAAATGAGAAATTAAAAATGCTGAACTCCACTATGTCTGAGAGACTTCTAGCTTTAGAAAGAGGTAAAAGTGTTTGCGTTGAAGATTCTGATAAACTGAGCAATCTGGAACAGGAAGTTGAAAAATACAAAACTGCTAACAATTTGTTAACTGAATGTGTGAATTGCAGTGAGCAAGAAATTGCCAGTTACGAGTTGCATATTTCCTCTTTAGAAAATGAAATTCAGGATTTGAGAATATCTTTGTCTAAATTTGTTGATGGGCAAGAAAACCTAGACAAGCTGCTAGGTGTAAAAGTCAATGTCAAAAAGGAAGGGTTGGGCTACAATAGTCTAAATAAAAAGGCTCTGCAGAACAAAGTAACAACATCCTTTGTAAATGCTTCAAATATAGCCACAACATCAAAAGACAAACAGCCCACTGTTCAGAAAAAGCTGGGAACAAAGATTAATTTTAAGAAAGAAGGACTGGGTTACAGTTCAGTCATGAGGAAGGTTGATGGAGCCAACCTGAAAACTATTTTTGTTAAATCTTCTGAACAGGAAAAGCCTTCTACTTCATCTCCAACTCAGTACAAGGCTAAGAAAATAGGAAAACAAGATAAAAATCAGAAAAGGACTATAAATCAGGAAATAAACAAACAGGGTTCATCACTGCATGTTAATTACAGTCCTCACACACATTCACATGCATCTAAAAAGAAAATGATCTGTCATTACTGTCATAAATTTGGACATCTGATGCATGAGTGTAAGTCGATGGAGAAGGATGATAAGAATGCTAGGAGATCTCATGATAAAAATCCTTCACCTCAGAAAAGGAGTGTCACATGTTCTAATTGTGGCAAATTAGGACACTCAATTGCTCATTGCTGGTTTGCTAGTGGTAAGAAAACATTTTATTCATATCATGCTAAATTCCCTGCAAACCAACATGTTTTTAGTAAAAATAAATCTGTTTCAATGAACCAGCACATCATCTGTTTTAACTGTAACATGATTGGTCACAAGACCTCTGAATGCTGGTCAGGTTCTTTTAAAAGAAATTCGCTCAAATGCTCTCACTGTGGAAAGCATGGCCACAGGGCCATTGAATGCTGGCATGTTCAGGGTAGAAATGAGAATTTTAAACATGCTAAAATCCCTGCAAATAGACATGCTTTTCATGAGAATTCTAAGAGAATGAATTCTTCTCATTGTTTTAACTGTGGGAAGCCAGGCCATAGAGCTGCTGAATGTTGGCTGGCCGGCTTTAGTAAACAGAATTTTAATTCTGTCAACAACAAAAAGTTTCATCCATATGCACATGGATTTCATGCTAACAAGAATGTGCATAGATCAAATCTGAAACCTGATGCATCTTACTATCATTATAGTAAACAGAACTCTCTCTCTGCCAATAAACTTCATGACAATAGTAATGTACATAAGAAGAATTTGAAATCTGCTAATTCATGCCATTGCTGTGGACAAATTGGTCATTCAATGAATAATTGCTACTTGATGAAATCTGATGACCAAGCAGCTAGAAAATTGTTTAGAAAACCTACTACGAATGTCATTGTCAATTCAGGACCCAAGACCTCTTGGGTACCTGTTTGTGCAAAATAACTTTGCCTTGCAGGTGTGCCTTGGAATGGAATAAACAGGGGTAAATAAACCAAGGCACTCAAAGAAAAACCCCTTCTGAAATTTTCAGGTAAATTCTCTGCATTTTCTATTTTAAAATTCATTGCATATCTGATTTGATGTAATCTTGCATATCTGCCATTTGTAGTTGTTTGATAATTGTTGAAATGCATAAACTCTGAAAACAAATTACATTCTGAAAAATCTGGACTGCATATGAATGTTGTTTGAAATTTCTCTGTTGCATAGTTCATTGAAAACCTGAATTGCATATAGGACAGTTGGTTTTACTTTGTTATTCATGACCTCTATGGTATATCAAATGGTAAGCTACCAAAAGGCAGGGAAATCTGTCTGGAGGTCCTTACTATGTGAGAGCTGGTCTTTTAGACCAAGTGCTCCGCCTAGTACCATGGGTCATTTTGCTTGATAGGGCAGTCTGAATGTGCATGAATCAAAATCATATGTTCAGTTTCTCATGGCAAACATTGCATGTTTTCAGGGGGAGTTAATTGCATGACTTTGCATAGCAATCAATATTGAGTAAATTGCATATCCTTGCATACATATAGTGCATTGCATTTCCTGATATTGAAAAATGCCAAAAAGAGTGATTGAATGCATGTTGTCAGGGGGAGTCAATGCATTGCATATAGGTTGTCAAATGCATACATTTGTCAAAATTCATTGCATATCCTTTCTTATTCACTTGGTTGACAAACCTCGATCATACTCTGAAAAACAATCACTGGGCTTCAAAATCTCTCTTATCAATTGGTATCATTTGATTTCAGAATTCTATCAGTCTTTCATGAAGATTTCAATGGGCTATCTCGATCATAAATCTGAAAACTCTTGAACTAGAAATCTTCTATTATACATTTTTATGAATGTCTGAAATAACTCATGTGGTTTAAGTTTAATGTTCATGGAGTTTGACTTTAAAATCTCTTAAAAATATCTGAAGCATGTTTAATAAACCTTAACCATCTGTTTCATGCTGTGTCTTGTGAAAATTTCTGAAATCTGCACTTTTGAATACATGACTTTAATTGGTTAAGTACATGAAACTATTATTGATTTGAAGCAAATGAATTTTTCTGAAATGTCTAAAGGGTAATATCTGTCAGAGCAATGACATTGGTCACTGAGAAACACATGTCCAAAGGACTGTGTCATGAGGTGCCTTAGTTAACTCTGCATAAAATTCATTGAAAATCAGGCAGAGCAATGGCATGCACACTGAGAAATACAACTCACTCATTAAAAAATGATTTGTAGTGTGTCATGATGTGTAAATGCTAACTCTGTTCACATAAAGCATGACAGTTAGTCACACTAAGGGCTTAGGGATATTGGCCTCTAATCAAGGTATATCCTCTAGTTACAATGTGTGCACTGAACTAGAGTGCTCGTAAAATTTGTAGCAAGAAAATTGTTGAACAAATTGAAATATCTGAATATTGATGCTAAAATCAAATTGCTACAACCCTAGACAAAATCATATGACTTCATAATTGCTTGATTTCAATACTAGTGCATGTAATTCTGAAAGAAGTCAATAGATTTGATTGTGTAAGAGAAAGGGAGATTAATCAAGATAAATATGAGGGCTTGGTTCATTTTTATTAAACCATGGTTTTAGATATCAATACAGAATTTTATTGATAAACTCTGCATACATTATGGTTAAACCATGCTGAACAATAAAGCTCATTCATAAGCCCTTATAATGGAAGGCTTTGAAAACTTATGTTTTGGATTTATGAGATTGCTATCTCTCTGAAAATCTGACTGAATTTCTTGTGATTGGAGCTTCTTTGAAAATCTGCTACTTGAAACTTCTCTGCTCAATATCATTGATTCATTGACCTGAACCTCGCCTTGTTATCCATCTCATAAGATTCCACTTATTGAGGGGGAGCTTCCATGTCATATGCATCATGCTGCATAGAAACTCTTAAAGGGGGAGCTCTTGCATTTTGGTATCTCCTTCTGCACCTGCATTCATATTGATTATATCAAAGGGGGAGACTTTTGCCAAAGGGGGAGTATTTGTTGCATATGCATGACTGCATCAGTTGTTTGACTAAGGGGGAGAATTGATTCTGATATTATTTATCAAAGTATTTTTTTTGATGAAGTCAAAGGGGGAGAATACTTTGATGAGTCTAGTCTGAATACTCCATTTATTTCATTCATAAGACTCATAGTATTGCCATCATCAAAAAGGGGGAGATTGTTGTGTCCCTGTGATTTTGATGATAGCAATCACTATAAGTCAATTGAATGCATACAATTCTGTTTGTGGTGCAGATGAATGTTTCATTTGAAAATCTTATCTGAATTCTTGCTGCATTTAAATATGGCTGTGTGGTGTGTGCTTTGGTGCATTTCATAATTGCATTTATCTGGATTCTTTGATGTCATATGTGTTTACTTCATTCAGAACTGCTCATTCAGAACTTGGTACATTGCTTAACTGTGAGCATGGCATAGACTGTACACTCGTCTGTCTGCATGAGTCACCAAGTCCACACATTGCATCGTGTGCTTTTCATGAAGTCTATACATTGGCATGCAGCGTCTCATGAAGTATGTACATCCTCTTCAAGCATTTCAAAGTCTATACATCGCTTGGAGTTCTTTCAAGTCTATACATTGCTGAGCGTCTCACTGACTGTCTCATGCAAGTATATACAGTGGCATATGCATTCACTGTAAAGCCTATACATCCTGCACCGTCTCATGCAGCATCTCAAGCCAAGTCCATACATAGTCCATCAGCATTTAGAAGTCTGTACATTGGTCCGTCTTGTTCAGCGTCTTAGTGCATTCAAAGTCTGTACAGCGTCTGTCTCAGCCAGCGTCTCATGCTGCGTCTTAGGCAAGTCTGTACATCGCCTTCAGACTTTCAAGTCTATACACTCCATGCTCATTCAACTCTATACATCCACAGTGTAACTTCAAAGTCTGAACATTGTCTCACTCCGTCAAAGTCCATACATTTGTCTTCTCTTCAAAGTCAGTACATTGGCGTTGGGCATCCAAGTATATACATCGCCTTCAAGGCATCAAGTCTATTCACTGGACTGTGCTCATAAAGTTTGTACAACGTGAGTTTCGGTTCTTAAAGTCTAGACATTCTCCCATTCAAATCCTTCAAAGTCTATACATCAGTTTGATTGAGTAAGTCTGTACAGCATGCCTTGTTGTTCACAGCCTTTAAAGTCTGTACATCGGCTTCGCATCTGCAAGTCTGTACATTGGCTTCATATCATAAAGTCTGTACATTGGCTTCGCATCTGCAAGTCTGTACATCGGTTTGATCAACAAGTCTGTACATTGGCTTCAACTCTCCAAGTCTGTACAGCCACATTTAATAGGTAAAGTCTATACATTCTTCAGCTGGAACTGTGCAAGTCTGTACATCGTTGCTTGCCAAAGTTTGTACATTGGCATCTGTTCCTACGTTGCACTTCCAAGTCTGCACATTGGGTTCTTTACCTACGTTCAGCTGTGAAAGTCTGCACATTGGTAGTTTTACCAACGTTGCCTTGCCAATGTCTATACACTGTGTTTGTTCAAGTCTGTACAGACTTAGCCTTGTTCTAGTATATACATCGACCAGCTATAATTGGCAAGTCTACACATCGTGATTTCATCATGTCTGTACAGCCTCTTCATTGAAAGTCCACTCATCACTCAAGTCTATACTATGCACACTTGCTTTCTTGCATAAAGTCCATACACTGCACTTGGCTTGTGTTCTTCACACCAAGTCTGTACAGCCTGTGCTCGCAGCAGTCAAGTCTACACACTCGATTGCCTTGCTTTACTTTTCAAGTCTGTACAGCCTGCTTGGGCGTTCAAGTCCAAAGTCTATACAGCCATTGCTTGCGTCGCCTTACACGACCAAGTCTGTACAGAGTTGGCATTGCATCTCATTAAGTCTACACATCGTGTAGCTTGCTCGCATAGCCAAGTCAATACATCGGTTGTTCATGCACTGCACATCATCAAGTCTATACACTGCCTGCAGTCTTGCTCGCACAACACTAAATCCATACATTGTGCATTGTTCAAGCCAAAGTCTGTACATCAATGAGTTGCCTTTGTGCCGAACCAAGTCTATACATTGTGTGCACCTGCTGCTGAGTCTATACATCCGTTTGCTCCTTTAGCTTGCATGTACCTAGCAAGTCTATACATCGCCCCAATGCCTGCACGCAGAGTCTGTACACTGCACTGCCAGCCTGCACGTAGCAACTCTATACATTGCTGTCTGCCTGCAATATAGAGTCTGTACATTGCATGCTCGCTGCATCATCAAGTCTAGACATTGCCTCAGGCTGAGCAAGTATATACATTGCATGTTCGTTCAATCAAGTCCATACACTGAGCAAGTATATACATTGTCTGCCTGTCGATTGAAGAGTCTATACATTGTTGTTTGTCTTGTAAAGTCCATACAGTAATGTCTGCACGTTGGCTTTAAAACTGAAGTCTATACAATGTATTGTATTTTTCAGAGACTGTACAGGGTTTAGATTAACTGATAATTTGTTCTTTGTCTAACAGGTAATCTTCGTGAAGCCTAATAAAGGCACGTGATCCAAGGAAGGACGAGGTGCCCAGATGAGGACACGTGTACTGATAGCCTGCTGGATGCTGCCACGTGGTCCGAATTCTTAGGCGGGGAAATGTGGAAACAACACGCGCCCTGGCTGCTGCTGCTGCTGCTATATTTATGAGCCTTCTTCCACAGAAGAAGATAGATCGAAGTGGCCAAGTATATACAGAGAGAATAGAAGCCAATGAAGAAAGTAGAGAAGCAGAAGAAAGAGAGCAACGATCAAAAGAGCAGAAGAAGAAGAGAAAAGAAGAGATAGAGAGCCTGCGAAAGAGAAGAAAATAGAGAGTGAGAGCAGCAGAAGAAAGAGAGAAAGATTGCGTGAGCTGAGAAGAAGAAAGAAGAGGAAGAAAAGAAGAGAGGAAGAGAGAGTTCTATTGAAGACCTGTTCAGTCTGTTCGTGGATCAAATCCAATCCAGTTGCTCCTGCGAGAGCTGCAGTTTATATTTCATTTTCCAGCTTTCTGGTTGCTGAAGTTATTTTCATTTTGTGTTTCTTATTTTTCTTTTGTTTTTCTGATTACCTTTGTTCTTCGATCCTCTGGACTGAGGTCGGGTTCCTCCTGTTGGTTCAGGAGAAGGGAGATCTGATCTCCGGGTTGCAAGTGACAGGTTGTCACTTGTGGGTTCCCTCTGGTTAGAGGAAGGGAGGCTTGTCCTCCGGTTCTGGGCTTGTGGTTGCAAGTCCAGGGGTCCCTCCTGGTCTGGAGGAAGAGAGGTCTTCGACCTCTGGTTTCCAAGTGGCTGGGAGTCACTTGGGGTGTCCCTCCGGTTGGGAGGAAGAGGGGAGGCTGTTCCCCTGGTCAAGCTGTGTGGCAGCAAGTGTTCGCAGACTGAGTCTGCTTGTTTCTAGCGTTGGCTAGTGAAGCCTCACTCCGGTTGGGAGTGAGGGGTGGATGTAGGTCTTGGTGACCGAACCACCTAAAAATCTACTGTGCAGTGGTTTTGCTTTGTGCGTTTGTTCCTTGCCTTCTACCTCCCATTCACAGGTTGTGCATGCTTGGCTAGTTGTATTATCTAGGGAGTTAACCTTGAGCATTATATTTTTGCTAGGTGTGATTGGTTTGCTTAGTTCTGTCTGCGTTTCTGGTTTGATCAGGTGGCTGCATTGTTGCAGTCCAACTGTTTGATCTATAGTTGTCTTATCATCTCATCTTGGAAAGCTCATTAGTTTTTATTCCGCATATCTGAGCTCTAGAGATTTAATTTGGGCATAATTTCTGAAGGGGATACATTCACCCCCCTCTGTATCCGGGCCTAGCACCCTAACAACACTTCGATGGATTGATAAGTAGGCAACCGAAAGAACGAACGTGATGGCACAAAGTGTCCCACCGTGATCGCCAAAAGATGTAGATTTGAAATTAAACCACCCCCAAATTGAAAAGATAAATATGAATGAGATGATAAGATGATTTGATAGAACTAAATAATGATAAAAGGGGGGGTCACATGTAATAATGAAAATGATCCGTGATCGCCACTTAGGCCAACAACATGCCAAATGATATGAAAATCAAAGTAGGGGCACGTTACATACCTCAGAAATTCAAAGCGGGCCAAAAGGTGGCCAAAGCATGAACGTGCTATGTCGGGCGAGCGCCTTCTTAAGATCACGCTTGGAGTTTCAAGCGTGATAAGAGACAGAGCGGGATGAGTTCTGGGTTCGTTTCTTCCTTGCTCCAAGGCCGGCCAAGGTGTAAGGGCTTCACGTATCTTTCTTTCAGTGCCTAGAAAATGATTTAGACAACAAAGAAAAGGCCCATTAGATCGTGATTAGTGTAGAATGTGTCCCTATTAGATTACCTGGCGGGAGTTTGGTGGTTTTAAACCCCTATGAAGGGCCAAAAATAGGTTTGGTGTGTGTGTGTGTGTGTGTGTGTGTATTTTAGAAAAGGAGTTATTTTGAAAATAGTATGCAATGCTATGTGAAGTTTAAAAAGGGACGAAGTGGAGAGAAAATAAAGAACGAGGAAGAACAACAATTAGTCCTAAAATACTCCCTTGGATGTAAAAGGAACGAGGAATTGATGATCTGGAACGAAGAGCAGCCTCTTCCTGGTCAAGATCTAGAAGTTGCATCCCCTTAGAACGATGGCCAAGGTCCAAATTTATAGGAGGAGAATGAAGAACGAACGCTAGGTCGGAGTCCGATTCAATCCAATGATTTAGCGGCCCAAATCGAAGTAATCTTGCCGATTAATGAGGGGAAAAGACTCCTAGTAGGACTAGGAACTTTCCTTTTGACGAATCATGCTTGTAAACTTATCAAAATAAGGATCCAAATCGAAAAGGGGAAGTCCGGTTCGGACTGAGTTTCTGCTGATAACGCACTAGCATTATATGGCGCGACATGGATAGTCGCACTATCAGGGTATAGCGCGACAATCGTTGACCAGCCAAATAAGGGGAAAAAAAGAATAAATGTCCATTGGACAACCGCTTAATCAGATATTGAGTAAAATAGCGACCAGGTGGATGTCGCAAAATCTAATATTAAGAAATAACGACCGTTTAAATGGGCGTTCAATTAGTCCCGTAACGCGCTATGAATAAGAAAGTGTTCTAAGTAAATAGCGCAGAAATGCCAAATTCAAGCCGGGGTCCAAGGTAAAGAAATTGAATTGCGGGGCTAATAATAGAGAGAAATACCCCCAAAAATCAACCAATTATAGATCAATTGGGGCATTAACTAGGAGAACAGGAAAATTGCTCAACTTACGGGCCAAAAACAGGTGTCTACAAGCTGCTGCTTCATTTTCTTGTTCAGCGGCCAGGGCCTCTGTTACGCTGGGGACCTGTCGTCGGTTGATTACTGTTATGTTCAGGCTGGTATCTGGTAGGATTGCCAAAGAACTGGCCAGCTTTGCGAGGGCATCCGCCTGAGCATTCTGTCCTCGGTTGATATGCTTGATGCTGATGAAATAGAACCTTGCCATCAGGCAGAGTGCCAACTGGTAGTAAGGGAGGAGTTCCTGCTTCCGTACGTCGAACTCTCCTTCTAGCTGTTTTATAACTAGCATGGAATCCCTGAATGCTTCCAGCATTTGAATCTCCATGGACAGAGCGATATGTAGCCCGATTATTAGGGCTTCGTATTCCGCTTCATTATTTGTGCAGGGTTTGTTTATTGAACAGGATGTATATATGACATCTCCTTCTGGAGATTTCAGGACTACGCCTGCCCCTGCCCTGACTCTGGCTGACCCGGTTGATGGGGTATCAATCCTGGATGCGCCGTCAGAGTATAACTGCCACAATGAGGGCTGTACTTGGCTGACCTCCAGGGTCTCATCTTCATGAAGCTCTAACTCCAGCGGACAATCTTTTGGTACTGGGTGCTCAGCGAAGAAGTCTGCGATGGCTTGGCCTTTGACGGCCCTTTGCGGCACGTAGGAGATATCAAACTCCATAAGAATCACCGCCCATTTGCCTAGGCGGCCTTTGAGTGCCGGTTGGGACATGATATATTTAAGCGGATCCGCCTTGGAAATCAGCTTAATTTCATGTGACAACATATAGTGTCGAAGTTTCTTGATTGCGAAGACCAGTGCCAGGCAGATCTTCTCGATAAAGGTGTATTTCTCCTCAGTTCTGACTAATCTCCGACTGAGGTAGTAGATGGCTTGTTCCTTCCCTTCTTCATTGTTCTGGGCTAGCATTACCCCCAGGGAGTTGTATGTGGCTGCTATGTAGAGGATTAGCAGCCGTCCTTTCACTGGTGCACCCAGCACTGGAGGAGTCTTCAGATAATCCTTCAGCTTGTCAAAGGCTATCTGGCATTCTTCGTCCCAATAAAAAGGTACATCTTTCATCATTAGCTTGTAAAACGGATGGCATCGCCCTAACAAGTTAGATATAAATCGCCGGATGTATGCCAGGCGGCCTTGTAGAGATCTCAGCTCAGAGAGGTTCCTTGGCGGGGGTAACTCTTGGATTGCCTTGATCTTTTCGGGGTCTATCTCAATTCCCTGATATCTGACAATGAATCCCAAGAATTTTCCGCTCGATACTCCGAACGTACACTTCATGGGGTTCATATTTAATTCATACTGCCTATGCCTTTGAAATACAACTTGGAGGTCCTGCAGATGGTCTTCTTTCTTTCTGGTCTTGACTACCAGGTCATCTATATAGCACTCGACCTTGTGGTATAGCAGTTCATCAAATATTCGGGTCATCACCCACTGGTAAGTTGTGCCGGCGTTCTTCTGTACGAACGGCATCCTCTTGTAGTGATAAATGCCCTTGGGAGTTTGGAAGGCGGTGTGGACCCGGTCATGTCCCGCGATCCATATCTAGTTGTAGCCGGACGACCTATCCATAAATGACAAAGGCTTCATGGCCAGTCGTGGCATCAATCATGACCTCCGTTATTGGTACTGGAAAGTCATCCTTGGGGCATGCCTTGTTCAGATCTCAGAAATCAACGCATATCCGGATCTGCCCATTTTTCTTCTTCACGGGCACGATGTTAGCCAGTCACGTGGTGTATCGATTTTATTCGACAAAACCCACATCAATGAGCTTGTCAACTTCTTTGCATATTTGAGTGATGAGCTCTGGCCTCATGCGCCGCGGTGGCTGCTTCACCGGCTCAGCTTCGGGGCTTATGGCTAGCTCATGCTGTGAGACTGCGGGGCTCAACCCTGGCATTTTCTTGTAGGTCCAGGCGAAGCAATCCCGGTATTCTTGTAGCAGCTGGATGTACAGCCTCTGTTCTTCAGCAGATAACTGGGCACTGAGGAAGGTCGGCCTAGGGTCATCCTCGCCTCCCAAGTTGATTTCTATCAGTTCATCGACTGTGGCTTGGCCTCCATCTTCTATCTCCGGGGGCACCGGCTGGAGGTCAATAAAGTCGAGTATATCATCTTCGAGGTCGAAGACCTCGATCCTTTCATTCTGCCTCATCTAGGCTTCATCAGGAATCTCTGATTCGGCCGTTAGTGGTTGTGTGAATTGCTCTGCCAGCTAATCCACCTCCGTTGCAATTTCGAGGGGTGAGTCGGCAGCCTGATCCCCTGCTGATGGGCTTGCAGTCGTTAAGGAATGGTGATCGTTCATTACTGAGCTAGAGCAGCATTGCAACTTTACGGTATAAGGTGAGAAGGTCCTGCCCTCTTGGATCACCATATCCCCGGTAGAGGTAGCCTTTTCTTTTCTAGTAGCATTCATCTCTTGATCAGCCTTGGTGGAAGCTTCCCTGATCGGTACGAGAGGCGTTGACATCATCATCAGAGGAGGGTCACTGGAGGAAGGCAACCATGTTTCTTTAGTATCTTCAGCTTCGCTACTGCTAGCCATGTCGAACTTGGCCTGAAGAGCCGCTTTCTCGGGATAGACCTGCTCCCAACACCGGCAGGGGAATATGGTTTCTGATTCCAAGTCTCTTGGTCGAGCTGGTTCAGTATGCTCAGCCTCTGCTGGGTGTTCATCGAAAGTTGCCCCCAGTGAGTTATCTTCAGTCGGGTAGAAAGCAGAGATGGTGTCCACTTCATAGCGCCCGCTATAACAGTATTCCTCGAGGGTGAAGCCCAACCCGGGGTGTTGAGAGACACGTCTCAGCTCTTTGTCCAAGCTTGCGGGATACCACAGCTTCTGGAATGCTTCTTTCTTCTTGCGAGGCTGGCCAGAGGGGATGTGCTGTTTCTGGATCATCTTGGCCATCCGATTTGTTACAAATGCCAACCCCTGAATGGGAACTGACAGGTCTTCTATATCTCAGGCAGATGACAATCATTATCCTCTCGTGTAGGGTGCTCCTCAGCCGTGTAAAATAAGCTGCTGGGGCCATCTATCTGCGCCACCTTCCAAGCTTTGAAAGGTTCGACAGTGATATTATCGAGGCCGAGAATTGGCTTGGTAAGGCCTTCCGGGATCCCGATGTGGTCGTGCTACTGGTCGACCTTGGCTTCATTAGCTTCGGGGTAGATGGCAGGAGGTGCTACTCTGCCCACGTCCCCGGTGACGGTGATGTGTGAGACCGTCTCGAGATTAACATACCCGCGCTGCAGCAGAGGGAACCAGTCGGTACCGGAAGTGTTCTTTGATGCGTCGGCAGAGGTTTTGGCTTCATAGGTCTTCTACGACCGTTCTACATATAGAGGGGCGTCCGCCAGGTGACACTCGAACACTTCGAACGGGTGGAGATCAGCAAATACTCTTTCCTCCTTCCCTTCCAGGTTGTATTTGATGCACTGGTGGAGCGTGGAGGGCACCACCATGTTCTCATGTAGCCAAGGACGGCCAAGCAGTGCCTTGTACGAGGTGCGGGAATCGATAACATGAAACTGCAGCCTCATAGTAAAGTCTACCAGAGTGAGTGTGAATTCTGCTACTCCTAGCGATACTTCACACTTCTGGTTGAAGCCGGTAATACGCATATCTCTGACTTTTTTGAGGCGCACGTTAAAGTAGTGCCTCTGATATATCCGGTATGGCATGATATTGACAGCTGCCCTGGGATCCACCAGGATTCTGTTCAGCTCCCCGCCATTCAGATGTCCTTTCATATACAACGGCCTGTTGTGGCTGATAGTGGGGAGCAACATGTCCTCCTGAGTGAAGGTCACGTTGGCCTCCGGTAGTACTTCAGCCAGACATGTTTCATATTGAGTAGGCGTCTACAGAGCAGTAATGATCGCATGTCAGGTCTCTTCACTCAGAGAGAGGATTTCCCAAATAGTGAATCTCGCCGGGAGCTTTTTCAATAACTTGACTACCCGGCTTCCTGCTCGGACATTGGACAGCTTCATTTCTTCTGCCCACCTTGGCTTGGGAGAGTCTTGAACCACGGCCCCTGATGGGCCTGCTTCCTCGGGCTCTGAGGCCGCACCCTTCTGCTTGGTGTCGTCTCCTGTTGTCTCTCATTGGCTGCCGTTTGGCGAGCTTCATCTTCATTTGGAACTCCAGAAAACTGTTGGAGCTGCAGGCGAGTATTCCCGACTGCAGGGTCGGCATCCTGACAAGGCTGCTTTCCCTTTGTCATCCTCAGGAATTCCAGAAAGGAAGGGGCGGTAGTGCTGCCCCCACTCTGACCATATAAACCTGAAGGAGGAGGGATTTGGACTCCCCTGACCTCCAGAGGGGGTATCTTATAGGGTTCCTCCCCCCTGAAGATGATATTGTGGTTGGCAGGCGGCTGACGCCCCCATCTTTGACCCGACCGGGTTGCGTGTGTAGCCGTCACTACTTCAGCCTGGCTTGCCCCGGCGGCGGGTGTAAAGCATATTTCCTCCTCGTCTTCCTCACCGGGCAAATTGAAGAGGGAGACATGGTATTGCAAGAAAGGACTATATCCTTTGTGGCCTTGTTGGCTTTTCTTTTCTTTCTTCGTCTCTTTTTCTTTTCTTCGGCTGACACTTGCCCCCAGAACAGGTTGATGTCCTTGTCTGGTGCTTTGTCAGCCTCCTGCTCATGCTTTAATGAGAGCTGTTCTAATTCCTGCCACGGGACATAATCACGTACCAGTAAAGGCTCCAGTTCGGGCTGTACATATTCATCTAACCCGTTTATATAGTCTTGCAGCCGCCGGGCTTCTGGACTAATTTCCTTGACCATTGGCAATGAAGTCTGCCTTCTCCGGTTGTGTGTAGGTATTCTGATGACTATAGGTGGATTGGCCCGCACAGGTGTTACCATTGGCAGAGTGGGTCGTGGTGTGATGCCACGGATCTGCACTCCCACTTTCGGGCGAGATGTGCCTTTCTTCTTGGTTTTTGCAGGGACTTGGTGCCATTCCTGTTGTTCTTTTATTGGTATCAAGAAGTAGGCCTCATAAGCATGCTGAGTGATGGCTTCTGCGATCTCTTAGGCAATGCCTGATACAGAGAGGCCATGTTGACCGCGGCTCTTCTCAGAGGCACTTCATGAGGTTGTGGAGGGTCAACTTTATACTCCCCCAAGTCTATTTCTTCTTTCTTACCATGCCTTCAATGATATCCTTGAAAACATAACAGTCTTCAATCAGATGCCCCAGCATCTAGTGGTAAGGGCAAAACCTTGGACTGTCTCTTCTTTTCAAGTCTTCCGGCCTCTTCGGCTCGGGCAGGGCGACCTTATCATATTGGGTTACTCAGTCAAACAAAACTTTGGTCTTTTCCTTTGGGAAAGAGTAGGCCTTCTTCATCTTATCCCTGAGTGAGGGACCCTCTTTGCCATCTCCGATTTTAGCAGGCTGAGGGGCAGCTGCCTCCTTACCTTTGTCTTTTTGTTGTTCAAATGCCTTGATATCAAGGGCGTTTACTTCTTTAGGTGCTTGGCGCCGTTCTGCTGCCTTGCCTTTTTGTGTAGTGACAGTAGCTGATGTCGGGGCAGGTCTTTCCAGGAAGGCTTCCACCTCAGCCACCACATTGTTCAAGCGGTCGAATGACCAGATTTTCATCCCAATCATCTTTTCTAGTACCTCACTCCTGAGGTTCTGCTTGCAGATTTGTACAGCGTCCTCCTGGTGCGGGGGCCGCTTGCATCTCATTCTGAGGTTTCTTCACCTCTTGATATATTCAAAGGCCATCTCATCCGCCCTTTGCCTTGTCAAGTAGAGCTCAGCCACCGTGACCTCCCGTTCGGTGACGTGAAACCTCTCTCTGAATTTCTTCTGCATATCTGGCCAGTCGCTGATTGACCCGGCCGGAAGGCTGGAGTACCATTCAAATGCGAGCCCCGTTAGCGAAGACCCGAAAAATTTCAGCATGTACGACTCGTCGGTGGCCAGATCGCCCATGACGGTCATATAGTAAGCGACATGCTCCTTCGGGGATCCCTTCCCATTGAGCTTGTCGAATTTTGGCGGCTTACTGATCGCAGGAGGGAGCCGCTTGGCAGCATGATGTGGCGGGTATGGCACCCTATAGGCATCGAACGCGACGTAGTCGCCTTCACTTCGTTCAGCAAGCTTCAGCTCGATCATCCTCTCTACCATCATCTTATTCATGACGGTTGGATCAACCGGTTCTGGATAGAAATGCGCTGGCTGCAGATAGGGAGTGACCAAGGTGGTCGCCTGCGGAAGAAGGCGCAACAGCGGAGGTGTCTGGTGCACCTGTGGCAGCACTAGTGGCATCAGCGGCTGTGATGGGCGTTGCTGAGTTGTCGCCAGGCTTGGTTTTGCCAGCTGAGGCGGGGTATAAAGTGGTGGGAAGTCACTCTGGTTGATGACTCCCCATGATGATTCGGCCTGCATCTTAGGCTGCTTAAAAGCTGAGGTTTGCTCTGTCTTCTCCATAAGCTGCTTCTTAAGGGACTCTATCTCCTGCCGGTAATTCTAGAGTAACATCCATACTGATGGATCCATAGTTGCAGTGCTGGGAATGGATTATGTGGTTTCCCCCGACGCACCTTCAGGGAGGTTGTCGAGCAAGACGTCTTCTTCTTCCGCCGTCACCACATTGGTAGTTAGAATAATAGCTGTTGGGATCGGTGCGATGGATTCAGAGGGGGGTGAATGAATCTCCCCTTAAAAAATTACTCCCAATTAAAAACTATAACAATCAGAGATGCGGAATTAACACAAATAAGTGCCTTGTATGACATAGGTGTTCTTTTTGAACGAAATGGAAAGATCAGATAGACTTAACTTCTGATCTACTCTATATGCGCTAGGGTGCAAACCAAATTCCAATCAAATATGTGGTGTGCGAATAAACCACTCACTAGATGAAAGAACACATCGATCCTAAGCATGCATCTAGCGAAACACAATAGACAATCAAACCACTGCACAGAAGATTTTTAAGGTGGTTCGGTCCTCCAGACCTACGTCCACCCCACACTCCAACTAGAGTGTGGATCCCGCTGATACACAGCTTAAACCGTTGGGCCTCACAGCTTGCCTACAACCGCTGACTAACAGCTTGACCGCTGGGCATTACAGCTTTGCCAACCGCTGGGGACTACAGCTTAACCCGTCCAGAGGAATCCTCCTCTGCCCACTGAGCAACACAGCTTGCTGTCCGAGGTATCCACCTCGCTCGCTGACAAACAGCTTGAAGAAAGGTTAAAAATGAAAGCAGGAAATAAGAAATAACAGCGACTAAAAGCTGTAATCAATGAAATGCAAATGTGGCTCCCATGGAGCTGACTGGATTGGATTTGATCCAGATTCCAGTGAAGACAGATCTTCTGATGGAGCTTCTCTTCTTCTTCTTCATGAACTCTCTATCTCTCTTTCTCTTTCCTTCTCTCTCTTTTTCTCTCGATCCTCATGAGCTCTCTCTCTCTCTCTCCTTTTCTTCTGCAACTTCTCTTTTCCTCTCTGCTGCTCTATTTTTCTCTCGATCCTCACGAGCTCTCTCTCTCTCTCTCCTTTTCTTCTGCAACTTCTAAATCATTTTCTGCTTCGATCACTCTGCTCACGATCGCCATGCTCCTCTGGAAGAAGCTTCTTATTTATAGAGCAGTGAACAGATAGGGCGTGTGCTCTCCACGATTCCCGCCCAAGAGCCTAGACCACGTGGCAGCATTTCAGCTCACTGGATTACACGTGTCACGATCCTGAGTCATCTCCATTCTTGGATCACATGTCCTTATTAATCTCCTCGAGCAGCAGTCCTGTTAGAACAGACTTGTTATCAGTGTGAATTAATCTAAAAGGAGAGAAAAGGATGCATTGAGTAAGTTTGAGATTTGAACAAAGCATGTATAGACTTTATAGCGTGTAATGCAGTATGCATATAATAAAGTATGTACAATGAAGGTGAATGCACGGACATGTCACCAGAGAATGTATAGACTTTGTGTGCAATGTACAAGACGATGTACAGACTTGCTGGCTTGTAATGCGATATGTATATAGGAAAGTATACACATTGAAGATGAATGCTCGGATATGCCGTCAACAAGTGTGCAGACTCTGTGTGCAATGTGCAAGCGATGTACAGACTTGCTAAAATGATGCACGGGCATATCAACAGAGAATGTGCAGACTTTGTGTGCAATGTGCAAGCAATGTATATACTTGCTAAAATGATACACTGGCATATCATCAACGAGTGTACAGACATTTAAATGCATGTAATGCACTTTTGCATAGATGAAAGTATGCACATTGAGGATGAATGCTCAGGCATGCTGTCAAGGAATGTACAGATTTTGCGTGCATGCGCCAAGACGATGTACATACTTTGCTACCTAGTGTTTATGCATGAATGCATCTTGTATAGACTTGATGAAGTGATGTATGAACTTAAATGCACATATCAATAACGGTTGTACAGACTTTGGGTGCTTGTGTATGCATGAGGGCGATGCACTGACTATGTATATGCATGAAGAACACTGGCTCTGGCTGTATAGACTTGATCGAATGAATCAACTGGAGGTTGTACAGACTAGCCACTAAGGAATGTGTAGACATGCACACATGCACAATGAACATGGATTACACTGACTAAGTCATGAGCTGAGCTAACGGATGTATAGACTTGCTCAGTTATCAGATAATGGATGTATAGTCTTAGTGTACGCATGAGACAGACGAGTGCACTGACTATGGCTAATATATGCAAACAGGCGTTGATCAGAAATATGCACGAATTGGTCAATGCACCGACGCACTCTATATGCTCGGACCTGATGTGTGTGGTAGAGCTTGAAACGTGCTAGATAAATGACTGAGCATGCAATCATACAATCACAAACATATGATGACTCATAGTGTTTGCTATCATCAAAATCACAGGGGCACAACAATCTCCCCCTTTTTGATGATGGCAACACTATGAGTCACACAGACTCATGTCAAACTATTCTCCCCCTTTGACTTCATCAAAAAGAAAATAATTTGAGATGAGAACTACAAACATACATGACATGATTGAATTAAACACTCCCTCTTTGACTAAATCATTTAGGCATAGAAATCACAGAGGCAGTTAAATGAAGCACCAATCAAGTCTATGTTGCAGATGTATTCTCTCCTTATGAATAATGAATGTGATTCATGGAGAACCTGATGCTTACATGATGCAGACGAGACAAGAGGCAATCAATCTATCCTCCTCCTTTGACAAGATCACAAACGAACCTCCCCCTTTAAAAAGTAATAAGTGCAATCTAGACAAGACCTAACCTCTTCTTTAAAAACAACCCAATGCTCCCTGATCTGAATGAAGCAAGACTTTCAAGAGTGTAAGGTGAGAGATATGTCAAGAAGACATTCAGGAAGGATGACATGGCAGCATGTAGACTACAGGATCTTTCAAGGAAATAGAAGATTTTCAATAAGATACTTATTTCATAAATCTGAATAAACTGATGGTTCAGACTCTTCCATTATAGGGGCTTATGAATTTTTATTTGAACATCATGGTGTAAATATGATGTATACATAGTTTGACAATAAAACTCTGTACTCATATCTGAACATCAATGTTTAATAAAAGTGAACCAAACCCTCATATTTATATCTTGATTAACCTCCCTTCATCTTACTCAGTCAATTTCAATGACTTCTTCAGAAATTACAATCATTAGTATTGAGGTTAAATATCATGAAAGAATTCAGATTTGGTTCCTGAGGATCAGTCATACTTCTTCAAATAATTTCAGATTTTTCTTTATGCACAGTACAAGATTTCATAGCAAGTTCAGTACACACCTTGTGGCTAGAGGATACACGTTGTTTGGACGCCAGTATCCCTAAGCACTTAGTATGACTGACTGTCATGCTTCAGAGATAGCATTGTCGCCTCATGACATACTTCACCTTATTTCATTGATAAGTGAGGTATATTTCTCAGTATTCAAGCCATTGCTCTGCCTGTATTTTTCATGAATTTTATTTAGCAGAGTTAATTACGGCACTTCATGACACAGTCCTCTAGACTTCATGGTCAATGGACATGGTTTCTCAGTGACCATAATCATTGCTCTGACAGAATTTATCCTTAGGAGCATTTCAGATTCATCAGATGTTTAAAAATAATACTAATTTCATATAATTCAACCAAATAAAACCAAGATATTAACATTTTCAGATTTCGAAGGATTTTACAAGATTCAACATGAAATAGTTGGTTAAAGTTTATTAAAAATGACCCAGATATTTTCAAGATATTCATATCCAAGCTCAATGAATACATTAGACTTAAACCAATCTGATCTTTTAGCCATTCATAAATCTTTATAATGAAAGATTCTTTAATGAATTGATTTTCAGATTTATGATCAAGGTATACGAATTGAACTCTTCTCAATTCTCTGAAATTTTCAATGAGATTCAACAGCATACAAGTTGTGAACTGTACAAGAGTTTCAAGCATATAACAAAGATGAGCACAATAGTGAAGGTGTCGACATTTGACAGAGCATTTCCAAGATGATGTCGACTCACTGTGTCGACACTTCCAATCAGGACAATTAATAGGTGCAGCAAAGAATGTATCATAGAGAATCATAGATATCCAGAGGTCTATCAGATAGATTTGCTCAAGAAAGATCAGCTCACAAGATTCAAAATCAAATCAGAGTTAAGTTCAGATACGTGAAATGGATGATCTCAACATAAGGATGGGAGCTTTAGATGACTGACTAAAATACCAAGAAACTAGATGAATAGCCAGCAGAACACAATCTTGATATATACTCCCCCTTAATGAACGCAATCTTTTTGGCAATTTCAATGTAATGAAATGCAATGCAATTAACTATATGTATGCAAAGACATGCAAAGACTCAACAAACTCCCCCTGAATGCATGCAATATATATGAAGATTCTAAAAGGCACTGTGTGCAATGACATCCTACAGGGGATTAAACAGATTTTTCACAAGAAGATTCAGACTATCTCTTAAGTGCAATACAACATGCAGTCTTATCAGATTTTCAGTGAATGTGAAATGCAGATTCAAGCATTAGATCAAAAGCATAACGTTCACAATTTTCAGACTGAGACAGAAAATGATATTTTTAGCAATTCTATATAGATGAACATTTATTTTAACAAGATATGCAATGAATCTAAGAGCAGGAAGTGCAGAGAATTTACCTGAAAAGTTCAGAAAGGGGTTTTCTTTTGAGTGCCTTGGCTTATTTTTACCCCTCTTTATTCCTCTCCAAGGCACGCCTGTAACAAACACCTCAATTTGATGCAACAGGTACCCAAGATGTCTTGGGTCCTGAATTAACAGTGGCACCTGTAGCAGGTATGCTAATCAGTTTTTGTGCATGAAGGTCATCAATTCTCATCAAATAGCAATTATTCATTGAATGACCTATTTGTCCACAGTAATGGCATGATACACCAGTTTTTAGATTTGATTTATGCACATTCTTATTAGCATGAATTCTATGTGCATATGCATGAAGAGTTTTGTTAACAGAATTAAAATTCTGTTTACCAAAAACAGTCTGGCTTTGATATCCTGCCAGCCAACAGGTTGCAGCCCTGTGACCTGGCTTTCCACATTCAAAATATAGAGAAAATTTTCTTTTATTAACAACTTTATTCTTACCAGCAGCATTGGGAGCAGGAAATTTTACAGATTTAGAATTAAATCTACTTCCCTGAGCATGCCAACAGTCTTTGACTGTATGACCATGCCTTCCAAATTTGAAGCATGAAGAGCTTTTCTTTTTATGAGTTGCATGATTTTTAGCATGGAACAGTTTATCATGCACTCCAACAGCAGACATGTCATCTATTTTCAGTAGCCTACATTCACGCATGAGATGACCTATTTTGTGACAATAAAAGTATTGAAGCCTTTTGGTTTGAACAGAAGAGGGTTTCTTCATATTAGAATTCCTAGCATGAATTCTATCAGATTTCAATTCATCCTTCTTCATGATAAAACAATCAACCATCTCATGGCCAAACTTTTCACAGTAAAAGCATTCAACATTCTTGACAATAGATTTGTTGGCCTGAACTTTCTTAGCATGCTGATTGTTATCATTCTTTTTAATATTTTCCTTTTATGTTTTATTTTCTTATTTTCTTGAGCAGCAGCTTGTTTAGGGAATGAGGTGGAAGTGATAGCTATGTCTGAGCTACGCACAAAAGTTGTATAAAGTTTCTTCCTCATTCCCTGCTTAACTTGAGGATTACTGCCTTTCTTCGCGCAGATATCTATGGATACAACATTCTGTTTCTCTTGATTAGCAGAATCAGACAGAGACTTATTCAAATCCAAAATCTCATTTCTAAGAGAAGAGATGAACAGTTCAGAGTTTGTGATCTTTTCATTAAGCATAGCATTGACGGTTTTGTAGCTATCTATCTCTTCATTAAAGTACTCACTCTCTCACATTCATTTTCAAAAGAACTCTTCCCTTTTTCAAGCATTAAAAGCCTCTCAGAAATAGCAGAATTCAGCAGCTTCAATTCTTCATTTTCTTGTTTTAGTTTTTCTTCTATCTTTTCAATTTCCTTTTCATTGAGCAACATTTCTTCTTTCAATGACTCAATCAAGGTTTCTTTTAGGCTCAAATCAGATTCCATGCTGTCACACAAATTTTTTAAAGATGAACAATCTTCACATGATCCTTCTTTATTTTTCAATTCTGATTTTAGATTTTCATTTTCAGCCTTTAGACTTGTGATTTCAGCATTTTTCTCTTTTCTTAATTTTCTCTTTTCTGATTTAACTCTTTCATATTTATCCAGTAGATGCTCATGCATGGCAACTAAATCATCATAGCTAATATCCTCGATCTCAGAATTTACCTGGGATGGAGACTCATCTTCAGTCTGATCCCTTCAATCAGCCATCATACAAACTCCAACTTGTTCCTTATAGATGGTGTTTATTTTGTCTATTATCTCCTTCCAGACTTGCATCCTGCAACACATGGAAACTTTTCAATATTAACTGAGTTTCTCATAATGTTAAAGACAGTAGCATTCTCACTGTCTTTTATCCTATCCTCTCTAGACCATATGGTCTTATTTTGAGGTACTTTATGTGGCCCTTTTGATATAAGACTCCATAGATTTGGATCAATGGAGTTCAGGTGAACACATAGGCCGCCTATCCATTTGTTGAAGTTAGAACCATCAAAAACAACAGAAAATGCCATTGAAAGAGCAACTGAATAAGTTCATATCCAAAAACCTGAAAGACAAGATGACAAATGCACCGAACTACAAATAGCAAAGCACCACATAGACTAGCAGGATCCTCTGCAGATCGTTGGATCTGGAAAGTCAGAGACCCGCTCTGATACCAATTGTTGGGATCGGTGCGATGGATTCAGAGGGGGGTGAATGAATCTCCCCTTAAAAAATTACTCCCAATTAAAAACTATAACAATCAGAGATGCGAAATTAACACAAATAAGTGCCTTGTATGACACAAGTGTTCTTTTCGAACGAAATGGAAAGATTAGATAGACTTAACTTCTGATCTACTCTATATGCGCTAGGGTGCAAACCCAATTCCAATCAAATATGTGGTGTGCGAATAAACCACTCACTAGATGAAAGAACACATCGATCCTAAGCATGCATCTAGCAAAACACAATAGACAATCAAACCACTGCACAGAAGATTTTTAAGGTGGTTCGGTCCTCTAGACCTACGTCCACCCCACACTCCAACTAGAGTGTGGATTCCGCTGATACACAGCTTA
This sequence comes from Amorphophallus konjac, assembly GCA_022559845.1. Lineage (NCBI taxonomy): Eukaryota > Viridiplantae > Streptophyta > Magnoliopsida > Alismatales > Araceae > Amorphophallus > Amorphophallus konjac. Next base: position 366,556,935 of record CM040122.1, on the reverse strand, counting down.
AACCACTGGGCCTCACAGTTTGCCTACAACCGCTGACTAACAGCTTGATCACTGGGCATTACAGCTTTGCCAACTGCTGGGGACTACAGCTTAACCTGTCCAGAGGAATCCTCCTCTGTCCGCTGAGTAACACAGCTTGCTGTCCGAGGTATCCACCTCGCCCGCTGACAAACAACTTGAAGAAAGGTTAAAAATGAAAGCAGGAAACAAGAAATAACAGCGACTGAAAGCTGTAATCAATGAAATGCAAATGTGGCTCCCATGGAGCTGACTGGATTAGATTTGATCCAGGTTCCAGTGAAGACAGATCTTCTGATGGAACTTCTCTTCTTCTTCTTCACGAACTCTCTATCTCTCTTTCTCTTTCCTTCTCTCTCTTTTTCTCTCGATCCTCACGAGCTCTCTCTCTCTCTCTCCTTTTCTTCTGCAACTTCTCTTTTCCTCTCTGTTGCTCTCTTTTTCTCTCGATCCTCACGAGCTCTCTCTCTCTCTCCTTTTCTTGTGCAACTTCTCTTTTCCTCTCTGCTGCTCTCTTTCTCTTTTCTTCTATTCTATGGATCGTGCTAGTTCTAAATCATTTTCTGCTTCGATCACTCTGCTCACGATCGCCCTGCTCCTCTGGAAGAAGCTTCTTATCTATAGAGTAGTGAACAGATAGGGCGTGTGCTCTCCACGATTCCCGCCCAAGAGCCTAGACCACGTGGCAGCATTTCAGCTCACTGGATTATACGTGTCACGATCCTAAGTCATCTTTATTCTTGGATCAAGTGTCCTTATTAATCTCCTCGAGCAGCAGTCCTGTTAGAACAGACTTGTTATCAGTGTGAATTAATCTGAAAGGAGAGAAAAGGATGCATTGAGTAAGTTTGAGATTTGAACAAAGCATGTACAGACTTTATAGCGTGTAATGCAGTATGCATATAATAAAGTATGTACAATGAAGGTGAATGCACGGACATGCCACCAGAGAATGTATAGACTTTGTGTGCAATGTACAAGACGATGTACAGACTTGCTGGCTTGTAATGCGATATGTATATAGGAAAGTATACACATTCAAGATGAATGCTCGGACATGCCATCAACGAGTGTGCAGACTCTGTGTGCAATGTGCAAGCGATGTACAAACTTGCTAAAATGATGCACGGGCATATCAGCAGAGAATGTGCAGACTTTGTGTGCAATGTGCAAGCGATGTACAGACTTGCTAAAATGATGCACGGGCATATCATCAACGAGTGTACAGACATTTAAATGCATGTAATGCACTTTTGCATAGATGAAAGTATGCACATTGAAGATGAATGCTCAGGCATGCTGTCAAGGAATGTACAGACTTTGCGTGCATGCGCCAAGACGATGTATAGACTTTGCTACCTAGTGTTTATGCATGAATGCATCCTGTATAGACTTAATAAAGTGATGTATGAACTTAAATGCACATATCAATAACGGTTGTACAGACTTTGGGTGCTTGTGTATGCATGAGGGCGATGCACTGACTATGTATATGCGTGAACAACACTGGCTCTGGCTGTATAGACTTGATCGAATGAATCAACCGGAGGTTGTACAGACTAGCCACTAAGGAATGTGCAGACATGCACACATGCACAATGAACATGGATTGCACTGACTAAGTCACGAGCTGAGCTAACGGATGTATAGACTTGCTCAGTTATCAGCTAATGGATGTATAGACTTAGTGTACGCATGAGACAGACGAGTGCACTGACTATGGCTAATATATGCAAACAAGCATTGATCATAAATATGCACGAATTGGTCAATGCACCGACGCACTCTATATGCTCGGACCTGATGTGTGTGGTAGAGCTTGAAACGTGCTAGATAAATGACTGAGCATGCAATCATACAATCACAAACATATGGTAACTCATAGTGTTTGCTATCATCAAAATCACAGGGACACAACAATAGCTTCATCATGTTGTAGGTGGTGGGCCAGGGTTTGCTTTCCCTTGGCCGCTGCCAGCATTTTTCTTGCGGCTTCCACCCTCCGAGTATTCGGCCCCGGCCTTCCGGCCAACCGAGCCAACTCTTGAGGCTCATCAGGTAATCTTCCATGGTGGCCAGACACCCCAGCCATGTTACAGGTGAAGATCTGCATCCTCCTCCTTTGTCTGCAAACCCTCCTCTTTGCATTCTCCGGGAAGGTGAGCCTTTCGAACATAGAGACTCTTTTTCTTTCCTCCTGGCGGGGAGTAACTTTATCGGCTTCAATGTCCGAGCCGTCTTCATATCCATTATCGTCGACCGACGACGTCATCCTTCTTTCTTCTTCTTCTTCTTCCATTGCCATTGGTGGGCAGTGATCTTCTTCAGCCACGGCTGCTTGCAATAGCCGTTGTTGGCCCAATGAGGGGTTGCCTAGTCCCCTAAAATAACTTCAGACCATATTGGTCATCTCTTCTAACCCCCGTCCCTGATGTAGGACCGGGGACAGTTGTCGACCTCCCATCGGAGGGATGTATGTAAGCCGGGCTCTTCCGACAGGTTGTTGAAATCTTCTTCCCACAGTGGGGATGTTGGCATGTCGGGCGCAGGCCCTGAAAATTTCACAGCGTGGTGGATCCACGACCGTTTCCTCTGTCCTTGGGGCAAGGCCCCTTTTCTTGTTCTTCTCTGCTCCAGTAAATCCGGAGCGGTGGCGGACTGGTGCCTCTTGGTGGGTAGGCTAGACCTTCTTAGGGACCCAAACTTGCTCAGATATTCTTGGCTTGGGAGCCAACTTTCTTCGGCCATGATAGCCAGCTTCTTCTTTCTCGGCTCTCCTTTTGGAGAGGGCTTGGTAGGAGTTGTAGATAGGTACTGCGGGGATCACCCGATCCGGGCTCACTCAAGCATCGCGTCCGTCCAGGAAGACGCGAACTTCCCCGATCAGCATGGATTTGCAGGACACGGAGAGACGTCCGGTAGCAGCAGCAACAGCCTTTCTTCGGAAGCTCCTATGTTGGCGCCTCCTGGAGTTCTTGGTAGGGACAGGGCGGGCCTCGTGAGTGATATAGTGCATCATGCAGTTGGCGACTTGAATTGGGCCCGTGAGTGGGCCAACACAGCGTCGAGCCTTTGGGGCCTCGACCTCTTTCGCAATCTTCTCCACGGCGGGTTCTGAGGACTCTACTTGTAGCATATCAGCAAAGGCTAACCCCATGAAGTTAGGGAAGCCTACAGCTAGTGGGAAAGACCCAAAGACAGTGGGCACTTCCAGGTACCCATGTTCAGCATGGTCGGCGACGATCGCGGGGCCAAAGGCGAGAGCGGTGAGTCCATTAACGTCATCGTTCACCTGAGATAAACAAACAAACAGTCAGTATTCTTGGGGGGAGCCTCCGGAGGCATCCCCTCTTGGCAAAAAGATGAAGGGAGACTTGGGTCCCATCGGGTGTGCCAGAGCTGTAGGGAACAATTTTGTTACCATTTGTTTATTTGCCTGTTTGTGGCCAATTAATTAATTAAAAACTAATTAACTAATTATTACGTGGGCGTGCCAGTCACGTATGTGACAATTTATTATGCGCTCGATCTGACTTGGTCAGTCAATTGTGAGGTTCGAGTCGGGACCTAGAGTCTATCATACCATAAAGGCTATGACGTTAATTACGTCCTCTAAGAAAGAGGACAACCCTTAATTAATTGCCAAGATGGGGATGCCTCGAGGGATGATACGAAGGCATAAAGAATACAGACTAAATGCACCAATGGATGATGTGGAATGAGTTCATTTAGTTGACCATTCATGTAAAATGCAACGAGTTTATTAATTGATTTATTCATATAATTAAAGGTTCAGTCATGCTCATTTAGATAGCAATGCATGCTAATGCAAGTGTATGTCCGTGATTTCAAGATGAATGCTCAGCATAATTGAAGACGTTGAATCCCTTTTTATTCATTTATTTGACTAGATTTATTGAATCAATTAGGGTTTTAACATTAACCATCAATTATTAAAACAATTATTTATGCAGATGCTCTTGTGCCACTGTCAACGCATCAAGAGTCAACACAGAGCCAACAACATGCACATAAAGTCAATGCATTGTTTTTATTTTGGTCAAAGCATTATTTTATTTCGTACATTAAGTCACTGCCCTCCTTGGACTAAGGTCGACGTTAGTGCACTTCATGCACTGTCAAGGGTCGATGCTAGTATGAGGTTGATGCACGTTGGAGGGTCGATGCATGCATGAGGTCGAGGCATGTATGAGGTCGGTGCATGAATGTGCATGGGGTGGTGGCTAGGTCGGTGCAGGGTGTGCATCGACGCTAGGGCAGGTCAGTGCAAGCTTGCTGGGGTTGGTGTAGGCTTGGTGAGGTCGATGCATGATGTGCCTCGACGCTAGGGGGAGGTCTGTGCATAAATGGATGGGGTTGGCCTAAAACGGCGCGGGGGTTAAGCTGAGGCTAAAATGACGTGCCCGGGGCGTGCCGGATAGAGGCCAAAGGAGTTGAATGGAGTTATGAGTGTAGGGATAAAGCGGCGCGGGGGGGTGCCGCACCGAAAAATGGCGCGCCGGTTTAGGGGCGCACCGGATTAGGGCATGTTTGGTTTATTTTGGGTTAAAATGAAAGGCCAAGTGATTTTCTTGGAACTTTGATGTTAATTAAGAAGATTAAAGAGTTTATTCAGGTCCCAAATGTCCTGCAAACATGACAAGTCCAAACTTATGCGAGGTTCCTACTCGAGCATAGTCCAAAATAGACTTATAGCTAAAAATTCATCACAATTCAGACTAAGTGTTCAGTCAAAAATTGGGCAGCACCTCCCCATGCCCAGAGGGTTGCATGGGTGAAGTGGAGACAGTCCCACAGCATCTGAGGTACGCTCCTTAAAGCCGGGAGTGCCAAATGGTGACCGGCGGACTTCGATGGAGGGAAATCCCGAGAGCTAGCCTACGAGGGGCACCAACACTCCATGAGTCAAAAATATCGATCAGGGGGACGGCCGAGATGGGAGGAGACCGCGAGGGCTAGCCTACGAGAGGTACCTTACCCACCGCCACCACCATTCCTGAGGGAATGTGGATTTAATGTCGGGTCGAGGACCCATTTCTAAGCACCTTCGGGGGCTCGTAGTGCTCCACACCGCAGAGGGCTGGGATCCTACGACCGTATGGTGATTAAGGGAGAGACAGCAGGGCATTTGATGGGGAATGTCCCCCTCCCTGGTAGATGGGTCAATACTGTTGAAGAAAACACGGTATTCGGGTTAAAATCTCGATGTCACCCATACGACAGGAGCGGTAAGCAGGTCACATTGGGCAGACCTTCCCCCACCCATCTCAGGGCAAAGAGATTATGATAATCCATTATTGGTTTATTAAATCATTAGCAGTAAATTAAGTATGCAAAAGGGGGTCAGCTGATTAGCACTCATAGGCAGGCCAGAGGGGCAATCACTCGAATAACCTGCAGGTAATATGTAAGAGGATGATCACGCCAGAAAACCTTGCACCCAGGCTATAGGGACGACCCTATGCTCTCTAGTTCATGATTGTGAATGGGGTAATGATAAGGGATCTGTCCCAGAGACGAAGGGAGATGCACATACACATAGACCTCCGGTAGGGCAAAATGCGGTAAACACGCAGTACATTCAAAACATTTGACCCACTCAGGAAAGAAAGCCTCGGGGAGGGATGAATAATATTAATGTAGCCCATGGCTTAGCCAGGGCATGGGATCAAACGACAGAGATGGGCAACACGGAAGCGGACACAACACAGGAGACGTGCGAACTCAAGCATCCACTCATATTCTCATTCACACCCGAATGTCATCACACAGTTAACAAAGGAAGGAAGAGTAATAGAATCAAACTCAAGCGCATGAGCGAATGATATTGGCATCATAACACGGGCGTGGCCCGATTACATCTTCTCCCTATGGAGGAAGAGTGGCTATAGATAGCGCTACAAGGAGCTAAAATTCTCAAGAGAAAGAATGATAGAAAAGGGTTGCGGGCTCAGATCATCGCCCGTTCCATTACAAGACTCAGGACATTGACAGAAGGGAAGAAGATAGGAGAGGGAGATCCAGGCGACCTCAGCAACCCACCTTGAATATCTGCAGCCGAAGAACAGAGTATCAGAAATGAGCCTTCTGCCTCCATTCCTTTTTCCCCAAGTTTCTCTTTTCTCTGTGTTTTTTTCTATTTCTCCAGAAGGTTCGTCTCTCTCTCCTTTTTTAGCTGTGTCTTCCCCTCCTCTTTTTCTTCTTTGGTCGAGGGTTGATTTATATAGCAAACCATTGGCCATGGCTTCACCCGGCGTGGGAATGGCACGCCGGATAAGGGGCCTTCACTTTTACGCGCCGGGAATATGGGCGCCGGAAAGGGTAGCGCGCCGGGTTAGGGGCGCACCGTATTAACCCCATTCTTCACGTTCATTTAACACGGGCCAGATGATGGGCCCTGGAGCGGCTCTGGGAGTCACTGTGATCTTTCATCTCATCATGGTCTTGTCAAACCACGGTGGGAGGCATCGATATGGCTTTCAGGCCGCTGAACGACCGCCTGCGGAATCTCGTACATCTTCAGCTCAGACACGAGGGTTTTCCGCTGATACGGGCCTCGGCACTATAGCTTGTGCTGCCGGCTCGGCTTAACTTGCCTTCGTAGCTTTCTTGGGGAGTGAAATACCACCCGGGGTACTTTCGCCTTGACTGGGCGATCATTTGATCACTAACGGACCCGATTTACCAAGAAGATGTGCCCATGCCAGGTTATCCGGGTCTTCTGTCGATGGAGCCTTCGGTCCCTTGTTCTGAAGGGCCAAGGATGTTTTATCACCTTGGGAGAATTTTTCTTTCAGGTGGCGATCCACCAGGTATACCCTTGTCCTTGGTCGGATGACGGATGTTGTTCGTGCGACACGACCGAGTCGATGCCGGTTCATTGGGCAGGCTTGTCTACATTGTCGATTTGTTGTGGATTCTTCTCGATCCTCCTGAGGTGAAGTCCCCGGTGTTCATAACGGGTGACCTAAGGCTCTGGAAGCTTGAGAAGGCTTCGGTGCATTGGTTTTCTTTTGGCTTCTTCGCTTCAGTGGGCCGCATCATTTCTATCATTTAGGCTTGGTCACCATCGAGCATATTTTGAGTGCCAACATTTGTCCACCAGCAACCAAATACTATCATTCCCACTGGAAGTCCGCGATAACCCAACCACGAAATCAGTGGTCACGTGGTCCCATTTCCACATGGGAATCTCCAAGGGCTGAAGCGTACCACCCGGTCGCTGGTGTTCCGCCTTCACCTACTGACAGATCAAACACCTAGCCACAAACTCTGCAACATCTCTCTTCATTCCTGGCCACCAAAACTGTCTCTTCAAATTTTGGTACATCTTCGTCGATCCGGGATGGACGGCATACCGGCTCCCATAAGCCTCCCACAACACTGCGCATCTCACCTGCACCTCGGCTGGGACGTACAGCCTACCTCTGAACCTCACAGCTTCATCCTCACCAAACTCCACCTCGGCCATCGACAGGATTCGAGGTAGCTCGGGGTCAGCACGCTGAGCCTCAGTCACCTGGCGACGAATAGCTCGTGTGACAGTCAGGCTCATAAGAACAGCCAAACCCTGATTCCGTGGGATCTTGAGCCTAAAAGTCACAGCCGACACCTATTCCATAACCTCCACTTCCGCAATAGCATCTGACTAACCACCACCTTCCTGCTCAAGGCATCAGCCACGACATTCATCCTGCTAGGCTGATACGACAGAGTGAAATCATAATCCTTCATGTACTCCATCCATCTTCTCTGCCTGAGGTTAAGATCCTTCTGGGTAAACACATACCTCAAACTCTGATGGTCAGTGAAAATCTCAAACTTCTCACCCTACAGATAATGCATCTAGATCTTTAGAGTGAAAATCACCGTCGCCAACTCGAGATCATGAGTAGGGTAGTTCTCCTCATGTGACTTCAATTGATGAGATGCATACGCCACAACTCTCCTATGCTGCTTCAGCACGGCACCCAAACCTACCCTAGAAGCGTCCGTACACACCACGATACCTCCCGATCCAGAAGGTAACACCAACACTGGAGCGGTAGTGAGCAATCTCTTCAGCTCCATAAAGCTTCGCTCACACTCCTCTGTCCAGACAAACGACACATCCTTTCGCGTGAGTCTGGTCATCGGGACTACAATGCGGGTGAAACGTTGGATAAATCTCCTATAATAACCTGCAAGCCCCAAAAAGCTCTAAATCTCCATGACCGAACTCGGCCTCGGCCACTGTACTACAACCTCGACCTTGGCCGGGTCCACGGAAATACCATCACCAGAAATCATGTGCCCCAAAAAGTGCACCTCTCGAAGCCAAAACTCACACTTGCTAAGCTTGGCATACAGCTGGTGATCTTGCAAGGTCTGCAACACAACTCTCAAATGATGCCCATGCTCCTCCGTAGACCGCAGATACACAAGGATGTCATCCACAAACACGACCACGAACTGGTCCAGATACGGACGGAACACCCTATGCATCAAATCCATAAACGCTGTGGGGGCATTAGTGAGCCCAAACGGCATCACCAAGAACTCATAATACCCGTACCTCGAGCGGAACGCAGTCTTCTCAATTTCAAATTCTCAGATCCGCAGCTGGTAGTAACCTGACCTCAAATCAATCTGCGAAAACACCTGGGCCGACTGAAGCTGATCAAACAAGTCATCAATCGGGACAACGGGTACTTGTTCTTAACAGTCACCTGGTTCAGCTGTCGGTAGTCAATACACAACCTCAGACTACCATCCTTCTTCTTCACGAACAACACAGGCGCACCCCAAGGGGAAAAACTAGGACGAATATACCCCTTGGCAAGCAACTCCTGCAACTGCGCCTTCAACTCCCTCAACTCAGCAGGTGCCATTCGGTAAGGGGCCTTCAACATAGCCGCCGTACTTGGCACCACCTCAATCACGAAATCAATCTCCCGTTGTGGTGGCAATCGTAGCAACTCCTCAGGAAAAATATCAGAAAACTCACACACAACCGGGATATCCTCTACTTCCTGACGTTGCTGACTGACCACAACCACCGAAGCGAGAAAACCCTGGCACCCTGCATCAAGTAATCTACGGACCTTAATGGCCGAAATAAGAAAATGAGGAGAGGAAGACCGGATACCTTGGAAGTAGAAGGTGGGTCTACGAGGATGCTGGAGGTAGACCCTCTTCGAGCTGCAATCCACCATGGCACGATGGGCCTCAAGCCAATCCATGCACAAAATCACATCGAAGTCTTGAAGCCGTAATGCATAAAGCCTGGCCGGTAAGTTCCGCCCATTGACCCACACATGCACCTTCTCAAGGCAATACTAGGTGAGCATGAAATCATCGACAGGAAACTCCATTGCAAGGTCACAAGACACCTTAGTCACCGACCCCTCGGCACTCTGAGCGAAATCCTCTGATATGAACGAATGGGACCCGCCAGAATCAAACAAAACTTGAGTCGCACAACCCATAATCGGAATAGTACCTTCCACTAACTGCGATGCCTCAGCCTCTGCTTTGGTCATATGCATAACTCGGCCTCGGGATCTCTGCTTCCCTACAGTAGCCGATTGCATCAACTGCGAAACTGACCCTGCTGCTGGTACTGCTGCGGCTGCGGTGGTGGCTACTGGGGCTGAAATTGCTGCTGCTGCTAAAACTCGTGCGGCTGACGCGGTCTCTGAGGACAGTCACGTGCCATGTGCCCCTGTTGGTCACACCTGAAGCATATCATGAGTGCCGAGCACTGCCTACCTGGATAAGAATCACCGCACCGAGGACACGTGCCCCGAGAACCACTCACTGATCCCTGATGCTGGTAGGGTGTGGGCTGTTGAACACTGCTCACCGATACCTGCCCCTGATCTCTACGATCCCGACGCCTCCTGCCAAAACCAGCGTCCTTGAACAGCTTCTTAAGCTTCGATCTAATGGACGACAAATATGCTGCTGATGCCACAGACGAAGATGCCCCCAAACCACCTGCTGAGGGCTGGACAATACTCTGCTGCTACACGATCGTCGGTTGACTGAGACCCGTCTGCGTCTGACCAACACTGCCATGTCCTCGAGTCCTCTGCAAGTCTCCCTCTAACGCCGATGTTGCTCTGCAAGCTGCATCTAGGTTGGCCACACCCGATGCAAGCAGGGGATGCCTCAGCTCTGGCTCAAACCCCTGACAAACTGCTCGGTCTTCAGCTCCTCATCTATCATAATGTGCGGCACATAGTGCCCCAACTTAATGAACCTGGATCGGTACTACATCACTGTCATATCCTCCTGGGTCAATTCCAAAAACTGACGCATCTTCTGCGATCGGATAAAGGATGGACAAAAAGCACACTCGAAAGCCGTGACGAACTCCCGCCACGCGATGTGCCGAAGAGGATGAGACTGGAACGTTGCCCCCCACTCTGCCGTCCACCAAGTATGGGCTGACCCCTGCAACCGATGGCTAGCCAACATCACCTTCTCCTTCTCAGCACACTCCATAGAGCTGAATATCCTCCCCAAGTCATCTAACCACTCTCGGGCCATCTCAGGATCTGACTGCCCGCTGAAAAGGGGCGATTGGAACTGCAAGAACTCCTTCAGCACACGACCACGGCCACCCAGAGATGACGAACCCTCGCCAACATCACCCCCTTACTGCTGAAGAACATACTGATACATGCCCCTGAAAAACTCTTCTGCTCCGGGAGCTCTCGCCTCACTAGCCGCGTCTTCCAGAAGTGTTGCTTTGCTCTACCCTTCCTAACCCTCACCTGACTCTCCCTGTTGGAAACGAGTCCACCTTCTTGGCGCCATAGCCCCCTATTAACAGGAAAACAACCAGTGGAGTCAATAAAACACATGGAGCCTTAAGCCAGTCACTGACTGTATAGGACATTCATGGACCTTCTGGACCACTGCAATCATTTCAGGTTCTTATGTACCTCCACAACCTCGCTCTGATATCAACTGTAATGACCTGGGATCCGAGTACCAGAAAGGAACCGACGAAACTCGAACCTTGGCCCGCCACCCACGAGTCCAAAGACTCGGAAGGGTTAAAGGATAGTGTGAGGGTACACGAGAATCTAAAATAACTGCAATAAATGGCATAATAAGCTAAATAAAATGCATGGAATAAACAATTACTCACTAAAGAGCTACAAGGTTCAGAGTATCTCATGTCCAAAATAAGTACATCCAACAGAAAGAAAGGTACAAGTACACGGGGCATACCCCGACTCTGGCAACTGGTGACTAACCCTAGCTACAGGACCCGCGATGAGCCTCGGATGCCCCTCTCGTCGACCCCGCCTCACCTGAAAACACAGTGGTGAGCCTCATTTCATAGGCTTAGTAAGGATCCCGCAGACCCCCACCTCGCAACGAGGAAAATAAGACAACAAGAAAAGAACGCTAAACAACAGGAGTACGGCAGTAATGTAATAAATAAACAGAAAATCTCACTACAACTAGCTGCACTGATTGCGTACTATACAGACCACAGTCTGACGGAAAATAGGTCCGCACCCGTCAGAAAATAGGAGCACCACCCACTAGAAGCAAAGTCAGATTCATCCCCTAACGTCTTACACTGCGTCTCAGTGTCTCCCTACAAGTCCCAGGCGGAGACTGAGACACACAACAAGTACCACGAACAAGGACTAGTTGGGGTCGCGCTCGTCAACGCGGGTCCGACGCCCCCAACCACGTGTGCACACACAGACCATGCGCCCTAGGTCAGATGCTCTAGCTGGTTCTTCCCCAAAGCCCGGACTCAGGCTGCGCGAAGGGGCCCTACGGTAACCAGCCTAAAAATCATCTCTCTCGGGTAAGCCGCTCCACCACTCCCGGGCGGGTCAGTACATGTGTGCTGTAAGAAGGCTACGACTAGTGGACGTGTCACTGGAGGTGTGAACTCACTAAACCATGGAAACCATCGGTTAACCACTGACGAGGTACGGAAGCAGCCCTCCGCACCGACACTGATTCTAGGTGACTCGAACTGAGGAAAATAGGTGCCCAGGACAGGAACGAGGTCTAATTGACCTTCAAGTCACACGGGCATGCCGACTGAGGTGACTTACTCCTCCGGGGACCCCCTTGGCATACCTGTGGCTCTCACTGGGTGCTCAAGGCAACCCTCGGGCCACACGCCATAAGAGACCCAAAAATTGGCTCCGTCGGAGGCTAAAATGGCATCGGTCAAACCCGGAATAAGCGGAAACAAGGTGGCAGTCCTCCCTGGGCCGTCACCCTGGGTAGCGGCCAACACTGGGCCTCTAGCCAAGCCAGCGGTCTTCCTTGAGACCGCTAGAGCGGGGTTGCGGCCATTCGAATACCGCAACGTAGGGGAACCTGGGGGCTTAGTAGCGGCCAAATCCTGGTTGCTAGCACCCAGGAAATGATCTCTGCTTGACCGCAAGGTGCCATGAAATAGTCCTACCTTGACGGCAAGGCGATAGGGACCCTCAATGGCTAGTTTGACGCGCCCAAAGGGCACGTCGACTGCCACAACATAGCGGTCAGCGGCTGGCCACTACCCTTGGGTAGCGGTCAGTCGCGAGACCGCAACCGAACCAGGCGGCCTTCTCAAGACTGCAAAGCCTGCCGACACTACAGGAGACGGATAGCGGCCCTCAGCGGGCCGCCTCATAGGGGTGGCGGTCCCTGGAAGGACCGCTACCCCAACCCGAGCGTGGAAACGGTGAGAATGGTGAAAAACCCCAAACCACGCCCCAATCATGCCCAAATGATGGGGAAATAAAGGGGAACTCTTCCCCAACCCTCCTAGCATGATTCTAAACCCATAGATCGGTCAAAAACCTCAAAAAATGTTAGATCCGGCACTCAACCCCAAAACATGGATTTTCCCATCTCGGCACAAAGCAAGCCTCTCTCGACCTCTCCTCGGCCTAGGAATCGCAGGGAAAGTGGGAAAGAGGGCAAGGATCCGTCCCCCTACCTCAAAGAAGCTCAAAAACCGCCGGATCGCCCCCGATCTTCAAATCACGGCCGATCACGAACACCACGCCCCACGCCACGAAAATGGCACTGCCACGCTCACCATGCCGCCGCCGTCGCCGCCACGCTAACACCTCGACTCACCATCTGCAATTGGAGAGGGAGGAAGCCGCGTGTGCTCGGACGGGGGAGAAGCAACGGTCGAATGGGGGAGTGGGGGTTCAACGGGAAAAAGAAGAAGGGGAAAAGAAGAAGAAGAAAAATGAAAAGAAAAGGGGCTTTATTTATAGAAAATGTGAAAAATCTTAAAAATATGAAAAAATGGAAAAAAAAATATTTTCCCGATCCTCGGAACACACTCAACACACTGGTAACGTCCCGGAGTAGGAGAACGCAACGGTTCGCCGTGTACAGGGTTCTGAAGGCTCGTCAGGGAAAAACACGCGTAAACCACAAAACGCGCTCCGAGACCCCCGAAAGTGATTCGAAACTCTCGGATCCATATCCAAAAAATATCTAAAAAACCCAGGACATTACAACAACTATATCTGCCAGCAAATTATCTCAAACATGCTGCAGATTATCTTCAAGACTAGACAGAAACTTTACAACAATAAATGCATCACACTATTTCTGAATCTTTGCATCATCTGTAGTAGTTGGCTGATATAACTGAAGTTCATTCCACAGTCCTTGGACTTCTGAGAAATACAGAGTAATATGTTGACCATCTTGCTTAATCGCAAACAACTGAGAATAAAGATTAGATGTGGGAAATATTTGTCTGGCTAGAGTATGTATTTTTAAGAGAATTCCACATCTCCTTCGCAATTTTTAGAAAAATCACATTATTAAAAATATAGGGTTCACAACTATTTTCAATCACCGAAATCATTGTCCCGTCATCCACCTGCCACGCTTTGTACACTTTCGGATCTGATTTATCTGGAGGATCTTCGTCAATATGACGAAGTTTCTTCATTGGCATCAACAGAAAACAAAAAGCCCTCGACCACTGAGGATAGTTGGTGCCATTCAGTTTTACAGAGGTAGCCAACATGTGGTAGGTTATGACTTCTACGGGATGAGTAGAAGTCAAGAAACTCCTACTTGACAAAGAATTGCCCATGGCAACAAGAAAAAGTTTCACAATCAGACGAATGACAGATTGAAGAGATAAAAAGTCGATGTCGAGCAGAGGTGGTCAGCATAGCCGAGTTCCCTTATGTGCTGACCATAGGCGATGAACTAGACAAGACTCTTGGACACTGGCCAACTAGAAGATGACGATGGCTAGAGGGCTACAAAACAATCACACGGTAGCAAGAAATGAAGGAGAGAAATACTGCGGTGTAGCGTGTGAACGGAGGGTCGTCAGCAGCAGTGCAACGTCTTCCCTATAATGGTAGTGGGCTGAGAGAGAGAGAGGAAGCCCAATAGCAGTGCAACGTCCTCCATGTTACGGTGGTGGGCTGAGAGAGAAGAAGCCTAGCAGCGGGGTAGTGTAGTCTACGAGGGTGTTGTCGGTGGCGAGCTTGGCGAAGAGCTCGGACGACCCGTCGAGCATGAGGAGGGCGGTGACGACCACGGTCGGCGAGCAGGCAGCTACGCTGGGAAGTCGTGCCCCGACGGTTGGTACACCGACACCGATAGCATTGGGAGCCAGCCCGACGTGTATGCCTATGGCGGCGGCTTGAAATCCTAACTAGGGATATGCCGCTTTGATACCATGTTAATTTTGGGGAAAAGAAAAGATTAGGTTTTTCATTAGATTGGAGGAGGACACTTATACCTGAGTACACAGCATGTATTGTACCCTAAGTTCACTATAAGTTAACCACGACTGAACTACATTAACACAATGATAAATAAGCCGCTACTGAAACTAATTCTAACAGTGAGCACTACGTGGCCAACACCGAGGGGTGTGTGTTGGGCATCACCCACTAAGTAGAATACTGAGTTTTTATTTCAGCATAAAAATGTTTAAAAATAGAAATACATCATATCTAGATTTGAGAAGAAAGACTCAAGTCATACGAGAAAAATCATCAATGAAGGTAACAAAATAGCGAAAATCGAGCCTGGAGGAGACAGGAGAGGGTCCCCAAACATTGGAGTGGACAAGAGCAAAGGGACTAGTGCTCCATTTATTTTGACTCAAAGGAAACGACACTCTATGATGTTTGCCTAATTCATAGGCATCACACTGAAGCTTATTAACTATTAATGAAACAGGAACAACTTCACAAAGCACGGCGATTGAAGGATGACTCAATCTGCAATGCCACTGATAAGAAGTCTCGCCAGCTGACAATATCTGAGAATTATGAGGAGGTCTATCAATAGTGGGATAATAGAGTCCACCAGATTCATGACCTCCACCAATCTTCATCTTCATGCGGAGGTCCTAAAAGATACAATAAGATGGATAGAATGTTACATAACACTTCAAGGAACGAGTCAACCTGCTAATAGAAAGAAGACTAACAAGAAACTTGGGAACATAGAGAACATTGTCCAAAGTGAGAGTAGTCGACTGAACAATGCCTTTTCCTGCAACTGAGGAATAAGAGCCATCGACTACAGCGACATGTGCATGTGAGTTAGAAAGATCAAGAGAGGAAAAAAAGGATTGATCACCTGTCATATGGCAAGAGGCTCTAGAGTCCACTACCCAGGAAGAGTGATGAGCTGCAAGGGGTTTACCTGAGGGTGTAACAACATGGAAAAAGGATGAAGAGGTTGAAAAGCCTTTGATGATGCGTTGGATTTCCTCATACTCCTCCTGAAATAAAGATATGCCTCCCTCTTATTGTGGGGGATCGGTGTGCCATCGGATTGTGGTTGCTGCAACAATGTAATGGAGGTTGTTGTTCCCGTATCAGATGCAACTCCAAGGTTTGCAATGGGTTTTGACTTGCTTCCTCCTTTTCCATACTTCTTCCAACAAAAAATTGAACTATGGTTGGACCATCCACAATGTGAGCACGGCTGACGACCACGTCCACATCCTTGGCCACAACTATTTGCTGCAAGTGTAGATGTATTAATTACCTAGATTGTTGTGCCCCGGTGGTCATTTGAGTCATTCGACTTCATCCTGTGGTCATTTGAGCTATTTGATATTCTTTGTTTTGATAATGACTAAACACTATAAGTCATTATTATTTTCACTCTCATATGACTGACATACGTGATATTTTGTTCATGACAGATACGCCAATGAATGGACAAGGAATGGAGTGGAGATGGCAAATGTGAAAGCCTAATGATCGCGCCCAAGCAAGGATGGAAATCATTTCAAATCGTGATCAATCAAACGATCAAACTCATGGCAGTCGCCTGGCAAACCAAACGTGTGGATAAGCATCTTGCCTCTCTACCATTCAATACAGGTGGTATATGTCATTCACTGTCAAGCACCATTGGTAAGATTCTTACCTTGTCATAGCCATCAATCTCACCATGGGTATTCCATTTACCTCTCATTTCTAAACTTCACAATGATAACTTGGATTGATAAACTCTTCAAATGCATTAGTTTTTCATTCCAATCATGGTAATATGCTCAAATGATCTTGATGTTTTTAATGCATAAACCAAGTGAAATCCAACCCCCAAATGTATGAAATAAACATCTACTTAAAGTCATTGTTATTTGGATGTATTTCATTGGGCTAACACTTCAACTTTGCAGGACTAGGTCATTCCAGTCGACACTTCACATTCGGCACTTAGGTCGATGCACAAAGAAGCATAGTCAAGAGAACCCAAGGTCAAAGACTCAGTTGACACCTTCAAGACTATTAAGGTTGATGCCACATATGAGAACTGGCTGCTAAAGAGTTAAGCGATTGAGGTAACGGGTTAACGGACTGAACCGAGAAACCCGAGGGTCTGCCCAGCTGGCGATCGATCGCCAGCCCAGGGGTGGTCCACCAAAAATTCATGGACTAAATTTCTACAGCGTTTCTCAGTAGCGGTCGACCGCCAGTCCCGAGCCAACAATTGTTGACTTCGTTTTCCACCTCGAGGCCAGCCCCTTTCCATGGATTTGTTTAATCAAAAGTCACCCAATCTCCCATGATTTGTGGATCTGGTCTGGGAGATATCTATGGACCATTCAAAGTACATAAAATCAATGCAAGAGGGTTAGAAAACCCTAGTTGATCAAGTGAATCAAAGAGAGATCAAGAGAGGCTAAAGGAGGTGTTTGGAAGAAGGGGTACTGTAGCAGTGAACAGTACTTCGTGCAGAAGTTCTTTATCCATTCCAAGGTGATTCAAGCTTAGATCTGAAGTAAGCAACCTCCAAGAAAGCTAGAAGCAATCAAGGTTCTCAAAGGTGATTAAAGCTACATCCATACACTTCTTCATCAACTCAATTGAATCCAATGCATCAAGAGAGAACAAGAGAGGCAAAAGAGGAGGTTGGAAGAAGAGGTATTGTAGCCGTGAATAGTACTCCGTGCAGAAGCTCTTCATCCTTTCCAAGGTGATTCAAGCTCAGATCTCAATCCAGCAACCTCCAAGGAAGAGTAGACGCAAGCAAGGCTATCAAGGTGATCCATTGAAGCTCATTTCTCAAGGGAGATCAAATATACATCCTTTATCTTCTTCATCAACTCAAGGTGATTCAAGGAAGATCATTTCACAAGGAAGAAGATATCATTGAAGCATCAGATTCAAGCTCCAGCAATCTCAGACAAGATCTTTTCTCTTTGAGCATATTCCATATCTTGTTTGAGTATTTTCATATTTGTTCTCTTTCCATTTTGTTCAAACTATTGAAACTAAAGATCGATCCTACCAGTGGTTAGTAGGAAGGCAATCGGAAGCTGTCCGATCTGCGGTGTTGACGTCCCTACCGGTGGTTAGTAGGAAGGCAATCGGAGGTCTTTTCGATCTGCGGTTCAGTGCGTTGCACTAGTGAAGTCTCACCGGATTTGGTCAGGGGTGGACGTAGGACTGGGGATTCAGTCCGAACCACCTTAAAATCTCGTGTGTTGTGGTTTGCTTGTGCGATTACTTTGTGTTAGATGCATGCGTAGGTTCAATCTCTATATTACGTAATCATCTTGCTAAGCAAATCGTTGTGTCCTTCATTAAGCTAGTTATATTCCGTTGCTATTATCATTATCTAGCTTTAAAGAGGGGTGTTCTACGAAAAGAGGGACAGATCTATTCACCCCTCCCCTCTAGATCTGCTATCCACTACTCAACAAGTGGTATCAGAGCGAGACTCTGCCATTCCCAGATCCTACGATCTGTAGGGAAAGATCCCTGTGTATTTTATTTAGATGGCTTCATATGCTACACATGCTTCGATAGTTTCTCCGCCCATTTATGATGGTTCAGATTTTTCTACATGGGTGGGGAGAATGTTCATCTATGTTAGCTCCATAGATCTACAATTGTGGACTCTTATATACGATGGTCCTCATGAGCTGCCATCAAATTCAATTGATTGGTCAGCCGAACATGAGACCAAACACAATGATAACCTTGCTGCATATAACTTAATTACAGCTGCAGTTGATCTCAGACTAACTCATCTTGTGTCCTCCTGCAGCACAGCGAAGCAAGTACTGGACAGGTTGGTGAAAATCAATGAAGGGAAGGAACAAGAACAAGAATGCTTCATGGCCGACCGTGCAGAACAGTCCAGCAATACATCCTCATCATAAGTAAACTCTGACTCCGAGGAATTCACTTTTGAAGAGCTGATGGAAGCCTATGATGAGTTGATTACACAATATAAAAAGGTAAAATCAGAAAACAAAAATTTTAAAAAGGATCTCAAGAAAAGTAACCAAAATGAAAGCTCTTTTTGTAAAAACTGTTCTGCTTTTGAAGAGCTTAACGACACTCTTTCTTCTGATCTAGATACGCATAAATAAAGCATTGCATGTCTAAGGGATGAAAATGAAAATCTTCATGATGAAATCACTAGGTTGGAAGAAATTGTAATAAAACTTCAAAACCAACCTAAGTCGATCTCTAATGATCAAACTATGGCCGATGGGCTAATTCATGATGAGAGGTTGATTGAAGAAAGTAAAAATTCTGAAACTCAAAGTGAAAAGGTCCTAAAAGAAACTGAAGTTTCATGCTCTGCTAATTTTGCATGTAAAGAATGCTCGTTCATGAAAATGATAATTATGGGTCTCCATGATCTTGAATGGCAACAAAATCTGATTGATTCTCTGAAAGAAGATAATAGAGAATTGTTGGAAAAGAAAATTGAACTTGAACAAGATGAAGAAGAAGTGAATGAAAAATTGGTTGCTCTTGGAAAAGGCAAAACTGTCATTGATGATTGCTCTTAAACATTGCATGCTTTAGAACAAGAAAATCAAAATCTTAAAGCGGTAAATGCCATGCTCAATGAGCAATTGGCAGCATGTGAAGAGGGTCATGATGAATCTAAACAGCATATTTCCTCACTTGAAAATGAAATTCAAGGTTTGAATGAGTTCCTGTCAATGTTTGCCCAAGACCAAGATTCTGGCTCATCAGAAGCCACCACTTCCTATGGTCACCAAAAAGGGCATACTGCTCGAAAGAAAAGTAAAATTCAGCATGCTCATCCAAACATGCACCACAACATGTCCAATGCTAAATACCATGCTTTCCACAAAACGAATGTCCATTGTTATTATTATGGTAGACATGGTCACACTGTGCATGATTGTTTCATCCTGAGAAATGATGAGCTTAGAGCAGGACAGCAAGTGAAAGGGCAAGGAAAGAAACAGGTCAACACTGGCAGAGGGCCTGCTCAGCAGAACTCTGCATAGAATCGCATGGAAAATCAGAAGTGTCGATATTCTCATCCAAACAGGTCGACACTCCCCATGGCCTTCAAAAGAAATGCTTCTCTTTGCTGCTTTCATTGTAGTAAGCTGGTCACACTGACCAGGAATGCTGGCATCTGAAAGAAAGACACCACCCTCATACCATGAAAGGTAAAAATCATACTCGCCCACAAAAGCATAGTCCACATGCACACGCACATGAACATAAAAAGAATAATCAATCTTTTGTGTGTTGTTTCTATTGTGAAAAAATGGGCATGAGATATATGATTGCCACACAATGAGGGAGGATGATGTGATTGCCCTGAAAAAGATGAGCCAAGATGCTAAACATGTTGCTAACCCACAAGGACCCAAGCAAGCTTGGGTACCTAAAAATTCCAAATGAGAATTTTGGGTGCAGGATGCCTTGGAGCTGAGAAATGAATGATCAGGTAAATAAAAGCTCAAGGCACAGGTAATGTAAATAATTTATTTCTGTTATTTTACATGTTTAGTCTTGACATGTAGATAGTGCATCATAAGTTTGCTCATTTTGTTCAATAAAATTCTGCAAACTGAATTGCTTGTTTGAATGATGATTTATCCCCCATGGTGTGAAGATGAACACATAAGCTAGATTAATTGCTTACACCCTGCTTGACCTCTGGTATTTAAAATGGTCTAGAGTAGAAAGGTAAGTCATGCTTGCTCAGAACTCTTACTATGCGTGAGAATGATCTAAGATCAAGACCTCCGTCGTGAACCAGAAATCAATTATTTTAGCTGTTTGATTCATGAGAAACTTGTTATGCTGATGAAGTTGATGTGATGATGAGTTATTTGGTACCTGATATCAGCCACATGAAATTCTTAGATTTTGGTTTTGATGATGCATATCATGGCTGCATTTTCAACTCGTTATTCATGTTAGTATTGTTCAAAGTGGGAGTCTAGCAATTGGCATCATCATGTTGCATTTAGCTCAAAATCTATTATGAATGATTTATGTTTGCATCATCTTGTGATCTCATATACTCTAATGCAAATCATGTTTAGGAAAACATAAAAAAAATGTGCAATCATCATGCAGCATCTTCATTGCATTGTGCATTCACATAAGTCTTAGGCTACATAGTTCATTGCCAACCCATGCATGCTTTCAGTAGGAGTCAACATCTAAAACCAAGCTGCATGCTCCCTTAGAATAAAGTTGTATCAAATGGATGTAAAAAACTACTTTCTTGAATGATTTGATCAAGGAAGAAGTCTATGTGGAGCAGCCCCCTGACTTTGAGAACTCTAACTATGCAAATTTTGTATATAAGCTAGATAGGGCACTTTATGGCTTGAAGCAAGAACCAAGAGCTTGGTACGAGAGAGTAAGCTTGTTCCTCATTGAGAAAGGGTACACACGAGGTAAGGTAGATCAAACACTTTTCACCAAGAGACAAGGTAAGAACATATTGATTGTTCAAATTTATGTTGATGATATTATTTTTGGTTCTACTAAATCTGAAATGTGTGAGGAATTTGCTAACCTCATGACTAGCGAATTCGAGATGAGTCTAATGGGAGAACTCAAATTTTTTTCTCGGTTTGCAGGTCAACCAAGGAGAAGATGGGTGCTTCATAAGTCAAGCCAAATACATCGAGGAGCTGTTGAAAAGATTTGACATGACAAGCAGTAAAATAATTGCAACTCCTATGAGCACTACAACATCACTGGATTCGGATGAAAATGATAAATTAGTGGATGCAAAAGTCTATAGAGGTATGATCGGCTCCTTACTTTATTTGACTGCATCCTGACCAGATATCCAGTTTAGTGGTTACCTCTGTGCTAGATTTCAAGTTAGTCCTAGAGTAGGACCAAGCATATTGAGATTAGGCATCACTTCATTAGAGATGAGTTCGTTAAGAAAAACTTTGAACTACATTTTGTTGATACTCTAAATCAAATTGCTGATATCTTCACCAGGCCCTTGTGTAATGAAAGGTTTACAACACTCAGAAGGGAGCTTGGTCTTTGCCGACCTCAAGGCCAATAAAAATTGAACTGATGATCTTTTTCGTTTTGGATGTGTGCTATTTGGTATCCATGCATTGTATATATGCATCCATGTCATTATGCACTCATTTGCATAATCACGTTGAATTCATGATCATGATGCATTGCATAGCATCATTCTTGCATGGCCATGGTATATTAAATGTTGATGTATGGAAAGACAGGTTATACTTGTCTAGAAGCACTCAATATGCGTGACGTTTCACCTCCGCCAAGTACCATGCGTCACTGTCACATTTAGGCCATATAGTAAGGGGGAGTTGTCTCTTTGAAACATCCATGCATATATTTCATCTTCATTCTGTTGACATTAATAAGTGTACAACCATGTGTTGGGTCATGCATTTTATTTCTGCCAACTTTATGTTCGATCAGGTCTACCCATGCTTGGTTCAAGTCAACCTCTCCTTGACAATTGACATTGCATTTGCCTCAAACATAACTCCTTGAGTGCATCCATTACATATCCTTAGGGGGAGTCTTGTTACTTTTCTTAATCTCTTGCAATCTGAACTTCAATGGCTTACAGTCTGATTTGTGATTATGAGACAGACAGACCAATGGTGTAAGAGCTATCTATTATATGAACTGATGATTGTCCCTCCACTAAAAATGGTTCAGATTTAATGATTTCCTTAAAGTTCTGAAATATTTGTTCTGAAATCATCTATGTTCTATGTTTTTAATAGACCTTAACTAGAGATTGCATGTTGTGCCTTGAATGACTATCCTGAAATCTATAAATTCAAACGTCATTGCAACGTTGGTTGAAGATGCTAAAGCTTAGTATTGTTGTTAAACACCTTGATGAGCTGGAATTCCTGAAAATCAATTTGACAAAGTAATGATATTGTTGCACAGAGAAATATGTCACGTCTTCAAAATAAGTGATGAATGATATGTCATGATGTGCCCCTGTTATCTCTGTCTTAATTCATTTGGACTATAGGCAGAGCAATGGCATATTTGCTGAGAAATATATCTTCTCATCAAAGAAATGAGATTGGATATGTCATGACGTGGGTTTGCTATCTCTGTTCATTCTGAAGCATAATCGTCAGTCTTGCCAAATACCTAGGAATACTGGCGTCTAAACAACGTGTATTCTTACGGCTAGGAGGCATGTACTAGACTCGATTGCTCGTAAAATATGAGTCATATGCGTAAACCTGTAAAAGATCATGCAACACAATGCTAAAATCATATGATTCCATGCTTTAGTCATACTTGTTTAACCTCAATACTAGTTTGTGCTATTCCCGATGAAGTTTTTGAATATGAATGTATAAGACATGCAACATAATGCTAAAATCATAAGATTCCATGCTTTAGTCATACTTGTTTAACCTCAATACTAGTTTGTGCTATTCCCGATGAAGTTTTTGAATATGAATGTATAAGACAAGGGAAGGTTCATCATTGCCATGATATGTACTTCTGGTTCATTTCTATTAAAACATAAATGTAGCTACTTTTCGAACTCTGTTGATGATCTCAGATTTCATTAGCTTTGAACCATATATATTGCTCACGGCATGTTTCCGATTTCCATATAATGGCTTGCTCTTTGTTCCTATTCAGCTCTGATCACTAAGACTTTTGTCAACGACTCTACCTTACCCCTCCTTTTTGCTGTTGTCAAAGGGGGAGAATTTTGTGAGTTACCTTTGTGAGTTGTCAAAGGGAAAATATCCGTTGTGATTGTTCATGCATACATATCCTTTGTGTTTGTGAGTGTAACAGCGTCAAAGGGGGAGAGCGTCAAAGGGGGAGAAATAAGATTCTAGAAATCTTTTTGTGATCATGTATACATATTAGCATTCACATGCTTTGATCATCCATGCTGATCATCCATGCATACATATCCGCATTCACATGTTTTCAACATCATGGATCTTGAGCTGCATATGTTATAAACTATGCCATCTTAGATATTACTGCCACATAATGACTCATAGTGTTGCCATCATTAAAAAGGGGGAGAATGTTGTGCCCCGGTGGTCATTTGAGTCATTCGACTTCATCCTGTGGTCATTTGAGCTATTTGATATTCTTTGTTTTGATAATGGCTAAACACTATAAGTCATTGTTATTTTCCACTCTCATATGACTGACATACGTGATGTTTTGTTCATGACAGATACGCCAAGACATGGATAAGGAATGGAGTGGAGATGGCAAATGTGAAAGCCTAATGATCGCGCCCAAGCAAGGATGAAAATCCTTTCAAATCGTGATCAATCAAATGATCAAACTCATGGCAGTCGCCTGACAAACCAAACATGTGGATAAACATCTTGCATCTCTACCATTCAATATAGGTGGTATATGTCATTTACTGTCAAGCACCATTGGTAAGATTCTTACCTTGTCATAGCCATCAATCTCACCATAGGTATTCCATTTACCTCTCATTTCTAAACTTCACAATGATAACTTGGATTGATAAACTCTTCAAATGCATTAGTTTTTCATTCCAATCATGGTAATATGCTCAAATGATCTTGATGTTTTTAATGCATAAACCAAGTGAAATCCAACCCCCAAATATATGAAATAAATATCTACTTAAAGTCATTGTTATTTGGATGTATTTCATTGGGCTAACACTTCAACTTTGCAGGACTAGGTCATTCCAGTCGACACTTCACATTCGGCACTTAGGTCGATGCACAAAGAAGCATAGCCAAGAGAACCCAAGGTCAAAGACTCAGTTGACACCTTCAAGACTGTCAAGGTTGATGCCACAGATGAGAACGGGCTGCTAAAGGAGTTAAGCGATTGAGCTAACAGGTTAACGGACTGAACCGAGAAACTCGGGGGTCTGCCCAGCTGGCGGTCGACCGCCAGCCCAGGGGCAGTCGACCGCCCCTGCCAGCAGCTCCATGTCTGCACGAATCTCAGTGGCGGTCGACCGGAAATTTCAGGGACTAAATTTCTACATCGTTTCTCAGTAGCGGTCGACCACCAGAAGGTTCCGGTCGACCGCCAGCCCCAAGCCAACAATTGTTGACTTCGTTTTCTACCTCGAGGCCAGCCCCTTTCCATGAATTTGTTTAATCAAAAGTCACCCAATCTCCCATGATTTGTGGATCTAGTCTGGGGGATGTCTATGGACCATTCAAAGTATATAAAACCAATGCAAGAGGGTTAGAAAACCCTAGTTGATCAAGTGAATCAAAGAGAGATCAAGAGAGGCTAGAGGTGGTGCTTGGAAGAAGGGATACTGTAGCCGTGAACAGTACTCCGTGCAGAAGTTCTTCATCCATTCCAAGGTGATTCAAGCTTAGATCTGAAGCAAGCAACCTCCAAGAAAGCTAGAAGCAATCAAGGTTCTCAAAGGTGATTAAAGCTACATCCATACACTTCTTCATCAACTCAATTGAATTCAAGGCATCAAGAGAGAACAAGAGAGGCAAAAGAGGAGGTTGGAAGAAGAGGTAATGTAGCCGTGAGCAGTACTCCGTGCAGAAGCTCTTCATCCTTTCCAAGGTGATTCAAGCTCAGATCTCAATCCAACAACCTTCAAGGAAGAGTAGACGCAAGCAAGGCTATCGAGGTGATCCATTGAAGCTCATTTTTCAAGGGAGATCAAATATGCATCCTTTATCTTCTTCATCAACTCAAGGTGATTCAAGGAAGATCATTTCATAAGGAAGAAGATATCATTGAAGCATTAGATTCAAGCTCCAGCAATCTCAGACAAGATCTTTTCTCTTTGAGCATATTCCATATCTTGTTTGAGTATTTTCATATTTGTTCTCTTTCCATTTTGTTCAAACCATTGAAACTAAAGATCGTCCCTACCGGTGGTTAGTAGGAAGGCAATCGGAAGTTATCCGATCTGCGGTGTTGACGTCCCTACCGGTGGTTAGTAGGAAGGCAATCGGAGGTCTTTCTGATCTGCGATTCAGTACGTTGCACTAGTGAAACCACACCGGGTTTGGTGAGGGGTGGACGTAGGACTGGGGATTCAGTCCGAACCACCTTAAAATCTCGTGTGTTGTGATTTGCTTATGCGATTACTTTGTGTTAGATGCATGCTTAGGTTCAATCTCTATATTGCGTAATCATCTTGCTAAGCAAATCGTTGTGTCCTTCGTTAAGCTAGTTATATTCCGCTGCTATTATCATTATCTAGCTTTAAAGATGGGTGTTCTGCGAAAAGAGAGGCATATCTATTCACCCCTCCCCTCTAGATCCGCTATCCACTACTCAACATAGATCACCAGTGACACTTAATGACTCAACTGAAGATCCACCAAGATTAGGATAGGGTGAAGTGCTGGCCCGTAACAAGTGCAAGAAAGCATCAATCAGCTTTGGAACAACTGTATCTGCCAACAACTTGTCTCGAACATGCCGCAGATTATCGTTAAGACCAGAGAGAAATTTTGCAACAATAAATTCATCACACTATTTCTGAATCTTTGCATCATCTGTAGTAGTTGGCTGATATAACTGAAGTTCATTCGACAGTCCTTGCACTTCTGAGAAATATAGAGCAATATGTCGACCATCTTGCTTAGTCGCAAAGAGCCGAGAACAAAGATTATAGATGTGGGAAATATTTTCTGGCCAGAGTCTGTATTTTTCAGAGAATTCCACATCTCCTTCGTGGTTTTCCTGAAAAAGCACATTATTAAAAATATAGGGTTCACAATTATTTCCAATCACCGAAATCATTGTCCCGCATCTGCCTGCCATGCTTCATACACCTTCGGATCTAATTTATGTAGAGGATCTTCGTCAATATGATGAAGTTTCTTCATTGACATCAACAAAAAATGAAAAGCCCTCGACCACTGAGGATAGTTGGTGCCATTCAATTTTACAGAGGTACTCAACGTGTGGTAGGTTTTGCCTTCTACTGGATGAGAAGAAGTCGAGGAACTCCTATTTGACAAAGAATCGCTCATGGCAACAAGAACAATTTTCACAATCATACGAATGACAGACTGAAGAGATGAAGAGTCGATGTCAAGCAGAGGTGGTCAGCACATAGAGAGAGATAGAGATAGCCGAGTTCCCTTATGCGCTGACCATAGGCGATGAACGACACAAGACACTTGGATGCTGGCCTACTAGATGATGACAACGGCTAGAGAGCTACACAACAATCACACGGTAGCAAGAAATGAAGGAGAGAAATACTACGGTGCAACGCGCGAACGTAGGGTCGTCAGTAGCAGTGCAGCGTCCTCCCTGTTAGGCGGTGGGCTGAGAGAGAAGAAGCCCAGCAGCAGTATAGTGCAGTCTCCGAGGGTGTTGTCGGCGGCGAGCCTGGCGAAGAGCTCGGACGACACGGCGAGCATGAGGAGGGCTCGGATGACACGGCAAGCATGAGGAGGGCGATGACAACCACGGTCGGTAGGTAGGCGGCTGTGCTGGGAAGCTGAGCCCCAGCGACTAGTACACTGACACCAACGGCGACGGGAGCCAGCCCGGCGTGTACGCCTACGGCGGTGGGGGTGGGTAGGGCAGCGGCTTGAAATCCTAACCAGGGATCCGTCGCTCTGATACCATGTTAGTTTTGGAAAAAAGAAGAGATTAAGTTTTTCATTAGATTGAAGGACAGTTATACCTGAGTACACCGCATGTATTGTCCCCTAAGTACACTATAAGTTAATCACCACTGAACTACATTGACACAATCACAAATAAACCCCTACTGAAACTAATTCTAACCGTGAGCACTACGTGGCCAACACCGAGGGTTGTGTGTTGGGCATCTCCCATCTTTACTTATTAGATCCTCCTTGGTCTATCCGAAATTTTATGTCCCATGTCTACTTCTTGTTTAAGTGCTTATAAACGTCAATTTAATTTGCTGCCACCTTTGTCCTCCGGGGGGCGAAGAAGACAAAACAATCGGCGGTCCCATCGTCACCATCCAACCAAGCCAAGAGTTCCTTATTCCTTTTTTTTCCCCCTACCTTTCTTGTCATACTTAATGTCATCATCGTCCGTACATACATCCAATTTTAACTTAATGTAGACAATTATAAGGGAAGAGGATGACCAGTTTTATGAACGCTAAAAAAGCATCGCACTTAACGCACTCACACTTGTCTATGAATCCATGATAGTGATGTCGTATTATGATATTAATGATCACGATGTGATGTCTGAGTAATATATAAATACTATATATAAAGTTAGAGGAAGACGCAGCATATACATATATATAGGTGGCCAGCCTAGTTAGGTGCCGAGGCGGCTGCTTTTCGAAATATCCAAGGTCGTAAACGCATGCACCCCTTTTCTCCTTCTCTCTCCCGATGTTGGGGTGCCATCATGTGATCGGTGGCTGCTAATAAATCTCTTATTCAAAAATAATCTCGAATCATTTTTATTAAAAAAAATTAGGGCGCGTTCCAAACGTGTTTGCTTGAGATTCTAGGTAGGAGAGAGAGAGAGAGAGGGGGGGGGGGGGGGCAAATACAATGAAATGGCCGTCATCTCCTGAAATCGTCGGAAGCTCGATCGGCGAGGGCAGCTCACGTGATCGGATGGGAGAACTTGTATGCTGTTTAACACGTATAACTCTCTTGCATCGTGGAGAGCTAATCAAGGGTTTGAATCCCCCGTGCAACACATTATAACAAGTGGTAGTGTTAAAGTCTCTCCGTGTGCATCTCAATGACCGACGTTTAAACTTCAGTGGTCAGATTTAATATATATATATAGAAGGATTTATATAGAGGATTGTATATCATTAAAGGTAATTAGTAGAGTAGGACAAGCTTCCTAGTAGTAGTAGTAGTGAGTGGTGGTCAGTGACAATTAATGGGGACGAACAATGCATGGTCGACGGCCAATATAATGCTTTGTTGGTGGTGGCAATAACGTACATATGGTAATAATTTAATAGATGATGACTGGCAAGTGACGATGAGTAGAGGTCACGAGCAATGAGAAGTAGTGGTGAAAGCGGCGATATTGGTGATGCCAACAGACATGCATGGGTGTTAGGCAACAATGGCTAATGGGGACGCCAAGGAACAGTAGGTGATGACACGATCCGGCACGGCCGATAAATAGCGTGCTAGATCATTATTGAAAACCATGATTGAACTGCATTCGTGATCTATGTGCCACGACCTGCTGCCTAATAAATCCTGTCCCACAACTTCCACCAGACATACTTCATTTGCTGCACTCCACCATGGTGCAACTAGTTTTTTTAAAGTTTTTCTAGATTGACCTTAATTTAACTTACATGTTTGTACCATCTAATGTTGTTAGGATGGTTGAAACAATAAAAAAAAAAAGAATGGACGCTTATTTTTACCCAAAATCATCGGCCGATCAATTTTGTCTCAGTTAGAATGTCTAATCTTACAGAGTAATGCTTTGTGCACCGCATGCGGTCACAAAAGTCACCTCATTATGTAACCTCTCGTCTCATTGACCCAAAAAAAAGATGAAAAGATCATTTTTAATGTAAAAAGGACACCCCGCGTCAATCTCGTGTCAGACCGTCAACCCCGTGTCAGACACGGTCGGTCACCCGGTCTGCCCACTTTTTTACTCGACGAAATATACGGGAGTGAAATATTTTATTACAGAGTGAAATATTTTGTTATAGAAGTGAAACGTTTTATTATAGGAATGAAATATTTTGTTTGACTACAGATATGAACGAATAGAAGTGAAATATTTTGTTACAGGAATGAAATATATTGTTTGACTACGGATATGAACGAATAGAAATGCATTCTTATAACAAAACGTTTCATTCATGTAATAAAATATTTTATTCCTATAATAAAAGGTTTCATTTCTGTTCGTTCAATTTTTCAGTCAAACAAAATATTTCATTCTTATAACAAAACGTTTCATTCCTAAATATTTCACTCTAGTGCAAATTATTTCACTTCTGTGTAAAATATTTCAGTTATATGTAAAATATTTCACCCCTGTTAAGAAGGTAAAAGAAATATAACTGAGACTGTCCGAGTCATTATAGAGCAGAATATTTCACTCCAGTGTAAAATATTTCACCCATGTGTAAAATATTTCACCTCTGTTCTGTCTAGCGGAGGATGTGCACAGACCTTCATGAACAAGCTACATGAACATGCACCGACTTGCGTATCCAAATGCTATAAGTATGCACCGACCTTATGAAGACATGCACTGACCTTCATACACAAGACAGAAACTTCAGTGCAAAATATTTCACCCCTGTGCAAAATATTTCACCCATGTTCTGCCTAGCGGAGGATGTGCACAGACCTTCATGAACAAGCTATAGGAACATGCACCGACTTGCGTATCCAAATGCTAAAAGTATGCACCGATCTTAGGAAGACATGCACTGACCTTCATACACAAGGCAGAAGGTGCACCGACCTTCATGTTTCATTCCTGTAACAAAATATTTCACTTCTATTCGTTCATCTCTATAATCAAACAAAATGTTTCATTCCTATAACAAAACGTTTCATTCGTATAACAAAATATTTCACTCTTTGACAAAATATTTCACTTCTATTCGTTCATCTCTGTAGTCAAACAAAATATTTCATTCCTATAACAAAATATTTCACTCTGTGACAAAATATTTCACTTCTGTTCGTTCACATCTATAGTCAAACAAAATGTTTCATTCCTATAACAAAACGTTTCACTCATATAACAAAATATTTCACTCTGTGACATTCACTCCCGTATTTCCCGCCGAACAAAAAAACGGGGCGATCGGGTCTGACACGGGGCTGACGGTATGACACAGTACTGACGCGGGATGTCCTTTTTACATTAAAAATGGTCATTTCACCTTTTTTTGGGTCAATGGAAGGAGAGGTTGCATAATGAGGTGACTTTTATACACCGCATGCGGTGCACAAAGCATTACTCAATCATATATATATATATATATATATATATATATATATATATATATATATATATGGGAAATGTTGACATGGGGCCGGTGCCATGGCTATTTGCCATGGTGCCAACATTTGGGCCCTTGATCGCATGGGACCGGCCCCATGCGATCATCGACCCCATGAGATGGAGGGCTCAGATCCCGACACCATGGCAAATAGCCATAGGGCCTGTCCTATGTGAATATATCCATATATATATATATTGGATCTTTAGATCAAAAATCAAACAATACAGACATGCAGATCAAATTGAGATCGACCTAAAAATTTTTATTTAGTAAAATACATTAAACTACAGTGACGTGTAACAAACTGTTACATCACAAACGGTGGGGCAGTTATTTTGTGGGGTAGGTAACTATGCATCAGTTACTATTCACTTGATAGTAGTGGGTTAAGTAGGTTCCAGTCGTTTCAATCAACTGCCTCGTACAGTTGGCTTGTTACCCTCTTCCTCCAAGGATTCGAATCCCAATCTAACTGTTTTTTTTAAGGATACTTACCAAAAAAAGTTTGGGAAATTTGAAGGCATACCACTCGACTTCTTTCCGATTAGAGCAAACTTCGGCGGGGTTTTATCCCGATTCTTCTTCCACCCCTTTTTACGGATGGAAAAGAAAACCGTTGTCCTCACTCTTAACGTGAAAGGCGCCGTCCCGAAGGGGGAACACGAATCCGAAGAGTCCGGATATCCGGGGTCTTGTTCGTTCTTCTTTGACATCTATCCGGATAACTCCCAAATCTTTTTTTGGAACGCTGCCAGAAAGTGGTTTCACCCACCGTTTTGTAAAAGTCCCGGCAGTCCCGGTCCCCGGCAGATGTCGGAAGTTCTTTACATGGCTTTTCACTTCCAAGCAGCAGCTCCAAATTATAACTTCTCAATTAAAGAGAAAACTATATAAAAAAGATATAATTAATTAAGATAACTATAAAGTCAGTTGGAGTCCCCTGTATTAAAAAAAAATGCCAGGAGTCTCACGATATTTGTCACCCTGTCTGTCTCATGTTTTAGTTTGCACCGTTCTAACGAAAAATGTCAAACGGAAGTTTCTTGCTCTTACACGTCAACCATCTAATCTCAAAATCAAATTGATGGGTGTGACAAATAAAATAAAACATTACATCTCTCCAATATTTTTCCTTTTTAATTGACCGAGAACTAACACAATTAGTAATTCCTAAACTCATATCTCTCGATAAATTAAATTAGATATAAATCAAGTAAACACTATTAAAATTTAAACCCGAGACTTTCCTATCACGAGATAAATTTTTTTAGCATTAGATTCGCTGGGATTCTCTTTTAACTCAAAACTCTCGTCCAAACATATTTAACTACGGCTTCTAATTAAAAATACTCTTAAAACATCTATAATTCTCAGTCCGGCCTACTAACATCAGACTTGAAAACTCAAAGTTATCCGTGTTGTCGTTGTTTAATTCCGACCAAATATTTAAGTTGAAACTTACTTCCCATGTCAAGAATGTTAATAAAATGATTATCTTATACGACCTATGAAAAGTCATCCAATTGATGTACATCCAACAATTTTACGTCACACATTATTTAAAGCACATCAAACAATTTCGAGCTACAAATTTTTGCCGACAAGACTCCCAGCCCTTTCTCTTGTGTGCCAAAAACGCCGACGCCGACGGCTGCCGCTTGGGTTTCAACATCCCCGAAACCAGAGAACACGGGGCACCAGCCATCCGACGGTCACCGTCCTCCACCATATCCCGATCGACGCCCCCCCCCCCCCGGATGTCCGTAAGCTCCCAACTTATCGTGATGCGAACGGCTATAGTTCCTCCACGTGTCCTCCGCGATGCGATATTAGATTCGCCCACCCGGCGTACCCGGCCACGCTCCGAGAAGCGCCTCCCCCGCCTCCTCTCCTTCGCAACTCTGCTCCCCCCCCCTCTCTCTCTCTCTCTGTGTCTGTGTGTGCAGGGGTCAGGGGGGAGAGCATCGATCGGAGGCCTGTGGTCTTCGTGCTTGCCTCATGAAACCCTGCAACACCCCTCGTCGCAGTTCGCTTGGAGGATCAACAATTTGATTCCTTTCGGAGAGTTTGGGGTCGACCCCTTTGCTGTTTGCGACGGGAAAGCTCTGTTCTTTCCAGCATGTTTTGCTTGCTGGAGTTGCTCTGATCTCTTCCCCATCCACCTTGTCTTAGGACTCCGACAGTGTCTGAGCAGGGTACCCTTGTGGTTATCGTGGGAATTCGTCGAATTTTCTGCACTTGAATCACCACAGACTTTGTCAAACTTCCAGTTGTGCTTGGGTTTGCATTTCAAACTTGTGTCCACCTGTAACTGGTAGGAATCTCCCGCTCCAGTCCTCAAGAACCCTGCTGTGTCCGAGGTTCTCCCAGTTCTTCAGTTGATTCGGAAAGAGCGGAGCCAAACTCCCCGGAGTAGTCAAAAGATGGGTTTGGATTTTTCTTTCTTCCCGTTCTGGTCTCTGAATTCTTAGTGGGTACTCTTCCAGGAGCTCAGAGTTGCATTCTTTGGTCGGTGGGCTCCTTTGCCGATTCCTTTTGGTGGGGGGGTGGCCGGGGGCGATGGCGGACTCGGACAACGACTCGGGGGGGCACGGCAACGCGGCGGGGAACAGCGAGTTCTCGTCGCCGCGGGAGCAGGACCGGTTCCTGCCCATCGCCAACGTGAGCAGGATCATGAAGAAGGCGCTGCCGGCCAACGCCAAGATCTCCAAGGACGCCAAGGAGACGGTGCAGGAGTGCGTCTCCGAGTTCATCAGCTTCATCACCGGGGAGGCCTCCGACAAGTGCCAGCGCGAGAAGCGCAAGACCATCAACGGCGACGACCTCCTCTGGGCCATGACCACCCTCGGCTTCGAGGAATACGTCGACCCCCTGAAGGTGTACCTCCAGCGGTTCCGCGAGCTCGAGGGCGAGAAGGGCGGCGGCGGCGGCGCCGCTTCCTCCTCCTCGTCCCAGTCCCAGCAGAAGGACGTCGGCGCCGCCGGGGGCAACGGCAGCGGAGCCTACAGCGCGGGAGGCGGCGTATACGCCGGCGGCGGCATGCCGATGGTGGGACAGCATATGTACGGGGCTGCGCCGTCCCCGGCTTCTTATCACCATCACCAGGTGAGCATGGGCGGAGGCGGCGGTGGGAGGGGCGGCTTGCAGGGCGGTGGGAATTCCTCTCCTGGAGGGCTCGGGAGGCCAAGGTAGAGGATCCTCCATGATTCGTTTGTTCAGCTGGGTGGGGTTGTGTCCATTTCTTGGCCAACCTGGTTAGGATTTTGGGGTAAAGCTTGGGTTTTTTTTTCTCTCTTTTGGAGATAACACAGCATGGGGGAGAGGGGACAGATGTGTAAAATAAGCTTCTGGGGAGATGGAAGGGGAGGTGGGTCTTGGCCAATCTCTTTAGGATTCTTGGTCGCCGGGGGATGAAGAGCTGAAATCTGTATCATAAATTTCTGTGGATGATCAAACGGATTCTACTTCTGTGGATGAAGAGCATGGGGTTGTGTCCATTGTAATATTTCTTTATTTCTTAAAAAAAGTTTAATTTACTTCAGTACTTGTCTAGTTGTCTATGTTCTTACGCTCAACTCGACGTTGAAGCACTGCAATTTTTAAGATCCGATAGGATTTATTAGACAATCTGAAGAGATTCCTGTGTGCACTGTGCCTCCCCCCTTGGGTGGCATCTCCTCTTTGATCTTTCCTCTCACTACAACTCTCACGGTTCTCAATTTTGTCCAAGAATAACATTGCTGCTTTGCGCTACTCATTTTTTTTCTTGTTTTATCAAGTTGTTTAATTGGTGCTTCTTTGTCATTCACCTGCTTCCACCACGGCTTCTCAAGGAAGGTAAAAGGTTGTATTTAAAGTGTTTGTCTTGCAGATAACAACATTATTTGACTTCGCTATTTAAAGAACGCATGCATGCAATGCTACTTGCATTTGTTATTTCTGCGAGTGTACTTGAGGAAGCTCTCACGTAGAGTTATTCTTTTACATGAGCTTTCTACATGAAAAGTGGTAGTTGAGAATGTATCCTACTTACTAGGTTTGCATTACGCTTTGCAATTCTATTTTTTCCTTTTTTTTTCAACTTTAGGATGTTTTTAGTTTAGAGTTTTGGGGAAATTACCTGTATACCTCATAAAAAATTTAGAATCATCAGCATACCCCCAAATTCTCTTAACCCAAACCGTGATACCCTTGGTTACTCTTGGGGTAACATTCTCAAGAGATGGCGATAATAATACGCATGAAGTGACCGTTTTACCCTCAGTGGAGAGAGAGAGAAGTATGCAGTGAGAGAGAGAGAGAGAGAGAGGATGGAGTGAGAGAGTGAGCTAAGGAGGGGGTACCTCGGGCGTTATTGTGGGTGCACGTGTGAGAGAGAGAGAGAGGATGAAGTAAGAGAGAGAAAAAGAGTGTGGGAGGGCGTAGAGGGGTCTCCCCCTCCGGTAGTGACACCCCCGCGAGTGTAGACGACGCAGAGAGAGAGCGAGGTGCAAAGATAGAGAGAGAGAGGGCAAGTGAGAGAGAGAAAAAGAGTGTGAGAGGGGTCTCCTACGACGACACCTCGCAGGTGTATAGGACACAGAGAGAGAGAGAGGGTGCATAAATAGAGAGAGAGAGGACAAGGTGAGGGGTGAGACAGAGAGAGAGTGGCACCCCTATGGGTGCACACGCGTGGGCGCGAGAAAGAGAGAGAGAGAGTCGGAGGGGGTCGCCCCTTCGACGTTGGCACCCCTATGGGTGCGAGAGAGAGAGAGAGAGAGAGATGGGGGAGAGAGAGATGACAAAGTATAAGAGAGAGAGGGAGAGAAATGATTGACTCCCTCCGGCGTTGGCACCCATGTGGGTGCGAGATAGAGAGAGAGATAGGGGAGAGAGAGATTACGAAGTAAGAGAGAGTGAGGGAGAGAGAGAGAGAGAGCGTTGGTGGGGGTTGTCCCCTCTGACGTCAGCACCCCCTGTGGGTGCGAGAGAGAGAGATCATGAGGATGAAGTAAGATAGATAGAGAGAGAGAGTGCCGGAGGGGGATGCCAACTCCGCCGGCTCCCTCATCCTCTTCTTATTCTCCACCCTCTCCTCCCCCTCCTCCACTGTTGCGTCCTTCCCTTTCTCCTTCTTCCCTCCTCCCTCCTCCCCTCTCGCCCCGTCGTCGTCGAGTCCAAGCTCTGGCTCGCATCGCCTGTGCCCACCGACACCTCCCCCACCCCACTCTACCTCATCTCCGGCTCTACCAGCGACGGGGGGATGTTGAGGCGGGCCCTCCAGGCGCTCTTCCACCCCCGCAACTACTACGTTGTCCACCTCGACCTAGAGGCGTCCTTGCTT
This sequence comes from Amorphophallus konjac, assembly GCA_022559845.1. Lineage (NCBI taxonomy): Eukaryota > Viridiplantae > Streptophyta > Magnoliopsida > Alismatales > Araceae > Amorphophallus > Amorphophallus konjac. Next base: position 366,520,844 of record CM040122.1, on the reverse strand, counting down.
GAGCGCCTCGCCCTGTGACACACATAGAGAGGGAGAGAGAGAGAGATGTGGGTGACGGGTGGAATAGGTGAAGTCGCTCCATGTGGTAGCGACTTTAGATACGAAGTGACTTCACATATTCCCCCCGTAATCACAACTCTCTTTCTCTCTCTCTCTCTCTCTGTGCCGAAGGGGGGATGGGGTCTCCCCCTCTGGCATCCCCCCTCCCTGCTGCTCTATTCCCCCCGAAACCACAACTCTCTCTCTCTCTCTCTCTCTCTCTCTATATATATATATATATATATATATATATATACACTTAAACACATGAATATCGTAAATATGTTTTTCACAATTGAAGGATCTTATCGTGGTAGATTCCTGTATTTGTTTGTTGCACACTGTTAGGGCTGTCAATGGGCCTGACCGGCCCGACAGGCCCGCGGACTTGGCCCGATTTCGGGTCGGGCCGCAAAATCTTTTTCGGCCCGCGAGTTTTTAGTCGGACCTAAAAGTCCGGCCCGACTAGACTCGCGGGCCGGGCTCGGGCTTTGAGTTCGGCCCGCGGGCCGGCCCGGCCCGATCTCTTTTTTTATTCTCACTTCAAATTTTAAAAACTATTTAGTCAAACTTATGTTTTTTTACTTAATTAGAAATTTTAAAATTCTCTTTTCACACGAATTGTGTAATTAATATCAAAATTTTAATTTATTTAATGAGATTATAAGTTTTATAGTATTAAATCTATTATTTTTTATTATTTTTATTATTTTATTTAATTAGTCTGGCCGGGCCGGGCCTTAGTCGGGCTTTGAATTTTTTACATAATATCGGGCCCGACCTGACCCGACCCGACATAGGTCGGGGCCGGGCCGGACTCGGGCCTTACTCTTGATAAGTCGGGCCCGGGCCGGGTCGACCTAAGTCCAACCCGGGCCCGACCTATTGACAGCCCTACAAACTGCACACCCACGCACACGCGCAGATGCCACGTCATACATATCCTTCTCCGTCTCTCAGGGATGACAGTGCGATCGTACGTAGGTGTTCGAATTCTTTTGGGTGTGTGTGGATGGATTAGTTGGGAGGTCATTTTCATGCCATTTGGGTTGGGGTGGCGTCGGGACACATACCCCCCCCCCCCACCGACGTGAACATGCATTAACCACCTCAGAATATTGCCACGTCCCGGCCGGAGTGCTGCCTTTAATTCATGCGCCCAACTCATCCTCAGGTCTCCTTGCCCAGAGAATAACCTTGTATGAGAAATATTACGGTACTATTGTCTTATTTATCACATTCTTTCTTTATGATCATCTGATTTGAAGATCAAATTGTGATAGGGAGCTAGTGAGCTTACGACATTCAGCGTTCTCAAAAGGATACAGTACGTTATCAAATTTAAGCTTTTAAGTGGGCATTATCTTTCACCAGAAGATTTAAGAAGTCCATAAACACGGCCAACGCGGAAACAGGCGGCAACTAATAATCATTCTCTAGACAAAATGGCCATGCAGCTTGTCCGCTGCTGCTTGATCCCTTTGTCTTGATCCCCTTTTACACACACTCTCTCTCTCTCTCTCTCTCTCTCTCTCTCTCTCTCTCTTAAAATACACCAGCCTGGAAGCACGTTAGCTTTTCTTGTCTGTTTACGATAAAAAACAGATATATTCTGATAAAAAAAACAAAGAAATCAAAGAGACGAGGTCAGGGAAGGACCCAACAACGTTTCTCCCAGAAACTGTTACTAAACCTGAAAAGATGAAACTCGGTTTATATCGGAGGATCAAGTCTCCATGAGCCACACCTGCGATTTTGCGATTTTGGAGTTCAAGAGTTGCACGGCGTGGAACACTGTAGGTCAACTGTTCCGCCATGCAGTTGTCTGCTCCACTGCAAAAACAGAGAATTGCAGGAGGAACATTAATAGATAGATAGATAGATAGATAGATAGATAGATTCCGGGAACAGAACGATGACATATATATAATAATATCAGACGTGCAAGTTGGAGGGAATCGCCGAGTATATATATATATATATATGGAAGAAGAGCCAGATTCTGATGCTCTCAGAATCCGGATTTATTCAAAATCTTTTTTCAATTGCTTCGGTGCGGCGTCAACATCACTCACGAAAAAGTACGGCCTCGATCCAAGGTTTTAAAGTTCAACGGTTCAAATAGCATTCGTTCTCAAATCTTTACACCGAACACGTTATGTCGCCCACCAAAAGGGAGGGCCCCCCGGTGTTGTCCAGCCTCTGATGCCGAACAGTCGAGTCTATGCTCTCTCTCTTTTTTTTTTTTTTGTCTATGTTCATTTTTTATTATTCCTCTTTTTAAAGAATTGTTTTATTTTTTTATTTTATTTGTTGACCGAGTCAAAATAGAAAAGTCAAATAGAGATGAGCGGGAGAGAGAGAGAGAGAGAAAGGGACGAGAGCTTAGTCCACGTGTGAGTAGGGATGTCAATGGTAACCGATAATCCGATAACCGTCCGTTTCATAAACTTAACGAACATCAAATGGATAGTATTTTTCTTTCCGATAAATTAACGGATACGAATACGGATATATCCGATTTCTTAGCGAATACGGATATACCTTATTCTGAATCCATATCCGTCCGTTTTCGTTAAACAAGTTTGTATTTGACTCAAATAATTTAGTGTCTCGAAGAAAATGATATCGAAGATGAGATATGTGTATAATTTAAGTCATTTCTATTTTCATGATGGTAAAATATTTTTAAATTATAAGATATTTTTATAATTTTTTAAATTATCAAGTTAATATATTCTTTATTTTCATGAAAGGTATGTAAAGAATGAGAATACGATGGAGATTAAAGTCCAAAAGAGTTAATTTATTTTATTATTTAAACTTTATATGTTTCATATTATCTTTGGAGATATTGTAATATTATATATTTGTATACTTTTAATTGCATTATATGTTGACTAATGAATAATGATGATATGAGAACTAATTGAAATATGTTTGTTTATCATATGGATTGTTCTTTTCAATTTAAATTTTTTTCTAATTGAGTTAATTTACATCTTAAATTTTAATCTTATATATACTTTTACGTCCGGTAACTATCCGCTAACCGTCCGTTAACCGTATTTTTCGGATACTCGATAACGATTTTCGGATATACCACTTTTCGAATACTTAACGAACAGCAAACAGATACGGTTCTTCCTTATCGGATACGGATACAGATAGTTCAATATCCGCACCGTATCCGACACGTTGACATCCCTATGTGTGAGAGAGAGGAGCAGTGGCTGTCGGCGAGAGGATCTAGATGCCGGTGGTGCCTAGGCAACTAGCGATAGTGAGGGCAGCGGTGGTGGGCCGCTTCTGGTGGTGGGCGAACACACAGGCGATGCTGCAGGTGGCGATGGTCGGATCCAGGGTAGGTAATGCGGTGGCCGATGGCGGCGACAGATGGTGGCAGATAGTGGCGAGAGAGGTGGACGGCGAGGGCGAAGGAAGAGCCGACATTGATGGCGGTGGCGTCGGGGTGGATGCCGGGTTGATGGAGAGTGTGTTGCGGCGGCGGGCTCCAAACAATGGGGCCTTGGGTGAATGACATCGACGGTGACGACATTCTCTACGATGGTGGTTGTGAGGGGAAGGAAGAAGGGGCCTCATCGTTAAAAATACGTGATCGCAATATAATAACAATCGGTCGTTAAAAGTATTTGCGACTATACATTAGCCGCTAAATCTTGGTCGTTATATCATCGTCGCTAATATTCGTAGCGACCCTTGGTAGCTAAGATGTAAACCATTAGCGACCCAAATAAGTTTGGTCGCTATAGATTGATGTTATAACTGCAAAAACATTGGTCGTCATTACGAATAAATATTGGTCACTAATACTCTTTGGTCGCTAAAAACTTTATATAATGATGCACTGGAGTTTGGTCGCAGATAATATTTGGTCGTTATTTTTACCATATTAGTGACTATCATGTTGGTCACTATTGTGAGAATATCAAAGATTATTATGTTTGGTCACAATTAAATATTTTATGATCATTATTTTTACAATATTAATGACTATCATATTTGGTCACAATAAAATTTTTTTGTCATTATTTTTATAATATTACCAACTATGGTGTTTAATTGCAACTATGAAATGTTGTCATTATTTTTATAATATTAATAACTATCATACTTGGTCACAACTAATTTTTTAGTCATTATTTTCGTAATATTAGTGCCTATCACTTTTGGTCACAATTTAATATTTGGTCATTTTTTCTATAATATTAACAAGAGTACCTTTTGATGACTAACAATTTATTTTTCTTGCAATTTTAGCGATTATTAATTTTGATCGCAGCTAAATAATTAGTCAATATTTCTATAATTTTAGCGACAATTAATTTTAATTGTAACTAAATATTTGGTCACTATTTCTATAGTATTAAATACAATAAATAGTATTAAATACAGCATCCATTCATTTACTATCACCAAAGAAAATATTAAAAAATGCCATTCTTTTATCATAACCTTACAAAATATTAAAGTACACGTGAACTAATTTCATACCTTTTCATTGTACAAAAAATTCATATTAAATGAGAAAAAAGTGATTCATTGTGTTGAAAATGTAAATACAAAAATAATATGATATTCAACAAAAATAAATTTCATGATCTTATAATCTGTAGCGTAAATCCATTGATGATTGTGAAGAGGTTACACTATAGGAATCAAATCATTCTACAAAATAATAGAAAAGAAAAAAATTAAATGAGAATATTAATATTTAACTTAATTTGGTTAACAAGATAGAATATATTTTTACCACGAAGATAATGGTAGAATATTATTTCCATTCATCCAAGTTATCAAAAAGTTTATCTTCCTCTATTGATCCTCAAGTTGATCTCGAAGAGTCACCACCTCTTGCTCCAATTGTACAACTCTTCCTCAAAAACACTCGTCGTCACGTTGCAATATTACTGTCACCTTCAACTAGAGACCACCCCTTTGATTGCTTAACAAGCTCAATCATCTTTTCCATCACAATGAACATAAAGAATCATGTAAAAAGATAATGCAAATGGGAAGAAACAATGTGAAGAATGAAACAAAATCACAAGATTCAAAACATACTTTTGTATTTATATCATCTGTAAGGGAGGTTTTATTTCTGTGAGCAGTAATAAGTCTAGCATAGCAGAACTTGTTGAGACCAAGACTAGCAGGTGTCATATCACGAACAATTGCATACTTGCAAATTGAAGAGCAAGCAATTTGCTTATGCACTCCAAAAGGACCCACCCTTTAGAAATTAATAAGAGTATAAACAGAAAAGAAGTAGATATCAAATACAGAAAAACAAAGTGCACGTCAGAGAGCTTACATGTTGTCTAAAGTGATGAGGACATCAAGAGTTTATGGGTTGTATTGTGTGTATTGGCTTGTATAGGTATGTATTATGGGTTGTATTGCCTTGAAAGTGTGTATTTTTTTTATTTCTTTCATTTGGGCTCTCTTTGTAAGGCTTTAAGTAAGCCATTGGGCCACATTTATAGGAAGAGTCCATTACTAGGTTGTCATTAGTAGAGTCCATTAGGAGCCTAGTTCATATTGGACCTTAATTGCCACTTAAGGCCCAAGTGGGCTTTCCCCTCCCATGGACCACCAAGATTTGGAAGGCCCAAGTCTAGACATGGGTTATTGGACTTGAGTGGATGGCCTTGGACCAGCCAAGGCCCATGAGAAGCCCAAGAAGGGGGGCGCCCTCTTCCTTTGGCCTTATTAGGCTTGGTTGGTGAAAATTAGGTAGGTTTGAATAGAATTGGTCTAAGTTAGATTAAAATAGATATTAAGTGTTTTGACCACATGGGAGAAATATTTAGGAACTCCCTGATATGCCCTTCAGAACCCTAGATCTATGGGCATTTAGTGTCTTTTTACATTTATTATATATAGCTTGTATTTTCCAATTGATTGAATTAATGAAAGTGAAAAAATCATTGTGCAAGAACCCCTCTCTTGGAGAATTTCGACCTCTCCTCTCTCTCCCCCTGGTTTCTTCATCCCCAACCCCCATTCTAGAGTGATATCTCCTTCCCCCCACCTCCGGTGATCATCGGTGCCGCCGCCGCCGCCGTTCGTGCCACCATCACGCCGCCGCGGAGCCGCCTTCGGTGTTCTGTCCATCCTGGATAGAGGCTTCTTGTCTGAATATCTGCTCTCCACCACGTGACGATCTCAAGCTGAAATTTTTATGGTGTGTTTTTCCCTTGTATCCCAAGCTCCACCTAAATTTTCACGCCCAAATTCCATCGTTTAGTATTTTCCCATTTTCGTGCATCTTTCATTCCTAGTTCTGTTTTGTCTCTGTCTACAGTGACAGCAGCCCTGTGTTTCCCACCTCCGGCCATCTTTTTGATTTGTCCAAACCCTCCCAATTTTACTGGAGTTTTGTCCATCACCCCCTACATCCACAAATTTTCTTAATTTTTTATCAGCCTTCTATCTATTTTTAGAAATTCGTGTTCTTCCTCAGCTACAGTGTTGTCAGTCAGATCCCAGATCCGACCACCCTCCACTTCCAAAATCAGAAAAAATCACCACCACCTCCAAATAAAGATCCAAAAATAGTCTTGGTTTCGTAACTTGATTTCCCACAACTTTTCTGAAGAACACAACCCCAGATTCGGACGTCTACCTCGCGGTCAAAGGCAATCCATAGGAAAGTTCTCTGCTGACCTGAGATTTCAGGAACTGTACAACAGCAACCTTCAAAATTCACCAATCAGAAGTACAGGCTTGATTATTTTTCTGTAATCACCCTGAGTTGAAGCCCTTCGAAGCATCTTTCCAACGGCACCAGTTTCGTCGCATTCCGACGTCGGGGCTGATCGCAGCGTCCGTTCTCACCGGAGCGCGCGCCGGAAAACAGAACCGGCAAGTCCGTGGCCGGTTATTCCGACGGGTGCCGATCGGAGCCGCCCGGCCTCCGGCCGACGAACCAGCGTGCCGCCAGCCCGGAGAACGCTTCCCTAAGTGTCCCCACTACAGCGGTGTCACCGGGTCCCACTCGACCCCTCCGGACAGCACGTGGGCCCCACCATCACTAGTTCGGGTGCTGCCGAAGAGACGCGAGAAGCCGCCCGTCAACCCGAATTCGGTCCTCCCGGGCCCGTTTGTGTAGCCCTTTACCTCCCTGCGTGGAGTGGGCAGTAATTCATTTGCTGTAATATGGTGTATTAATTATCCCGGGAGTACGAGTTTCGGCCGGGTCCGTCGTCCCCACGCCGAACGCGTGGAGGTATCGTTTTCGCTCCCTTCTCGGCATTTTGCTTACTTCATATATATTTGTTTATGCCGCTGCTAGAGAGCATGTGTAGGGATATCTAGCTCGCTTTATCTATTCATTACCGCTGCTGCGAGAGAGTGCGAGACCGTCCCGTGACCCGATCCGGGCACAAAAGAGAGTCGATCACCCTAGCTCATTGCCGGTTTCTCAACCGCGCACATCCGACGCTTCCCTCGTTAAGGGGCAGTCACGAGCTTGTCGTGTCCGTGGTCTCGTCCCACATCAATTTGGTATCAGAGCGAGTTTGAGTCTAGGGTGTCAAAAAAAAGTGTCATTTACGTCTAGCCATTAGTCATTGTCTAAGTCGTGTTTAGGGTCATCATTGTTTTAAAATAAAAAAAAAGTGTCTTTTTGTATTTACATCTCTTTACTCGGTATATCAAAAGGTGTTGTTCGAGCGTTAGGCTACGCCTATCGGGAAGGCCGCACACTTGCGCGAGTAATCTTCGGATCAGTTATCTCCGCCACGTACCGAGTCTTGGTTTACGTCTAGGGTCCTTAGTGTGCATGCATTCCAAACTTGCATAGTCGATCTAGTGTCTTGTCACCGTGTGTATGCATGTCCATGTCCGCTACCCATGGCCGTTCCCCAAGACCATACGTCCGAGTGTTCAACCTTTGTGGCCAAAGTCAATGTCCTCATGGACCGAGCCCTTGGTTTTACCCCTCTCACTATGAAAGTCGCTCTACCCAACGGGTCCACAACGGAACTCCATTTCACCGATAGGGAGTCGGGTAATTGGGTTTCTCTTGACATCGTGGAGTCTCTCTCCAAGATAGGCGAGATTGTCCACGATGGTGATTTTACTTTTGTTGAGTTCTATAAGAGGATCGGATCTGTTCTCTACACCGATGGTGCATGGTGCAGGATCGGCACACTTGCTGGTTCATGCATCATTTTAGGGCAAAAGTGGTTAGGAGAGAGAAGGGCCAATCTTGACTGGGACAAGAGGACTTGCACCTTATGCCCACCTTACCTACCCGGTAAGATCACCCTTAGGGACCCCGTATGTCCAGCCACCCAGCCCCAGCGGCCCACTCCACCTTCGGATTCGCGCTTGGAGCCACCTCATCCCGAGCCACCCGTATTTCTAATAGGTACATTATACATAGCCGAGCCGCTTCTTAGTTGGCTCAAGGATGGCTTGGTCCCACTCCCTTACCCGTCTATGGACCCTACCCTACCTTTAGTGCCCGCCAACTCCTACCATACTACGTTCCGATCTCGTCACCATGTTGACACATTGGGTGACCTTATCCTTGGTTTAGGTTGGCAATGGCAGTTGACACATATGTTGGCCCGAGGTTTCGACCAACCCACGAGTCGTAGCTTCACCCATCCGGCCTTCGGGTCCATTACCTCCGAGTGCACCGTGGGTTGTGTCACCACGGAGGTTCTTCTACTTCTCCCGCTACCGGATGAGCCCGACTTCATGACTTTGCTTCCGAGGGAGGAGTCATATTTCCTATACACGGTCCCATCTACCATGACGGAGGAAGGTGACCACCCGCACCTTCAAGAATTTCACGATTGGGACCATGTCATGTTGGAACCCACCATAAGGGGTCATACCTTCTTTGATCCCTTTGACCCCTTCCCTAGTGGATCCCTAGACCCTTCATATTCTCTTCACTTCTTCGGGGAAGTCCACCTTCATACCCCTTTCCTACGGGTCGGGTCCTCCATACCCACCAAGCCCGTCCACGATACACCTACACTCGGCTCTTCCACACCCGGCTTTCCTAGCCCACTCAAGTCTCCTAAATCTAAAGGGCCGTCCATGCATGACTGGGTCATACTTGGATGTTTAGGTGTTCCCCATACCACCCATCTCCGGTTACATGACATGCATGCATGGCACACATTCGGGTGTCCTGGTCCGCCGTCACCTATGTACGGGTCGGACTAACAATAGGTGTGTCTAGAGTCATGCATGAGTCGGTTTCTTATTTGGGTGGTTTGTTTAGTTTGTGTGTCGTTTGTTTGTCTGCATGCGTCTTGTGCAAGCTCGTTGTCGTTCTCTTATGAGTAAGAGGCGAGTGGACTCACTTGATGAGTATGGGATCGGTTCCACATCTATACCCGGATCAGTCACCTATAGGGACTCAGCGGTGATTCCTATTGAGTCTTCGAGCTGTTTTCTTCCCTTTTGAGAGTGCCCCTTCGGAGTGTCCACCTTTAGCCCATAGTAGTCGCACATATCGAGTATATATGGAATGAGCAGGTGACGATCATTTGGAGTGGAGCGTACCCGCGTTACTTGGAACGGTGACGGATCCGCCGGAGTATTCGAGCATCCCTACCCCTACTCAACGGGGTCGAGTTCCTCCCACCCGGGGAGAATTGATGAGGACATCAAGAGCTTATGGGTTGTATTGTGTGTATTGGCTTGTATAGGTGTGTATTATGGGTTGTATTGGCTTGAAAGTGTGTATTTTTTTTGATTTCTTTCATTTGGGCTCTCTTTGTAAGGCTTTAAGTAAGCCATTGGGCCACATTTATAGGAAGAGTCCATTACTAGGTTGTCATTAGTAGAGTCCATTAGGAGCCTAGTTCATATTGGACCTTAATTGCCACTTAAGGCCCAAGTGGGCTTTCCCCTCCCATGGACCACCAAGATTTGGAAGGCCCAAGTCTAGACATGGGTTATTGGACTTGAGTGGATGGCCTTGGACCAGCCAAGGCCCATGAGAAGCCCAAGAGGGGGGCGCCCTCTTCCTTTGGCCTTATTAGGCTTGGTTGGTGAAAATTAGGTAGGTTTGAATAGAATTGGTCTAAGTTAGATTAAAATAGATATTAAGTGTTTTGACCACATGGGAGAAATATTTAGGAACTCCCTGATATGCCCTTCAGAACCCTAGATCTATGGGCATTTAGTGTCTTTTTACATTTATTATATATAGCTTGTATTTTCCAATTGATTGAATTAATGAAAGTGACAAAATCATTGTGCAAGAACCCCTCTCTTGGAGAATTTCGACCTCTCCTCTCTCTCCCCCTGGTTTCTTCATCCCCAACCCCCATTCTAGAGTGATATCTCCTTCCCCCCACCTCCGGTGATCATCGGTGCCGCCGCCGCCGCCGTTCGTGCCGCCATCACGCCGCCGCGGAGCCGCCTTCGGTGTTCTGTCCATCCTGGATAGAGGCTTCTTGTCCGAATATTTCTCTCCACCACGTGACGATCTCAAGCTGCAATTTTTATGGTGTGTTTTTCCCTTGTATCCCAAGCTCCACCTAAATTTTCACGCCCAAATTCCATCGTTTAGTATTTTCCCATTTTCGTGCATCTTTCATTCCTAGTTCTGTTTTGTCTCTGTCTACAATGACATCAGCCCTGTGTTTCCCACCTCCGGCCATCTTTTTGATTTGTCCAAACCCTCCCAATTTTACTGGAAGTTTTGTCCATCACCCCCTACATCCACAAATTTTCTTAATTTTTTATCAGCCTTCTATCTATTTTTAGAAATTCGTGTTCTTCCTCAGCTACAGTGTTGTCAGTCAGATCCCAGATCCGACCACCCTCCACTTCCAAAATCAGAAAAAATCACCACCACCTCCAAATAAAGATCCAAAAATAGTCTTGGTTTCGTAACTTGATTTCCCACAACTTTTCTGAAGAACACAACCCCAGATTCGGACGTCTACCTCGCGGTCAAAGGCAATCCATAGGAAAGTTCTCTGCTGACCTGAGATTTCAGGAACTGTACAACAGCAACCTTCAAAATTCGCCAATCAGAAGTAAAGGCTTGATTATTTTTCTGTAATCACCCTGAGTTGAATCCCTTTGAAGCATCTTTCCAACGGCACTGGTTTCGTCGCATTCCGACGTCGGGGATGATCGCAGCGTCCGTTCTCGCCGGAGCGTGCGCCGGAAAACAGAACCGGCAGGTCCGTGGCCGGTTATTCCGACCGGTGCCGATCGGAGCCGCCCGGCCTCCGGCCGGTGAACCAGCGTGCCGCCAGCCCGGGGAACACTTCCTTAAGTGTCCCCACTACAGCGGTGTCACCGGGTCCCACTCGACCCCTCCGGACAGCACGTGGGCCCCACCATCACTAGTTCGGGTGCTGCCGAAGAGACGCGAGAAGCCGCCCGTCAACCCGAATTCGGTCCTCTCGGGCCCGTTTGTGTAGCCCTTTACCTCCCTGCGTGGAGTGGGCAGTAATTCATTTGCTGTAATATGGTGTATTAATTGTCCCGGGAGTACGAGTTTCGGCCGGGTCCGTCGTCCCCACGCCGAGCGCGTGGAGGTATCGTTTTCGCTCCCTTCTCGGCATTTTACTTACTTCATATATATTTGTTTATGCCGCTGCTAGAGAGCATGTGTAGGGATATCTAGCTCGCTTTATCTATTCATTACCGCTGCTGCGAGAGAGTGCGAGACCGTCCCGTGACCCGATCCGGGCACAAAAGAGAGCCGATCACCCTAGCTCATTGCCGGTTTCTCAACCGCGCACATCCGACGCTTCCCTCGTTAAGGGGCAGTCACGAGCTTGTCGTGTCCGTGGTCTCGTCCCGCATCATAAAGACATTAAAGTATGCATCAAGTGAACTTCGCAGTTCATACACTCCAGAAACAAGTGTCAATCAACAAGCAAGTAAAATGTAAATCATATGAGTTCTTTTTGGATCCATAAGAGAGAAAAAATAAAATAAAATTTGATTGCCTTTCACAATGAATATTTTACCTTCCATCCACTTTTTTTTAAAAAAAACTTATACCTTTATAGAGAGAAGAAGGGAGAAAGATATGTATCGCCACCTTGATTGTGTGCAGAGGCAGAAGATTTGAATCTTGTCCATCTGTCCGATTGATGCCGACTGTCCAGATTGAACATTAGCCATTAGATCATACTATTAGTCACAATCATAAAAACCATTAATACAACATTAAAAGTTTGTCATTAGCCATTCTATAATCAAGACATTATCTTAATGATATTATTTCAGTGGGCATCTGCATGCTCACACCAAATCATAGTGTCGTGAACTATAATAGATTTCAGCCATTAGATGTGTTGCTTATATGTTATTATATCATAATCTTAATATATATTTTAACGGTTTACATTAAAAAAAATCAACCATTATATTATACCGTTTAATCGTCACCACTCAAGTGGATATGAGAACACGACATCTATAATGTTGATAATGGACAAGGATACAATGCTCAAACCCATTTCTCTTGTTTTCCTACATGTTATACACTAAAATGCAGCACCTTCACACACACACCACCCCATCCCTAACCCCCTATCTCTGCATGTATAATCCACATCAACATATTAAATAAAATCCACTCGTGCATTTTGATAAAATTCTAATTAAAATATTCTATACTAGAACGAATAGCTGAAATCCACACCTCCACCCACCCCCAATGTGAGGGCTTTCAGAAAATCAGACCATCTTAACCTTAATGTTGGAAGATGACTGTTCTAAAAGGAAGTTGGTGGGAGTAAGGGTTAGAATGGAGAACTGGGGATGGCAAAATTACTCACAGAGTTGAAGGAGTAGACAAGGAGCCATCATAGGAGGCCCGGCATATTAAGACAAGCCGATGTGGCTGGAGAGGAATTGCAACAGGAGGCACTATTTAATCACCAATACAAAAGAAGTTCAATGAAATGGAGGCAAGCATTTGCAAGATCCGACTCCATTTGAATCCCTCGTCATTTTTCTGTTGTCCCTCATTTTCATACTCTTCCTACTCCCATTTCTCTGATCTATATACATAAGGTCAAACATTAGTAATTCCTTCTTATCAAATTTCTTTTCTCCCTAATTGATTCACATTGCTTCTGTTAAAAATATAATGGATCTGCCTTAAACTACTACTTTACGTAGCTGTAAATTTTCTTGTTGTTGCTGGGGGGGTTGTTGGATAGTACCACCATATATATAGAGGGACAGAATTTACAAGTGTGAAGGAAGATAGCACAAAAACTCCCCCATGTCAAGGATTCACAGGACTATCTTCTAACCCCCCAAAGCCCAAAGGGGGGGGGGGGTAAATAATTGCATCTGCCCGCATTACAAGAAATGGAAACCCACTCCCTTACATGTTTGCAAACTAATTCCTTGGTCTTCTCTTGATCAACAGTAAAATATTAAAACTTGTGGCCTATCCAGAAAGCCCCAAGAGTATTCATGAGAAATTTGGAGGAAACAACAATAAATCATGTCAAAAGGCTCCCACTATTCCCTCAAATGATTTTGACACTTGAGAACCTCTTCCCTCAATACAGTTACTCTATCAGCATATCAATTCCAGCAGCTTTACACAAATTGTTGGCTTGCCATCATATTTTCTATTTGATTCTTTCATAATGCCTTACAAGATGAAGAATAAGATCATGGGATATAGAATAGGTTTCTGAACTATCTGTTTACCTTTATTTCCTTTCAGGCTGCCTGGGAGTAAATCAGGATTTTTCTTCAAGTGCAGGGTTGATTTTGTTTAACAGTTTCATTGTATCATTGGAGTATTGCAAAGGTAATAGAATCAGAAGGCTCACACAGAAGTTCATTATTTATATATAGGCTGGGTCCACATGATTCAATCACTTCCACAACTAACCCATGCCCATTCTCATTTCCAGCATCCTGAAGATCATACATGGAGAAACAGTTCCTTTACATGAGTTGCAACTTCTCAAAAGTATGAGGGGGTAAGGACGTGGCTTTCACTTGTCAAGCATCCAGATGGGATTGAACGGATGCAAGAGATTTGGAACTAATCAAAGGAGTGTTTCTTTGGCTATACATGTTGATATATTAATTGTATACTCTTACAGAGTATATCACAATGTGAAAGCATTAGTTGAGTTCAACCTATGGAAAAAAAATGGCACAAGATTACTGTCTAGTATGTCTTCATGCTCATAAGGAGGTTCATTGTATACACATCACGTATATAGAAGAAATAAGTAGGTATCATAAAAACAACTTCAAAGTTGGCTTAATTTCTAATAGCAAACTTCGACACACAATCACTCCTCTATACCTATGCATTTGTATCCCTCTTAATTTCATAGCATAGTGCTTGCATAATCAGGCCTATTAAAATAGAGAACCGTGTGATCATGTGCACTTGCATTTCACACAGAAAGGCTGCTTATAACTGAGTTCATTAATAATATTTCATTCATAACATTATTATGTTCATGGTTACATAAAACATTTTGCTTTAATGTCACTCTTACCGACGATCGCCCCGCCGCCGCTCGCCTCCGACGGGCCACCACCGCGACCGTAGTGCCACAACGCCCTCCGTCGCCTCCCTGTAACCACCGGCGCTGCCGTAACCTCCACCAGACCCATATCATCCACCACCACATCGCCGGCCGCAACCACACCACCGCTCCCCACCATACCCACTGTCTCTCTGTGCCGCCGAGATGGAGTTGGAAGGCGAAGGCTGGCGTGGGTTGGCCTCGGTGCGGAGGGAGAGCTCCGCCACCGTCTGTAAGAGAAAGGAAACACAAACGCGCACACACGGACACAGAAGGAGAGATACTTACCGAAGAATGAGGCACCAGCGGCAAGAGCGCGGAGGAGGAACCACCAACGGGGAGGAGGAATCACCAACGGGGAAGGGAAACTGGGAAACGTCGGCGCATAGGGGAAGAAGAAGAGGCGGCGAGGGGAAGAAGTTGTTTGACTCAGGGTTTGCCGGATCGGGCCGGGTCGGCCCGACCCGCACGACCCGCCCCGTCCCAGGCGCCCAGCAGGTCGGGCGGGGCGTGGGTCGTGGCCGGGTTGGACTGGCCCGCACTGACCCGCCCGTCCCGCCACGTACCAGACCGGTCCGTGGACGGGACGGGCTGGTACGTGCGGGACAGCCCGCTCGTGCCGGTCCGTCCATTTAATGGACCAGTGGGGGCGTCTTCAGGGCGTGTCTAGCTCGGCGGTGGAGGTCTTGAACGGCGATGAGCGGCGAACAGCGGTGGACGGCGGCGAACGGCTGTGGGAGGTAAGTCGTCTTCCTTTGAATTTTTTTTTAAATAACAGAGCGGACGGAGGGGGGGCGGTGGGTCTGCGCGTGGGAGGGCCGGCGGAGGAGGTGGTGGATGGGGGGGACCGTCCCCCACCGGCCCCGTCGTTCTCCCATCGGTCAGATCTGGCCGGTGGGAGCCCGAAGGGGCAGTGGGGGACGGTTGGAGGAGATGGTGGAGGGGGGTGGGGGACGACGGGGTAGGGGCGCCGGGGTTGCAGGCGCTGCTGGAGGGGGGGTGGGGGACGACGGGGTAGGGGCGCCGGGGACGTTGCAGGCGCTACTGGAGGGGGGGTGGGGGACGACGGGGTAGGGGCGCCGGGGACGTTGCAGGCGCTACTGGAGGGTGGGGGGGACGGTGGGGTTGGGCCAGGGGCAGCGGTGGGGGTGGGGCAGGGCCGGCGGCGGGGGGACGATGGGCGGTGGGGCTAGGGCGGCCAGGAGCGGCAGTGGGGGTGGGGGAGGGGGACGGTGGGGGTGGGGAAGGGGGACGGTGGCGCTGGGGCTGGGGCGGCCAGGAGCGGCAGTGGGGGTGGGCGAGGGGGACGGTGGGGGTGGGGAGGGAGAGAGAATAAAAAAATTTTACTTTAATAATTAAAATAAATCAATTGATATTTTTTTAGTTTAAGAATTATAATAATAAAATTAGTTAGATTATTTAAATTTATTATTATTGTATTATTTATTTCATGTTATATAAATAATATAATTTTTGTTTAATAAATAATATAATTTTTTATATTATCTTTACCTTAGTTATGGATGAAGTAACTAAACAATTGCATGAGGATATCCCTTGGTGTATGTTATTTGGAGACGATATTGTTTTAATTGATGAGAGTATTGATGCTCTAAATGCTAAGTTAGAGCATCGGAGACTTGCCTTGGAGTCTAAAGGTTTTAAAATTAGTAGGAGTAAGTCAGAGTTTATGCACTGTAATTTTAGTAATGGGAGAGTGGTTCAGGAAGACATGGTTCTAATTGATGGACATAACATTCCGAAGAGTAGTAGCTTTCGATATTTAGGGTCTATCATACAAGAGAATGGGGAGATTTATGATGACGTTACGCATAGGATTAAGGCAGGCTGGTTAAGATGGAGAAGTGCATCAGGTGTCCTTTGTGATCGTCGTATGCCTGTGAAACTCAAAGGGAGATTTTATAGAACGGCTGTGAGACCTACTTTGTTATATGGTACCGAGTGCTGGGCAGTACGAAAGGAACACATCCACAAAATGTGTGTAGCAGAGATGAGGATGTTGAGATGGATGTGTGGCAAGACTAAGAAAGACAAGATTAGGAATGAGCGCATCCGTAAGGACTTAGGGATAGCTCCAATTGATAGCAAAATGAGAGAAAATAGACTCAGGTGATTTGGACATGTGTTTCGTCGCGCTAACTCAGCACCGGTTAAAAGATGTGATCAAATCTTAGTGGATGCTAGTAAAAGAGCTCGAGGAAGACCTAAAATGAGATGGTGCGATGTTATTAGGAAGGACATTAGTTCCTTGAGTTTAAATATGAATATTACACTTGATAGAAATCTTTGGCGGAACAGGATTCATATAGCCGACCCCAATTAATTGGGATAAGGCTCTGATGATGATGATGATGATGATGAAATAATATAATTTTTGTTTAATTCATGTTGTATCTCTAAATTTTTTTATGTTTTGTATAATTCATGTTGTAGAAATAATATAAATATTGTTTAATTCATATTGTAGAAATAAATTTTTTTTGAGAGATTTTTTTAATTCATGTTTAATTATTAGATTTAATTGAGATGTATTAAATTTAAATTTTAGTCTTACATGTTGTAGAATTAATGATATTATTTTTTACATTATTAGTTGTAGACGTAAAATAATATAATACTTTATTTTTAAGAATAAAAGAGATATTTTAAATTTAAATATATCTGTAATGTTAAATATTTTACAAAAAACTAAATTTAATTTGTATGTATATTTTAAATTAATTAGAGATGTGTTGAATTTAAATATAAATTTATTGATACTTATTTTATAAATAATTTTAAAGTTAATTTAGATGTACAATGTAATTTAAGTAGAGATGTATTTAATTTAGATATAAATTTAGTGATGAATATTTTACAACTAATTTTAAAGTTGATTTAGATGTATAATGTAATTTAAATAGATATGTTTATAATTTAAATATATAATTAGTGATAAATATTATAGTGATCAAATATTTTACAAAAAATGTATTAAACAAAAAATTAGTCTTATATGCATGTTGTAGAAATAATTGATCTTATTATGGACTAAATTATATTTGTAACATAAAATGTAGATTTAATTGAGATGTATTAAATATTGAATTAAGCCTTGCATGTCGTAGAAATAATGATATTATTTTCATTGTTAGTTATAGACCTAAAAAATAATTTAGAATGAAATTAAGATATTTTTAATTTATATTTTATATTTCTAAAATTTAGTGGGATTTATAATTTATATTTCTTAAATTTAGGAGATACAGTTAAGTATTCTATGGCTCCTAAGGAACGACCAAATGACATTGGATGGTCACACGGAGTTATGTTGGATGGAAACCGTAGGTGTTGGCGATGCAACTATTGTAAAATAGAACACCGGGGAGGAGGTGTCTCTCGGTTGAAGAAGCACTTGACAGGAGGAGCCGGTGCGGGGTTCTCTGAGGTTGCTGGGTGTACCCATGTGCCTAGAGATGTAAAACTTGCAATGGCCAGACACCTGCGGAAGAAGAGAGCTGAGATGCAACAAAAGGAAAAAAAGAAGAAAAGAGATCAAGCGGCAGTGAGCGGAAGACCAAGCGGCAGCGACGAGGAGGAATGTGCATAGACACCAAGTGACGAAGACCAACAAGCACATACTGAGCAGGCTAATGTGTATGTCACGGTGAATGATCCATACGAAGCCGAGTTTCGTGAGGCAGTACGTCAGAGCAGAGAAGAGGCGAGGCAACCTGAGGAGACGAGAGTCCGAAGTCGCGAGGCGGTAAGGGCCGGAGCATCAGTGTAACGACCCGAGAATCCGATTACCGGGAAGGCCCGATAATCCGAGACTCGAACCGCTGCCCACGAGCCGGGAGGGCTCGGAAGGGCTAAAAGGAGTGTGGAGGCACAAAGAAATAGGAAATAAAGCAGGACAATCCAACAATTAACAGAAATAAATAAACAACTACAGCTACAACAGAGTCCAGTCCAACAGAAAGTACAGTCTAAAGCAGTAAAACGTACCACATGCCAAGTGAACACTCGGCCCGGCAAGCTGGCAACTGAGAACCTCCGCCCCGCACCCTCGAACCGCGAGGAAGAACCGCTACACCTGAAAAGCAGGGAATGAGTCTCCAAAACAGAGACTCAGCAGGGATCCCGCAGAACCCCAACCGGAAACAACGGCGATAGCGGAAAGGAGAGCTACAAATACAGCAGGAACAGTAAACCGGTGGCCGGTCAAAAACTCGGCACTACAGCTACTCCTACTGCCAGAAGGCAGACCTCGATCACGCAGTCGAAGCTACCGAACCACGCTAGTACCACCTACCGAAGTAAGAACACACGGCAACCACGCCGTAGAGGCCTGTCCCCCGGACAGCCAACCTGGACACGCTGTCCAAGGTGCAACCCCGACCATCCGATCGCGGGTACCGCACCACGAGACGCCACCTCGGTAAAGCCACTAGCACTAGTCTCACGGCGCAAGAACCGACACACGCGCCAAGGTGAAACAACCGAACTCACCGGTCAACACGACCAAAAACCCGAAGGTCAAAGACACAGAGACTGACAGTCTGTCACTCCGTACTCGACAGGAGTACCACCCACTAGAAGCACAGCCGGTAGCGTCCCCTGACGTCTTACACCGCACCGCAGGTGAACCGCCTGACGTGGTAGGTCCTACCCGAGGCGCGAACACTGTACAAGTAACCACAAACAAGTGACTAGCTGGGGTCACGCCCGTCGACGTGCGTCCACTGTCCCCAACCACGTGTGCACACACAGACCACGCGTCCTAGGTCTGGCCCTCTGACCGGTTTTCCCCTCAGCCGGACTCTGGCTGCAAGACGTGGGGCCCGACGGCAACCGGTCTACAAACCGCCTCTAAGGGTAAGCCCGTACACCACTACCTGGTGCGACCAGCACACGCGTACTGGTAGGCTACGACTAGTGGAGGGTCACTGAAGGAGTAGACTCTCAAGTCAACGGAAAACAACGTCCGAATCCGACGACGTACGGGGACCACCCCACGTACCGGCCCCGTCGCACGGTGACCACAGTCGGAGAAGAAACGGGACTCACAGTCCACGGCCACGCACGCACCGTGCGCTAGAGTCGAGAAAACTCAAGTGGCGCTAAGCCACTGGACTCTGGACAGTCCTCCAGACGCACTACACCCAATGGTCCTTGAGTCACAAGACTCAGGGTCAAGACCGTTGTATGCAACAGCACAAGGCCGTCAATCTAGTCCAATCTCTAGGTCTAAAATCACGGTAGCACAAGTACCGAGACAGCTCACGAGCCGTCAAGACCACTCCCTCAGAAAGGGAATGCAAAGGACTAAGGCCACCCACACGGGCCACACGGAAAACACAGAAGCACGATTCCCAGGGCAGCACACAAGTCGCCATGTCGATTTCCCATCTTGAAGCAAGCGGGAAACCTCCAGCCCCAGGCCGGATAACTGGACTCGGAGTCCAAGGCCAAGCACATGGCCCACATGGGAATCGCCTTCCAAAGGAAACCCACGACATGCGGGGGAGACCCCACCGCACGCACACCGGTACACGGTGACTCGATCGAGCGTAACACGAAAGCCCGGAACACATGATGTCACCCGGACCTACCACACCTATGGGCACGCTAATCGAGGTAACACGGTCCCTCCTGACACCCCAAAAATATGGACACAGAACCCATGGGGTGTCCGGGATACTCACAAGGCTGGAGGTCGACCACTGGGTCACAACCGAGTCGACCGAAGACCAACACAACACAATCGGAACGCTGAAAGGTCACCTAGACCCTTAAGCTCTTGGGCACGCAAAACGAGGTAAGTGGGACCTCTGGACACCCAAAGACACGGTCACGAACTCCACGGGGTGTCCGAGACACTCACGAGACCTAAAGTCAACCACTGGGTCACAACCGGGTTGACCGGAGGTCAAAACAGCGCAAACAGGAACCAGAACGTGGTAGTGGTCACCTGGTGACCGCGACCAGATAGTGGTCGACCGGGGGCCACGACCAGATGGTAGCGGTCGACCGGAGACCGCGACCATGCTGTCACAGTCACCTCACGACCGCGACCAGCCACGCGCAAGCCTGATGGTAGCGGTCGCCCAAGGACCGCGACCAAGCAGTAGCGGTCATCTCATGACCGCGACCAGACAAAAGCGGTCTATCGCACGACCGCGACGCTGCCAACACTCTCGACCAAAACACAAGGATGAAGGCGGTTCTCCCACGACCGCGACCAGTGAACGCGGTTACTGGTAGACCGCGATCATTTCGGAAAACCGTGAACGGCGGGAAAACACCCAAAAATCCACGCCACGCCCCAATCATCCACGGATGAAGGGGAAAACATAGGGGAAGCCCCCAAATAACCCCTAACATGCATATATGGCCTCGGATCGGCCTAAAACGCAACGAATCGCTAGATCGGGCGATCACTCCCCAAATCATGGTTTTCCCCAAAACGCCCCAAACGGCCCGCTTGGCTCACCGCAGCCTACGAAACTTGCGGGAAAAGAAAGAGCACGAGCTGGGGGTCCATCACCCTACCTCCACCGAAAATTTCGTGCACCGTGGACGCCGATCCACGAAGAAAACGCCGTTGAAGCCTCGCCGCTCCACGAACTCACGGCCGAGCTTCACCGCGCCCTCGAGCCTCGATCCTCGACCCATCCTCGCCGTCCTCCTCGCCCGCATCGCCCCGCCTCGCCCCCGCCTCGGTCCGTCGGCCGCCGGAGAGGAGAGAGTGAGAGGAGAGAGTGGGAGAAGAGAGAGAGGGTGAGAGTGAGAAATGAGAGGAAGAGAGAGGGTGGGGGTATATATAGGAAAATCTGGAAAATCAGAAAAATCCCAAAAAATAGAAAATCACACCCTCGCGATCCTCGGAACGCACCGATCGCAACGGTACCACACTCGCCTAGGTGAACGGCCCGGTTCACCAGCAACGAGGTTCCGAAGGGAAAGCCGAAACCCACGCCGGGAATCGGAAAATACACGCGGAAAAAGTCGCGGAACGCCTCCGGGCCTCTGAAACTACTCCGGATCGCGCCGATCCGAACACAAAAGATGTCCGAAACGAAATTTCAGACACAACGGAGTCGGACGCTCCGAGAAACCAGATCTGGGACCCACGAACGAGGATCCGAAAAACCCGGGGTATTACAGCCCTCCCCCCTTAAAGGAATTTCATCCTCGAAATTCAGGACCAAGCACGAAGTCATAGGGGAAGAACACCGAACCAACGGACAACGCTGTCAGAGCCCCAGTACAAAAACCTCGATTCTCACGAAAACACCAGTCCCGAGGGACACAGCCAGACTTACAATCACAAACAACACCTCGCTCCTCGCGCCGAGCACACTGGCCAACAGAGCAGGCATATACCAAAGGACGCAGTCCGGCATCACCTCAGACAACGCGAGAATCCATCATGGCACTGCAGCCACAATCTCGCTCACCGCGGAAACACAACCCTCGACACGAGCAACAGCTACCGATCCATCCTATGGTCAGCAGACAAATCGCACATCAGCTTCGCAGCCAGCTGACAGGTTGCACACCCTCCTCAAGGGAGCAACCAAAACATAGCCTCCACCAGCTCAAGCAGTCCTCTCCGCAGACCGCAACCAGAACATCGGCTCAGCACCAAGAAACACCTCACACATGGCAAGCCGAAAGCCGGACATAACACTGTGCCAACTCTCGTCAGAAGATAAACTTCGACAAAGTCCAGATCCCATCCGGAAAGGCATATCACAGAAACGACCACCAAAGGTCTCGCTGGCACACGGCTCTCGCCACGCTCGAGCCCCAACAACCAGCATCTTCTGTCTCTGAAAAGACCATCCACTGGTCACCAACTGCTCGTCAACGGGAAACCTCCGCTTGCTCAGCTTCTTCCTTCTTTCCTGGTCCTCGACCGGGTCCGAAGGAAACATTCCAAACCTCGGCAAGCCATCCGTCGACTCACACACAGACTGAAGCCGCATCTCGAGCTGCACTCCTCTCGGACACCGCATCCGAGCTCGAACATCGCTCCAACTCGACCCTCTCGGGGAGCACGATGAAACCAAATGACGGATCCTGGTGTCCTCAATCATCACCTCACTGGACTCAGACTCACTGGGGAACCATCCCATGCTGGTCACCAAATCAGGGATAACCATTGCGACACCAACGTCCTATCAAGGACCATCCGCCGACGCCCATCTCACAAAAAGGCCTCTGCCCACAGGCGTCACTCATCCACTTGGTCTCATCAAATCCTTCGATCAATGCAAGTGGACACCTGCCAATCCCGATTCCGCCCTTACCACAGAGCCACGGGACACCACCTGAACAGTGCTCACGGGTCCCTAAGCAATAAACATCTCACCGTCACAATCCGACAAGACCGTAGAACCAACAGACACTGCTGTGGTCGGTCACACGGTTAGGCTCACCAGCCACTCATAGCCGTCAACCGGGACCCATAGTCTGCCAGAGACCACTTCCCCAAAAACGATCTCATCCGAGGACACGACTGGGAACACAAGTCGGGCCCCAAGCCACCGACTCTGACCAACACGTCCTCGACCTCCGTCAGGCGACATCCTCAACAACCTCATCCAGTTCCAACACCGACGCCTGACACGGCTTCCAACATAGGAACATGGTACTCATGCGGCGCACTAGTCAGCACTTTTCTCCAACACTCCATCCTGCCAGTGCCAACAACCATAATACCTCGAGCAACGGCACGGAAACAACACGTTTCACACCGAGGAACCCATCCTCCGATGCTCAACGCAAACTCAGGAATCTGCCCGTAGCAACCAACGCTACGATCCTGAACCAGTGGGTTATGGGCCCACCACGCTTCCGCTGCGCACTCAAATCCGCGCGCACAGCCGCGAAAGCAAACACCGCCCAACCAGCACTCATCCTTCCGGAACAGTGCCATCACACCCTCACACGACAAGGGAATGGGCACCGCTTCTCACAGGCAACCACCTTGCCAAGACAAGGAGCACCTCTCGCACGGACTTCATGGCACACGAAGGCCAACCAATCCGAACACACAATGCAAGACAACGATCCTTAGCCGAACGCAATCTCTCCAACCAAAGGAGAAACCAGCGCACTTTCGACCAACGGAAGAACTCCACGCTCGACCTGACCTCGAACCTCGCGTACGCTGGAAACAACACTATCCAGCACCAAGGAAAACCATCACTTCCATCAGGTCAGCGCCTCCGACACACTCGGCGAGTGTCACGTCGGACCACAATCACAGCATCTCTCGATGCATCACCGCTGCAATTCCTCGAACTACAACACGGCATGCCAAGAGCCGCAACACGAGCCATAACAACAACCGCCGATGCTCATCCTCGAGTCCCGAACTCGCCGCGGAGCCTTCACATCTCAAACCAACTCCAGGGCGAACACACCCCATTCGCACACAAGAGCGCAGGAGCAAGACTTACTGGGACACCACAGCCCAATCCTGCCTCGAAATCCATAAAACAATCGGGACTGACATGTCATTTCTGACGCCACAGAGCACGACAAGGACATCGGGCTCGACGAAACAGCCGCTCACCAAGAAGATCCTCCGCTCACCCGAGCACACTTCTCGATCAGAACACCCGCTCTGCCACCTTAAACCACGACCTGAAAACCTCAGGGGCTGGATAAATCTCAAGCTGGAGTGGCCAAAACCGACAGCAGCTCCCTCAGAGCGCGCTCACGGCCACTTAACCACGAACAGTCCTCTCCAGCCACCTGACCACGCCGCAGATTCCTCGAACGCAGCACCGCGAACTCACGCCTGCCAGTAACCTCTGCCCAACGCAGCACAACCAGGGCCACCACCGATGAGGGAGAAGGCTCTCGACCTCGATCCTTAGACCCCATGCTGGCACGAAAGCCGCGGACAGCAACCACCTTCACAGCGCCGCACAGCGCACTCAAGCTCTCAAGCGAGAAACTAGGCAGAAAGCGAACACAAAACCCTAAGCCAGCTACCGACTGTACTGGACCTTACGGACTCTGATCACTGCAATATTTCGAATTCCTATGTACGTCCACAACCACCGCTCTGATACCAGCTGTAACGACCCGAGAATCCGATTACCGGGAAGGCCCGATAATCCGAGACTCGAACCGCCGCCCACGAGCCGGGAGGGCTCGGAAGGGCTAAAAGGAGTGTGGAGGCACAAAGAAATAGGAAATAAAGCAGGACAATCCAACAATTAACAGAAATAAATAAACAACTACAGCTACAACAGAGTCCAGTCCAACAGAAAGTACAATCTAAAGCAGTAAAACGTACCACATGCCAAGTGAACACTCGGCCCGGCAAGCTGGCAACTGAGAACCTCCGCCCCGCACCCTCGAACCGCGAGGAAGAACCGCTACACCTGAAAAGCAGGGAATGAGTCTCCAAAACAGAGACTCAGCAGGGATCCCGCGGAACCCCAACCGGAAACAACGGCGGTAGCGGAAAGGAGAGCTACAACTACAGTAGGAACAGCAAACCGGTGGCCGGTCAAAAACTCGGCACTACAGCTACTCCTACTGCCAGAAGGCAGACCTCGATCACGCAGTCGAAGCTACCGAACCACGCTAGTACCACCTACCGAAGTAAGAACACACGGTAACCACGCCGTAGAGGCATGTCCCCCGGACAGCCAACCTGGACACGCTGTCCAAGGTGCAACCCCGACCATCCGATCGCGGGTACCACACCACGAGACGCCACCTCGGTAAAGCCACTAGCACTAGTCTCACGGCGCAAGAACCGACACACGCGCCAAGGTGAAACAACCGAACTCACCGGTCAACACGACCGAAAACCGAAGGTCAAAGACACAGAGACTGACAGTCTGTCACTCCGTACTCGACAGGAGTACCACCCACTAGAAGCACAGCCGGTAGCGTCCCCTGACGTCTTACACCGCACCGCAGGTGAACCGCCTGACGTGGTAGGTCCTACCCGAGGCGCGAACACCGTACAAGTAACCACAAACAAGTGACTAGCTGGGGTCACGCCCGTCGACGTGCGTCCACTGTCCCCAACCACGTGTGCACACACAGACCACGCGTCCTAGGTCTGGCCCTCTGACTGGTTTTCCCCTCAGCCGGACTCTGGCTGCAAGACGTGGGGCCCGACGGTAACCGGTCCACAAACCGCCTCTAAGGGTAAGCCCGTACACCACTCCCTGGTGCGACCAGCACACGCGTACTGGTAGGCTACGACTAGTGGAGGGTCACTGAAGGAGTAGACTCTCAAGTCAACGGAAAACAACGTCCGAATCCGACGACGTACGGGGACCACCCCACGTACCGGCCCCGTCGCACGGTGACCACAGTCGGAGAAGAAACGGGACTCACAGTCCACGGCCACGCACGCACCGTGCGCTAGAGTCGAGAAAACTCAAGTGGCGCTAAGCCACTGGACTCTGGACAGTCCTCCAGACGCACTACACCCAACGGTCCTTGAGTCACAAGACTCGGGGTCAAGACCGTTGTACGCAACAGCACAAGGCCGTCAATCTAGTCCAATCTCTAGGTCTAAAACCACGGTAGCACAAGTACCGAGACAACTCACGAGTCGCCAAGACCACTCCCTCGGAAGGGAACGCAAGGACTAAGGCCACCCACACGGGCCACACGGAAAACACAGAAGCACGATTCCCAGGGCAGCACACAAGCCGCCACGACGATTTCCCATCTTGAAGCAAGCGGGAAACCTCCAGCCCCAGGCCGGATAACTGGACTCGCAGTCCAAGGCCAAGCACATGGCCCACATGGGAATCGCCTTCCAAAGGAAACCCACGACATGCGGGGGAGACCCCACCGCACGCACACCGATACACGGTGACTCGATCGAGCGTAACACGAAAGCCCGGAACACGTGGGGTCACCCGGACCCACCACACCTACGGGCACGCTAATCGAGGTAACACGGTCCCTCCTGACACCCCAAAAATATGGACACAGAACCCATGGGGTGTCCGGGATACTCACAAGGCCGGAGGTTGACCACTGGGTCAGAACCGAGTCGACCGGAGACCAACACAACACAATCGGAACGCTAAAAGGTCACCTAGACCCTTAAGCTCTTGGGCACGCAAAATGAGGTAAGTGGGACCTCTGGACACCCAAAGACACGGTAACGGAACTCCACGGGGTGTCCGAGACACTCACGAGACCTAAAGTCAACCACTGGGTCACAACCGGGTTGACCGGAGGTCAAAACGGCACAAACAGGAACCAGAACGTGGTAGTGGTCACCTGGTGACCGCGACCAGATAGTGGTCGACCGGGGGCCGCGACCAGATGGTAGCGGTCGACCGGAGACCGCGACCATGCTGTCACGGTCAGCTCACGACCGCGACCAGCCACGCGCAAGCCTGATGGTAGCGGTCGCCCAAGGACCGCGACCAAGCAGTAGCGGTCATCTCATGACCGCGACTAGACAAAAGCGGTCTATCGCACGACCGCGACGTTGCCAACACTCTTGACCAAAACACAAGGATGAAGGCGGTTCTCCCACGACCGCGACCAGTGAACGCGGTTACTGGTAGACCGCGATCATTTCGGAAAACCGTGAACGGCGGGAAAACACCCAAAAATCCACGCCACGCCCCAATCATCCACGGATGAAGGGGAAAACATAGGGGAAGCCCCCAAATAACCCCTAGCATGCATCTATGACCTCGGATCGGCCTAAAACGCAACGAATGGCTAGATCGGGCGATCACTCCCCAAATCATGGTTTTCCCCAAAACGCCCCAAACGGCCCGCTCGGCTCACCGCAGCCTACGAAACTTGCGGGAAAAGAAAGAGCACGAGTTGGGGGTCCATCACCCTACCTCCATCGAAGATTTCGTGCACCGTGGACACCGATCCACGAAGAAAACGCCGTTGAAGCCTCGTCGCTCCACGAACTCACGGTCGAGCTTCACCGCGCCCTCGAGCCTCGATCCTCGACCCATCCTCACCGTCCTCCTCGCCCCCGCCTCGGTCCGTCGGCCGCCGGAGAGGAGAGGGTGAGAGGAGAGAGTGGGAGAAGAGAGAGAGGGTGAGAGTGAGAAATGAGAGGAAGAGAGAGGGTGGGGGGTATATATAGGAAAATCTGGAAAATCAAAAAAATCCTGAAAAATAGAAAATCACACCCTCGCGATCCTCGGAACGCACTGATCGCAACGGTACCCCACTCGCCTAGGTGAACGGCCCGGTTCACCCGCAACGAGGTTCCGAAGGGAAAGCCAAAACCCACGCCGGGAATCGAAAAACACACGCGGAAAAAGTCGACGAACGCCTCCGGGCCTCCGAAACGACTCCGAATCGCGCCGATCCGAACACGAAAGATGTCCGAAACGAGATTTCAGACACAACGCAGTCGGACGCTCCGAGAAACCAGATCCGAGACCCACGAACGAGGATCTGAAAAACCCGGGGCATTACAATCAGGGAGTGGTGGTTCATCTACGACTGACAACCACGGGACATAAGGAGTTTCTTGACTGGTGACTCGGGTTCACAAAGAAAAAGGACACAATCGATCAACATTGAAGATGTAGAGCCCGGTGCACTATCCCGAGAGCATGGCAAGCAAACGAGGATGGACGATGCATATGGCCAGAAGGGGCCTAAATGGAAACTTGGTCAGGCCGTTGTAAAATGGTGGCACCACGCGGGTCTGCCTTTCAATGCAGCCAATAGCCCTTACTACAAGCCAATGTTTCAGGAAGCACATGTCCTTGGGTTACACGTGCAGCCACCTACAGCGAGAGAATTGGCAGGCGTATATCTTGATGAACAAGTTGCTGAGATCAAGAGTTACATTGACTCATTCAAGCAGAAATGGATAAAGTACGGAGTCACACTGATGTGTGATGGATGGTCAGGTACCACAAAATCTAGCATGATCAACTTCCTTGTTTATTGTGATAGACATGTTTTCTTTCACAAATCAGTGGATGCGTCTGGTCAAATTCACAGTTACCAATATATTTTGTCATTGATGGAACAAGTGGTAACTGAGATTGGGGAGGAGTACATTGTGCAAGTGGTGACTGACAATGGGTCGAACTATAAGAAGGCTGGGGAGGAGCTAATGAGGAGCAGACTGCACATTTTCTGGTCCCCCTGTGCAGCACATTATGTAGATCTGATGCTGAAGGAGATTGCGCAGCTTCGTGTGGTCAAATCGGTGATCGACGTGGCACAAAAAATCATGAAATATATCTATAACCACACACTTGTATTGGCATGGATGAGGGAGCATTATGGCGGCGAACTGTTGAGGTCTAGCATCACACGATTTGCCACCAACTACATCGCATTGCAGAGCCTACTGAAGCACAAGGATGGGTTGAAGCAAATGTTTAGAGGTGAGACCTGGCTGAGTTCCTCTTTTGCTGCTTCACGTGAAGGGGCGGAGGTCGAGGGGATTGTCAACACCTCGAATTTTTGGGATAGAGTGAAGGTATTAGTGTCATTGATAGAGCTACTGTATGAGGTACTTCGATGTGTGGATGGGGATAGAGTACCAACCATGGGGTTGGTGTACAGAAAAATTGAAGCTGCCAAGCGGAAGATCCTTGCAACGTCCAAAAAATATGGACCCACCATCCTAGAGATTGTGGAGGACAGATGGGACAGACAAATGAGCCGCGATCTTCACATGGCAGGTAAACACTTACATTCTCGTCCAATAAATGAGCTGTGATCTTCAGGTGATACTAATATGTAATTCATTGTCTTGTGATTGCAGCGTACTATCTACATCCGGCCTTCCAATATGCTCGGGGCCTTGCTTATGACGATACTTTGATAGAATCGGTCAACATTGTGGTAGACCGATTATCTTTCACCCCAACAGATGCTGCTGATGCGTTGAATGAGGTATACTTGGATATTTTACCACTGAGAATTTGAAATGAAATATACACTTAATATTTTTCGATAATGCAGATGAAAATATTTAGAGAGGCAATTGGTTCATTTGCGACACCTAATGCCGTGGCCAGTCGTGACAGACTCGACCCAGGTAATGTGTCTTCACAATATACATTCTATATCTCGAGAAGTAATTTTTACATCTAATTATTATATTGTACGTGATCTGTCTTAAACACAGCTGAGTGGTGGCTAAATTACGGCACAAGTGCACCTGTATTAAGGAAGATCGCAATGAGAGTTCTATCGCAAACATCCTCGTCGAGTGGGTGTGAGCGAAATTGGTCGACGTTCTCCTTCTTACATACTAAGCTGAGGAATAGGCTGACACACCGCAGGCTAGACAAAATGGTGTATGTTCATTACAACATGAGGCTAAAGGTCCGGCATGTGCAAATAGATACAAGGAGAGGAGAGGGAGATTACGACCCAACGGATGTTGTGTACTTGCGAGACGATGATGACCCTATGGTAGCATGGGTTACAAGAGCCACAACCGAGCGTGGTGAGGTAGAACTGGACGAGGAGGCTGAAGAATCAGGTGAGACACCGCGGCCTAATACTTTTCTCGCATCAACTGTACAAGAGGCAGTGGGGGAGGGAGATGACATCCACGTATAGTTGGGTGGTGACGAGTCAGCAACGGGACGTGATGAGGAAGTAAATTTGGATGAAGACCTCGTCATTGGGGGTGGAGACACATTGTATGCGTACGATGATACAGCATGGGAGCGATTGATGCAACCTCTATCAATTGAGCGTCCACCGCCACCTCAGGTGAATTAATATATGAAAATTGAATCGCATATTTGATTAGATAGCGTAGTCATATATTGATGTATGATGATGTAAGAAATATATTGTAGGTCGGTCCGACACATGACAATATTGCGGGAGAACAGTGGTCCCGAGTTGCTGCACTGCGACATTCAATATCTGCGGAACCCAGAAGGTTATCCACTTCAAGAGAGGCTAGGAGAAGTTCCTCGTTTAGAGAGGTGAAATTATATTGTCATTTCTACATTTATATGTTGTATTTCATTGGCAATTGAATATATTATTCTTTCAATTGTGTAGTCTTCGGTAGCATCGAAACAACCATCTCAGTCTGCTGCGCCACGACGCTCAACATCTAAGGTACCTAGTCAGTCGTCTCAGGTATACGTATAGACTTACACAGTAGACAGGAAATTAAAAAATTATCTAACCAGGCTTCAGCTTCTCAGGCATCTAGAGGGACACAACATGCAGCAGGTAAGTCGCCCTCTGCTCCACAGAAGAAAAAATCATCATGGACCACATTATTTAGCAGCAAGAAGGACAAGGGACCACCATTAAATCTGATAGAGATTACAGACATGGAGACATTAGATCCCAATGCAGATGACGACACTCCCGAGCCCTCTGTTGAGCCCCGAATCAGTGGGAGTCATGACTCCGATGATGATAGTACACCGACAGAGTCTTCATCCCATGGAGGTGGCGGTTCTCAAGGTGGTCAACGGAGTCGTCGTGAGGATACTAGTGCTGGTGGCAGAGAGTACAGCAGTGGTCATAGTAGAGGTCGTGGGGGCCGTCAACATGCCGCATGGACAGAGGATCAGTACTTCACACATGCCACGTAAGATGAGGACCACGGTGCTCCACCGGCAGGGAAGAGGCAGACAACTGATCATTGGGATCCCTACTATGGAAGTTTGGTTGCAGACAGTACCAACTATCAAGGCATGTTGTCTTATTTTGAGAGGATGAGCACACATGACTCCCAGGGATCTGGAAGCTCGTATGGACGGTCATGGCCGCAGCAGCCGATGTATCATGGCGACTCAGATAGCAGTAGTTCATTTTTCCCAACGTATCCATATCCTTATGCCGCAGCTGTGCCAGTAGAGGTCGTGTACGCACAAGGTTCGCATCAGTATGAATACTACGTACGCATGTACTGGGAGAACTATGAAGGTTCAATGCGCTATGAAGACTATATGTCATATCTGCGGATCACATTTAATGTCAGATTATTTGGAGATGGGCACTGGCCCAGTTTGGATCCATACTCTTAATTAGTATGTATCATTTGATTATATTTATAACTAACTAATAATTAATTATAAATTTCTTCATATCTTGAGTTCTGTACTTATCATTGAAATTACTAATGTAAACTTTTACATCATGTACAGGTCATCATAGACGGACGGCGTCACCCAGCGTGGGAGCATGGATACTCTGTTGAGGGTGATAGACATGTGTACTGTAGATACTACGAACATCGCGTCACCGACATACACAAATTTGCGGAGCACCTTGCGGGAGTGGGACGTGATGTTCGTGCATGTGACCGAGTTCCGGGAGATGTCCGACATTC
Organism: Amorphophallus konjac; assembly: GCA_022559845.1. Lineage (NCBI taxonomy): Eukaryota > Viridiplantae > Streptophyta > Magnoliopsida > Alismatales > Araceae > Amorphophallus > Amorphophallus konjac. The sequence continues at coordinate 366,488,945 of CM040122.1, read as the reverse complement.
CTTTCAGACACAGTTACAGGATAGATACGGTTCTCGTAGCACACCCATGGCATCTTCTTCTACGTCCCGGGTACCCCCACCACGAGCACAAGGCAGAGCAGGATCTTCCTCCACGTCCAGAGTTCGAGCAGCACCAGCACCAGTCGCACATGATAGAATTGAAGCTATAGATGTAGTGAGAACTTTTTTTTACAGATTTTCATGTACCCTCCACCGCAGCACACGACCCATCATTTGTGCAGATGGTTACATATTTTCAGTCCCACTCACATGTACCTCCACCCACTAGGATAGAGTTAGATTATACGGGTGATCAGTCTCATGTATCTGATGATGAGTTTTGGGATTCGGGTTTCACTGATGACGAGGATTAGTGAGTTTTGGGATTCTGACTTCGCAGATGAGGATGATGAGTGAGTTTTTGTATTTTATACTTCATGAATGAATGTCATTATTATATCACTGTTTACTTTAACATATTAAGTAATTTAAATAAATTTTTTATGTATTATATATAATATGATGTTTAATTAAGCGGTGTAATATGTTATTTTTATTTAATTAATTAGGTGTAATTTAGTATGAATTTATTATCATAAAAAAATTCTACATTCTAATATTTTTAAATATATATAACATTTAATCTTTAAATAAAATTTTATTAAAATTTTTTTAAAAAATAAAAAATCGCTCGTCGAGTGCCCACGAGGACGGACCGGGTCGCTGTGCGACCCGGCCGACCCGACCCGTCCCGCGTCGAGACCGGGTCGACCTAGTCGACCAGGTCGACAAACTTTGGTTTGACTCCCCCCCCCCTTTTTTTGCCCGCCATCTTTTTTTGCCCTTTTTAGCATGAAAATTGTCCCCAAGGACCCCAACTATAGTAATAATAATTATTTCAAATTTCATTCTAATAAAAATTATATAGATTAATTTTATTAATATATGCCTGTAATATTTATTTTTTACCAAATAGTTGTCCAAAACATGTAAAATATATAAACATGATCCAAACGGTCGAGAAATTAAAAAATATATATAATTTCATAAAAAATATGATAGAAGTATTATATATATATATATATATAGTTCGTTCAGTATGCCTCTGATCCTCCGCATGTCCCGAGCCAGTTTTGTAATACTCTTAACCAAAAAAAAATCTTCTACCCCCTCGACTCCCGTGATATGACTACGCATGTCGATCTTTGACGTTACATCGACGTCTATTAAAGAGTTTAGGCTCCACTCTCCAACACCCATCACCCCCTTCTTGACCGAATAACGATCACGCGAGTCCATCCTACAACGGACGTTGACAAAAGACTGGCAGTATGTTACAGTGGAACACGAGAAACACTGAAATGTTCTTTTTGAACTGCTCCCGACAACTTGGAGATTGAATAGTAAATTGATAATTTTATTTTCACTTTAAATTTGTGCACGCATGATTAGACAATTACTGTTGATTTTCATGATCGGATGGTGAAAACTAAACCCCATGGGATGGAATCAACCCTAGGGGGCTATTTTAATTTTTTTTAATATTTTTAGTATGGGGATGGGTGGGATTTGGGATGATTTGATACAAGCTGCCCCCAATGGTGGAGTGAATTATATCAAATTTTTATATAGATAATTTATATATGAAAATTATATTGAGATAAAAATGATCATTAAATCAAAATAATTATAAATAAATGGTGAATGATTTTACATGACAAAATTTAGATGGTAGGTTTAGCCATCACATTTCACCTCAATATATGTCACGGATGATCCGCCGATGTTAGAGAGAGAGGGATAGAGATTTGATATGATAGTTTGTTCTTCCTCTAGGTTAGTAATCACTTAGATAATCATGTTATCAATTACTATTTAAAACTCCATTGCCTAAGTTAAAAGTAAATGTCCTCCTACTTCCATAATTACAATGAGATTGTATCCATATATATAATAAGCTAATTAACTTAGTCATTATATATATATATTAATCAATAAGATTGAACTTACAATTAGTAAGCGCCTAAGTTAAAAGTAAATGTCCTCCTACTTCCATAATTACAATGAGATTGTATCCATATATATAATAAGCTAATTAACTTAGTCATTATATATATATATTAATCAATAAGATTGAAGTTACAATTAGTAAGCCTCTGTAGTTAGTAACTAACATTAGCAACCAAAATTACTATCGGTAGCTACTTGATTACATCATAATAGCAATCAAAAATAAAAATTTGTCCCTAAAATAAATAATTAGCGACTACGTAGTGGTCGTTGTTTATTTTCACAACATTTAGTGACCCTCCAAACCTTGGTCACTGACCCTTTTTAAATTTTTGCGATAAATTAATATGTTGTCGCTAATGTAAGTTTTATAGCAACTACTTTTCTGTCATTGTTGATGTATATGATCACTCGAAGGATATATTAACGACCACACATAGTGACTAAGTATAAAATGGCCGCTAATAGTATCATTTAGCGACCAATATTATGTTGGTGACTATAGGTCAACTCGTTAGCGGCCACTGCCTTTTTTTAGTCGCTATATATCATTTCTGTGACCAATTTTACGTAGTCGCTAAAGATTTGGTCTCTACAGACCATTTTTTTTATAGTTCGGAGGCGATGGCAATTGTGGCTTCAGTAGATGTTGTGAGTGATAGAGAGACGGAGATGGGGAGGGGTTGCGGCGGACCTATGTGCTTTGTGGAAGGGAGCACAGGGTGTGGACGCCTAATTTCAGACTTCCCGCAGAACTTGTTTAGCTATCATAGAAGTGACATTTTCTCTTGGATGATTGAGAGTGTGGGGTCTCATCCTTATTTAGGTAGGCTCCACCATGTCCTTTTGTGAATCCAACTTCGCGGTAAGTTGGCGGGAGGTTGTAGGGGGGCAGCGCCCCCCTGGCCATAAGGTCGGGGGTTCAGGGGCGTGAGTTCCCGAGGTGATTTTTTGAGGTATTATTATATATTTTACACAGATGCCTAGGCAACCATGGTACTGGCCGCCTAGGATCTCTAGGCGGCCAGATAGCTGGTCGCCCAGCCGACCAAGGCAGCTAGGGTACTGGCCGCCGAGACTTCAAGGTGGCCAGACTCCTAGCCATCCAGTTCCCAAGGCGACCAGAGCCTTGGCCGCCCAGCTCCCCTTGAAACGGCCATCGACCTGACTGCCTCCTGATAACGGCCAGTCAACTCCACGATCTGTCCACTCGGGCACGTACTCCGCAGTCATTCACACTCGGGGGGTCGAGACACACGTAGTCTCGCACATCCTCGCCTCTGGATTAATCAAAAAATCAGTTTGACTCTATCTTTGAAGTTTTTGGAGGGAGGCAAAATCCCCCACATACAAAAACCGGTTCGGGACAATCTCACGGGGGGTTGGACATTTCGTGAGGGGGGGAGACATTTCGAGAGGTTGGCAGTCCAGTGAGCGGAGGAGGCTGTGCGAGCTCTGAGAGCCTTTCTTCACCTCCTTCCCGTCGAAGATCTCCACAGCGGAAGAGGTTCCAAGAGGCGGCCATCGACATGGCCGCTTGCATCCCTTGAACGGCCACATATTTGGCCTCCTTCTGTTGGTCGACAGGCAAACCCCGTCTTTCTTCCTCCATTCTCTATCTTGCTGCATTTTAGTACATTTTAGTGCATTCATACATAATAGATTTTCCTAAATCCCTATCTTAAAGCGGTTTTCAATCCAAAGCATAGGGAAGGCGGATGGTCGAAAGTCTCGACCATCCCCCTTCCCAACCCCCTTCCCGGTATGACTGACCCCATTTGCATGTTTTATTTTCCTCTTTGAGCATATACTACCTCTTCTCAGGAAGAACCCATATTCTCCCGTTTCGAAGATATTCACTATCATTCTATCCCTGTGAGGCTCAGGTATAAGTCTCTAGCGATCACCCCATTTCTGTCTTTCTAATCCGTGCACTGTAGGAGTAGCATATCGGAGATGCAACCTTTCTGATGCCTACACAGGGGACAGGGGAAATGGGTCACAACAGCGCTGGGAGGAGGTAGAGGGTTGGGGAAGATGTTCGGTGGCTGCAGGGGTGCTGGAAGTGTGGGACCGATGCGGCGAGGTGGTGGAGCTGAGACGGCGTGGCTAGGTTGCAGAAGGTGGCATAGGGCGGAGTTGGTAGTGCTGGCAGCAGACTGAGGTGCAAGGTGGCCGCAATTGCATGTGGAGCAAGTGGAGCGACATACAACAATGCTAGGAGGGGTGTACAGAGGAGAATGGTGACTAGGTGGAGGGGGGGCTAGGGCACTACTGGATCCGATTCGCGATGGCCTAAGACATAGTAGGGGGAAGAAGAAAGACAGAGGAGCATGTGCTCAATCTCGAGGGTGCATGTCCCAAGATTGTCTGATTTGTCAGATTTCTCATCACAAAAAAAAAAAGCTAAAGGAGGATTGGCAAAGGGCTACATTGCACTGAAAGAGGAAGAAGAAGGCTAATGTACGGGATGGCGGTGCAAGGAAATAGAGGATACGATAAGGCATCTCACCTCACAACAAGTAAGCTCTCTCACAGCTCACAAAAGATCATTTTATTTTTCTTTCATATTCCATGCTTTTCAAAAGAGAAGTAACGTGCTTAAATAGAAGAAGCTAAACTTTAAAACTCTGCCTAAGAAATTTAAAAGATTTCAAACATCTCTTGAAAATACAAGAAAATATTGTGGGCATTAAAACATTACATGGAGAGATAAATGCCCTAATAATAACACTTGACACGGGAAACATAAAACATAAATGCAACTACAAATATTTAATGGTGGGGATCGTCTCCCGCTTCGAGTTCGATTGGGTCAAGATCTCATTGGCACTAGTCCACCAACATCAGTCAGAACTGTCATCTTGGGCCGGTGTCCTCAACAATTCCCCCTTCGTTGGAAAAGATTCGTTCTCAAATCTTGAAGTGCTGAAGCACCAACAAGACGATTGCTGTAGGATATCCCAAGAATTCATGACAGATAATCGTATAAAGAATGTCATATTGTCCCTTCTCATATGCTTTGCTAAAGTCTTATCACACAATGTCAACCTAGGACGGCTCCTGAGGTAATACAGGGTCAGGTGAGTAACTAACGGAATACCCTTAAACACCGTGTCGACAACAAACAAATCACGTTCCCATGGGTTCTGTCACATAGATTATTCTCGCATCTCTTCTTCATATTGTTCGGCCAATGTTGGATTGACCTCATAGATCACTTCTTGATATAGTTCTTCGTACTTATTGTCAACATGCATGGACTCAATAGTTGGAACTTCTAAAGCGGCCTGGGTGACCATTGTGATAGAAGCGCGCGAAGCAACTACGGGAGGTGACTTGCAGGCAACACAAAATTTGCCTCTTAGGTGTGGAGGTCACAATATGCAGGTGTGGCTCTCATGATCATAGACCACATTTTGTTCTTGCAACCAATTTCGGCCAACCCAAATATAGAGGTCAGGTGATGGAGTGATATAAGCCTAAGGTCCATCAAAATATTTTGCACGATGTACGATGGTCTCAACCTCTGAATACCTTTTCAAACTCTATAAATGCATAATTGTTCTTGACAATAATTTCCCTGTCTGTGAGAGCAGGTCGACCACACCTTGGGACACATGGTTACTATCAAGGTAGTCACTAAAATATAGAGAGATAGTTGTACCATTTGGCAAACACAACTGAGTTGGAAGGAAGAATGCATGCATCATGTTCCTTGGAAGAAACTGATTCCCAAATCTTTGATACAAAATTTAATATGGAACAATCGAGTCTATGATTTTTTAATCTATTTTTATTTTCCCCTTTTTTAAAGAAACTTTATTTTTTGTTCTTATGTTTTTTTGCTTTTTTGTTGTTCTTTTTTTGTTGACTCAACCAAAATAACAAAACCAGAGAGAGAACATGGGACGAGAGTTCAATCCATGAGAGAGAGAGAACAACGGCTAACGACGGGAAGATTTGGACGCCATTGGTGCTTATGCGACTGTCAGCCGCGAAGGTGATGATGGCGGGCCGCTTCTGGTGGTGGGTGAACACGTAGGCGGTGCTACAAGTGACGGCAATCGAATCCGGGGCAAGCAACGAGATGGCTGGTAGCGACAGGGGGGGTGGACGACGAGGGCTAAGGAGGAGCCTGCGTTGCTGGCAGTGGCGCCGAGGTGGACGTCGACGTTGATGGAGAGGCCGCTGCAGTAGTGGGCTCCAAACGAGGGGGCCATGGGTGGATGGTGTCGACGGTGACAATGTTCTCTGCAATGCCGATTGTGAGGGAAAGGAAGAAGGGGAGGCGGTGGCAACTGCGGCTTCAGTAGATGATGAGGGTGATAGGGGGAGGGAGATGGGGAGGAGTTGCGATGGACCCCTGTGCAACGAGGAAGGGAATGCAAGGGACAGGGGAAATGGGTCACGACAATGCTGGGAGGAGGTGGAGGGTTAGGGAAGATGGACAATCGACAACAATGGCTGCAAGGGTGTTAAAAGTGTGGGGCTAGTGCGGCGAGATGGAGTAGAGGCAACATGGCTAGGTTGCATAAGGCAGCATAGGGCGAAATTGGTGGTGATGACGGACGGCTGTGAAGTGCGACGCAAGGTGACTGCGATTGCGTGTGGAGGTGGAGCAGCGGACAACGATGCCGGGAGTGGTGTACAGAGGAGAATGTCGACTTGGCAGAGGGGGCGGGTGAAGGCACTGCTGGATGCGGTTCGTGATGGCTCCAGACATAGCAAGAGGAAGAAGAAAGACAGAGGAGGATGGGTGAATGACCATAGTGCACTAGAAGAGGAGGAAGAAGACTGATGTACAAGATGGCGATGTAGTGAAATAGGATGGGGCATCTCACCCCGAGACATCCCACCCCTCCATCTCAGAGGATACGCAAGACATCTCACTTAACAACAAGCAAGCTCTCACAGCTCACCAAAGATTATTTTTTTTCTTTCATATTCCAGGTTTTTCAAAGGAGAAGTTCCGTGCTTAAATAGAAGAACCTACTCATTAAAACTCTGTCTAGGGAAGTTAATAAATTTTAAACATCTCTTGAAAATATAAAAAATATTGTGGGCATTAAAACATTACATGTAAAATACAAATACTTTAATAATGACATTTGATATGGAAAACATAAAATACAAATATAAATATTTAACAATGGAGATCGTCTTCCACTTCGAGTTTGATTGAACCGAGATCTCATTGGCACAGATCCAACCGCATCGATCGAACTGTCGTCTTGGGTCGGTGTCCTCACCGGGCTCCACATGTGATAATAATGGCCTGCAACAGTGCAGGCGTCACTGCAATTGGTAATGCCATTTGTGGGGTGGATCACTGACTTCGCTGTTCCAGCAGGAATCATGTAGCCTGAATTGCATTCTGCAGTCTCGGGGTAACAAAATGGTGTTACCTGTCAGATGAAGATCTTTGAGCCCCTCGAGAGCAGCAATTTCTCTGGCAACAGTCCCTCGCATGAGACCACACGGAAACTACTAGCACATGTCCCTGCTATGATAAGAGGGCGCCTACGTCCCTGGTCTGATAAGACCGATCAGTTCTGTCCAATTGCATGTGACCATTCATTTCGTGTTGATAGCATGAATTGATTATCATCATCTACAATGGACGCAATCCCTAAGATGGAACAGGGCTCGACACAGTAACTTTACGAAGTTTGGATAAGAAACTCATCCAGAGAGAAGTACTAACCATACATCCATTACTCTCTCTCTCTCTCACAGTGGCATGAGACCTGAAATATCTGTCATTGTCCAAGGGATTTCCTTTTTTTTTCCCCCATGATGTAACAATCCAGTATATCACGTTGCCAAATCAACTAGAACAGTCCACTTCATCACACCATCATCGTTAAATAACGCATACTTTCAAACACAAGAACAGCTTAATGTGCTCTAGACTTGAAAAGTAGTAGGACAAAACCAAACGGCTATAAGTAGCTTGGCCAATGGCTTTTAAGAGAGAAAATACTTGATACTTTGAGCACAAAGTATAATACCTACACTCAGCTGTAACCAAATGTCCTGATTCTACAGCTTCAGCATCTAGAAAAAAATCGGTACAAGTAAATCAGTTTATCCAGCAACTAGCAACTGAACAACACTTCTATAAAGATGTTATTGGATGAATTGTCAGACATGTTCAAAACATATCATAGTTGTCTTTCTTACGCACAAAGTTGTCCACAATTATGAGCAAGAAAACACATTCTGCCCAAAAAGAAAATTAGACAAAAATTTTAAAATATTCAATCTTAACACGTGCCACAAAAGAAGCCAGTCAAAGATTGAAGCTGATTATTTTATGTTGTCCATTGACTCTCAAATCAACAATCTTGACATAGCACGATCCAACAGTTCTAATGTCACATTGATGCCATAGGCCTGTTTGCTGAAGGATACGGAGAAAGGATAAACCTTTTTAATCTCCTCAGCATACTCTTAAAGCCCCCACTTTGCGCATTTACTTGAAAGAGCACCTTTCCAGGGGTTTTTTTCCAAGAACTTGAAGGAACTAAACCTAATTTGTTGGGGCTTTGCTTGAAGCCTTCTTCCTGGGCTGACCTTTCTGGCTTTGCCTGGGCTTGACTTGGAGCCTATATGAAGGATATTTTTGTGGGGTCAACAGATGTACACCAATTACCGGAGCTATGAGAATTATAAATAAACATAAAGATTGGAGGGGGTTAATTCCTAAATACAGATTGTAGGGGGTGACATCTAAAAATCACCCCAAAGATGGAAAAACCCTATAATTGACTCATTCAGGTATATATCCTTAATCTGGAAATCTTGGTTCTGAACTCATTTTTGGATGATGGTATATCTTTGTAGCTCATCTCAATTTTTAAAGCAGCATGTTTGAGCACGTGATCTGGATTGTAATTCAACATATTAACCTCATGCTATGGGCATATAGGCAGCATAAAGCAGCATGCTTGAGCACGTGATCTGGATTGTAATTCAACATATTTTAACCTCATGTTATGGGCATATAGGCAGTGTAAAAAATGAGATCAAATCATGTGGTTTTCAAGCAGTTGGCTATCTATCTACTTATTGCTGTATGCATTTTCCGTGCAGACAATCCAACCATCGACTATTGTTCATCCAGTATTCCATTCCATTTATTGTCTTCAAATTCTCAGCAAAGAGATCAACTTGTTAGCTTACAATTCATTCACAAACTTCCAAATGAGCACACCGATTAGTTGAAACTTCTCTGTTCATTGGCTGCAACAAGAATATGGAAGGCAAACAAAATCGGAAAAAAGCAAATGTACACACAAAATATCGATAATTTTTTTATAAATTTCAAGATATAATTTGTTCATATTGCATTAATTTCTTGAAGAAAGGGGAACACAGATGGTCCTTCAATTTCATTCACAATTGTTCCATGTGCATCTCCAATGGAATGAAGAATTGGCTGATTCGGATTGGGATCACCGGGTGGTAATCCGATTCCGGGCGGGCTACCCCGGTTTAACAATAGGACAGGAATCGACCAATCTGAGGATGATCCTGGATGATTTGGTCAGATACAGTGCGTTTTGTGTTTTTTCCTGAAAGAGAACCGAATCGGTCTGTATCGGACCGGATCAGGGCTGGATCGCCAGTATCGGCCGATCCAGTTCCGATTCATTCTGATACAGACCGAGATTCGGATTGTAATTGAAAATCCATGATCCCCTTCTTCCTGCTAACACCTGAGACCACCTTTCCTTGGTCCCCCATCCCCAAGCCCCCTGCCCTAGCTTGCTGCTCCCAAGCACCGCACTGCCGCCGGCCGGTCGTCGCCGTTGGTCACCACCGACCAACAGCCAACAGCTCTCTTCCCTCTCCATCTTTCTTCTCTTTCTCTCTTGTTCAAAGATGGCAATACCGATTTCGATCTCAATTTTGGCCGGGACCAAAATCAAAACGTATCGGTTTCGGTTTCAGTCGAAACCGGTTTAAAACATTCAAAAAAAATCAAAAAATACAAAAAAAAAATTAAAAATCAGAAAAAATATAATCAGATTAAAAGTAGCAAAATTCATTAGACATGTATTTGACTGTAAAGGAATTGAATTAAGTGTAATAAACATTAAGTAGACATTGGGCATGTTAAACTAATATTCTTGAGTACATATTAAGCATGAAGTAGGTTCAAGCAATACAATAAACATTACAAACACAGTAAATGTTATAGAAATTAAATGATCATTACCTAAATGATGATGCACTAATATGAATAATAACTAGAAAAACCTTCTCCCTCATCATCTGACTTCTGATGTTGATACCCATAAAAAAGTTGTGAATATTCTGTATATTCACTGTAACCAAACAATGATGTAGCCAAGTCCTACATCCCTCTTTGGATCCCTCTTGGAGTGTAAGATTGTTGGCTTGATTAGAATCCATAATTATCATAAGAAGCAGAACCTTGAGGATGAGAAGAGGATGCTGACCCATAACTGCTACTGGGTGGAACTGGATGGAATTGAAATTCTGGTTGATGACCCCACCCATACATGTCTGCTTCCTATTGGCCACCTCCATAACCTGATGGATGTCCATATTGGCTCTGTGAATCATATCCTCCTTCACTATAACTGTATCCTCTGCCTGTGTCAACGTGGAAGGAGGAAGTAGGTGCATATGTGCCATCGCCAGTGGTAGCACCTGCAGCTGCACTGGGATCATCATCATCAGCATCATCAGAACCATGAGAAACCAATTGCCTTCTAACCTTTGGCTCTGTTTTTTTTCCCTCTTTTGGTGTGATAATTTCATTCATCTTTGAGAGGAGTCCTTTTCCCCTTGGCGTGTGCCTCACATAAATTTGCTTCAACTGCTTAATTGCCAGGTCCTCTTGAGCAGCAGTACTAGTCCTCTTAGTTATCTCATACACTGATGTACTTCTTTTTAAGGATGGAAGTGACTTGACCATTCTAAAAGTGACTGGCCTGCTATCTGATTCTGAGTGTCTACTTGGCTCAAACTCAGGCTGCTGCTCAGTGTCGTGAACAAACAAAGTTGGGTCCTCTCTCTGGTGCGCACGAGTCTCTCTGGCCCTCTTTGTTGGTCTTCTGAATTCTGGATCCCTTGGCTCATCTTCATCTAATATGCCCTCTGCCCATGTTCTACCATCAACATCAAAAACGGCCTCATCAACCTGCTCGTGTATCTCAACCCAAGACTGCAAGGGATTGTCATAATTAAATAATGCGTTCACATCAATTTCTAGAGTTGTATCCTCTGCAACGCGTTTGGCCCGCAGCTGTTGTCTCAACTTCATATTTTTTATTCTCAGTCTCATATTGTAGTGACAGTAAACCAATTTTTCTAACCGTTCAGCCTTTAACCGATTGCGAACCTTTGAGTGTATAAGGCCGAACGCTCTCCAATTTCTTTCACATTGGCTTGTTGATGTTTGACTGAGCACCCTAATTGCAATGAAAGCCAATGCATTAATGTCCACATCTCGGTTGTTCACCATTATCCACCAGTCAGCTGTTCCACCAACCATAAACAAATAAATGTAAGATGTAAATAAAGATCAATTCTCCATGATGTACTAATACATATTGACTCAATTTAAGCACAAAGATTTAGTATACCTGGGCTCACTCCTCCCACAGCGTATTGCAATTGGGAGTCAGAATATGTCCCAATCCTCATTCTATAATTGTTCATCTATAAGAATAAAGTAATATATTAACATAACTACTTAAGTAAATTCTATACGTCTTAAAGATAAAATCAATAAAAGTCAACCTCTATTTCGGCCTGAAGTCTCTTTTCTGGTGTCCTCGATAAACGACTGTTGCACCCGTAATTTTCTCGAAATACTTCGAGAATTTCATTCCGAAACAACCGACGGAAAAGATACATTGTAGCGCCGATGTCGTCGGACCGCGGAGTACCTCCATGATTTAGGGTCTATCGGCCCGATCATATTATCACAAGTGGCGTCGCAGCAATGGAGGCTAAGAGGAAGACATGCATGCACACCTGTCAAAACAGCCGAGCAAGTGTATCACACGGCACGGACGGGCGCAATGATTCATTCCCACGCGGCGACGCACAACCCAACAACAAACAAGATGGTCCTCCACTCCCGCGTAAGTCTTCACCGACGAACGGCCGCCACGCGACAAAGAACGGGCCTCCGCGGGCTACAAACGCTCCACCACGGCTTCTCCTCAGCCCAGGTTGACAGAAACGGAGCAAAACGACACCGAGAGAAGTCAAAAAGGGGTGCGCGGAGGCCAAATGACCCCTCTAGGCTTGCATCCCGGGAGGAGGGGGCGGGGGCTTGCACGCCCAAAGCAGGGTCAAAATGACCCCGCTGGGTGGTGCCACCTGCGGGGTCATATGACCCCGATGGGTGGTGCCACCCGTGGGGTCATTTGACCCCGCTGGGTGCGCGCCACCCGTGGGGTCAAATGACCCCGCTGGCCCGATCCCGTTCGTGCTCAAAAAAGAAAGGGAGAAAAAGAAAAAAGGAAAAATGAGGGAGAGGGGTCAAAAATCAGTTTTGCCACCCCACCTTGACAGAAAAAAGGGTTTTTGTACCCCACCCTGTCAGAACCGGGACAATTTTCCTCATTTGACTCCTCTGGTAGCCAGAGGAGTCATTTGACCCCTCTAGGTAGTCAGAAGGGTCATTTGACCCCTCTAGGTTATCTTCCCGTGCGCCAAAATCAAAGAAGGAAAAAGGGGTGGAGGGGTCAAAAAGCCTTTTTTCCATCCCAGAGGGGTCAAAATGACTTTTTTCCACCCCACCTTGACAAAAATAAGGGTTTTTGCACCCCACCCTGACAGAATTGAAGGATTTCTCCACGGTTTTGTCAACATGGGTTCTCCCACCTTCTATAAATAGACCCCCAAGGGTCCAAGTGGGGGACGACGAAAAAGAGGTTACGAGAGACACACGGACAACTACGTACGAAGAGCACCCGGAGGAGTTTGTTCTGTTTGTCTTGGCCTGTGAGGGGTAAGTCCCCGGGTCTTGTACTTATGCCCCTACGGGGTATTTTTGTAATTACGCCCCTCAGTGGGCCATGTTGGTAATTATGCCCCTCAGCGGGCCATGTTTTGTAAGTCTTTACGTCCGGGACGACTAAGTTATATGGTTCCGTCCCTACAATGGCGGAATCACAAAAATGTCCTCCCTAGGACCGTAAGAGAGGAAATTCCTGTAATTTGCAATTTTACCCTGCGATCTTTTGTAATTGTGACTACGTCCCTACCTCTAGCTTTAATGCGGACTTTTGTACAGTCGACAACTCGCCGACAACTCTTGTACTCATTCGGACTATAAAAGCACTCAGCATATTTTATGTATGTCCTCGGGGAAAAATCACAAGAAAACCCCTCAACTTGTGAAAATCGTACATATACCCCTCCTTTGACAAATTTGACACATATGAGTCTTCTATGAAGCTATTGTCGCTCCTTTCGCCCTGGGAACAACGTAAGCTCAGTTCGACACTCAGATGTCACCCCAACCCTAGGTCTGTTCAGGATAAGGTAAAATTACCAAAATACCCTTACGACCTAGAAATGGCCCCAGTGTCCTCAAAACCCTCCAGAAATGGCCTCAATGCCTTGGGAAGTCAGGAACCCGATCTTACTTCCATTTCAGCCCAGAAATTTCAGAAATACCCCTGGCCTAGAAAATTACCAAAATACCCCTGGGTTGGTAGAATTACCAAAACACCCTCGGGGTCTAGAAAATCTCCCTCTACTCAAAAATGCCTTTATCATCTTCATATTCCCAAATCCTAGGGTTTTGCCCAAACATGGCCTCAGTTAAAACCCTAACCTAGTCTTTGTTGTTAGTCGGTGGTGAGTGAGTGGACATTGTGAACCCTCCAAGAGAGTTTGCCCTCAACATCGGAACCCCTATAGAAGATTTTGGAATTTCTTTTACAGTTAAACAAAGGTGTTCGGACGTTAGGCCGATGTAAATCAATATTGACTCCGGTCAGTGGAGAAAGGTCCAACACTCGAACCCAAATCGTCTGGATATGATGCGCACCCACGGAATAACCCTCTCTATGCAGAGGAATGTCTCTTTTCAACAAGACATTTATTGTTTATTTTTCCTACGTGAAAATATTCCGTGTCTCACAGACTGGCACGCCCGGTGGGACCTTTCCCGCCTTTCTTCTCTCTGTCAAAGAAAAGTCTCTAAACCTCCCTCAAGGTTCTGATCTCCCTCCTCTTCCTTTTACAGGACGGGAAGAGGAGGGCACACTTCTCTCTGTTCATTTGAGAGTTCTTCGTGCATCCGCACGTTTCTTCATTCGTGCTACGCACCACCACCACCACCCACAACAACAACAGCGATGGCCGCCGTTACCTACGACCCCGAGATCGTCGCCAACCACGCAAGGTTGGGATACCTAGCGACCCCGCTTGTTTTCGGCGACTTCCCAGCAGTCGTCGGCTCGCCCTTTTTCCTGGGTGTTGTGCCCGTGGTCGAGGTCAGCTCAGCCACGGCTGTGACAAGAGCTCCTGAGGGTGTCAGACCCTCTACTACAGCAACCGGCCGGGTCCGCCCGGTCAGGAAGGCAACCGTCGAGGGTGTTAGGCCCTCGGCCCCAACAGCCGGCCGGGTTCACTCGATCAACAAGATAGCTCCTGAGGGTGTCAGTCCCCTCACTGCAGCAGCCGGCCGAGTCCGCCCGGTCAAGAAGACAACTGTCGGGGGTGTTAGCCCCTCGGCCCCAGCCACTGGCCGGGTTAGTCCGGTCAACAAGGCTGCCACTGAGGGCGTCAGGCCCTCGGCCTCGTCAACTGGTCCGGTTCGCTCGACTAAGAAGACGATTACTGAGGGTGTCAGACCCTCCGCTCTAGCAACTGGCCGGGTCAGTCCGGTCAACAAGACCGCCATTGGGGGTGTCAAACCCTCAATCTCAGCAGCCGGCCGGGCTCGCCCGGTCAACAATACAACTAGCGGGGGCGTTAGACCCTCGGCCCCATCTACTGGTTGGGTTCACCCGGCCAAGAAAATAACTATAGAGGGCGTCAGACCCTCTGCTTCATCAACCGGCCGGACTCGCCCAGTCAAGGAGACCATCCTCGGGGGTGTCAGACCCCCTGCTACAGCTTCTGACCGGGTTCATCCGGTCAACTCTTCAATTGGTAAGGGTGTCAAGCCCTTCATCCCTACAATCAGTCGAGCTAACTCGACTGCCACGTCAACGACTGAAGGTGCCAGGCCTTCTGCCCCAGTTATTGGCCGAGTCTTCTCGGTCAATCAAGTCACCGCTGACGTCGCCCCTGCTCAACGGCACCAGACCCACTGCGGCCACCCTTAGAGGTACCGCCCCTGCTCAATGGGGGCAACACCGTCGCCCTAATGACACCATACCTACGGTAGGCGTCACCAACGTCGCCCCTGCTCAACGGGGGCAACGTCGTAGCCGAAAGGGTACAAAGCCTGCAGCGGCGACATCTCGTTCCGGCAAAACTGTAATTGTCGGAGACATCGCATCCGGCTCGATGGAGGCGAGTCGATCTTGCCATGGGACACCCACGTCCCGACTGTCTCTACCTCCAATCGCTTCGAGCTCCTTCGACAAGTCCGGGAGGACGGAGGGAAAATAAAGCAGCCCGATGTATCGGCGGCAACTCGGTCCATTGCAGCGACCCAAGTCTCGAGGTCCCCGGTCTAAGACAGGGGGGCAACCCAGTGGAGGAGCGCCACCTCCAGTTGAAGAAAACTTGGGTCACCAAGGAGGAGGCCCGAATCATAAGGCGCGCGAGGGCGGAGGAGCCCTTCCGCACGTCGGATCTGCACCATATGCGGAGTCCGACAAGCACTGAAGCCTCGACCTCTCCGAGGTCTACAACTCAGCCCCTGCGAGGGCAAAGGCGTCGAAGAGTCGGCAAGAAGGTGCGGCCGACCTCCCCGTGGGCCAGTTCTACATACACGGAGGAGGATCGTTCCCCTCAGACTTCTACATCCCGAGTGTCTGTCTTTGACAGACTTGGGAGGCCGTCCAAGTCGGATCGACAACCACCTAGGAAGAAACGGGTGGTCCAGGTGACCAATGACACAGTCAAAGTGTTCACCTGTTACGCCACTTCCGGCGACAAACAGCCCGAGGACACCTCGGGAGAGCTCAACCAACCTCTCCAATATTTGACGAGGTCAAGGCCGGTCTCCCGGATTCTAGCGCAGACGCAGCAAGCACCGGCTGCTGGGACATCTCAGCCCGAGCCGGCACGGCAAGAAGAGCGTCAGGAGGATGTCCATAGCATTGACGGGGATAGCAACCCCGCACATGAAGACCTTGGGAGAGAGGTTCAAACTCTCACGCTGGAAGAGCTTCGGCGTGAAAATCAAGAGTTGAAAAACCTCCTGCAGTCATCATTGCGTGAAAAGAAGGTTCATGCTCCGCCTCCGGCGGTACCTACTGGGACGGAACCACAACATCCTCCCATTCCAGCCGCGGCCAACGCCTCCGCCACTGCTGCAAAATTACCAGTGACGGTGGAGTTTGAAGTGCCGCAACATGAAACCAATGCGCGGTCGTCTGTGACCCCTGCTGCAAAAAGCCTCATTGCGTAGAAGCAGATGATCGAGCGCATTGTGGAGGCGAAGTTTGCTCAGCATGGAGAGGGGATGGCCACCGTCGATTTGTACAGCGTGCCATATCCCCTCCACCATCAATTCAAGAAGCTTCCACCCGATTGCCCGAAGGCTCCGAAACTCCAGAAGTTCAATGGGCAGGGCTCTCCACATCCAGGTTGGCAGTATCGGCCGAAACCGATACGTTTCGGCAGAAACGTATCGGTTTCGGCCTATACCGACACCGAAACGGGCCTTTGCACTGTAGCAGGTCCGATACCAAAAAATAATAATTTTTTAATGGTTTCGGACCGAAACCGTCCGATTTCGGCCGAAACCTAACCTGTTGCCCCCAATTTTGGCCTTTTCTAACTGTTTTGAACCGGTTTCGGCCGAAACCGATACCGAGTCGTATCGGTTTCGGACCCGGCCGAAACCGAGTCCGAAACCGACACTGCCATCCTTGCTCCACATGAACACCTGGCCTATTACATGACGGCCATGGGTGAATTGGCGCTGGAAGAGGCATATTTGCTGCGGTAATTTGCCACGTCATTGACTGGCACCGTCTTCCAATGGTACTCCAGACTTAAGCCCAACTCTGTAGCTGATTGGGCTGACATGCAAAAGAAGTTCGTCGACCGTTTTCAGATGGTCGAATGCAAAATTTCCCTGGCGGAACTCTGTGCCCTCCAGCAGAAGAAAGGTGAAACGACTTTGGACTTCATCAAGCGATGGAGGGACGTCAGCATGCGCTGCGATAATCCTCCGACGCCTGAGGACGCCATCACCATCTGCCGCAGGGGTCTCTCGGCAGAAGTCAGTGAAAAGCTCCTGAGCTCCAATATCAGGGGCTTCGACCAGTTGAATACGGTGGTAGCGGAGATTGAAATGTTCTTCGCTGATCACCTGGTACAAGCCCCTGCAAAAGGCAAGTCCTCCAAAGACCGTCTGGCTAGCGGCAAGGAGGTAAATGCTGTGGACTTCTCCCCGACAAATGGAGAAAAGGGAGAAGGAAAATTCAAAGGCAATGGCAAGAAGCCTGATGCCAAAGCAAGTGCGTCTCGGTTGGCGGAGAACATGAAGACGCCTTACTCCTTCAGGAAAAAGCATACCAAGATGCTCTTTGATCTATGCATGAAGGAGCAGCTCATCACACTGCCAGATCCGCGGAAGCCCTCAGAGGTGGACAAGACAGATGACCCTACCTATTGTGTGTATCACCGAAGGTTGGGTCACACCATCGGGGACTGCTATGTTTTCAAAAACATAGTAGAAGAGCTCATCCAAAAAGGCTTGGTAAATATGTTGGGCCATGCAGTTGACCCACCACAGCCGCATACTTGGAGTCGATCAAATCGGTCGGCTAATGTGGTCCATAGGGTAGCGATAGTTTCGAGCTCTAACGCCTCCGAAGCTGGGCCGTCAAATCAACAGCTCAATGGCGGTCCCAGAACCACTCATCCCTCACTCCCTGAGTGTTTGGCATTGTGGAGGACTATTCGAAAAATCCGAGGAGAAATCCGGCAATTGCAACTTGAACAAAGGCGTCTGTTGCAGTTCCTGGAGAGCATTGATCAGCAGTTGTCCACATTCCCCTTTGGCCCATTTGCCAGGGAGTTAGCTTCAGCCCACATACGGGAGGCAGGTGTACCACCTACTGCCCGGGCTCCGCTCAGGGGTTGGCTCTCTGAAGAGTCTTCAGATTCATCTGAAGACGAGGAGGATTCACTAGAAGGCGAGGAGGCTCCACTTCAAGTCCAGCTGCCAGAAAAGCTATACTCTTTCCCTTGGGAGAAGACTCCAAACATCTTCTTCGCATGTCAGCGGGCGGGACTGATTAACCCGTCACCCGTGGAGTAAACACCACGTGCTGCATTTCGTCAGGGCTACTACCCGTACTATGAGGTGATAGGCCATATCATCCACGATTGTGAACCATTCAAGGACCTCGCTGAGGACTTAATCAGGCGAGGGAAGGTCAATATGGGTGAATTCCTGGTCGATCCACCTTAGCCGCATGTACAGAGGAGCCTTCACTTCTCCGTCAATGTCATACATGCTGCAGCAGCTTTCCAAATCCCGGAGCCACAGGAGGAGGGAATCAGTTCCCAAGGAGTCAGTTCCCAGCCACCTAAATCCACATTGTGGTACTCAGGGTGGCGACCCTCTCATTAGGGTTCTTTCCCCAAGGAGGACACTGAGAAGATCTTTGACAAGCTCTTGGAAGATGGTCGGGTGCTGACACATGATCCGCCGGCTTATTACAATGAGACGGCCAAGAGTCACCCCCGCTACTGCAAGTACCATGCCAGGGTGTCACATCCCACCCGGCAATGTCCGGAAGTCCAAGATTGCATTGAAGTCCTCATTCAAAGAGGAGAGATCGATGCGTAGGGAAACTCTACGACGAGGCGGCGTCTTGAAGAGGCCGCTAAAAAGATTCTCCAGCAAGTCCAACAGGAGTAGACCAAGCTGCGTGGGATCAGACCCACCGCTCAGCAAGTTCAACCGGACAGGTCTTCGGGCAGTGGTGATCCCCAGCCAAACCCCAAAGGCAAGGCTAAGTGCGAGGGGCCTAGGACCCAAAGTCCAAAAAGCCAAGCCGAAGGGGAAAGTCCCAAACCTTTGCCCAGGCCGGGCCAGCCCGGCATCGTCATAAGGGAAAATCCTCCGTCAGATGACAAAGGCAAAGCCAAGGTGCGGAAGCCTCAAGCCAAAGCTCTTGTCGAGCCAATAAGGTCGCCAATTGTAGAAAGACCTCAGCAGCTCAAGCAAGCCAAGCCACCAGCCCAGACAAAGTCGGTGGAGTTACAAAGCCCCTAAAGGCCCCACGGTGGACTGGCAGAATTCCAGGAGTTACCTCCGGAAATAATTGCTCAAGCGATCAATGCCACTTTCCAAGCTCAGCCGGAGGAGGCCAATTAGACCAAGGTTGTCCCCAGAAAGAGCCGTGGCACTAAGGCTCCTAAGCAGCCAGCCCGGAGCAAAAAGTAAAATTCTGGGGTCAAACAAGTCCCACCTCCGAAGCAAAGTCCTCTTTCTTCTCAAGAGGCGGCACGCCAAAAGAAGCAAGAGAAGAACCGTAGAAAGAATTTGAAGAGGAGGTTGAAGAAGCAAGCTGAGCAAGCAGCAGCTACGGAGGCCCCTATGGAGCCAACTCCTTTACAAAGACTTCAAAAGGTTATAGATAAGCTCGAAGAATACACTCCCTCTCGTCCCACCAGGATTGTCACCCTGGACGAATACATTCCTTGGGACAAGCTTGGGCGTAAAGCCCGGCTTCTGCAATGGCTCCGAGATATGACTCACCGTCTTGAAGAAGGTGAAGAGTTCTCAATCCCGGATGAGCTCTCCTTATTCTACAAAGATGAGGAGCTCACTGTCGAGATGCTCGAGGAAATGCTGCAAGAGCTCTCCTGCAACATGGTGGCGATCCCGCCGCCTGACAACATTTACTGTCCTGCGGCTGATGACACCGGGGGCAAGGCTCCTATGGCAACATATCAACGTCGCTCGGCGAGAAATGGCCGGGGACGTGGCCGAGGTCGTGGCCGAGGACGTGAACGTGAAGGTCCCCTGACTCTTGACTGGGTCATAATATTAAGAGGGGAGAAGTCGGGTCCTGTCCTAGAAACCCAAGTTCGGGGAATCCCTTTCATCCTCAGCCCCTCAGAGGGTTCAGGCCCCATCTCAACGGCTAAGCCGGGTGGCATCTGTTGTGCCCCTTGTGCTTTGATGAATGTGGTGTTTTAATGATAGCAACATGAATGAGTCACCACATTGAATGACAGCAACATGAATGTTTATAACTGATATGCTCTGTGGAAAATGCATAACTGATATACTCTGTGGAAAATGCATATGACTGTGACTGGTATATTCTCTGGAGAATGCTTGAGTATGTTATATCTGATCTATTCTGTGGAGAATGCATGAGTGTGCTAAATCATGCAGTGTTCCATACTAAGTGCATAATGTGTTTTGTGCTTGAATTAAGATCGGTGCATTGCTTCTTCTGTGCATATACTGCATCAGTGCACTTAGATGGGCCAACCCCCTTCCTTGATGGGTCGACTGCCTCAGAACACAAGTCTATACAACTGTCCATCTTACTTAGTGTCTCATGCAGCGTCAACGCTGTAAGTGTGTACATTGCATTCTCAAGTCTGCAGCGTCAACGCTGTAAGTCTATACAGCCTCTGTGTGTTCTATGCATTTCACAAGTCTACACACTCAGCATAGTCTATACGCACAGTTCGTGGACAAAGTCTGTACATCGCCCTAGATTGCATTAGCAAGTCTATACATTGTCAGGGCTTCATGCACTAAGTCTATACAGGCTTAGTTTGTACATCGGTTTGTTCACGCTTCATCGTGTCTGTACATTGTCAGTGCATCATGTAAGTCTGTACAGAGTCTTGTTGAAAGTTTGTACATCGTCTTCTTATTCATGCATAGCATGCATTGTTCATGAACTCTGTACAGCCCAAGTCTGTACATCGCATCATATTGTTCATGCAGTGTCTTGGTGAAGTCTATACATCGTTTCACTGTACAAGTCCATACAATGCATGCTCATTCAAGTCCACACTTTGATGCACTGTAAATAGCTCGAGGTGAAGTCTGTACAGCCATTGCCTTCATATAGGAAGTCTGTACATCCTACTGCACTGTAGCTTTCACGGAACCAAGTCTATACACTGATGCACGTTGTGTTTTGTCGAAGTCTGCACATTGCTGAATGATCTGCAAGTCTGTACACTGGTCGAGCATTCAAGTCTGAACATCGGCCAAGTCTACACATCGGCACTGTAGCTTGCTTAGCTCAAGTCTATACATCCGTTTGCACAGCACATGAACTCTATACATTGCACTGTTCATGCACGGCACAGCAAGTCTGCACAACGTCCGTCTCATTTAGCGTCTAAGGCAAGTCTATACACTGGAAATTGAAGTGTGTACATTGAGCGTCTCATTGAGCGTCTCATGTAAGTCTATACATCACATTGGACTTCAGGCTTTACAAGTCTGTACAGAGCTTTCGTCTCATGCATTGTCTAAGCTAAGTCCATACATTGGACTGTAGCATCTTTACCCACGTTCTATGCTTCAAGTCTGTACATCCTTCAAGGGGCCAAGTCTATACATTGTGTCGTTCACATCTTCAAGTCTGGACATTGCCCAGTCTGCTTCGCAAAGTCTATGCATCCATTGGTTCTTAGTTGGGCCATGTCTATACATTGCCCAGGCTACATAACGTCAAGTCTTTACATTGAACTCTATACATTGCATGCAGTTGTGCTTCACAAGTCTACACATTGCTGTTCTTCACAGCAAGTCTATACACTGCTCACTCATATAGGAAGTATGTACATCGCATAGCTTCACATATATGAAGTCTATACTTTGAGGAGAGTCTATACATTGCATTGGCTTTGTGCTGATGGGTCGACACCCCCCTCCAGATGGGTCGACCCCCAGATCAGCAAGTATGTACAGAGCTCTGCATTGTTCAGCATCATAAAGTCTATATAATGCATTGTTTTCTTAAAGTCTGTACAGGGTTTATACTTAACCTGATAAGTGTTCTCTTCTGTCTGACAGGTGGTCTGCTCGTGGAGGCTAATGAAGGGCACGTGATCCGAGGGCTGACAGGAAGCTGACACGTGGCCAAATATCTGGGCGGGAACTGTGGAAGCCACACGCGCCCAGTGCTATCTCCTGCTGTGACTGCCTATAAAAGGAAGCCTTCGTCCAACAGAAGAAGAAGATCGAAGCTGAGAGATCAAAGGGAAAAGTCTATACAGTGAGATAGTAGTAGCAGAGGGCTTTCGATCCACGGAGAAGAAGAAGAAAAGAAAAAGAAGAAGAGCAGAAGGAAAGGAAGAGAAAGAGAGAGCTAGAGAGCTCGAGCAGAGTCTGCAGAGAAGAAGAAGAGAAAGAAGTTGAGAAGAAATAGTGAGATCGAGAGAAGAGGAGAGCAGCTGTCTGAAGATCAGTCTTCACTGGACCGTGGATCAAATCCAGGCCAGTCAGCTCATTCTGAGCCACATTGTGCTTCATCGCTTTTCAGCTTTCAGTTGCTGTTGTTATTTGCTTTTGTTTTTCGTTCTAAACCTTTCTTCAAGCTGTTAGTCAGCGATTGCAGTGGTGGACTCCACTGGACGGCTAAGCTGTATTGCCCAGCGGTTTGCAGAGGTGCATCCTCTGGACAGCAAGCTGTGAGGCTCAGCGGGCGAAGAGGATTCCTCGGACGGCAAGCTGTGTTGCCCAGCGGTTGTATGGCAAGCTGTGATGCCCAGCTGTTCAAGCTGTGAGTCAGCGGAATCCACACTCGGTTTGAGTGTGGGGTGGATGTAGGTCTGCAGGACCGAACCACCTAAAAACCTCTTGTGCACTGTGGTTTGATCTCTTTGTGTGTTTGGCGCTAGATGCTTGCATAGGGGCGATATGGCTTGATTGCATACCATGTGCTTGACTGTGGTATTGAGTGTTCTTTGATTTGTTATTCCGCTGTTGCTCTTTGTCCTTCTGAAGAAGGTAGATTTAATTCCGCAGTTCTTAGTATTAGATTTAATTAGCCTTCAGATTGTCTAATCTGTCTTGTTAGCATTCTAGTTTTTAATTGGGTGAAATATTTATAAGGGCTATATTCATTCACCCCCCCCCTCTGAATACTGCACCGAACCCAACACTTGGTATCAGAGCGGGTTGCTGTGCATAGGATCTAACAATCCGCAGCAGATCCTGCTAGCTGTTGGTGCATTTCAGAGTGGGTCTTTTAAGATCGTGTTTTGTTTCACTGAATTAGTGCTTTACTTTGCTCATCTGTTTTAGTGCATTTCTTGTCAATTGTCCTGTGCTTTGAATCTGCTTGTTATCTGTTTTGATGGCTCATCCACCGATATTCAGAGGTAATGACCTTGGCCCATGGCTGGAAAAGTTGCATCGGTATGTAAGGACAACCGATCCTGATTTGTGGAAGGTAATGACTCATGGCTCATACAAACTGTCGAAGGATAAATCTAAATGGACCAAGAAGGATAAAATGAAAGACTCCATCAACTCTAGAGCATTGATTATGGTAAAAGCATCAATTGACAGAGCACTAATCTCATGCGTCTCATCCTGCAGGTCTGCCAAGGAAATCCTGGATAAGTTGAAGACTGCTAGCGATAGAGATAATGATCGATGCATGATGGCTCAAGGAAGTGAACCAAGTAGCAATCAAGATGAAGAACAAGACGATGATCAGGTAAACATCTTCGAAAATTACACCCTGGATGATTGGATTGTTGCATATAATGAACTGCTGGAGTCTTATGATCATTTGAGAAAACAACATAAGAAAATGAAAAAGAAAATTGATAAAAGTAATTCTAATTCATCTTGTGAAAAGTGTTTGGAAATAAATGAATTATATGATAAATGTCTTTCTGAGAATCACATGAATTTGATGCAAATGTGCCTATTGAGAAAGGAAAACCAAGAAAGTTTCAACAAAATTTCCGAATTAGAAAGTCAGCTGAAACTGAAAACTAATGAACAATTGATGAATCTAGAAGAGTTGGAAAGGATTAAGGTTGATCTGAAGAAATTGAAAGCTGAGAATGTAGAATTTCAAAAGAAAAATGAAAACCTTATGGCTAGATTAAATGAAATCAATGGAGAGGTTTCACACTCTTCTTCTGCTGAATCAAACTGCAAAATGTGCTCAGCTCTAAGAGAACGTAATGAAGATCTTTATAGTGAGAATGAATGGCTGAGTAAACAAATTATCTCACTTAAAGAGGATCACAAAAACTTGGTGGCTGAGAAAATTAGAGTGGAGGAAAGAGAAGAGGAGCTAGTTGAAAAGTTGGAGCTGATGTCTGGAAGTGGAAAATGCAATGAAACAGTCATGAAGCTATCTGAAGAGAACAAAGAACTGAGGGAACAAAACAAGAAACTGATGGTTTTAAATACTGTTTTCTCACATAGGTTTCTGACTGTCGAAAAAGGAAAATCTGTTATTAAGGAAGCTCAATCACAAAGACTTGAGGAAGAAAACACTGAACTGAAAGCTGAAGTTGAAAAATTAAAGTTGTTAAATACTGGCTTATCTGAAACACTTCTCACCTTAAAGAAGGGAAAGCTCACTTGTGATGAAGAATCACAAATGTGGAACAGTCTAGAACAAGAAATTGAGAAGTATAAAACTGCAAATAAAGTCTTAAGTGAATGTGTCAACTGCAGTGAACAGGAGATAGCCAGTTATGAGCTTCACATAACATCTTTGGAAAATAAGATTCAGGATCTAGAAAAATTAGCATCCAATTCTGCTAAGAATGAAAGAAAAATAAAAACTGTTGTGAAAAGGAAGGATGATAGTTCAAAAGGGGGAACAAACTGTAATTCTGATGTTGAGAAAATTACTAGAAACAGCTATACACTACCTTTGTGCAAAGTTCTGATGTAGCTGGTACTTCAAAGCAATCCCCAAAACAAAATGAAAATCAGAAATCACCTTCATCAACTGTATTTCAGTTCAAAGCACAGAAAAATGAAAAACAAACAAAAACTGTTAAGAACAGTCAGAAATTGAAGAAGAAGGGTCAAATAAAGAAGGTAAAGAATATTCATGTTCATGGCCTAAAATCTGTTAGCTCAGTTGAATCTGATGGTGTACACACTGCTCACAATTCATCCACTCACTCGCATGCATCTGAGAAGGAATTCTCATGTTATTATTGTGGCAAGGTAGGGCATATCATGGATGATTGCAGAATATTGAAAGAAGATGAGCATGCAAATAAAACAATGCATTCAAGGAAATTATCTGATAGAAACCATGCCACTAAGAAATCTAATGTATCGTGTTATTACTGTGGTAGACGTGGTCATCTAATGAATGCATGTTTTAAACTGAAAGAAGACAACAATGTGAATTCTAGATTTTTCACACATGCTCATGACCCACATGGATATAAATCTACTTCAGGCCAGCATATCATATGTTTCACTTGCAACAAGCCTGGACACAAGGCAAATGAGTGCTGGACTGAAAATTCTTGGGGCAACAAGAACTCAAAAGGCAAGCACCTTAGGTGTTTTGAATGTGGTAAGCATGGGCATGCAGTCAAGGACTGCTGGTATGCTCAGGGAAATCACTTTGATTCCAAACTTGTCAGATTCCTTGCAAATAGAAATTTTTTGGGTAGAAATAAAACTGTTTTTAAAGGAAAGACACTTGTATGTTCTGAATGTGGAAAACCTGGCCACCGAGCTTCTGAATGCTGGTGGGCAGGTAATGGTAAATCAAAATTTCATGCAAGTAACAGAAATCTTCATGCTAACTCACATAGATTCCATGATTATACAAATGTTCACAGAAAGAATTCAAGAGCTGTTACATCATGCAGATATTGTGGTAAATCTGGTCACTCTATGGACAATTATTTTCTGATGAAATTTGATGACCATGTTGCTAAGAAACTGTTTAGAACACCTGATAGGGGTAATTCAGGATCCAAGACTTCTTGGGTTCCTGCAGGATCAAAATGATTGTCTTGCTGCAGGTGTGCCTTGGAAATAAATAAAAGGGGTTGAATTTAGCCAAGGCACTCAAAAAGGAAAAACCCTAGGATTCAATTCGTCAGGTCAGTTCTGAACTTTGTTTTAAATTCATCATCTGAAATTGTTGTTTTTGCTTGTTTGATTTTTGATGATCTCTTCTTGTCTAGCTGATCAGTCTGTATTCCAGACTCAGCTACTGAAGTTAAATTCTGCTCAAATTGATGTTGTCTTGCCATCTATTGCACTAAGTGTGAATGATTCTTTAGTGCAGACAGTTGATGCATTATATAGACTTTGTGTCAATACAATTGTATGATTGTTGCTAAATGCATAACTTGCACTGAGCTTGAATGGGTCATTTAGTGCTACAGTCAATGCATGTGTCCAATGACTGCATATCATAATGATCTGTCTATGCTAAATTGATTTATCTTGAAAAGTTGATTGCTTTCTCATGATGCTATTTGAATAAAGAATGCTCTGATGTTTGAGTAAACATTCTGTATAGCATGTTAAATCTGATTTTTGAATCTGAGTTTTGCACATTATTTCATGTTCAGCATTGTCAGGTTTAGATTTTCTGAATTCTCCTCGTACATGATTTGCATATTGATGATTGTCTGAAATTGCATATGCATACATATAGTGAATGCATTGCGCATCATCATACTGAAAACTCCAAAAGAAGTAACTGTCTACATATAGAACTGCATTGGCACTGCAATTGTCATTAATGGCCATCATGGTATATTAAATGGAACAGTGCTGAAAGGCAGATGGAGTATGTCTTGATACTACTGCCATGTGTGAGGTGGTCCTTGGACCAAGTCATCCGCCCAGTACCATGGGTCTAGTTTTCATATAGAACAGTGTACTGCATATCATCAATTTGAAGAAAATTAAATTTGAAAAGAAATGATTCATTGCATATCATGCATTTTGTCAGGGGGAGCTTGTTTGCTGTTGCTTGGTCATCATGCTCTCCTTATCAGAATTGTTGCATACCTCTCATATGAAGGGCAGTGCATATCATAAAATTTCTTTTTAAAAACCTAAAAAGAAATTCATTGTATCTAGACAGGGGGAGCATTTAGAATTGGTGTTTTGATTGTCACATCCTGAACACCTCTTGTCTAATAATTGATCAACTCTCATCTGATGTCATATTTCTCTCTCTTGAAAAAGGATTCTGCCTTCTATTTGTTGAGCTGCTAAAGAAGAGTTTCTTTCAACTCCCTTCATGATACTATCTGTCAGCTGATCTGTCTGAATTCCAGACTCAGCTACTGTGTGTTGATGTTCACTCTTCTAAAACATTCCTCTACTGGTGATTTACTCTTGCACCAGCTTATACTCATCTTTCACATTCTTCTCAGCTGGTGAAACTGAATTGCTTCTACTATTGATTGTTGGTTGCTGAATTTATTGTTCTGATCTGAGGAACTTATGCTGCATGTCATGCAATTCAGTCTGAGAAATTGGTAGAAACTCTTATCATATAGGTTTAAGAATTACCACTGAATCAGACTGATATAAGATTAATGTATTCTCAGATTTGTAGTTAAATAAATTGAAAATATCTGAATGATAAGGTTTAATAAACTTTAACCACTTGTGTCATGTAAACCTTAGACTCTCTCATCAGACATCTGAAAATTTGAATTCAGGGCTACTTTGGTTAAGATGCATATAGTGTGTATTGTTGTTAAACATTAACTTGAAAAATGTTGACTAAATGAAAAATTGTGAAATCAGAGCAATGACTCGGTCACTGAGAAACTGAGTTCTTTATCAATGAAATAAAGTAACTCATGTCATAAAGTGCCATAGTTATCTCTGATGAAAATTTATCAACAAAATCTGACAGAGCAATGGCTTATTTGTGTTGAGTAACTGGGGAGTCTGGCCTCTAATCAAGGTGTCTTCTCATGTAAAAAGACACTCATACTGCTAACTCTGTTCTCAAAGTGAGAGACAATGACAGTTATCACACTGAGTAACTGGGTCACTTCACCTGAGACGTGTTGTGCCTCATGTAAAAAGGTGTTGATCAAACCTAAATTGCTCAAGAAAATTATAATGTGCTTCAAATGAAATTATCTTAAAAAATCTGTCAACTCATGTTCTTGAAAAAGTGTTTAACTTCAGTACTAATCTGCATATTTTTCAAAGGTGCTATTGAGATCATATGTGTAAGATAAAAGATGATTGATTTTGAGTGTTATCTGAATATTTGGTTCACCTTTATTAAAACTTGGATTCAGATATGAGTATTGAGTTTATTTTGGCAAATTTGGTATACATCAAAATTAAATCAGATTGGTTAAGTTGCCACTTCATAACCCTTTATGATAAGAGAGTCTACTCTTCTTAAGACTTATTGAAGTGGTGCAAGCTTTAAAATCCCTCATGTTCAGATTCTTTCCAGACAGCTATTGATTGATTCATTGAGATGTATTGTGCTTTGACTATTTCTCACCCTCACCCATGGCTAATCTCTCATTATCAGTTAATCCACACTGTTGGAATCTTCCATCCTGTTTCACAATCAGCTCTGGTTCTGTTTCATTCTGTTCATGTAACCAGAATTCAGATTCTTTGTAATGGCAGAATTTAGCTTGATTTATTAGATAACCAGAGTTCATTCCTGTGCTTCAGGGGGAGTTATGGGTCATCTGATTTTAAGGGGAGAATAGTTAATCTTACATTCTGATAGGGGGAGTGTTGTTTCATTGTCTTAAGGGAGTGCTGTTTCATTGTCTTAAGGGAGTGCTGCATTCTGTCTCTCAAACCATTCCCTCTCTTTTTGATTATGTCAAAGGGGGAGAATAGATTGACGAGTCAGTGTGACTCATTATGTTGCCATCATCAAAAAGGGGGAGATTGTTGTGCCCCTTGTGCTTTGATGAATGTGGTGTTTTAATGATAGCAACATGAATGTTTATAACTGATATGCTCTGTGGAAAATGCATAACTGATATACTCTGTGGAAAATGCATATGACTGTCTGGTATATTCTCTGGAGAATGCTTGAGTATGTTATATCTGATCTATTCTGTGGAGAATGCATGAGTGTGCTAAATCATGCAGTGTTCCATACTAAGTGCATAATGTGTTTTGTGCTTGAATTAAGATCGGTGCATTGCTTCTTCTGTGCATATACTGCATCAGTGCACTTAGATGGGTCGACCCCCTTCCTTGATGGGTCGACTGCCTCAGAACACAAGTCTATACAACTGTCCATCTTACTTAGTGTCTCATGCAGCGTCAACGCTGTAAGTGTGTACATTGCATTCTCAAGTCTGCAGCGTCAACGCTGTAAGTCTATACAGCCTCTGTGTGTTCTATGCATTTCACAAGTCTACACACTCCGCATAGTCTATACGCACAGTTCGTGGACAAAGTCTGTACATCGCCCTAGATTGCATTAGCAAGTCTATACATTGTCAGGGCTTCATGCACTAAGTCTATACAGGCTTAGTTTGTACATCGGTTTGTTCACGCTTCATCGTGTCTGTACATTGTCAGTGCATCATGTAAGTCTGTACAGAGTCTTGTTGAAAGTCTGTACATCGTCTTCTTATTCATGCATAGCATGCATTATTCATGAACTCTGTACAGCCCAAGTCTGTACATCGCATCATATTGTTCATGCAGTGTCTTGGTGAAGTCTATACATCGTTTCACTGTACAAGTCCATACAATGCATGCTCATTCAAGTCCACACTTTGATGCACTGTAAATAGCTCGAGGTGAAGTCTGTACAGCCATTGCCTTCATATAGGAAGTCTGTACATCCTACTGCACTGTAGCTTTCACGGAACCAAGTCTATACACTGCTGCACGTTGTGTTTTGTCGAAGTCTGCACATTGTTGAATGATCTGCAAGTCTGTACACTGGTCGAGCATTCAAGTCTGAACATCGGCCAAGTCTACACATCAGCACTGTAGCTTGCTTAGCTCAAGTCTATACATCCGTTTGCACAGCACATGAACTCTATACATTGCACTGTTCATGCACGGCACAGCAAGTCTGCACAACGTCCGTCTCATTTAGCGTCTAAGGCAAGTCTATACACTGGAAATTGAAGTGTGTACATTGAGCGTCTCATTGAGCGTCTCATGTAAGTCTATACATCACATTGGGCTTCAGGCTTTACAAGTCTGTACAGAGCTTTCGTCTCATGCATTGTCTAAGCTAAGTCCATACATTGGATTGTAGCATCTTTACCCACGTTCTATGCTTCAAGTCTGTACATCCTTCAAGGGGCCAAGTCTATACATTGTGTCGTTCACATCTTCAAGTCTGAACATTGCCCAGTCTGCTTCGCAAAGTCTATGCATCCATTGGTTCTTAGTTGGGCCATGTCTATACATTGCCCAGGCTACATAACGTCAAGTCTTTACATTGAACTCTATACATTGCATGCAGTTGCGCTTCACAAGTCTACACATTGCTGTTCTTCACAGCAAGTCTATACACTGCTCACTCATATAGGAAGTATGTACATCGCATAGCTTCACATATATGAAGTCTATACTTTGAGGAGAGTCTATACATTGCATTGGCTTTGTGCTGATGGGTCGACACCCCCCTCCAGATGGGTCGACCCCCAGATCAGCAAGTATGTACAGAGCTCTGTCTTGTTCAGCATCATAAAGTCTATATAATGCATTATTTTCTTAAAGTCTATACAGGATTTATACTTAACCTAATAAGTGTTCTCTTCTGTCTGACAGGTGGTCTGCTTGTGGAGGCTAATGAAGGGCACGTGATCCGAGGGCTGACAGGAAGCTGACACGTGGCCAAGTATCTGGGCGGGAACTGTGGAAGCCACACGCGCCCAGTGCTATCTCCTGCTGTGACTGCCTATAAAAGGAAGCCTTCGTCCAACAGAAGAAGAAGATCGAAGCTGAGAGATCAAAGGGAAAAGTCTATACAGTGAGATAGTAGTAGCAGAGGGCTTTCGATCCACGGAGAAGAAGAAGAAAAGAAAAAGAAGAAGAGCAGAAGGAAAGGAAGAGAAAGAGAGAGCTAGAGAGCTCGAGCAGAGTGTGCAGAGAAGAAGAAGAGAAAGAAGTTGAGAAGAAATAGTGAGATCGAGAGAAGAGGAGAGCAGCTGTCTGAAGATCAGTCTTCACTGGACCGTGGATCAAATCCAGGCCAGTCAGCTCATTCTGAGCCACATTGTGCTTCATCGCTTTTCAGCTTTCAGTTGATGTTGTTAATTGCTTTTGTTTTTCCTTCTAAACCTTTCGTCAAGCTGTTAGTCAGCGATTGCAGTGGTGGACTCCACTGGACGGCTAAGCTGTATTGCCCAGCGGTTTGCAGAGGTGTTGCCTCTGGACGGGTAAGCTGTAATCCCCAGCGGTTTGCAGAGGTGCATCCTCTGGACAGCAAGCTGTGAGGCTCAGCGGACGAAGAGGATTCCTCGGACGGCAAGCTGTGTTGCCCAGCGGTTGTATGGCAAGCTGTGATGCCCAACTGTTCAAGCTGTGAGTCAGCGGAATGCACACTCGGTTTGAGTGTGGCGTGGATGTAGGTCTGCAGGACCGAACCACCTAAAAATCTCTTGTGTACTGTGGTTTGATCTCTTTGTGTGTTTGGCGCTAGATGCTTGCATAGGGGCGATATGGCTTGATTGCATACCATGTGCTTGACTGTGGTATTGAGTGTTCTTTGATTTGTTATTCCGCTGTTGCTCTTTGTCCTTCTGAAGAAGGTAGATTTAATTCCGCAGTTCTTAGTATTAGATTTAATTAGCCTTCAGATTGTCTAATATGTCTTGTTAGCATTCTAGTTTTTAATTGGGTGAAATATTTATAAGGGCTATATTCATTCACCCCCCCCTCTGAATACTGCACCGAACCCAACAGCGTCCCTTTTACAATCACATCCTCCGATGAAGAAGAGGAGCCAGCCAAGTCGCCGAAGTGTGAGAAGGCGTCAGAGCAGGCCGGCCCCTCCAATAGGGTCGAGCCCGCGAGCCAAGCGGGTCCTTCTAGTGAAGACCAGCATGATGAGCCTTTGCCACCCCCGGAGGAATCCTTGGCACCGCTGTTCCAAGAAAAGGCGGAAGACCAGAAGGTGGGGGAGCGCCCTTCCAAGCGGGAGAAACCTCGCCAGGCGCCAAAGACCCTGGAGGAAATCATCCCGCCAGTTGACAAGACCCGTGCTCGGGCAGACCGCAAAATCATTCATCATATGAAGCGGTTCCCAACAAATGTCACCATTTGGGAGGCTATCGCCTGGAGTAAAGATCTCAGAGAGGCTCTTGTCAAGATACTTCAAGACCCGGAGGCCTATGAAGCCTATGTTGCAGAATTGCAGGCTCAGGCATATGAGGCACTCACAGCCAATATTTCCTTCACAGACAAAGACATGTTTCTGTCCTCCCCGTGCCACAATCGTCCCTTATATATGAGGGGGACGATCAATGGGCATGACGTGAGTCGCATCCTGGTTGACGCAGGAGCAGCCGTCAATATCATGCCTCTGAAGACTTTCAAGTCTCTATACTTGGCACCTTATTTACAAAAGGTGACTGCGGTCAAGATTTCGAGATTCAATCAGGGTTCCGAGGAGGCGCTTGGTAGGGTTGAGGTCAAATTAGCCTTAGGCGATTTTGTCATCCGAGCGACGTTCTATATTATCAACTCCGACACATCTTACAAGGTGCTGCTTGGAAGGCCATGACTGCATGAAAACTGGGTTGTTCCCTCAACTCTGCACCAGTGCATTAAATATGCCAAGGAAGGAGAGCAACATACGGTCTTCGTAGATCAGGCCCCGTTCCACCCCAATGAGTGCCATCTGGCCGATGCTTCACTATATTTTGGGAAGCCCACTTTGGCAATCCCCGAGCCTATAAAAGACAAAGGGAAGCAAAAAGTGGACCATGAAGTCGAGGAAGGGCAACTCTTCAGTGTTAACCAAGATATGGTAAAGCTGCACAGGTTGAGCCTCGGTGCCACCTCCAAGCCAACTCAACCGGAGAGGCGAAGTGTTGACTTTGAAGCCAACCTTATCAGTCAGGTCATTGACCGAAGCATCTCCTTACCGCCCAAGTGCCTCCAGCTCTCGTCCCAACGGAAAGAGTATGAGGTGGAGCAGTTGAAGACCTTCACAGTCTCCTATCAACGGAGGAGGAGACGTAACAAGGGCAAGGGGGACAAGCCGATCATCTTTTATAAAGGTGACTTAGTCCCAACGTGCCCTCCTGAAGATGATTTCGGCTGGGATACTCCCGCCGATGTGGCGCCAAAGCCAGTCCAGGAGATGGACGATATGCAGAAATACATCAAAGAGATGTGTAAAAAGCAGCACATCCCGCAGACTCTGGACCCCGCGCAAGCGGCATACTTCCGTCAATTATGGAACCCTCCACAGGTCCGTGGACAACCTCCTTTCTCCCGCAAAGATACGCGGGGACTCGGCTATGACCAGGAGACGGACTTCGAGGTCTATTATGTGGTCAATGCTATAGGACTGCTACCTCCTCATCACAGGCAAGCTGAAGTTGAGCTCAAGATTGATGACTCTGTAAGGGAGTCCGGCGAGGTGTCAACGACACCATCACCTTCATCGGGAGTCGACAACGACCACCCCTCAGAGGAAGGAGCAGCCCAACCTGCTAACCATCAGCAAGATGAAGCAAGTCCTTCGGCTTCAAGCCATGAGCAAGAGTGCTTCGAAGCATTTGAAGTCTATGAAGCAAACACTGATGATGAGGGAGACTTCGTCGACCTCCAACCAGCTCCACCGGAGCTTGAAGACGGTGGTCAGGCAACTGTGGACGAGTTGATTGAGATCAATCTCGGAAGCAAAAGTGACCATCGTGTCACCTTCATAAGTGCTCTCCTCAGCGAGAAAAAAAGGCAGTCGTATCGGCAGCTCTTAGAAGAGTTCAGGGATTGTTTCGCCTGGACTTACAAAGAAATGCCCGGACTGGATCCTTCGGTGGCTGAACATGAGCTGGCAATACTTTTAACAATCAAGCCAGTCAAGCAAGCTCAAAGGCGTATGCGCCACGAGCTGGAGTTGAAGGTCAACGCTGAGGTTGACAAGATGCTCAACGTGGACTTCATAGAGCCTTGCATGTATCCTATCTGGCTCGCCAATATAGTCCCCGTCAAGAAGAAGAACGGCCAAGTCCGAGTCTGCATCGACTTCAGGGATTTGAACAAAGCATGCCCGAAGGACGACTTCCCTGTCTCAATTACTGAGACAATGGTTGATATGACCACCGGTCACGAAGTCTTGTCCTTCATGGATGGGTCGTCGGGCTATAATCAATTCCGCATGGCCGTCAAAGACAAAGACCATACGGCTTTCCGATCTCCCAAGGGGATCTTTAACTATAAAAGGATGCCATTTGGTCTGAAGAATGCCGGTGCAACCTACCAAAGGGCAATGACCAAGATCTTCGACGAGATGCTACATGACCTTGTCGAATGCTATGTCGATGATCTGGTCGTCAAGACGAAGAAGCGGGAGGATCATTTAGCTGACCTGCATCGCGTCTTTGAAAGGCTTCGGCAATATCAACTCAAGATGAACCCAATGAAGTGCGCCTTCGGCGTCTCCAGCGGCAAATTCCTTGGCTTCATCGTCAGGTATCGAGACATAGAAATCGATCCTGACAAAATCAAGGCCATAAAAGGTCTACCTCCGCCTAAGAAACTTGACAGAACTCAGATCTCTTCAAGGAAGACTCGCCTATATTAGGCGGTTCATTTCTAACCTCTCAGGAAGGTGCCTACCTTTCGACAGACTGATGAAGAAAGGAGCACCCTTCATATGGGACGAAGACTGTCAGAAGGCCTTCGAGCAAATCAAGGAGTATCTGTTGACTCCTGTCTTAGGGGCACCTGTCAGAGGGAAGCCCCTTATCTTATATATTGCTGCCATGGATGCCTCTTTGGGGGCTCTACTAGCCCAGATCAATGACGAGGGCAAAGAGCAGCCGCTGTATTACCTCAGCCGAAAGTTGATCGGGCCTAAGCACCGGTACGCGCCCATGGAAAAGGTGTGCCTAGCTCTGGTGTTTGCTGTCAAGAAACTAAGACACTACCTTCTAGCTCACCGGGTGGAGCTCATCTCAAAATGTGACCCACTCAAATTTCTGCTCAGTCAGCCCGTCCTTTCCGGCAGGCTCGGCAAGTGGGCGCTTATCCTCATGGAGTTCGACATCACCTTCGTCCCACGCAAGGCGATCAAGGGACAAGG
Organism: Amorphophallus konjac; assembly: GCA_022559845.1. Classification (NCBI taxonomy): domain Eukaryota; kingdom Viridiplantae; phylum Streptophyta; class Magnoliopsida; order Alismatales; family Araceae; genus Amorphophallus; species Amorphophallus konjac. The sequence continues at coordinate 366,453,558 of CM040122.1, read as the reverse complement.
AATGGCAGAGTTCTTAGCAGCGCACCCTGTGCCGGAAGATTCGCCGCTCAACTTCGAGCTACCCGATGAAGAGGTGTTGGTACCTTCTCAACAAATTGGGGAGCATTCTGAAAAAATCCCACCACAGATGGAGTCGGGGGTCCTCACCTTTGACCTCCCACACTGGGAGTTATATTTTGATGGTGCCTCTCGGACAATCAAAAGGGCCGACGGCCTCATAGACTATGTCTCAGGCGCGGGGGTAGTCTTTGTGTCCCCACAAGGCGGCATCCTCCACAACTCTTGCGCTCTCATGAAGTCCCTGACTAATAATGAGGCAGAGTATGAAGCGCTAATCATTGGGCTGAAGCTGGCACTAGAGATGGACATCAAGTGCATCAAAGTGTACGGGGACTCTCAGCTCGTCATTCGACAGGTATTGGGCGTCTATGACTTCCGGAAGAAGGAGCTCATCCCCTACCATGCAGCCGTCATGAGACTCAAGGAAATATTCTACCTATTTGAAATAGGCCACATCCCCAGAGACAGCAATTCCCAGGCTGATGCTCTTGCAAAGTTGGCAGCGGCCCTAAAACTCCCGCCTGAGGGAGAATTGAATATCACCGTCAGACATCGAAGGCTCATGCCAAGTGTGCTCGACGAAGAATCCGGCCTCACTGTCTATGAGGTCGACAACATTCAGGAGGGCAATGCGCCCGAAGAAGAAGATTGGCACGAGCCAATTATAAAGATAAAGAACGGCTGGCTTCCTCCTGATCGGGCTAAGAGGGTGCAACTGCTACGCAGGGCGACATCCTACCAGCTGATTGATGGTCTGCTTTTCCGGCTCGTCCATGAAAAAGACCGATCGGTCCTCCTATGCTGCCTTTCATCTAAGGAAGCAAAGACCGTGATGCACGAGGTCCACTCCGGGTTGTGCGGCACGCATCAAGCAGGAGCTAAGATGAAGAATAGCATCAAGCTCAAGGGGTTTTATTGGCCCACCATGTACGAAGACTGCAACCAATATGCTCGTACGTGTCATCAATGCCAAGCATTCGGGCCAGTCCCTCGGCGGCCACCTAACCCGCTCCATCCAACAGCGCCTCCTTGGCCATTTGCAGAGTGGGGCATGGACATTGTGGGACCATTCCCACCATCATCTCAAGGCCACAAGTTCATACTGGCCGCCACTGATTACTTCTCCAGATGGGCAGAAGCCGTCCCGCTACGGGAAGTTACAGGAGAGATAGTTGCCCGCTTTGTGAGGCACTATAGTATATACAGATTCGGCACCCCCAACAGGATTATATCTGACAACGGGACGCCATTCAAGAACAAGACTATTTATGCTTTGGCGGCCAAATTCCATATTGACTGGAGTACGTCATCAGTCTACAACCCCCAAGCCAACGGGGCCGAGGCCTTCAACAAGACCCTTTGCAAGCTGTTGTCCAAGATAGTAGGCGGCCGCAAAAGAGATTGGGGCGAGAAGGTCCACGAAGCCCTATGCGCCTATCGGACTATTTACAAAACCCCCACGGGTTGCTCCCCATTCTCTCTGGTCTACGGAGCCAAAGCGGTGGTCCCTGTGGAGATCGAGCTGGCGTCTTACCGCGTTGCTGTGCATGCTGGATTACCAGGCCAAGACCAATCTGAAATTGAAAGAAGGCTTGAAGAGTTGTCCAACCTTGAAGGTGAGACTGAAAGCCTACAAGCACTTACAAGTGTATCAAGCCCGCATGACACGTGCCTATGATAAGCTGGTCAAGCAAAGGGCGTTCAAAAAAGGCGACCTCGTCATGATTAAAGAAAAGGAGGTTCTCGCAGGAAGATCCAGCGGCAAACTCCAGCCTAATTAGCGTGGGTGTTACGTCATCCAGAAGGTCTACGAAGGAAGGGCCTATACGGTCCTTGACCACAAGGGGAACAATCCCTTCCCACCTCTCAACGGCAAGCATATGAAGCTCTACCATGCGCCACCGCAAGAGTTTCTACAGCAGTCCTCACAGGACAGTACCTCTCCTCAGTGAAGGTTCAAAAAAAATGGGGTTAAAAATACTGATACCCCGACGGACTCAGTCGGCCTTCAACGGTTGGCTGAGGGCAAAAAGGCCATAGACCCGGTCGAGGTGAAAACCCGAAAGGGCGCCTCGGGCAAAAATATGCAACCCCTCGGTGTGAAAAATCGAAAGGGCGCACCGAAAAAAGTTAAAGGGGCCCAGCCTCGGCGAAAACCCGAAAGGGCGGTGAGGTTGGTAATGTAAAAAAAAAATCCTCTCTCTGCTTATTCTATGGGTGGCTCTAAGTCAATAACTCCACCCCATCTTAGCCAAAACATCATATTAATACTATGGCTATGCCTTACATGTCATCCTATGACACCTAGTCCCACCGGCATTCTGACGGTGTCATACTCTGTCCCATCGGAATTACTCATGTCTTGAACTCCCTGAATTCGGATCCCGTGTCTCTCCGGACTATCCAATCTGTCCTTCATATATCACATGGGGTTCGGCCTATGCATGCCCCTCTCGGGGTACCGACCCATTTCGCCTATCGACTTCCGAGTTTAGCTCATATGTCTCTTTCAGACAGTTAAACCCATTTACCCTTTTGTCCTTCTGGGATTGGCCTCGGTATGCTCTCTCGGGCTGCCAACTCATCACGCCTTGCGGCACCTTTTACCTTCTGGGATTGGCCTCAATATGCTCTCTCGGGCTGCCAACTCATCATGTCTTTCGACTCATTTTACCTTCTGGGATTGACCTCAGCGTGCCCTCTCGGGCTGCCAACCCACCCTGCCTTTCGGCTCATTTCACCTTCTTCTAGTTATTGGCCTCAGTACGCCCCCTCGGGCTGCCAACCTACCTCGCCTTTCGGCTCATTTTGCGTTCTTGGGATTGGCCTCAGCATGCCCTCTCGGGCTGCCAACCCATCATGCCTTCTGGCACATGTCCCACCGGGTCTGGCCTCAGCATGCCCTCTTGGGCTGCCAACCCATCTCACTTATCAGCTTTCGAGTTTGACTCTCACGTCCCATTAGGGCGGTCAAATCCGTCATTTCCTTCTTCTGGGTCTGACCTCTGCATGCCCCTTTCGGGCTGTCAACCCATCTCACCTCTTGGCCTTAGACTTTACTCATATATCCCACCGGGATCGCCAAGTCTATTCCTTTGTCCCCACAGGCTTGGCCTATGCATGCCCTCGTCGGGCTGCCAACCCTATTTGCCTATCGGCTCACGGATTTGATTCATACGTCCCACTCGGGCTGTCAAATCCCTTCCTTTCATCGTTTCGGGTCTGGCCTATGTATGCTCTCTCGGGCTGCCAACCCATCCCGCCTATGGCCCCCAGGTTTAACCCACATGTCCCTTTCGGACTGTTAAATATACTCCTTTGCTGTCCCAACCGGGCTTGGCACATGCACACCCCTTTCGGGTTGCCAACCCGTTTAACTTTCGACTTTCGGATTTGGCTAATTGTGTCCCACTATGGCAGTCGAATCCACCCATTTGTCCCACCTCTGCGGCACACACGTCCCTACGGGAGTGCCACTTTCTCCTTGCCTTTTGGCATTATAGGACCAAAAAAAATAAAAACGGGGTTAAAAAATATTGAGGCCCCAGCGGACTTGGTTGCTTCTGTTAGGGGAGCAATTAAGGGAAAAAAGGCTTTAACCCGGCTAAGGTGAAAATCCGAAAAGCCGCCTTAGACAAAAATGGGTACCCCTCAGTGTGAAAACCCATAAGGACGCACTGGAAAAAGCTAAAGGGGGCCAGTCCTGGCAAAAACCCGAAAGGGCGATAGGGCTGGTAAAGTAAAAAAATAAAAAAAAAAGAGAAAAGGTTTATCAAGCATCAGACTCGCTCCTCCTCAGCTCAGCAAGGCGAGTCTCACTCTGAAGAGCTTCCTCCTAGAGCCCCTCAAGCCTACGGCGAAGAGTCTACATCGGCACGCGCAAGACTGCGCTCCTCGGTCTCTTGGACCTCTGGCAAAAGCTCCTGGAGCCCCCTCAAGCCTATGGCAGAATCTACATCGGCGCACGCAAGACTGCGCTCCTCCTTGGTCTCCTGGACCTCTTGCAAGAGCTCCTCCACTCTTCGGGAGGCCATCTGCTCGCGCTCGTAAGTGGCCTTAACTTGGGCGCCCACCTCAGCCTGGGCTCTCCGAAGTCTGCAAAGTTGCTCCTCCTCCTGCTGAATCCCCAGCTGAGTCCTCCGCCTCCGCTTTCTAAATAGCGCGAAGGTGGGCGAACTCCTCCCATAAAGACGCAAACTCAGTCATCCAGGCGTCCCGAGGGAGACCAAATGCATGCATCTGGCAATGCTACACCAAGTTGAGGACCATTCGGCCACTCCATCCCAAGGGCCAGGAAACTCTGAGGCAGCTATGAAGCCTCACCAGTTGAAGGGTGGCACTGCACTTGAGTCTGTGCTACATGATATCTGCCTCAGCTCGTGTACGGCCGACATCAACCCAAACCAACATACCCTAAGGGCTGGTCCACGTCAGCTCTGGCTATTACAAGTCAACGATTAGCCAGCTTCAACATTCGGCGACATACCTCAGTGGTCAGCCGACACCTCAACATGTTCGGCTACACACCTTAGTGGTCAGCCGACACATCAACATATTCAGCTACACACCTCAGTGGTTAGCTGACACATCTTCAATGATACTTCAGCGGTCAACGGACACAACGACTTCTGGCCAATGCGCCATGAAGGGTCAGCCAATGATTTCCAGCTATCACAGCTCAACAGTCAATCAATGACGACTCAGATGGATGCGCCTCTTCGAGACAGGCCTACATCAACTTCAGGTCAACAAGCCTCGCTAAGGCAGGCCGCATCAACTTCGGATCAATATCCCCTAAGGGCTGGTCCACATCAACTCTAGGCCAACAAGTCTCTCAGAAGTAGGCCTACATCAACTCTAAGCCAACAAGTCTCTCAGAAGCAGGTCTACATTAACTACAGGCCAGCAAGCCTCTCCGAGACAGGTCTGCATCAACTTCGGATCAATATGCCCTAAGGGCTGGTCCACATCAACTCTAGGCCAACAAGTCTCTCTGAAGCAGGCCTACATCAACTTTGGGCTAACAAGCCTCGCCGAGGCAGGTCCACCGTAACTCCAGGCCAGCAAGCCTCTCCGAGGCAGGCCTACATCAACATTGGGCCAATATGCCCTAAGGGCCGGTCCGCATCAACTTTAGCTAATGCACCCCCAAAGATTGGCCAGCATCCGACTTCAAGCCAATATGTCCAAGGGGACGGTGTACATTAGCTTTGGCCAGTATACCCTAAGGGTTGGTCGACATCAGCTTCAGGTCAAAGTGTCTTGCCGAGTTGGACTTACGTCACTTCTAGACCGGTGGGTCTCACTGAGACAAGCCCGCATCAACTCTCAGCTTTCTGAAAAGCAATGAAGCAGTAAGGTGCAGTCCCACAACAATCTCCCCATGTCATGAAGACTCAAGAGATATCAAAAATACTAAGAAGGGCACGGACCGTCCGCCTCTACCTCTGGCCTCGACGAACGTTCCGTGGGGGACATTTGTTGCACCCGTAATTTTCTCGAAATACTTCGAGAATTTCATTCCGAAACAACCGACGGAAAAGATACGGTGCAGCGCCGATGTCGTCGGACCGCGGAGTACCTCCGTGATTTAGGGTCTATCGGCCCGATCATTATATCACAAGTGGCATCGCAGCAATGGAGGCTAAGAGGAAGACATGCATGCACACCTGTCAAAACAGCCGAGCAAGTGTATCACACGGCACGGACGGGCGCAAAGATTCCTTCCCACGCGGCGGCGCACAACCCAACAACAAACAAGATGGTCCTCCACTCCCGCGTAAGTCTTCATTGACGAACGGCCGTCACGCGGCAAAGAACGGGCCTCCACGGGCTACAAACGCTCCACCATGGCTTCTCCTCAGCCCAGGTTGACAGAAACGGAGCAAAACGACGCCGAGAGGAGTCAAAAAGGGGTGCTCGGAGGCCAAATGACCCCTCTAGGCCTGCATCCCGGGAGGAGGGGGCCCGCGGGGGCTTGCGCACCCGAAGCAGGGTCAAAATGACCCCGTTGGGTGGTGCCACCCGCGGGGTCATATGACCCCGCTGGGTGGTGCCACCCGTGGGGTCATTTGACCCCGCTGGGTGAGCGCCACCCGCGGGGTCAAATGACCCCGCTGGCCACCCCGGGGTCATCCGACCCCTCCCGATCCCGTTCATGCGCAAAAAAGAAAGGGAGAAAAAGAAAAAAAGAAAAATGAGGGAGAGGGGTCAAAAATCAGTTTTGCCACCCCACCTTGACAGAAAAAAGGGTTTTTGTACCCCACCCTGTCAGAACCGGGACAATTTTCTTCATTTGACTCCTCTGGTAGCCAGAGGGGTCATTTGACCCCTCTAGGTAGTCAGAGGGGTCATTTGACCCCTCTAGGTTATCTTCCCGTGCGCCAAAATCAAAGAAGGAAAAAGGGGTGGAGGGGGTCAAAAAGCCTTTTTTCCATCCCAAAGGGGTCAAAATAGCTTTTTTCCACCCCACCTTGACAAAAATAAGGGTTTTTGCACCCCACCCTGACAGAATTGAAGGATTTCTCCACGATTTTGTGAACCTGGGTTCTCCCACCTTCTATAAATAGACCCCCAAGGGTCCAAGTGGAGGACGACGAAAAAGAGGTTACGAGAGACACACACGGACAACTACGTACGAAGAGCACCCGGAGGAGTTTGTTCAGTTTGTCTCAGGGTTTGCCGGCCCGGTCGACCCGGCCGACCCGGTCTCGGCTTGGGTCGGGTCGGGTCGCTCCCGTCTCGGTCCGACTCGGTCCGTCCCGTTCTAAAACACCACTATATATATATATAATATAAAATAATATAATAAATAGAAAAACACACATTATATATAAAATATAATATAATATAATACTAAAATAATGGGCCGACCCGGTGGCGACCCACAGCCCGGCCGACCCGGTCCCGGCCTGGGTCGGGTCGTGCGAGTCGGTGCGAGACGCACCGGGTCGGCAAACCCTGGTTTGTCTTGGCTTGTGAGGGGTAAGTCCCCGGGTCTTATACTTATGCCCCTACGGGGTATTTTTGTAATTACGCCCCTCAGTGGGCCATGTTGGTAATTATGCCCCTCAGCGGGCCATGTTTTGTAAGTCTTTACGTCCCGGGACGACTAAGTTACATGGTTCCGTCCCTACAATGGCGGAATCACAAAAATATCCTCCCTGGGACCGTAAGAGACGAAAGTCCTGTAATTTACAGTTTTACCCTGCGATCTTTTGTAATTGGGACTACGTCCCTACCTCCCGCTTTAATGCGGACTTTTGTACAGTCGACAACTCGCCGACAACCCTTGTACTCATTCGGACTATAAAAGCACTCAGCATGTTTTATGTATGTCCTCGGGGGAAAATCACAAGAAAAACCCCTCAACTTGTGAAAATCGTACATATGCCCCTCCTTTGGCAAATTTGACACATATGAGTCTCCTATGAAGCTATTGTCACTCCTTTCGCCCTGGGAACAACGTGAGCTCAGTCCGACACTCAGATGTCATCCCAACCCTAGGTCTGTTCAGGATAAGGTAAAATTACCAAAATACCCTTACGACCTAGAAATGGCCCCCGAGTCCTCAAAACCCTCCAAAAACGACTCAATGCCTTGGGAAGTCAGGAACCCGATCCTACTTCCAATTCAGCCCAGAAATTTTAGAAATACCCTGGCTGAAAAATTACCAAAATACCCCTGGGTTGGTAGAATTACCAAAACGCCCTCGGGATCCAGAAAATCTCCCTCTACTCAAAAATGCCTTTGGCTTCCCCTAAATCATCTTCATATTCCCAAATCCTAGGGTTTTGCCCAAACATGGCCTCAGTTAAAACCCTAACCTAGTCTTTATTGTTAGTCGGTGATGAGTGAGTGGACATTGTGAACCCTCCAAGAGAGTTTGCCCTCAACATCGGAACCCCTATAGAAGATTTTGGAATTTCTTTGACAGTTAAATAAAGGTGTTCGGACGTTAGGCCGATGTAAATCAATATTGACTCCGGTCAGTGGGGAAAGGTCCAACACTCGAATCCAAATCGTCTGATATGATGCACACCCACAGAATAACCCTCTCTATACAGAGGAATGTCTCTTTTCAACAAGAACATTTATTGTTTATTTTTCCTACGTAAAAATATTCCGTGTCTCACAACGACCAATCACTTTTAAAGTGCCTTGAAGCACCTCGCCATCAACATTTCCATTGGTATTGTACATAAATCGAGGGTTGAGAAAATAACCTGCATTTGTGTATAGTTAACTAAATGTTAGATTTAAATTAACTTGAAGAAAAATGAACTTTGTATCAATACAATTAATCATTCACCAACTGCATTGAGCTTCAAATGCTTGTAAGTACAATGAAAAAAATATAATGAAACATAATTGAGCTTCAAATTATGCTGAATTGAGATAATTATTCAAAAACCCCAAATTTAAATAGGTAATTAGGACTTAATTTGGAGTTTTACCCTAATCACCCTCCATTAAATGCAATTAGCAACATGCTCCCGCCCTAAATTATTAAATTATTCAATGAAGCTTAATTGAGCTTCAATTGACCCTAACTTAACCTAATTAGACAAAAGCCCCAAATTTAAATAGCTAATTAGGACTTAATTTGGAGTTTTACCCTAATCACATTTCATTAAATGCAATTAGCAGTATGCTCCCACCCTAAATTATTCAATGAAGCTTAATTGAGCTTCAATTGACCCAAACTTAACCTAATTAGAAAAAAATCATAATTTAAATAGTTAATTAAGACTTAATTTAAAGTTTTATCCTAATCACCCATCATTAAATGCAATTAGCATCATGCTCCCACCTTAACATATTCAATGAAGCTTAATTGAGCTTTCAATGGACACTAAATTAACCTAATTAGACAAAAGCCCCAAATAAAAACTGTTAATTAGGCCCTAATTTGGGGATTTACTCTAATTACCCGACGTCTAACATAATAAGCAGCATGCTCTCACACGAAAACATTCAACGATCTTTAATTAAACTTTGATTCATGCTGAACTTACCTAATTAGACAAAAGCTCCAAATTTAAATCGCTAATTAGACCCTCATCTGAAGATTTAACATATTTAACTTATGAAAATTAATATATTGAAGAGAACCTTACCAACAACAAAAAATCAACAAAAAAAATAAAAACTTACAAGATCTTTTGAGGAATCTACAGCAACAAATGGCGACGGCTACGGCTACACGTAAACAGCAAGAAACAGCGACGGCGACAGCAAACCCCTCCACCTGCACTCCTGCCCCTGTAACACAAACCCCTCAGATCTGAGAATATTAGGGAGAACAGAACTGAACTCCCCTTAAGAGGGGAGTCCGCGTCCGATTTCGGACGAAACTGGGCGATTTCGAGTCGAAATAGGCAAGTTTCGGGGCGAAACCGGTATCGGTTTCGCCCGAAATGATTTAAAAGTTTTTTTTAAGTTTCGGACCTGCTACAGTGAGCAGGTCCGAACTCGTTTCGGTTCAGTCTGAAATCGATACATTTCGGCCGAAACGTATCGGTTTCGACTGAAGTTGCCAACCCTGCTCTAGTTAAGGTATCCCTCCCCCCCCCCAACCCTAATCACCCAAGGGCATGAACTAGGGCTGTCAATGGGCCTGGCTGGCCCGACTGGCCCATGGGCTTGGCCCGACATTGGGCCTGGCTGCCAGCCTTTTTTCAACCCGTGGGTTTTTAATCAGGCTTAAAAGCCCGAGCCCTATTATAAAGCGAGCCGAACTAGGGTTTTTAGATGAGCTCGTCATACTGGCCTGGCCTAAACATGTGATAAAATAAAGTATTTAAAAATACATTTTAAAATATCTTTCCATTCTTTTCATTCCTAAAATCCGCCGATGCCATAATAACTCGTGACCGGTGACCCTGGACAATGATGTTTGACGTTTCTATACGTGTTGTGTTGTTGGTGGTGTCGTGCTCTTCAAGGAATACTCGCATAGCGGCATAGGCTACCACAGCGCCACTGGCCGCTGCCCCCGTCACTCACAGACTCACAATCACATGACAACATGAGTCACCACACAAGACTCACCACTCGCCAGCGCTAGGGCAACCGCCGAATCCGATTAGGCATTTGCCATTTGGGCCTCCCTCCCCTCTACTGCTCCTACCTCCTCTCCTCTGCCTGCTGACTAGGGCTTTAATGGTGTATCTATTTCCTCCACCCGCGCAAGGCAAAGGCGAAGAAATCGATGGCTTGGTTGGCTTTTCCCCTCCCCCCTCGAGCAGCCGAGCAAGAGCTTGTCCGCCAGACCACCACGACGCCACCTCCCAACCGGTGCTACTAGATCCCCTCTTCTTCTCCGAGCCGCTTCTCCTCTTCTTTGTCCTCTACTACTCTTCAATCTTCACCCTCCTCGGCGCCGTTGGAGCTCTGGGAGACGGCGGTTTGTCGACGACCTGCCAACGAGACGGGGACGGCTTCTTCCGTCACCCCCCTTCTCCGAGCCGCTTCTCCTCTTCTTCGTCCTCTTCAATCGTCACCCTCCTCGGTGCCGTTGGAGGTTTGGGAAACAGCAGGTTCGTCGGCTACCTGCCACCGAGACGGGGACGAGGGAGCCGTCACTCATCCCCTCTTCTCCGAGCCACTTCTGCTCTTCTTCATCCGATGCAAATCTTCACCCTCCTCGGCACCATTGGAGCTCTGGGAGACGGGCGATTTGTTGACGACCAGCCAACGAGACGGGGACAAGGGAGTCGTCATCCCCTCGGGAAGGGCTTCAGCCTTCAAGTCTGAAAGGAGGTAAACCACCTTTGTAGCTCTGCCTTCCCTTATTCTCTCCATAGATCTACTTCTTCCTCTTATTCTTCTTCCATCTGTCACAGAATAATGAAGCAAGAGACAAAAAAAGGGGTGTCATACTATCATAAGAGGGGGGAGAGAGAGGCTTGGCGAGAAGAGAGTCGGTGAGGATTTGGTGTAGGGGAATGGAGGAGACCGGGGGAGAGAGGAGGGTATTTGCTAAGACCTGGGAATCGATTAGGTATAGGGGAGGGGAGGGCCTGGGAGGGGGTATTTGCTCAGTCCGTCTACGTCTGGTGGTGTTGGATCAAAGCAAAGTTTATATTTAATTTCTTTTCTTCAGTTTATTTTATTTGCTTCGTTTGTGGGGTATATATTTGACTGTGCTCTATTAATATTGATCTTGATATAGTAAGTGATTATAAACATTTGATTATATTCCGTCAACTTTGATGTTCATGAACCTGAACCTCTATCTGAAATTTTTATTTAACACATGAACAAAAGAGTTTCTCTTTTCTTCTTTGGTATGAATGTGTTCCAGTGATTATATTCTGTCATTGTAGCCTTCTTCAGAGTTATCAGGCTAAGTTATTTATTTTGTCTTTCTCTATAGGATATATGGTTAGGTACAGATAGCGAGCAGGGCAATGGCCACAGCATGGTTGGGCAACTAGGTGAGCAAGGCGTGGCTTGGATGCTAGTAGCGCATCTCCCATCCCAACCAGAAAAATTCCGTCAATAATTGTAAGACCAACTTAATTCCATTGGCATCTTTCTTTTTATATGTAATCTTAGTTCTCCTATTTACATTACTCTGAATATTGATTTAGGTTTTTAATCATGACGAGTGAGAATCAATCCACCACCCCATCAGTCACCGATCAAACTAATGTGAATGAGGCTGAGGTTTCTGATGCTATACCAGATACCAATGTTTCCGTTTCACGAAAACGTGCTAGAGGTTTACAATATGAGGTCTGGAAGTATTTTACTAAATTTGTGATTGGAAATGTGGAGAAAGCCCGTTGCAATGCATGCAAGGCTGTGTTAACTGGTTCTAGTAAGGCTGGCACAAGTCATTTAACTAGACATGCTAATTTTGTTTGCCCTTATCGTACAACAAATGTCAAACGGCAATTGTTGGTTGCTAATTCAACTAGTGGAGAGAATGAAATATTATCAAATTAGAATTTTGATCCTGAAATTTGTCGGAAGGAGTTACGTCGATTTGTTATCCTACACGAACTTCCAATTTCAGTTGTTAGCTATGATGGTTTTAAACAGTTTGTTAGAAGTCTAAATCCGAAATTCAAAATGCTATCAAGAAATTCTGTTAAGAGTGATTGTATGGAAATCTATAAGAATGAGAAGAAAATTCTTAAAGACTTTTCTGAGTCGACTTTTAGCACTGGAGGGCGAGTTCTTACTAATTTCCATAGTTCTTTAGCTCCAAGCACAGTGGAGGCTTTAATTTGCTCACAAGATTGGATTAGGAATGCTTCAGAAGGTATGTGATGTGAATGTTATGTATTTTTGTTTTAATTTGTATAATATATATTCGGTTGTGATAGTCACTTTGTTTTTTATTTTAGCACTGGTTGGAGGAGATGGAACGATCAAATGATCTAAATGTGGACATATTTGAAGTTCAACATTAGTCTTATTCACTTTGAATTTTTGCAACATAGTTCTTAGGTAGCTAGTGAAGAGGATTGCAAATCATGATGTTTTTGTAGCATATCAGCAGAGATAATTTCTTATGTTTGTTTTTGTAGCCACTTTCTTATGTTTACAGGTATGGTTTTTCTTTTAGTGTTTTTTTCTATTCAATCAGTTAGAAGCCAAAAAAGAATCACCCCATTTTATGTGTAGATTGAAGGAGAAAATGTTTATCGATTTTGTATTCAGCTAGTTGGAGGCTCTACATTCATTGGGAATACTGTAAGTTGATAAGTGTAAAGTTGGCTTTCCTTTTATTTTGTTGGAAGCTTTTATAACATGTAAAGATGTGTTTTTCCAGTCGAGTATACTGTTTCTCATGAGATATTGCTGTTATTTTTTGTAAGAGGCTGGACAACAATTGTCATGCCCCAAGATATGCAGCGGAATTGAGTCGGGAACGTAAACAACGGGCAAATAAAGCCTCAAGCTAGCAAGATAATCAGAGCACAACATTCACACATAAAAGAGTGAACACCATACATAAATAAACTCCAACTTTATTGAATAATAAGTCAAAGGTTACAAAAGACACTTGACTTTGACTCTCTTGACCTAACTAGACTCAAGAAAATAAAAGATGTCATAACATGATCAACTTCACCGCCTATTACAGCGAAGGAACTTAAATTACAATAACTGACTCCAGACTCTTTAACTATCTAGGCTTCACTCGTTCATCAATCACTCTCAGATCCGCCACTCGAATAATCTGAATCTAACCCAGTAGAGTCTCCTGAAAAAGATTGGAAAGTAGGGAATGAGTGCACTCGCCTAGTAGGTATCTTCGTACCAACATGAAGGCATAATTTAAGTAATTATAATTTTAGCTCTAGAAGGTAAGATAAAGGAAATGCGATGAAACATGTGAATAAAATCAACGTAACAATAAGATATCAAGATAAGTGTAGAGATATGAGACGGTGTGGGAACAAGATCAAGCAAGATTATAATATGGCCTTTCAATAACGAGAATGTAATATCATGTAACAAGAATGTACTTTCATAACCTTAAAAGACTATGCACTAGAAAGTCATGTAATAAGCATGTAATTATCAAGCATGAGATTTCGTAAGATTGTCTCGTGGATTTCACCCATTTATAAAAAAAGTACTCCCAACGCAATGCGACGCCAGTGTTTATCATACCCCATGGTTTACAACATGTTTCAGACATCTGCCGAGAGGGCTAGCGTGGAGCCCTTGGACACTGTTCGTGCCTGCTCTTGCATCTTCAAGTTATAAATCAAGCTACTTCCACGAGAAATATAAATGTAGGCCAATAATGACAAGTTCAACAATAGTTTCATGACAGTAAAACGAAGGTAAGAACGTACCAAAATGAAATCATGAGATCAAGGATGAATTAAAGGATATTACGCCACGGAGGAATTCCGGCAACATAACGGTACGTTTCCATAGTTTCATAATTCATTAATGACTTATTGAATGAGGTGTTGGGTTCCAGATCATCCAGGAACAGAGTATAACCAACCCTTGGGTCAACCCACGGGTTGGGCAACATTTAGACAGAACGCGGTCTCAAGAGGACCGTTTTCTTGAGGTAACGGTCAAGTCAAGACCGCTATCAGGAAGGGTCGACGCCAGAAGAAGGAACAGGTCGACGCCATGAACACTCAGGAAGAAAGCGGTCAGGGACTGGCCGCTATCTAAAGGTAGCGTAGTCTCAGGGCCACGATCAAGTCCGAGTGCGAGAAAAATGCAAAAAATTCAAGTGTTTTCTTGACCATTGGGTTCTTAGGGTACAACCAGCTCGGCGTCCTAGTGGGAATCCCAGACTTGCGGAGACTTACGGATGCCTTGAAACAAGATCATCTAGTCCGGCAAAAAGAATATCCGACAGAGAAGATCTCAAGTCCAAGAGATGTTCCTATCAAGTGCAAGTGATCTAATAGCGTCGTACTGGGCTATATGTGAACTTAATAAAACAGAAATAAGGTGAGAACGAATGAAAACTCAATCGCGATGCAATTAAGCCATGAAAATTCCTTTAAGTACAAACTATAAGATTTGGGCATGAAAATTAACATACATGAAAAGTAAGTTTTTAACACATGCAAGCACTAACTTATAAGGAATATAGCATGCTTAGTATCATATTTAATGGGGAAATAAATAAAGTTTGGGGCTGGTTACAAAAAGCAGGTAGCGGTCTATATAGAGCCGCTACTTTAAGGTGGCGATCTGTCGGGGGCTGCTACTTGGGTAAAGCGGTCTCTGTGGAACCGCCTTCTGTCTGTTGCAGACAGAGACTAAAATATGGCTTGCAGGGATTGTTCTAAGGCAAATTATGCATGGAAACTATATGGAACTGTGAGACAAAATATGATAGCATGCTTGGGATGAGTTTGTGACACGAAAGAGGCATGAAATATATCAAAACTCTCATCTTTTAATTAAGGGGTGCAGGGATAGAATGCTGTAAAAGACATGCTTGCACAGTCATAGAAAAATGTTAAATACTCTGTGCATAATGCATGAAATCACGAGAAAATAGAGGGCTTTTGTTCCTAGCTTGATGTTTAAGCCAACATGAGATAACCTACCTCTGGGTTGGACTCTAGACTTCGAATTTGTTGCTGGAAGAAGATCCTCGTTCCTGCGCGTCCTGCGTGGAACCAGCAACTTCTAGACGTTCTATCTCCCTAACTGCTTGATCTTCTTTCACGAGATTTCGAGGGCGATTAGAAGACACAAAGAGGAACAATTAACTCTAAAGGCTGAACTTGAAAATACCTCTGATAAGGCCCCTAAACTTCAGATCCTTGCCGGAAGAACACGCCCGTTCCTGCGCGTTCTGCGTAGAAACAGCTACTTCCAATCCCTCTAGCTCTCTGGATGCTTGATCTCCTAACATGAAATTTGGAAGAGGGTTAGAAGATACTAAAGGAAACAAAAACCCTAAAGGACAAACCTATGAAGATGACGCCATACCTTCAAACTACGTGATCCAAAATTAGGGTTTGCGCAGAACGAATATGGGCTCTATTTATAGAGTTTGGCCTAGGGTCGAGGGATTTGATCGAATTAAGAGTCCTTAGTGGGGTTAGAATCGATCCCTAAGAGTCTTAAATAAGTTTCCATGCCAGATCACATCGATCCCTGGCGATTTGGGTGGATAAAAATCTGATCTTTCTAAGGTTTATCACCCTCCGATTTTGGAACCAGGTAGTGGTCTTCTCTGGACCGCCTTCAGTAGGTCGCGGTCGCACGACTGACCGCGACTTGCCCTGGGCGCCCGAATTTGAATTTAACTCAAATTCCAGTCCTATTTATCCCCTATTTATCTAATTAAAGTAAGAAATTATCCTAATTACGTCTCTAGGATTATGCTTGGGCCTAAAAGCCTTAGAATTGGGTTTATGGGCCTATTTTAAGTGGGCTTATTAATCAGGTTAATAATTGGGCTTTTAAATTAAATTAATTCCCCCATAATTCATTAAATAGCCCATTAAGCCTTTTTAAGGTCATATTAAATGCTTAATTAAATCTATTTAATTTCTGAAAAAAATTCTAGAATTATCCGAGGTACTACAACAATTATATATTTTGGTCACTCAAGTTCATTCGGGTGTTAAAATTTTACATTAGAAGTCATGGAAATATTGTTGCTTCATTGCTTCGTCTGATTTCTGAAAAAATGTTTTCACAATGTTTTGACTTGGAAATCTAAAAGCCTGAAACCATTGATCTATTCATGGGACTAAAACTATAGTGTAGTATTGTGTATTGTTTAGTTCCTGATGAGACTCAGAATTACAGAGCTGAGAGATCTATTAGCAATTGATTGCTTTTTTTATAACATATTCAAATCTAAACCAATTGCTTAGCTGGGCTATTAAGGAATGCAATTTTAGTCTGAAGACTCTACGCTAGCTTTCTTGCATTTTTTATATGAAAGACTATCACAAAGCCATCACTTGCCTTTTCTTTATTTTTTTTGGCCTTCTTTCTGATGCAAGCAGGATCTAGCAAATCTTATCTTCAGCATGGGGAACAAAACTGCGAAAGAAGAGATTCTAGTGAAGGTCATGCCTCTATTAGATAGAACATTTGTGAAATGGCTTGCCTGAGATCTTGAAAGGATTCACGGTTTCACTGTCAAAAACTAGCCTGCTATCAGGCCCCCAGACCATTACATCGAGTACATGCGACTGTAAGGCTGGCTGGATGTGTGGACTTGGATGATCCTGATATTGCCTGCCTCTCAAAGTGAGAAATTTTAGCAGCAAATTTTTAGAGGATAGGCTATTGTTTGAGCTACATAATATGTAAATTCGGCTACTTCTAGCAACAATGGCCAGATGGGCACTTTTATCTGCTCATATTTCTAGTTTGTCTGAACTTTATTCATCATAGGATGTACTGTTGTTGGACACTATGCTCCAGGTGAGTTTTTGAGATGTTAATGAACAGCTTTGTTGCACCCACATTGTAGAAAACACTTAAATTCTTGACGATTCTATGTAAAATGGAATCTCAGCATTGTTACAAAATTATTGAGTAGGTTACGAGGTGCTTGACGAGGAGATTGCTATGAAAGCAATCAGATTGGTTACAAAAATGTTGTACTAAAAATTTTAGTCTAAAATATCTCTGAAACTTGATCGTTAAACGTAAACATTCAGATGGATAATGTTAATAAATCTTTTGACAAATCATCTTTTTCACAAATCATGTGCAGTCGTCAACTGTACGCAAACATTTAGATTGATAATGTTAATCAAATATATGCCAATTGTAATTATTATATTTTTAGTATTTTTTATTTAATTAGCCAGGCCGGACCAGGCCAAAATCGGGCTTTATGTTTTAGGAAAATAATCGAGCTAGGCCTGGCCCAAGCCCAACCTATATCGGGCCGGGCCGGGCTTGGCAAGGTTGTCAGTATCGGTTTCGGACTTGGTTTCGGCTGAGTTCGAAACCGAAACCACTCGATTTCGGTTTCGGCCGAAACCCAGTGAAAAGGTTATAAAAAAATCAAAAAATATGCAAAAAAACAGAGAAAATTCAGAAAAATATAAATCATCACATAAAAAAATAAAAAATTCATTACACATGCATTGTAAAGAAATTGGATTAAGTGCATTACACATGAAGACTAATGGGTTCAAGCATTGAAGTTATTAAACAAATATTGAGTACATATTAAACATGAAATATGTTCAAACTGTATAATAAACGTGATCCTTACCTAAATGATGATGCACTAATATGGATAATAACTAGAAGAACCTTCTCCCTCATCGTCTGGCTTTTCATGTTCATATCCATAAGAAGGTTGCATGTATGGTCTATATTCACTATAACCAAACAATGAGGTAGCCAAGTCCTGCATCCCTCTTTGGATCCCTCTTGGAGTGTTTGGTTGGCTTGATTAGAATCCAGTATCAGCATAAGAATCTTGAGGAAGAGAAGAGGAATTGGTCGGATGTGGATGGAACTAGAATGCTGGTTCATGACCCCACCCATAAATGGCTGCCTCCTGTTGGCCACCTCCATAACTTGATGGATGCCCATATAGACTCTGTGAATCATGTCCTCGCTCACCTTGACTGTATCCTCTGTCTGTGTCTACGTGAAAGGAGGAAGGACCACCAGCACCACTAGTAGTAGCACCTGCAGCTGCACTGGGATCATCATCATCATCATCATCATTATCAGACCCAACCGAAACCAGTCGCTTTTTAGCCTTTGGGATATTTTTTTCTATTTTGGTGTGGTTTCTTCAGTCACCCTTGACATGAATCATTTTCCCCTTGACGTGTGCCTCAGATAAATCTGCTTCAACTGGTCAATTGTCGGGTCCTCTCGAGCAGCAACACTTGTCCTCTCAGTTAGCCCATGCACTGATGTACTTCTTCTCAAAGATACAGGTGGCTTGCCCATTCTAGGAGTGACTGGCCTGCTATCTGAGTCTGAGTGTCTAGCTGACTGAAAATCAGGCTGCTCCTCAGTGTCATCAACAACCCCAGGTGGGTCCCTTCTCTGGTGCGCATGAGTATCTCTGGCCCTCTTTGTTTTTCTTCTGAATTCGGGATCTCTTGCCTCATCTTCATCTAGTATGCCCTCTGCCCATGTTGTATCATCAATATCAAAAACGGGCTCATCAACCTGCTCTCGTGTCTCCACCCAAGACTGCAAGGGATTATCATCATCAAATAAGGCATCCACATCAATTTCTGCAGTGGCACCTTCAGCGACGCGTTTGTCCCGCAACTGTTGTCTCAACTTCATATTTTTTATTCTCAACCTCATATTGTAGTGGCAGTAAACTAATTTGTCTAACCGTTCAGTCTTTAGCCGATTGCGAACCTTTGAGTGTATAAGGTTGAACGTGCTCCAATTTCTTTCACATTGGCTTGCTGATGTGATTTGACTCAACACCCTGATTGCAATGAAAGCCAATACAGAACTGCCCAAATCTCTATTATGCACCATTACCCACTAGTCAGCTGTTCCACCAACAATAAATAAATAAATATAAGTTGTAAATAAAAATCAATTCTCTGTGATGTAATTGCAAAGAAAGCACAAAGATAAAGTATACCTAGGCTCACTCTTCCCACTGCGTATTGCAATTAGGAGTCAGAATACGTCTCAGTTCTCATTCTATAGCAGTTCATCTACAAAAATAAAGTAATATATTAGCATAACTACTTAAGTAAATTCTATACCTCTTATTCATGAAATCAAAAAGGCCAACCTCTACTTCCGCCTGAAGCCTCTTTTCTGGTGTCCTCGATAAACGACCAATGACTTTTAAAGTCCCTTGGAGCACCTCGCCATCAACATGTGCATTGGCATCGTACATAAATCGAGGGTTGAAGAAATAACCTGCATTTGTATATAATTAACTAAATATTACATATAAAATAACCTAAACAAATAGTATCAATACAAATAATCACTCACCAGCTGCATGCAAGTCGTGGTGTAATGTGGTGTCCCATCTATGATCAATAATTTTCCACCACTTTGCATATTCTTTGGGAAGGGATTCCTGCAACTCCAATTTGGCACGGTCCATGGCCTCATACAGAAATCCCATATCATTCTTCTCATCGCCATCCACCATTCTTAGGACCTTCACGAGAGGGGTGACTACTTTCATGTATCGTGAGACCCTGCCCCAGAATTTGTTGTCATCCACGATGTGGGAGACATCCAAATATTCCATCTGAGCATCAACATTAGACTTGTCGATGTATTCCCACAAGGCATTGTGGTACATGAAAGTTTTCAACTCATTCTTATACCTGTGCAAAGAAATGAAATTTGAATCAAATACGGATCATAACTATAAAGATAAAGAAGTAAGAATTGAGTTCAATCTTATACATGTGCAAAGACTCCAAAGAAATGAACTTTGAAGCAAATCTGGTTGGCCCTGCATGGATGATATCTCGCCCCCCACTTGCATGCTCCCTAAACATGTTCAATATCCTAGGATGGCCATAAATATACTGGGTAATCCTTTGTGCCCTTTCAACTGTCTTCTTCACATGATTGTCCTTCCCAATGTCTTCCAGAATCAAATCTAGACAATGTACAGCACATGGGAGCCAGTATAAATGACTGCACTTCAGCATCAATTTCTTCCCTGCAGCCTTATAACTAGCTTCATTATCAGTCACTACTTGGACAAGATTGTCCTCTCCAATTTGGTCTACCATGTTATCCATCAAATGAAACAAATAATTGACATTTTTTTCATAGTTTGATGCATCTACAGATTTTACAAATACTGTACCTTCGATGCAATAGACCAAAAAATTAATCATGGACTTCTTCGTGATACTAGTCCAACCATCACACATAATAGTGCATCCTCTCTCCATCCATATATGCTTGAAGCTTTCAACCCAGTCATGGAGCTCCTCAACCTCTCCCTCAAGGCCACGCCCGTATATGTCTCGACGTGATGGGGCCTTCAAACCAGGGCCAGCATCTGCTATGGCATCTAGCACAGGTTGGAAATATTCGCTTTCAACTGCATGTGCAGGGACACCTGCATGAAAAAATCATTTGCAGATACTTTTAAATGCATGCCCTGCAACTTATGCTGATTTTTTTACCCCTCTCAATGCAGCCTTGATTTTAGGTTGTGTAGCATGGGGCCTTCTGTGGAGATAACTGTCCATGGGGCCTGTTCTCTACGTCTGTGGGGCAGCACCAATGACAGGACGTCGTGCAGCTGTACTTTCGTAGGTCCCTGAACCTATGGGTGCCTTCCCTTTCCTTCGAGCGGCTTGTTCACGCTCCCTTGCTTCAGTCAGCTCTGGATCTGAATCCTCAGTGCCTTCCTCATCATCATCCCTCCTAACCCTTCTGCCTGAAATCTCCTCAGCAATTTCAGCCTCATCTTCAGCCCTTTGTTGCATCCTCTCCTTTTTGCCCAGAAGGCACTGGCGCATTTGTTCTCGGACCTCTCGGAGACATCTGTCACATTGTTTCACCTCTCCTCTTACCCCTGCCAAATGTTGTTTTCCTCTAGTAATTCCGCCATGTATCTCCTTGCCACAATAATTACATTTCACTTTTCTTCTCTCAGCATCAACTAAAGAGAGGTGGGCCCACCCCGGATCCTCCTGCCCTTGCTGCTCCCGACTTTGTTCACGTCTAGACATGATGCTGTATTAAGACATTCATACACAAAAAGTTATAAGTACAATTAAAAACTTAACCCTTAATTATCAATTAACCCTTAATCACCCTTCAAAAAAATTAATTACCAGCATGATCCCACCCCAAATTCTTCAATGAAGCTTAATTGAGCCTCAATTTAGCCTAAGCAAACCGAATTAGATAAATGTCCCACATTTTATGAACTAATTAGGTCTTAATTAGTAATTAACCCTTAATCACCCTTAGAAAAATTAAATTACCCGCATGCTCCCACCCCAAAATCTTCAATGAAGCTTAATTGAGCTTTCAATTGAGCGTAAATAAACCGAATCAGACAAAAGCCCCAATTTTTGTGGACTAATTAGGGCTTAATTAGCAATTAACCCTTAATCACCCTTAGAAAATTTTAATTACCTGCATGCTCCCACCCCAAAATCTTCAATGAAACTTAATTGAGCTTCAATTGAGCGTAAGCAAACCGAATTACACAAAAGCCCCAATTTTTATGGACTAATTAGGGCTTATTAAGTAATTGACCCTTAATCACTCTTGAAAAAATTAAATTACCCGCATGCTCTCACCCCAAAATCTTCTATGAAACTTAATTGAGCTTCAATTGAGCCTAAATAAACCGAATTAGAGAAACCCTAAATTAACCTCAACAAAATAACCAAATACCTCTACACCTTCGCAGCAGCAGCAGCAGCAGCCGCACAACAGCAGGGTGGCAGCTGGGCCGGCAGGAGGAGCAGCAGCAGGGCCGCCAGGAGCAGCAGCAGGGCCTCCAGGAGCAGCAGCAGCAGCAGGGAACGGTTTTCTCCCTCAGATCTGAGGGAGAAACGAAGTGAACTCAAAGGGAGTTCACGTGGGTTTCGGCCGAAACGGGACGATTTCGGACCGAAACCGTCCGGTTTCGGACCGAAACATGTAAGTTTCGGGCCCGAAACCCTTTTTTTTTTAAGTTTCGGGGGCTACAGTGAGCATGTCCGTTTTCGGATCGGTTAAGGCCGAAACCGATACGTTTTGGCTGAAACGTATCGATTTCGGCCGATACTGCCAACCCTACCGGCTTGGGCTTTTAAATTAATGAGTCGGGCCCGGGCCTAGTCGGGCCGGGCCAAAATCGGGCTTTATGTTTTAGGAAAATAATCGAGCTAGGCCTGGGCCGAGCCCAACCTATGTCGGGCCGAGCCGGGCTTGGGCTTTTAAATTAATGAGTCGGGCCGGGCCGGGCCGACCTAAGCCCGGCCCGGGCCCGGCCCACTGACAGCCCTAGCATGAACCACCCTAGTAGGGAGCTCTGCCACTGTCGTCGCTCAGCACCGCTGGCTGCCGAGAGTCACTAGAGGCTCTTCTTCAAGGAGATTTATTTCCTTAGGTAAATTCCATCCTGAAACATGAAAAATTAATTGAAGTGTCATTAGACAAAAATCCCCAATTTTAGGCCTAATTAGGGTTTAAAAATTGAGGCTTTTACGTAGTCAATGTAATTAACATGCAACTTGGTTTCCCAAAAACTTAATTGCATTGATTCAAGTGCGACTGCACAAAATTGTGCAATAATTGCATGTAATTTATTGAAATCTCCAATTTTATCCCTAATTAGGGTTTGACATTGGGGCTTTTGTGTAATTAGTGTAATTAACATGCCATTGTGTGTGTCAAACACCTAATTCCATTGATTCAAGTATGATTGCACAAAATTGTGCAATAATTACTTGCAATGCATTAGAACCCCCAATTTTAGCCCTAATTAGGGTTTGAAAATTAGGGCTTTGGTGTAATCAGTGTAATTAACATGCAATTGGGTGTGCCAAACACCTATTGCATTGGTTCAAGTGTGATTGCACTTTGTGTAATAAATGCATGTAATTTATTGAAATTCCCAATTTAAGCTCTAATTAGGGTTTGAAAATCGGGCCTTTTGTATTAGTGCAATTAACATGCAATTGGGTGTGTCAATTACCTAATTGCATTGATTCAAGTGTGATTGAACAAAATTGTGCAATAATTGGATGTAATTTATTGAAATCCCCAATTTTAGCCCTAATTAAGGTTTGAAAGTTGGGGCTTTTATGTATTCAATGTAATTAACATGCAATTGGGTGTGCCAAACACCTAATTGCATTGCTTGAAGTGTAATTGCACAAGGTACACACTTGGTTGCATTATATGTTCTGTAGGGATATGGCAGAACAGCAAGAGCAAGAGGTCCAGGAGGAGAATCATAGGGCATTGATCCTGGTTGGAAGAATGGAACCCTCATCGATGCTAAGCCAAAAGAGGCTTAAATGCAAATGGTGTGGAAGGGAGATGAGTGGAGGCATGTTTCACCAAAGGCAATATCTAGCTGGCATTTCTGGGGATATAAGCAAATGTGAAGCATGCCCTATTGAAATGAGGAAGGACACGAGAGCTTACATGATGCGAAAGAAGGCATAGAAGGATTTGAGATCTTGGCAGCAGGTAGATCTTCATGATGAGATTTCTAGCCGGCAAAGAAAAAGAGATTATAATTTGCCTATTGAGGAGCCAATTAACCTTGGCGAAAATTCAAATGATGATCCAAATAACCCTGATCTTGAGTTCGTACAGATGTTCGTGCGAGTTGTCATTCATATGCAGAAGATGAGGACCGTCGAAGGGGTATAGGGACATCATCAGAGGGATCTATGCCTAGATCTGACTTTGGGAGATCTCTTCCTAGGATCTTCAGTTCGTAGGGATGCTGCTGTGTTGCGATGTAAAGGTTCTTGGGCAGATGTGCATGATTTGGCGCGGGGACCTATAGACCCATTTTTTTTACAAAAAAAGGTCTAACAAGCAGCCTTAAATAAAGCAAGCACTCAAAGGAGTGAAGGCCACTGCTAAAGCAACAAAGAGAGTATTTGAAGGCATTGTAAAGTGGCTCTTGCATGTAGTTGTGCCAGCATATGCAGCATCTGGCCCTTACTTTTAGACTATGCTAGATGCAATAGCAGAAGTCGGGCCTGGTCTGAAGGCTCCTACACCATGTTATATTTATGAGATTAGCCTTGAGCAACAGGTTGCTAAGTTGAAGACATGGGTGGAGAGCTTCAAAAATCTCTGGAGGGAATGTGGTTACACTATCATGTGTGATGGTTAGACAGGGACAACAAAGAAATCTATGATTAATTTCCTTGTTTACTGCACTGAGGGTACAGTTTTTATAAAGTCTGTGGATGCCTCGAATCAGATTAAGAATGCAGACTATTTGTTCAGGCTTATGGATGAGATGGTGAAAGAGATTGGGGAAGAACATGTTCTGCAAGTTGTGGCTGACAATGAAGCAAGCTACAAGGCTGCTGGCAGAAAATTGATGAAAAAAAGAAGGCATTTGTATTGGGTGCCTTGTGCAGTGCACTCTAGATTTGATGATGGAAGCCATTGGCAGAGGCCCTCATTTCACTGGGTTCATTTACAGTCACAACAAAATTTTAAACATGATGAGAAAACATACAAATGGAAGGCATCTCCTCTGTGCTGGACCCACAAGATTCGCTTCAAACTTCATTTTTTTGGCGAGCCTCAGCAAATATAAACACCAATTGGCCACATTGATCAACAGTGAAAAATACAAGGTGCATATTCACACATTGAGGAAAAACAATAGAGATGTTGCCCTGCAACTGCATGAATTGATCAGTAGCACAGGATTCTGCGAGAGTTTCTCATCACCTCAAAGTCATAGAGCCTTTAGTACCAAGTACTCAGGATGGTTGACGAAGATGATAAAAATGATATGGCATATTTGTACGAGGCAATGGACAGAGCCAAAAAATTATTGAGGGAAATGATTGCGAGGGCATATAAAAAATGGTGGGCCACCATTGGCAGGAGATAGATGACTCTCCACCATGATCTACACGCTGCTGATTAGTACTTACTTCATAATAAGAAATAGTGTTTAATTAGCCTTGAGGACATATACCATCATTCTGATAACTAATATACTCATGTAAATGCAAGATATTTTTTAAATCCTGGATATCAGTACGGTGACAACGTACACAATGATGGAGAAGTCCTTCAAAGCACAATGAATGTCATGGGTGGATTATCGAGGACAATGAAAGAAAAGATAGATGCAGAATTAGAGGTAAGATACACAGTTAAACATTTATTGCAGCTTAAAATTTACCATTCCATGGAATGATGGAATCGTGTCATTTGTCAACCTTTTATTGGTGGAACGATTTAAGTTGAAGCATGGGATTTATGGAGACCCTGAGATAAGATATGCAGTATCAAGGATAAGTCCAGATTAGTTGGATAATAACTATTGGCAAATTTTCACCTTTACCACTATGAATCATTAATGTTGTCTTCCTATTTTTTTGCAATAGCTGAATGGTGGATTCAACTAAACTACAAGCAAGCTGGCACAAATCCACTGGCGTATATTGCAGTCAGTCTTAAGTCAAATGACTTTTAGCCAATGTGAAAGAAATTGGAGCACATTCAGCCTGATTCACACTAAAATTCAAAACAAGTTGGGTGTGTCAAGGCCAGAGAAGTTGGATTACTGCAACTACAATATGCATCTCAGGGTCTAGCAAATCGAAGAGAGGCAAAAGATGGATCGAAGGAGGTTCGTGCAATTTGCTGGAAGAACAGTTGAAGAACCTATTCAAGAGAGATGTGAATGAGTTGTTGGATGAAGAACACCCGTTACATGCTTGGATGGAGGCAAGGGCAGAGCTAGATGTACCTGAATTTGATCCTAAAGATCGGTGCTGGGCAGAAGGTAAATTAGTTACAGTGGTAGCTTGAAATCCTGAATTTCAAGTGCCAATAAGAGAAGGGGAGTGGCCTGCATCTCCTCTTGAGCGATGTCGACAGTCAGCCACACTACCAGAGACTGCCAGACTTTCCATCTCTCAGCCAACACTCAGGAAGTCAGCTTCCAAAGTAGATCCAAGAAGAAGAAGAAGAGAAGAAAAGGCCCAACAAAGTCTTCATTGAAGCAAATTGACACAAGAAGACAAGAAAAAACAAAAAGAAAGTCCAAATTCAGTTAGCGTGTGGAAGAAGAAAAAGAAGAAGTGGGACTTACTCGGGAGACACTTGTTGAGCTCCCACCATTGCCACCTAAATTGGCCACATTGTACGAGGCTATGAAAGAGCACTACGGCAGTAGAAGATAGCTAGTTAAGAAAACAGTTCAAGACAAGAGAAAGGACAAGTAAGGCAAAGACCAGTTGGGACTGATGACTCCACTCAGGCGCTTCATGATGATGATGATGATGATGGTGCTGTTGCTGAAGCATCAGAAGGTTATGGCCTTGGGGCATTACTTTAGGATATGAAGACTACGCCATACCCATGAGCCAGCATGATATGTATTGGTTTTTGTTGGAAAAATATCTTTTCCATAAAATTCATTATTTTGGTTTATGATAAAATAAATAAATATTTATCCCAGTAATTTAAGTTACAGGATTAACCTAAATACATGTCTCCTCTAAAAATATGGGATAATAACTAATATCGCCTAAAATATGAAGTGTTCAATATAAAGGCGAAAGGAACAATAGAAAGGCGAAACATAATTTCGCCTTACAAGACGCCTTAGTAATTTGGAAACCGAAGCATTCGCCTTAGTATTCATCTTAACATTCACCTAAGGTCCCTGAGAAACGAAGCATTCACCTTAATAGGATGGTAAGGTAAAGGATTCGCCTTAACTAATGCTTCCGCCTCATCACATAGCGACAAAATAGTCGACAAGGCGAAGCATTCAGCTTAAGACTCATGAAAGGCGAAGTATTTGCCCTCAGCGCATAAAAAAAGGCGAAGTATTCGCCTTAGCTAAAAGGTTCCACCTTATCACAAAAAGAAAAATCTTTGACAAGACAAAGCTTCACTTAAGATCTCTGAAAGGTGAAGTATTTGCCTTAGCTGAAGTGCTTCGTCTCAATGCTAAACGACAAAACATCCTGAGGTGAAGTATGTGACTCAATAAACTAAGAAGGCGATGTATTCGCCTTAGTGGAAACATTTGCTTCAGCACCTTGATAAGGCGAATCTGGTTCACCTCAAAGGAAGAACGACAGCTCACTCGTGAGGCGAAACAAAGCTGAAACATTCGCCTCAACACAACACGACAAAACTCTTGGCGAGGCGAAACAAACACCTTTGTTTCTTTGAAATGACAAAATGAACTCTGATACTTCGCCTTAATGGAAAACGACGAAACAAAAGTGTAATATACTTTACTGCAAGAAAAGACGATAGTTTACCTCTTCTTTTTAATGGAATTTTATTCCTAAAAATAATAACGTACAAAAGTGGTCCACGAATATCATGTGACTCTTTGACCATACAAAACTACAAAATGCACGTAATAGCACCTACAGAACACTTACATACTACAACACCATGCACCTAAACGACTAAAATGAAATAGGTTGCTTACATCTTGTGCTCTGTGCAAATATCATAAGATTGAGAAAATAATTGAGAGATCATTTATATCATAATGTTCGCCTCTAAAATGTGAACATACAAACCTAAGGAAAATAGTCTTATGTAAAATAAAACAAACTCATTCCTACGTACACCTCAAGGGTAGATATATGGAAAGTACGTTTGACTGTCTGACCTCCCCTTGCGTCTGCATTTATTACCGCATATCCATTGTGATACTTTGTCAGCAGGTGTATGCGTATAACATGCCTGTATTAAATGCTCAATATCCGTTGAAGATACTCACGTATTGAGAAAGCGTGATATATAGTGTATTTTACTACGTATTGAAAAGCATGTTGTCTCTTCTAACAAAAGTATGAATTTTATATTACTTTTTGTCTCCTCAAAATTCAAAATTTCTTATTTTATCTCACGTCATATTTAAAGATCTGCATGGCATAAAAATTTCTAGTAACACTGTAGGCCAGACGACCAAAGGAAGAAAGAGACAGACAAGCATGCAAGAGAGAATGAAAGTGACAGTCGCAGCTCTGCAACGAGAGGAGGATATTGTGTTGTAACGATATTATACTTTCCTCTTCCTCTTGCATTCCTTACAATCATTGTATTCATTCCTTGTTGTTATGTCCTAAGGACAAGTGTTAAGAGCATTTGTTGCTCTGTGAAACCGGCACTATGGGTGACTAGTTGGTCTACAGATACTGTGGAAATCAACTAGGTGACTAGCTCCTAGAAAACTAACTGGTGCGAAATCACCAGAAAAATTAAGTCAATGAGAGTGACTATTGGTTGGCTAAGACCTTATCAAAATCAGCTAGGTTGGTGATTCCTGAAAAACCACTAGGATCTACTGAGTCCTACAAGATCAGCTGGGGAGTTGGCCCTAGTAAAACAACTGGTGTAACTTCGGTGAAAGGTTAATAAAATACCCAGAGTGAGTTGCAGGGGTACTGGATGTAGGGAAGCCCGAGCGTTGACCGAACTAGTATAAATCTCTCGTCTATTGTGGTTTGGTTGCATTATTATCTTTTATATTCCACTGTGCAAAATTCACGATTATTTTTCAAAAGCACACCTATTCACCGTCCTCTAGGGTGTGCTTGGCTACTAACAAGTGGTATCAAAGTGTGCAGGTCTCCTTATTACAAGTTTAACTGTCTAAAGAGCAAGATCATGATAGTAGCTAGATGGAGAACAAGATCAACCTCGCCCTACAGGAAGGACATTCAACCAACCGCCCTCCTCTCTTCAACAGGTATAACTACCCTTATTGGAAGATACGTATGATGAACTACATTAAAGGAGTAGACTATGACCTCTGGATGGTGATTGAAGAAGGCGATAGAGTTATAACCACTACGAGAGATCAATGGGGCAGAGTTGAGAAAGATATGGCATCTCTAAACGCCGGTGCATTAAGTGTAATGTTCTGTGCCCTTAGCCCAGAAGAATTCGACAGGGTCTGCACTTGCTCCTTCGCTAAAGAAATCTGGGACAAGTTCGAGATTACTCACGAAGGAACATCCCAAGTCAAGGAGACCAAGATTAATCTCTTGGTCACCAAGTACAAAATGCTCAAGATGGAGAAAGGTGAGACCATCAAGGAGATGGAAGCTTAAGTCTAATGTTCTGTGCCCTTAGCCCAGAAGAATTCGACAGGGTCTGCACTTGCTCCTTCGCTAAAGAAATCTGGGACAAGTTCGAGATTGGTCACGAAGGAACATCCCAGGTCAAGGAGACCAAGATTAACCTCTTGGTCACCAAGTACAAAATGCTCAAGATGGAGAAAGGTGAGACCATCAAGGAGATGGAAGCCAAGTTCACCACTTTGGTGACCAGTCTGAAGGCCCTAGGAAAACAATGTAATGACAGTGAGCTCGTAAGAAAAATCCCGAGATCTTTGCTTCTTGAATGGACGTCCAAGATAACAGCAATCGAGGAAGCTTAGGATCTGAACACCTATTCCCTAGCCCAGCTCTTTCGGAACCTAGCTACCCATGAGCTCAAGCTCAACAGTCAAAAAGAAAGAGAAGACTCCAAGAAGAAGACCGTGGGACTGAAGGCAAAAGCTGAGAGCAGCTCAGAAGAGTCAGAGTCAACATCTAGTAAGTACAGTGATGAGGTCGCCATGCTGTCCAAGAGACTCCAAAGAATTCTGAGAAACAAGAGGCAAGGTTCCTCATCTGGAAGAGACGTGCCCAGAAAAATAAGATGTTACAATTGCGGCAGAACTGGGCACGTCAAAGGCGAATGCAAGGCAAAGACTCCACGAGACCATAATGGCAAGAATTCTGACAAAAAGCCAATCAAGTCCTCTGAAAAATCACGCAGGAAACCAAAAGTCAAGGCAATGGCAGCAACGTGGAGCGATGAAGAAGGGTCAGAGAAGTCTGACCACACCAACTCAGAGGGAGAAGAACTATACATAAAGCTCATGGCAGATCATGAAGACCTCGAGGTAACTTCTAACACTCTTTGATGCATGTAACGATTCCAATAGTGATGAAGAACATGAAATATCTATGACGAATTGTTAACAGCATTCCTTAAAATACATGATAAGTACAGATTCAAATGCAAAACTCTAAAGACCTTGCAGGAAGATCATCACAAGGTGATTTCTGAGAAAGAACTCCTGAAAACAAGAGTCTCAGAGTTAACTGCAGTAATGAACTCCTTGTAAAAGACCTCGAGAAGCTTGCTAACTCCCAGAAGGAGCTGGATCTGCTCTTATCTAGTTTAAAGAGATCTGCTGACAAACAAGGACTAGGACATAATCATGAAATCATCAATAAAGAAAGAAGCATGCATGAGCCTGTTAAATTCGTCATATCATCATCTATGCACAGTGCATACATTTATTATGGTCAAATTCGGCATACGTCACATACCTGCAACCATAGTAGACCATTCCCTGCATCTTTCAAATCTATGCAGAAACAGACAAGGAAGCCTAAGACGTGTACACAAGTCAGAACTAAGGCAGGTGTGTATATTGAATTATTATTTTTTAATCAAAAACCACCTGGATAGAGATGGGAGGGTGCACCCTCTGCCAGAGGAAGAGAATGGACCCACTCCACCATCACAAACACGGGGGTAAATTTTATTAATTTGATGAGAACTTACAATGCAGGGGCAGGCCCGCTAAAGAATACAATAGAAACAGGGCAAAGCCCAGCAAAAAACAAGAAAGAACTCAATGTGGATGCCTAATAGATGGCAAGCCCATTCGGTCTAGCCGAATGCAACCCAAGGCCGCAGCGGGGATGTCAGCCTCGTTAAAGAAGAAGGAACTGCGGTGAGTATTGCAGGCAAGGTTTGCGAGAGCATCTGCACACTGGTTAGCTTCACGATAGATATGCACCACCTCCGCCCCCATTTGCTGAATCTGGTCTCTAAGATTCTTCACGTATCTATCCACCCTCCAAGGACAGGTGTAATGGTTGTTTAACATGCCAACCAGAAGCTGAGAGTCAGATTCAATGATAGCAATATGCAGACCAATAGTCAATGCGTATGCCAGGCCATCAACAAGCGCTCGGCATTCCGCCACCAAACTGTATGAAAATCCATAAAAGTGGCTGAATGCAAATAAGCATCGGCCTTGAAAGTTCCTGATCAAGCCCCCGCCACTACTGTCGCCTAGGTTTCCTCTGCTAGCGCCGTCCACATTGAGCTTGAGCTAGGGTTGGGGTGGGCGGAGCCAACGGACTAATATTGGCTGAGAAGAAGGCCGCTGGGGAGCAGGAATATGAATGTCCTGGAGGAAAAGTAGGATGGAGTTGCTGCCCACCCTCTTGAACCTGGGAAAAGAGACTCGCTGAACCGAAGAGCAGATCCGGTAAAAAACACTATCCAGTATCCACGGTGCTGAGGTTGCCGTCGTATCTGCGTTTGTTCCTTTCGCACCATATTTCCCACAGCCAGAAGGCGATAAAAGCGATACGTATCATGTCCGTGAAAATACTAAGTGAGGCATGTCGGAGAAGATGAAACAGAAAAGCTTTCACCGATTCAAATGTGGATAGGGGAGCAGAGCACATAACCTCCATACGGTGCCAGGTCCGCATAGCCAGCTCGCTGTGAAGAAAAAGATGGGTTTCAGATTCAAGCTGGGGCTGGGTACAGCAGCTGCATTTAGAGCAGAGGGGTATCCCGCACCGTCGGACATGGTCATCTGTTGCAATCGCACCATGGAGAAGCCTCCAAAGGAAAACAGACATTTTCGGAGGTAGGAAAGCAGACCAAACTTTGGAGTAAAGAGAAGCAGACTGGCGACCAGCAAGGAGGAGCTTACGTGCCGAGGACACAGAGAAGTTTCCGTGGCTGCTTAATGCCCAGATATAGATGTCAGGGGAGCCATTAATTTCCTGCACAATTCTCACTATTTTTGCTATGCAGGTAGGGTCTACCACACTCTGAATCTCGGCCCCGGCCGGGTGCTGGTTGTCTACAAGGCTGCAGACTGAATCTTCCTTGGTGATGATACTCTGCCACTGAGTCTCAGAGAAGGCTACGCAAAGGACAATCACCACACCAAGAATCCAACCAGATTGAAGTACCGTCATCCCCAATGAGAATATGCGAATGCAATGACACCAAATCTCTTCCTTGCAGCCATGAAACCCGTTGAACAGTAGGCATGGACTTGAATTGGGCCAGTGACAGGTGGGCAGTTTTCACGTATTTTGATCTGAAGAAGGAAGACCACAAAGAGAGTTCATTTGTGAAAGCCTTCCAGGACAGCTTCGCTCTGAGCGCAATGTGCAACTCAGAGAGTGATGGAATGCCAAGACCACTGTTAGCCACAGGCCTGCACAAGGATTTCCAGGAAACCCAATGACGCTTACTATTTCCATTGTAGCTCCCCTAGAAAAAGTCCGCAAACAGCTTGCTCAGATTTTTGTATACCGTCCGCGGAGGAGTACAGGATAAGATGTGCAGCGGGATGGCGCTGAGAAACATGTTTGATGAGACAGAGGCGGCCAGCCTGGGATAGTTGGGAAGATTTCCAGCCCCTCAGTTTATTTTGAACTCTGGAGAGAATTCCAGTGAAGTGAGCTATTTTTATCTTACCAGAAATGAGAGGAACACCCAAATACAGCAAGGGAAAATCTTTCATTGGGAAACCAGCCAAGCAGAAAGCCTGTTCTTTAAGGTGGGAGGAGCATTTGTGTGCACATAGCAGGAGCTTTCGGCCTTGTTAATGCATTGGCCAGAGGAAGCTTCATAACTTTTCAGAAAATTCATTAAATTACAAATTGACGATTTGCTGCCATTCACAAAAATTAGTGTGATCAGCATACAAGAGATGAGATATCTGCTGACAACCTCGAGGAGTCGAGAAATATCCCACTTTCGAAGAGGCAAAAATACTGGAGATACCACGGCTCAAAGCTTCTTCTGCCAGAATAAAAAGTGAGAGAGCAATTGGGTCGCCTTGTCGGAGACCTCTCGAGGATTTAAAATACCCAGATAGAGCGCCATTAAACATGACCGAAAACCAGGAATTGGAAATCAGCCTCTGGATGAATGCACAGAATAGTGGTGAAAATCCAAATTTCTGCAAAACGGCCAGAAAAAAGTCCCATTCCAACCTGTTGTATGCTTTTTCCATGTCGAGTTTAAGAATAGCATTGCCTCCCCTGGCTTTCCTGCCAATCATATTAACCATCTCTTGTGCTAAAGAAACATTTTCCACAATAGCTCATCCTTTGACAAAAGCGCCCTGTTGAGGAGAAAGGATCCAGGGAAGCATTGAGGCAAGTCGATCATTAAGGATTTTTTTTTTTTTTTGTTTATATTTTTTGGGGAGGGGAAAGCGGCTCGAAGCCGTGCCCTCCTGCCGCCTGCGCAAGTCGATCATTAAGGATTTTGGAGATGACTTTAAAGGAGAAGTTGCAAAGGCTAATAGGTCTGAATTCCTTGATGTTGGTCGGCTTAGTGACTTTGGGAATGAGAGCAATGATCGAGGAAGACAAATATCAAGGCATTGCACAGCCATTGAAAAAGTCCCGAACAACGGCACAAATCTCACTCGCAATGAAATCCCAACATGCCTGAAAGAAATAGCCTGTGAAATCATCTGGGTCAGTTCCTTGATGTCCAGCGACATAGAATAAACCACCTGCTTGATTTCCTCATCAGAGGGAATGGCACATAACATCTCATTTTCCTGATCAGATATCAGAGCTGGAATATGAGCAAGGATGGCAGGAGAGAGAGAATGTGGCTGGGAAGCAAAGGCAGTCTGGAAATGAAAGACTGCAAGATGTTGAAGAGTTGCGGGGTCAGACACCCAATTGTCGTTTTCATCCTTGAGTTCTGAGATCAAATTTCTGGACCTGCGATCAAGCACAGTGGCATGAAAAAATTTAGTATTTCGATCCCCCTCAGCCAGCCATTTCAGGCACGCTTTCTGTTTCCAGAAAAGCTGCTCCTGAAGATACAACTTGGCCAGTTCGGTCCTCCTGTCCTCCAGAAGGTAGGAAAAGAGCCTCAGATTTGTCCGAATCATACTCATACTAAAGGACAAGGCTCTCCGGTCAGATCTTAACCTCATCTTCAAAAAGAAGTTTAATTCATTTCATCTACATGCAGACTTTCATGTAGAAACCCAAACGGATTAAGGCCATTTGGGTATCTAAACACCTTTGATTTGTGCAGGTGAACCCGAGCACCATGAACTTACAAAGACCTGTGATTAATGGTGCTCGAGGTACATCACAAGGATGAAAGCCCTGGTAAGTAATTTATTAAATCACCCTGTAGTAATAACTAAATAGGTCGTTAAAGATAAGCTAGATGAAACAGGAACAGTAGTGGTATGCTAGTGGCACAAGCATATATTAATGATATAATATTCAGTGCTACTAACCTTTCAATGTGCAAGAACTTTGAGATTTTATTGAAGGGAGAGTTCGCGATAAGCATGATGGGAGAGCTAAAACTACTTTCTTGGACTACAAGTAAAGCAGACAGATGAGGGCATCTAGATAAGTATGAAATGAATGAATGGAAAGCAACAACAACGCCAATAGCTCCTTCCACCAAGTTGGACTCGGACGAAAAAGGTAAGGTAGAGGAAAAGTTTCACAAAGATATGATTGGATCCCTCCGTTACCATACTACAAGCAGGCATGATATTATATTCAGCGCTGGCATGTGTAGGGGATGAAGTCATTTAAATACGGATATCATAATCCCTACATAATAAAAAAAATATGTTGTGCCTTATCATGCTTGATTTTAAAGAATCATGATGACATTGAATAATGACAAAAATATTATTGCCATCACAATATATAAATGATAATAATATATATTAGTGATCTGTATGTACCGTAAACATAACATGAAAAGTATTTTTATAAATTAAACAAGGTCAAACATATGAGATGATAGCCTATATTAGCATTGACCCGACAAGGCAAAAGGCATGGCCTTAAGGCGCTAAAAGACAAAGGTGTCTTTCACCTATGACACCAAGGATGGTAGTATCCGTTTCGGTACCGGTTTCGGCCGGTACCGAAACCGATACGTTTCGGTTTCGGTTTCGGTTTCAGCCGAAACCGGTTCAAAACAGTCAGAAAAGGCAAAAAATGTATTGAGCAGGTCTGGTTTCGGCCGAAACCAGACGGTTTCGGTCCGGTTTCGGTCGGTTTCGATCCGGTTTCGGTCGGTTTCTGTCCGGTTTCGGTATCAGACTTGCTACAGTGACAAGGCCCGTTTCGGTTTCGGTATCGGCCGAAATCGATACGTTTCGGCCGAAATGTATCGGTTTCGGCCGATACTGCCATCCATGTATGACACCGCCTTACATGAAATTCAAATGCAATTAATTTGAAATGGCGGTTAAATTAAATTCACTTTTGTATGAAGTCGGGTTCATAGAAAAAGTAACCGTCTTCTCCGATTGCTATTCCATCGTCTTCTATGCTTCATGCATGAAAGAACTCCGACGATTTCTCTCCTCTCCACCCTCCAAGCCTCTTCTCCCAAGGTTGGCAATATCGGCCGGAACCGATACGTTTTGTCCGAAACGTATCGGTTTCAAACCGAATCGGTACAAAACTGGACCTGCTCACTGTATCAGGTCCAAAACTTAAAAAATATATATTTTTTTTATGGTTTCGGGCGAAACTGAAACTGATTTCGCCCGGTTTCGGGCATTTCAGCCCGATACCGCCAGAAACCAGGCGATACCAGACGCGAACTCCCCTAAAGAGGGGAGTTTAGTTCCGCCCAACCCCTCAGATCTCAGATCTGAGGGGTGCTGCTGCCAGGGGAGATGGAGGAGCTTGGGGGGGGCTTGGGAGGGACTTTTGCCGCCGCCGCCGTTGTTGTTTAGAGCTTGGGAGGATGTAAGTATATGTATTTTTTTTTCTTTCATTGGTAGTTTTCTTGTTGTAGGTAAGGTTATATTAGATTCTATTAATTTTTATACGTAAAATATGGTAAATCCCCAAATTACTGTGTAATTAGTGATTTAAATTTGGGGCTTTTATCTAATTAGGTAAGTTTAGCATCAATTGAAGCTTAATTAAACTTTATTGAATGCTTTATGGTGGGAGCATGTTGTTAAATATATTACACGCCGGGTAATTATGATAAATCTCCAAATTAGAATGTAAGTAGTGATTTAAATTTGGGGCTTTTGTATTATTAGGTAAGTTTAGCGCCAATTGAAGCTTAATTAAACTTCATTGAATACTTTAAAGAGGGAGCATGTTGTTAATTGTATTACACGCCAGGTAATTAAGGTAAATCCCCAAATTAGGGTGTAATCAGTTATTTAAATTTGAGACTTTTGTCTAATTAGGTAATTTTAGCGTCAGTTGAAGCTTAATTAAACTTCATTGAATATTTTAGGGCGGGAGCATACTGTTAATTATATTTAAAGAAATTAGCGGTCAAAAATTGGGGTTTTCATCTAATTATCTCAATTCAACGTAATTTGAAGCTCAATTATGTTTCATTGCATTTTTTCATTGTACTTACAACCATTTATCTTTGACTGTCTCAGTGCAGCATCATGGCTAGACGTGAACAAAGTCAAGAGCATCAAGGGCAAGATGATCCGGGGTTGGCCCACCTCACGTTAATTGATGCTGGAAGAAGAAAAGTCAAATGTAATTATTGTGGTAAGGAGATACATGGCGAGATTACTAGAGAAAAGTAACATGGGATAAGAGAGAGGTCAAGAAATGCGACAGATGTCCCCGATAGGTGGCAGAAAAAATGCGCTAGTGCCTTCTGGGCAGAAAAGACAGGATGCAACGAAGGACTGAAGATCAAGCTGAAATTGCTGAAGAGATTTCAAGCAGAGTAAGCAGAAGGGGAAGGAGGGATGATGATGATGAGGAAGGCAATGAGGATTCAGATTCAGAGCTGACTGAAGCAATAGAGCGTGAACAAGCAACTCGAAGGAAGGGAAAACACTGATAGGTTCAGGGACCTATTCCAGTACAGCTGGTGTAGCATGACGTCCTGACACTGGTGCAGCCCCGCAGAGAGTAGGCCCCATGGACAGCTATCTACACAAAAGGCAAAGTGCTACACAACCAAAATTCAAACAAGCATTAAGAGGGATCAAAAAATCAGCTGAAGTTGTAGGGCATGCATTTAAAAGTATTTGCAAATGATTTTCCATGCAGGTATGCCTGTACATGCAGTTGAATCAGAATATTTTCAGCCTATGTTTGATACCATAGCTGATGTTGACCCTGGCTTGAAGGCCCCGTCATGTTCAGATATATACGGGCGTGGCCTTGAGGGAGAGGTTGAGGAGCTCCATCAGTGGGTTGAAAGCTTCAAGCATATCTGGATGGAAAAATGATACACCATTATGTGTGATGTCTGGACTGGTATCACAAAGAAGTCCACGATCAACTTTCTGGTTTATTGCATCGAAGGTACAATATTTGTTAAATCAGTAGATGCATCAAATTATGAAAAGAATGCAAATTATTTGTTTCATTTGATGGATGGCATGATAGAACAAATTGGAGAGGAACATATTGTTTAAGTAGTCACCGATAATGAAGCCAGTTATAAGGCTGCAGGGAAGAACCTGATGCAGAAGCGCAGGTATTTATATTGGCTCTCATGTGCAGCACATTGTTTGAACTTGATACTTGAAGACATTGGAAACGAAACAAATGTGAAGAAGACAATTGAGAGGGCACAGAAAATCACTCAGTACATTTATGGCGATCCTAGGATCTTGAACATATTCAAAGAGCATGCAAGTGGGGCCGAGATATCATCCGTGCAGGGCCAACAAGATTTGCTTCGAATTTCATTTCTTTGGAGTCTTTGCACCATAGATGGCAGTATCGGCCGAAACCGTTTCGGACCTGCTACAGTGATGGTTTCAGATCGAAACCGACCGAAACCAGACCGAAACCGGACGGTTTCGGTCCGAAATCGAACCTGCTCACTGTAATTTTTGCCTTTTTGAATGTTTTGAACTGGTTTCGGCTGAAACCGAAACGGGTACGTTTTGATTTCGATCCTGGCCGAAACTGATACCGAAACCGGTACTGCCATCCTTACTTTGCACAGGTATAAGAATGAGCTCAAGTCTTTCATGTATCACAATTCCATGCGGGATTAAATAGACAAATCCAATGTTAATACTCAGATGGATTATTTGGATGTGTGTCACATCGTGGAAG
The DNA here is from genome assembly GCA_022559845.1 of Amorphophallus konjac. NCBI lineage: Eukaryota > Viridiplantae > Streptophyta > Magnoliopsida > Alismatales > Araceae > Amorphophallus > Amorphophallus konjac. The sequence goes on along the minus strand of CM040122.1, from coordinate 366,415,228 downwards.
ACAACAAATTTTGGAACAGGGTCTCACATTACATGAAAGTTGTCACACCTCTCGTGAAGGTCCTAAGAATGGTGGATGGCGATGAGAAGAATGACATGGAATATCTATACGAGGCCATGGACCATGCCAAATTAGAGTTGCAGAAATTTCTTCCCAAAAAGTATGCAAAGTAATGAAAAATTGTTGACAATTGACGGGATAACACATTGCACCATGAATTGCATGCAGCTAGTGAGTGATTAATTGTACTGATATAAAGTTAATTATTTTTTACGTTAATTTACTTATATAGGTTATTTCTTCAACCCTCGATTTATGTACAATGCCAATGTGAACGTTAATGACGAGGTGCTTCAAGACACCTTAAAAGTCATTGGTCGTTTATTGAGGACACCAGAAAAGAGGCTTCAGGCCGAGCTACAGGTTGGCCTTTATTGATTTTATCAGTAAGAGGAAAAAATTTACTTAATTACTTATGTTAATTGTTACTTTATCCTTGACGGACAGTTATAGATTGAGGACTAAGATGTATTCTAACTCAAAATTACAATACGCTGTGGGAAGAGTGAGCCCAGGTATACTAAATGATTGTGCTTAAATTGAGTCAATATGTATTAATACATCATTAAGAATTGATCTTTATTTATTTGTTTATGGTTGGTGGAACAGGTGACTGATGGATAATGGTGAACAATGGGGATTTGGGCAGTAATGCATTGACTTACATTTCAATTAGGGTGCTGAGTCAAACAACATCAGCAAGTCAATGTGAAAGAAATTGGAGCACGTTCAGCCTTATACGCTCAAAGATTCGCAATCGGCTAAAGGTTGAACAGCTAGAAAAATTAGTTTACTGTCACTACAACATGAGGTTAAGAATAAAGAACATGAAGCTGAGACAACAGGTGAGAGACAAACGCGTCGTTGAGGATACAACTCCAGAAATTGATGTGGACGCATTATTTGATGATGACAATCCCTTACAGTCTTGGGTTGAGGTACGAGCGCAGGTTGATGAGCCCGTTTTTGATAATGATGACAGAATATGGGCAGAGGGTATAGATCCAAAATTCAAAGGATCAACCAAGAGGCTAAGAGTGACTCATGCGCACCAGAGAGAGGACCTAACTTTGTTTGTTCACGACACTGAGCAGCAGCCTGAGATTGAGCCAGGTAGAAACTCAAAATCAGATAGCAGGTCAGTCACTCCTATAATGGTCAAGCTATCTCCATCCTGAAGAAGAAGTACATCAGTACATGAGATGACTGAGAGGACTAGTGTTACTGCTCGAGAGGACCTGACAATTGAACAGTTGAAGCAAGTTTATGTGAGACACACGCCAAGGGAGAAAAGATTGCTTTCAAAGATGAAGAAAAAAGTTACACCAAAAGAAAAAAAACATCCCCAAAGGCTAAAAGACGATTGGTTCTTATGGTTCTAATAATGATGATGGTGATGATGATGATGATGTCCCAAGTGATGATCCCAGTGTAACTGTAGGTGCTACTACTGGTGGTGACATGTATGCATCTACTTCCTCCTTCTACACTGACACAGGCAGAGGATATGATTCACGGAACCAATATAGACATCCATCAGGTTATGGAGATGGCCAACACAAAGCAGGTATGTATGGGTGGGGCCATCAGCCAGAATTCCAATTCCATCCAGACTATGCAATTCCAACTAGTAGCAGTTATGGGTCAGCATCCTCTTCTCATCCTCAAGGTTCTGCTTCTTATGTTGATTCTGGATTCTAATCAAGCCAACAGCCTTATACTCCAAGAGGAATCCAAAGTGGGATGCAAGACTTGGCTACATCATTATTTGGTTACAGTGAATATACAGACTATATGCAACCTTTTTTATGGGTATCAACATCAGAAGCCAGACGATGAGGGAGAAGGTTCTTCTAGCTATTATCCATATTAGTGCATCATCATTTGGGTAATGATCATTTAATTTCTGTAACATTTACTGTGTTTGTAATGTTTATTGTACTGCTTGAACCTACTTCACGCTTAATATGTACTCAAGAATATTAGTTTAACATGTCCAATGTCTACTTCTAGCACTTAATCCAATTTATTCACACTCAAATGCATGTCCATTGATTTTTTAGATTTTTTATAATTTTCTTGATTTTTTCAAATTTTTCTGTATTTTTCTGATTTTTTTAAATGTTTTGAACTGGTTTCGGCCGAAACCGAAATTGAAATCGAAACCGATACGTTTCGGTTTCGGTCCCGACCGAAACCGAGACCGAAACCGGTACTGCCATCCTCGTCTTCTCTAGGAAAGCTTCAAGCTTTTTCTGATCCAAGGCATTCCTTCACCCATATAGTTTTCCTAAGACCTACTGCAATCTTTCCTAAAGAAATTGCAGCGGTAGAAGCTTTCTCTAGATACGTCTCCGAGCAAGCTAGGGCTCGCTTCGAGCAAAAAGATATGTTGCCTGGAAAGATAGTGGACGTACACGGGCTTGTAGCTAAAGGCGTTAATGTTGAAGAAATGATCATTGCAACCGGCTGCCTAAAGGGTATGCCTTGTGAACACTATTTACCCTAGGATAGTTCGCCTATTTTATGGAAACATGAGGGAAGAAGCCTTCGGACCATAGTGAAAGCCACCTGCCTTCGGACCATAGTGAAAGGAACAGAGGTGGTCATTACAAAAACCCTTAATGAAGTTCATGGCAATGATGGTGAAGGATTTGTGCCCAGAGAAGCCGTTGAAAAGGAAGAAAAAAAGGAGATGATTAGAAGCCTGATCGGGTCTGAGACAGATGACATTTCACCAATCAAGATGGACCCGCAACTGAGGATTCGCCACCTCGCAACTGCACATTGCATATACCCAAGAGCAAGAACCTTCACAAGGATGACCGACATTGATGTGCAGATTGTGCATGCCTTGAGGAACTCAGTAAAGTTAAACCTTGCGGGAATAGTATACGAAGTTATGCAAGCCATTCTGATGCAAATCAGCACAGAAAAGGGTGTGAGCAATAAAGGTGCACTCTTGCCTTATGGAATCTCAATCAACCTCATCCTCGTGCAGGCATAAATCTCCATGATGAGGAAACAGCAGTGGCAACACCCTCGATTGGAGTAACCTCTATTAAAGGGTGGTTACACCTACAAAGATGGCATATGGAGATGGAAGACAAGCAAGAGCAAGGAAGCTGCACCGGCTACAATACTACAAGTGCAGATAGAGTCCGTCCAAGTAGCTAGAATAGAGAGTCCTGTTGTTGCTGATCCTAAGCTAACAGCAAGAGAGGCAGCTACCTATGATTAACCTCTTGAGACATAAGCAAGTACATAAGCTGAGGAGGAAACATATGAAGAACTAATGGCGGAGGTAGTCGCTCTCATTGGGCAGGTGTCCACTACGCTAGAAGAGGAATGTGCACAAGTCAGAACGAGAGTCCTCTCCACTCCAGGGCAGCAGAAGAAGCAATGCAGATTGAAGAAGAGCTCCCTAGGACAATGGACGCTGCTATGCAGATAGAAGATCTAGAGATTGAGGAGGATTTGCCTGAAGCCGCAGAACCAACTCCTCATCTAGCTCAAAGAATAGTAGAGGTCTCAGTACAAATTGATGACCTACCTAAATGCAAAGAGCTCCCTCTCCAATCCAAGAGGAAGAAAGAAGAAAGAAAATTGAAGATTTTACTGCAAAAGTTGGACAGATCTCTCAAGACTTCATAATCCTCAGTGCACAGATGACTCACGAAGTAGACAGAATGCACTCAAGGTTGAGCGAAATTATAAGAGGAGGTTGCTTTGTCCAATGCTTTACTTCCCAACTCTGCAGAGACACTGATCATATAATACAAATATTGGAAAATATAGCAGCAAATGTGACCCCTGTGAGACAAGATGGGGCACATTGAGGAAATGATGAATGTGGTGCAAAATACACTGATAGATAAGATGAGCACAGTGCAGAGAGTGATTTCTGAGCTACAGCAAGGAGTGCTCTACAGGCTAGCCAATCTGCAGGACACAACTACTGAAGTACTTCAAAAGTAGCCTCCAAAAATCGATTATGAACAGCTAGCCTCATTGGTGACTGACAAGCTCAAAGGGAGCCCTGCATCACATCCTGCACCTCAGTCTGCACCACTGCAAGCACCACAACCAGCTCAACCAGTCCAAGCTCCCACTGCTCCAAAGCACTGAAGAAAGAGCAGCTAAAGTAGAGGCCAGGTCAAAAGCCAATGAAGAAAAAATTGAAGCTGAAAGAGTTGCCCAAGCAAGGGGTAAAAGAAAAGCAGCTACAAGGTGCCCTGCTAGAGAAACAAGGGTAAAGAAAGAACCTGTCAGGGAACTTCAAGAAACAGAGGTTGGCAAGGACACACATCGGCTCTGCAACAGCTACAACTCTTATCTGGCTGGGCAAAAACTGGATCCTACGACCTTGGAGGTCTTCATGGCTGAACTTGTGAATGAGAGCTTCCGGGCTTTTGTTCTCTCAAAAGGGTTCCGCTGAAGATGTACCCCCTCCTCCACCAGTTGCACATACTCAGGGGGAGGAAGCTTCATCTTCAAAGTCTCAACCCTCCTCTACGAGATCTTGAAACCCAAACTACTACTATTCCTCTAGAGCTAAGAAGTTTATCTTCTGTCTGTTGAATATTTTCAGAACCCTCCGAGGCTACATCACCTTATGATCCACTAGTAAGGATCAAAAAGATTATTAATAGACGAAATGCGACGCCATTCCCTGGCATTTTTGAGGTTCTTATGAGAGAGGGAAGCAGCTATACCTAAATTGGATTCAACACAATTTTAGGCATGAGAAGATCAATAAGAAAATGCCTCTAGCTGAGTTTTTGGCTGAATTAATAAAGCAGGGTCATGTCCCTGAAAGTCAGATCATGCATTTATGCACTATTAGGAGCAAGTGCATGTCTATATTGAAGATGAATATATTCTGGAATTTACTGATGAATATAGACTTTACGAAGGCCATAATGAGCAGGTGGCAAGATTAGGGAAATCACAGCTCACCTATTGGGAGTATTTGCAGATTGAGATAGATCGCATTGAAAGGAACATCAATGAGAAAATAGTGAAGGAATATGATAGATTCCTCGAATTTAATGAGAAACTTCCTCAAGAGAATAATCCTGCCATCTCCTATGCACGGTTTGTGGACATGGAAACCCAGCAGAGGGTCACTGCTAAAGAACAGGAGTTGGAGGATATCAAGGAACACATCAGGAAAGGCATATCTAAAGAAACATCTCAGTCCATGCCATGTCAGGTTCCTAGATCAACTGGAGTCCAATCCTCAGGTACCATCCCTACTAGCACTGTAAAAATCCTCTATAGACGATCAGCCACAGGATTTGTGATCCATGAGGACCAGCGTTGCACATCACTTCTGAAAGATTTCAGGCAGAAAAAATATGACTTTACCAAGTTTCTGGACTTGTATAAAAGTCAAGATGAGGAGCAGAACGAACCTGCAATGGATTTGCTACTTCAAGAACCATTCTCCCTACATCTGGTACTGTTCACAATGCCAAGCATATAATCCTTCTCTGGTGCCCGCACACTACCTCCAGCAAGCTGCCCTCCGTCGTTGAAGATAAAATGGTTATACTCCCTTCCTGAAGATTTTAGTTTTTCTATTCATTATAATCGTATAAGCTATATTCCTTCATCTATCAATAAAAGTCTCCCCTTTCACATCAAATGTCTATGTTCTTTTATCGGGTGTTACCGGATAGGCTGAGACAGCAAAGGATCTATTACACATCTTCTGTTTACTAAAATGAGCACCTTCTATTCATTCTACCCTCCTTTTTGACTCTGACAAAAAAGGGGAGTAAGATATTAATATATTATGATGAAAAAGGAGATTAAATAGATCTTATATTTAGGAGGAGAATACATGATTAAGGGAGAAATCAAAGTGAAAAATGAAAGACATATTAATATATCTTGAAACCCCTACAAATTTGTCAAGAGTAAAATCTTTCTGAAATTTTAAGGACAAATCTTTCAAGAATTTCAATTTATTTTGTCAACCAAAAAGAGGAAGTTTGTTGGAAAAATATTTTTTCCTTATAATTCATTATTTTGATTTTTGACAAAATAAAGAAATATTTATCCCAGAAATTTTAGTTACAGATTTAACCTAAATACAGGTCTACTATAAATATATGAGATAATGACTAATATCTCCTAAAGTAGAAGTGTTCAATATAAAGACAAAAGAAACAATAGAAAGGCGAAACATAATTTCGCCTTACAAGACGCCTTAGTAATTTGGAAGGCAAAGCATTTGCCTTTGTATTCATCTTAGCATTCACCTAAGATCACTGAGAGGTGAAGCATGCGCCTTAATAGGATGGTAAGGCGAAGCATTTGCCTTAGCCAATGCTTCCGCCTCATCACATAGCGATAAAACAGTCGATAAGGCGAAGCATTCAGCTTAGGACTCATGAAAGGCGAAATATTCGCCTCAGCGCATAAGAGAAGACGAAGTATTCGTCTTAGCTAAAAAGTTTCACTTTACCACAAAAAGACAAAAATCTTTGACAAGGCAAAGCTTTACTTAAGATCTCTGAAAGACGAACTATTCGCCTTAATTGAAGTGTTTTGCCTCAATGCTAAACGACAAAACTTCCCGAGATGAAGTACATGACTCAGTAAACTGAGAAGACGATGTATTCACCTTAACTGAAGCATTCGCCTCAGCACCTTGATAAGGCGAATTTGGTTCGCCTCAAAGGAAGCATGACAACTCACTTGTAAAGTGAAACAAAACTGAAGCATTCGCCTCAACACAACACGATAAAACTCTTGACGAGGTAAAACAAACACCTTTGTTTCCTTGGAAAGGCGAAATGAACTCTGATACTTCACCTCAAAGGAAAACGACAAAACAAAGGTGTAATGTACTTTACTACAAGAAAAGACGATAGTTTGTCTCTTCTTTTTAATGGAATATTATTCCTAAAAATAATAACGTACAAAAGTGGTCCACGAATATCATGTTTGCCTCTTTGACCACACTAAACGAAAAAATATATAGAATAGCACCTACAGAACACTTACATACTACAACGCCATGCATGTAAACGACTAAAATGAAATAGACTATTTACATCTTGTGCTCTGGGCACATATCATAAGATTGAGAAAATAATTGACTATCCTTAGAGATCATTTATATCATAATGTTCACCTCTAAAATTTGAACCCACAAACCCAACGAAAATAATCTTATGCAAAAAAAAACAAACTCATTCCCTACATACACCTCAAGGGCAGATATATGGAAAGTATGTTTGACCGTCTAACCTGCCCTTGCGTCTGTAGTTATTCCGCGTATCCATTGTGATACTTTATTAGCAGGTGTATGCGTATAACACACTTGCATTAATTACTCAGTATTCGTTGAAGATATTCACTTAATGTGAAAGCGTGTTATATAATATATTTTACTACATATTCAAAAGCATGCTATCTCTTCTAACAAAAAGTATGAATTTTGTATTACTTTTTGTCTCCTCAAAATTCAAAATTTCTCACTTTATCTCACATCACATTTAAAGGTTTGCATAGTAGAAGAATTTCTAGTAATACTGCAGGCCAGACGACCAGAGGAAGACAGAGATAGATAAGCATGCAAAAGAGAATGAAAGTGACAATCGCGGCTCTGCAACAGGAGATTTACCTTACCTCTTACTTGGACAAGACTTGAACAACCACGTTGGATAAAGACTTAACGATCTACGCTGAAGTTCAAGGTCTAAAGGGTCCATACAAATCTCTGTGAGCTATAAGTTGAGATCCGACCGTTGAAGGATGATGTATCTAACGGTCACCAAGATTTCATTCTATAAATACTTGAGGATTGCAACAACACAAAGCAACAGAGGAACCAACGAGCTTACATGATCAAGCATTCAAGCACTCGCCTGCAATCAAAGCGATCTCAACATCCCGCTTCCTACGCTCCAATGATTAGAACTTCACTACATTCAAAGCTCATCCATGAAGTTCTTCATCCGAGAAAGTATTAAAAAGGAGGATATTGTATAATAACGATATTCTGATTTCCTCCTCTTACATTCATTACAATCATTGTATTCATTCCTTCTTGTTCTGTCCGAAGGGCAGGTGTTAAGAGCATTTGTTGCTTTGTGAAACCAGCACTGTGGGTGACTAGTTGATCTGCTAATACCGTAGAAATCAGCTAGGTGACTATCTCTTCGAAAGCTAGCCGGTGTGAACTCACCAGAAAAACTGTCACTAGGAGTGATTGTTGGTTGGCTGAGACCTGATCAAAATCAGTTGGGTTGGTGGTTCTTGGAAAACCACTAGAATCTACTGAATCTTGCAAGATCAGTTGAGGAGCTGGCCCTAGTAAAACAACTGGTGTAACCTTCGTGAAAGGTTAGTGAAATACCCCGGGCGAGTTGCAGGGGGACTAGACGTAGGGAAGCCTGAGCGTTAACCGAACCAGTATAAATCTCTTGTCTATTGTGGTTTGGTTGCATTATTATCTTTTATATTCCGATGCGCAACCTAATAAATTTTAATTCACAATTATTTTTCAAAGGCACACCTATTCACCCCCTTCTAGGGTGTGCCCGGCTATTAACAGATTTAATCATCTTTATATTGAAAAACATGTGAAGAGTTTTTTCCTGATAATTTTGTAACTATTTATTTTTTTTAATCAGGCCGATCCTGGATCGGCTTGAGTTCATGTGCATCAGCCGATTCGACTGATCCGATCAGCTTCAGATCAGGATCGCCTGGGTCTGGATCAGGATCACCTGGGTCTGGATAAGGATCGCCTGGGTCTGGATCAGGATCACCTGGGTCTGATCCAGGGACCTATCCAATTTAGGATTCTATTATGTTTGAGAAGAAAAGCATGGTTTAGGATGGAGAAATAATCTTTGGACTGCAACAAGAATAATAAAAAGGGAAACAAAAGAGAAAAAAACAAAAATACACAAGAATGTTAACAAATCTTAATAAATTTCAAGATATAATTTGTTCATATTGTATTAATTTATTGATGAGAATCGAAAACAGGGAATCCTTCAATATCACTCACAATTGTTCCATGTACATCCCAATGTCTATATTCTGTAAAGTATGGTTGGAGGAAAAAGTAATTTTAGGGTACAGAAATGATCTGTGGAAGTCAATGCCTCATATGCTAATACCTCTTTATGAATGCATGGCCTTGACGTAAGCTGTAATTTGTTACTTCCCATGATTATTCGAAATACATTCTTAAATTATCTAGTATTAAAGTTCAAACATATTGTGAAATGAGCTGCAGCAACTGTATTGATTTCTCACATTACTGGATGCTTTGTTCTTTTTCTTTGGAGCTCTTGCAGCCGAAAGCGTAAGTCTTCTCTGCTTCTACTAGACCCTGTACATAAAAATGTCAACTCTCCTTGGTAAAATACTTTTCAAGGGAACACGGCAGACTTCCTAACTTTTTCAAGATCTGTTGACAGAATGCAGAGAATCGAAAAGGCCACTCTGACTAGGCTTTTATGGTCAATGAATTCCATCAGAAGAAAGATGATATTTACCTTGAGAATCATGACGGCGGCCTTTTTGTCCAGAACTTCATTGTATTCATGACAGGCAAGAGTCTGGAAGAGCACGAGACTTCAGGAATTCAGCCTTATGACAAGAAAAGAGAGAGATGGAATACAAGGGAGTAGGATTTACCTGAATACAGTTTGGGCAACCTACATTGACTGAGCAACAGCATGATATGACGAGTTTCAAGGCATCATTTAAAAGTTCCCCAAAAAGTGGTTGCAACTGGAGCAAGAATTACAACAGCTTTGAAGGTTCAAAAATCTCAAAAGATGAAAATCTCCAGATTCTCCACAGGAGTTCATTATGAAACAATTCATATAATAATACGAAACCTTTTTTTTACCCGCATTGACAAACCTATGCCTCCTGGATGCTGATCATACAACAGTAATCTATTTGGAATATCACGAGTTTCATAAGGATTTGCACATTCGGTACTTAAGTCTGAAACATTACACATAAGATACCTACACAAGAATCCATACCAATGTTAGGCATTGTTAACACGCGGCAAAGATAAATATGAAATGATATTACTACGAATGGATGCGTTTTTTCACTAATAGGGGGAAATGAATTATTCCTTTTGTTTTATTAGCATATGCATAGTCATTTCCATGTTTTTGGTTTATCAGACAATTAGGGTTCATGTGCTGAACCTTTCCTCACCAAAAGTAGTTTTTTTTTTTTTTTGAGAAGTGGATAGCACCATCAACCATAGTTGGTATTAATTTACATTAGCGTAAAGTCAGAACACCTTTGATTAACTGCCAAAGACACCCTTAAGTCTCTAACAATATCTGTTGTGATATTGAGGGTTGTATCTAATGGACCAAATCTTTAGGGATAGTTCATTAGAGACGTACTTGCAGGAAATTTGAGAATTTTATTCTTTGAAAGAATAATATGCATCGCAGTAGGTCTTTTAAGATATGTACATATTCCCCAATTATAGGATAGGGTCATTTGATCTACATTTGGTAGCAGTCCGACCGTTGGATTTGCTTTTGGTTAAGATCAGATTGTTGAATTTTCTCCAAGTCAAGATCTAACCGTAAATTTAAATTGGTCAAGATCCTACAGTCGGATTTGTTCCGGATCACAATCTAACCATTGGATTTAAATTTTGTCAAGATCCAACCATTGGATTTGCTCCGGATCAAAATCTGACCGTTGATTTTGAATTCCATCCAGATCGGACTGTCAAATCGCCATATGATCACAATAGGACCATTGGATCGGTTCAAGATCATGATCGCCCGTTGGATCGTGATCGGACTATTAAATTGAGTTGATGTCCATAAAGGACATTAATGCACAAGGCGGGGGTATATTTGTAGTAACCAATATCTTTTTGCAAAGATGAGGGTATTTCTGCAATTTCTATGCACATAGGGTATTTTTGCAATAAGAGGGACATTTCTGTAATTTCTGAACTTAACATGACATTGCTGCAATTTCTGCCATGAGCATGGTATTTCTGCAATTTTCTGAAACATCAGTTTTCTGCAATTTCTGGACATTTCTGAAGTTTCTGTAAAATTATGGGGAATTGATGTACATTCTGAACATTTCTAAAAATTACAGGGGTATATTCACAATTACATGGGTATGTCTGCAACATACCCTTGTTTGGGTTTCACAAAAATCACAAGTCGTCTTCACAGTTTGAGCTTCTTCACACTTGCACTTGGACGATCCTTGGAGTTGCTTGCGCTTGATTCTCCTTGCTTGATGCTAGGTAGATCCTCCTATGGGCTGAACCCCTCCTCCTTTTATAGGAGTTGATGGGGGTCTTAACCGGGGGAGGTTCACATGGGTCAAGTTCCCCAAGTTAAGGCCCAATAAATGCTTAAAGCAATTAATGGATCTTGGGCCTTCAAGTTCCCCCGGTTAAGAGACGGAGGGGGGGCAATATGAGAGAGAGAAGAGAAGAGAGATAGAGAGAGGGGCACCCTCTCCCTGCTCAACCGCCCCCGGTTAAGCAGGGCGGGGAGGTTTTTTCTTCTTGTTCCTTCCTTTTTTTATTAAATGCTAGAGAGAGAGAGAGAAGGGGGTCGTTGGTGGGACCCACAAGCCCCCTCCGTGATCAACCTCCCCCAGTTAAGCAGGGGGGAGTTTCCTCCTCTTCTTTCCCTTTTTATATTTTGTTTGTTTGGGAGAATGTGCAGGAGAAAGAGAGGATCGGCGTGGGGCCCACGGCCCCCTCTCAACCTCTCCCGGTTAGGCGGGTGGGGAGATGGGTGCTGTGGTGGACCCCGGCCCCCCTCTCAAGGGGAGGGGGGGTTCCTGCACACCCCCCCTCAACCTCCCCCAGTTAAGCCGCCCCCTTTCCAGCTTGTGTGAAGAGAGACAAGCACAGCCCCTTGCAGCCGGCCCTAGGTGGGCCTATAAAATGCCCTTTGACCTGTCCTTTTCACCTCTTTTTTATTGCTTTCCACTCCGCAGACCAAGGTGCAGTCCACGTGGGTGTTTGTGAGTTTTGTCTTCTCCGCGGCGTTGACGTCTTGCTGCGGGAAGACTCTTTTTTGCTGCGGCGACTATCCAGATGATCGAGAGAGACCACCTGAGGCCAGGGAAAAAAAATTATTTCTCGCTGAAACTTCATGATAGGTGCATCATTTTTGTTGCCCGCCACCTGCTTGACAAAATTCTGCGATATGAAACGCGTAGAAATTAGGCGTGTATTTCCATCCGTCGGAATCCCGCGGACGTGTGTACGGTGGTCCGTAAATACAACAGAACTGGTTTTATACCAGTTTTATGCCGCTGTCGGACTAAATTAATTTTTATTTTTTTTAATTAAAAAGAAAATTTCACAGGTTCAACAGACATACCAGAATGAGAACAACAAAAGTGGTCAAGAACAGCTATACACTCACAGAGGTGCCACGTTGAGAAGAGCATGAGAAGCAGCATGTTGCCCAGCACGGAATGATAGGTTCTGGGCCTCCACTAAAGTTCTTATGAATTGAGGAACCCGAATAAAAACTGCCTGTTATATGTGTATTTATTAAAAAAAGAGGAATAGTTAAAGTTAGCATCTCAAAAGGCAAATGCAAATAGACACAACACATGAGATATCAACCTGTGAAGTGTATGAATATGGTGGGAGAGAAAGATCTACTGTTTCAAATATCTGATTGCTTCCCCGCCAAACACGGTAAAAACCAAACCAGTTGGTCGTCACTTTACATGGATGTGATTGAGCGGGCAACCTAAGGTTCTGGACCTCAGAAACCATCAATGGATAGGCCTGTGAAATGTTTACATGAAACAGCTTGTGCGTTAAACATGTTACAACTCTCTTATAATCAGAAAAAATGACAAGCTAATTGGTTTCTCATGCCATTCACAATGCATGAACTAAGAAATCCTCAAAGTAGACAAGTTCCTTTTACTGTAACTTCAGAGTTGCTTTGTCTCAGATTGATGGCATGCTAGTTACTGCGAAAAGATACAAACATCACTGGACATTTAATATTCCACCTTTTCTCTGAAACTTGTGTAAAGGATAAGCATAAAACTCTTTTCAAATTTTTTGCATTTGTACAAGAAACAATCTGTATCGTCTTTAATTAGTGTAAGAGAGCAGATAAACTATTTCCAAGTCCAATTATACTCCACATATTATGCAACTATACCCGGCATAAAATTATTCCATAACGATTGCTGATATTAGTAGCCGTCGTTTCTCAATATTTACCTACAAAATATCTTGCAAAGACACTAAGACTACAGCCTAAGGAGCTGCGGGAACTGTCTTCTCTCCTCTAGTTGCAGCTTTCCTTCTTTCCTAACACCAAAATCTTCTCCTTCTATCTGCCAGCTCTGTATAAGTTATAGCTTGAGCTTTATTTATGCACATCAGTAAGGTGAAACATTTATTTTCAAGCATGTTAGATGTTTGGGAATTGGAAATATGATCTACATTAGTTTGACAGGAATTAGGAGACTTATGCATGATGTATCAATGCAGGATTGAAGTAGAGATATTGTTTCATTAGTTAGAAACTATCTAGAAAGTGAAAGATGGAAAACTTATGTAGTAATACAGTGAATATGATGGTTAAGTTATCAAATATGATTATTTTTTAAAACAAAGGTAAGATATGAATATTCAATGATAAGCATACAGCCAATGGCAGACTATTCTGCTAAAGGACAAGGATGACAAATGGGCATGACAGACAACCTTTTGCATACCTAGCTGTATGGTGAGACCTTGTAAATCAGAATTAAGTTGCAGTGGTGATGCAGTAGAGTGAATTTCCTACATGCATGCATGGGTTGAAACACGCATCCACAGATGATTTACCCACTGAGGGGATGGTCTATTTCTTCCTTCAATGTGGGAATTGGGGAGTGGTGACTTGGATGACTGAGCAAGAGCTTGCCATCCTGATGATGAAGGTTCGGGTTCGGCAAATTTCATAAACACGTGAGGAACAACATCTTTTTTTAGTTCACAGAAATCTCAGGAAACGCAGCCAACCCTTGTTCAAACCTGGGTGGTTCCCTTCCAAACCTTCTACAGATACCAACAGGGCCACAGAACAACAATATTGCCAGAAAAGAGAAGAAAAAGATGTGAATTTGACGACAGTGGCCACTGGTTACCCAATGGACTAAGCTAGTTAACAACTTCACCGCCCAAGTCACCATCTGAGGCCCACAAGACAGAAAGCCATTTATATGATGTGAAATCCAAGCCCAATGTCAAAATCCATACAAAGACACTGGATGTCTGTTGTAAGCTTGCATTGTTGCTGTTGTGGCTTTGTGCACCTCATGCTAGTGTGAAGGGGCACCACACAGTGAAGGCATCATAAGCTGGAGAGAGTGGGAAGGGAATGAGAACGTGGAGAGGGCATTAAACGCTAAAATCAGAACCAGGTCACATGAAGAAGGGAGATCATGGAGAGTGGATAAGAATAAGGATGAAACAGCAGAGACAAGAGAGGATGGGGGAATGCGCTTCACGCCAGAAGAAGAGGCTTAATGCCAGCCATAGGAGCATAGTTGTCAAGGCAACAAGGTGACCAAGGCGAGCTTGGGTCCACCGGGCACCCAAGTGCTTAGGCGGCTTAGGCGTCGCCTAAGCGGCAAGTTCATTTACCCAACCCTCACCCACCCCACCCCACCTCAAGGTTTTCATTTCAGACCTCATAAAATTTCAACATGGTATCAAGGTCATCTCTATTTTTATACTTTCCACGATTTATATACTCTTATTGTATCTCTGTGTGCACACATTTTCTGTGACATGCACATGGTGACTTACAAGGTTTAAACAAACTGTGGAGAGAGAAAGGAATTCTCATGAAACTTTTTTAAAATTATGACTAAGAGACATCTCAGTTACGTCCAACATAGGATCACATTAAACTTGTATCACAATACACCTGCGATCATAAGCAAATTGAATGCAGCAACAGGTGACAAACCGGTACGAACTGATACTGGCCAATTCAGGGATTTTGGGACCAGTTCCTCCTTTTTTTTTTGAAAGTGGGGACCAGTTCCTCCTTACACATTTAAATATGAGTTTAAAAATTGAAAAATAGAAAAACAAAATAGAAAAAAATAGGAAAAGTTCATGGAATGCAACATCTACTTATGACCCATGGAGAGGGGTGTTGGAGGAGTGTGTGGAGCCTGATCTACCTATGACCTTGCCTTTCATCACGGATCTACCTGTGTCCGGGGGTTGGGGCCCAATTTTCCTTTTTTATTTTTCATTGTGGGGTTCATGGAATGCAACATCTACTTATGACCCATGGAGAGGGGTGTTGGAGGAGTGTGTGGAGCCTGATCTACCTATGACCTTGCCTTTCATCACGGATCTACCTGTGTCCGGGGGTTGGGGCCCAATTTTCCTTTTTTATTTTTCATTGTGGGGGGGAGGGGGGTATTATAAATCTAACTTCAATCTTTGTTGGGGCATGCTTCAAACCTTTTATAAAACATTCTTCCTTCTTCATGATTGTTTTTCTAAATGCCATTTAACATGCATTGCGCAATAATTTGGCCTTGGTAGACTTTAAAAGTACACGTTAATCAATTTAGCTAATGACGTGAATAAACTTTAAACATAAAAAATGGGATAACCAGAAAGCAGAAACATGAAAATTATAAAAAAAAATGGAAGATCCACTGAGTAATAATAGGATCTGGGTCCGGATCCTATTACTTGGTGGGCCGAGCCAGATGGCCCAAGGCGCCCAGGCAGATGCCTTGAACCGCCTAGCCTGCCTTGGCGGGTGCCTGGGTTGCCTTTTTAAGCCTAGATAAGGTGGTCCAACACCTTGTCCCTGGGCCAGCGCCTGGCACCTAGGCGACCGCCTTCACATCTATGCATAGGAGAGAGAAATGCATCATCTGCATGCTTCACTGCAAACCTTTGATCCAATTAGCCCGAGGAGCACTTCATGTTTTCACCTTTACTAAAAACAATTACAATAATATCTAATGAATGTCCTAAATAACATAAAGATTTTGCTCAACGACTCCCCAAAAAATTTTCCAATTATTTATTTTTATTTTCCACTAACAAAGATAAAGTAATAAATGACTCAAGCACCCTTATTGGCCAATGTTAATTGATGCTCCGTTAGTCCAACTGGAAGCCCCATAATGTTTCCTGCACACATCTTCCATGTGGTATTTGGACCTCCACCAATTGTTTTGCAAACCCCGGAGACAGACTTGTGTGCAGAGTATAAATCACACCCTAAAGGGTCCATAGTAACAGACTTGGCCATGAGAAGAAAAGCTTCTAGCTATGAAGACACATAAAATCAGAACTGGGTTTTAATTTATTTATTTATTTTTATCTCTTCTCAACTCAAGATCAGGTAATGTAATAAAACCCGATGCTCCAATTTAACATATTTTTAAACCACTTGATAAAATCTAAGGGTTTTGCTCCAGGAGATAGAATCTAAGGGGTTCATTCTATGACTTCTGGAAGTTCTAGATCATAAAAATGATCAGATATAGGTCTACTTATCACCTTTTTTACTGGAACGGTCATGGGTTTCGTAGGAACCACTGATGGATTGCATAAATATGACTTTCTTTGGAGTTCAGGTTTGCATTCAATCACAATAAATTGGCTGGACTTGAATTTACGTGTACATATGAGAGAGGGAGAGAGTATGCACAAGCATATGCCTGACACAAACAATACATGCACAAACATGATAGATGCATGTTGACACATGCACACATGTGTGCACTCACACATGCACACACAGACATGACAGATACACATGCCACATGTATGACATGCTCAGAGACATAAGGGAGTATCAATGAGATGGCCTGGGTTACAAGTCCACCAAGCTTGTCGCAATCTGGGCCAAGCTTGTGCTTGGCTCCCAAGCCCTCAGGCCAGATATGGGCCAGTTTTCTGGCCTGTCTATTAAGTGGGCCCCATCCACAGTTAGATTTTGGCGTCACGAGCCTATACCTTATAGTATAAGATACTGTAATTTAAGATAATGTTACATCAGAAACTTTCTCTGAGTAGTGATACTGTAATTCAAGTCTCTCTAGCGACAATCTTGATAGTACTTTTCATCCTGTGATATGGGGCAGGCATAAGTGGGCCTGTCAAAATTAGATGGACTGAGTTTGGGCAGCTCAAATTCAGCCTGTGCTACCATTTTGTGGCTGATTGGGCCAACCAGGACCAATGACATGTGCAAGAATGCAGACGCAGATAAACATATGCACACCTGCAATCTATGGGCACATGCACACCTAACAAAAGACACACAGAGACACAAACTTACATGTGCATAAACACATGGATGCATATGCATAGAAATGAATGCACTTGCATGGGTCTGAACATAAAAATGCAATCCCCCCTTACCCCACAAAAAAGAACAAAAAAAATTGGAAAACACAACACATGTGCAATGTGCATAACATGCGGATGCATATGCATGTGTGCATCAGTGCATGTGCATATAAATGAAAGCACCTGCATGGATGCACACACATGAGCCCCCTGCTGCACCTCCTCCCCAACCCAAAAAATGCATGTATTGATTTTGATAAGACAGCTGTTCAGAAAAGAAGAATTCCGAATGTGCTGCAGGGTTCCTGACACAGGCGCCTGCATGCAACAGTTGTGCAGGCATTCATAAGGGGTCATGTCATGCCAGAATCAATATGCAGAAGGGAAAGGGAGGGAGGGTAAGATTGGCTGTGGCTGGCAACCTAACCCCATTACCCTAGCTTTGGGCCGGGCCACGGGATCGACGAACCTGGCCGATCAGAGCTAGTCCCCCAACACTAGTGTGACTAGCTATAGCAGAAGGCTAGCCATTACTAGTCATTCTCCAATGGCTGGAAAGGGATGGAGAAGTCTTAGGGGCTAAAAATAGTCCTCTTCGATGAAGTTACTTGCATATTTATGATATTCTCAAAAAAAAATCCATTTTTCAATTTAACTTTACAATGTAAAATAGTTTTTTTTCAACCCTAGATATCAGTATGGACCAAGACTAAAGACTAATGATAAAGTATTAAATGGGACAAAGAATGTCATGACACATTTGCTAGAAGATAAGGATAGAGGCATATAGCATGCAATCAAATTCTGATGTTAGCCAATAGATTCCATATCAAATGACAGTCAAGCTAAAGGTAACCCTAATCTCATTACCCACTCCGCCCCTAAGTTGGCACTCAAAGGATCCAAGACTCGACGCCTTAATCCCCTAGACGTCCTCCCCCTCAATGGCTGCTCCATCATAAGGCAACAGTGATGACCACCCACCCTGATGCTCGACAGCCATGAGCCCTCAGCTGTATGCCTCAACCATGAGTCCTCAGCAGATATAACCTCCTACCAGATGGTAGTGTCCTCTGTGAAACTTCAGCTGATGCCTAGCAAAGGGAACACTCAACCATCAGCCTCCTACTTGATGGCAGCCTCCACCATGGATCCTTGGTTGATGCTTGGCGTTGTGAAGCCTTAGCAGAGGAAGGACCAAATGTGACCTATTGCAAGCTCTTCACCCGCCTATGCATGTCATAACCCAGTCTTCTCATGGCTGCAGCTCCCCAAAATCGATCTCCTCTATTGTTCTCTCTCCAAGCAACTGCAGATTAAAGGACCAATGTCTTCCTCTTTTCTTCATTGTTCCTATTTAGCATAGAAATCTGTCCATTTTAGCATATGATTTACAATAAAGTATTAAAGTACCCTTTGGTTGAACTTGAGCAATCAAATACTGAGATGTTGTCTGGAGGAGTCGAAAATGGGTAACTGATTTCCTTATCCATTGAATAGTATTAGCTAGATATTCAGACAATTTAATTGCAGGGAGAAGGATAGTATGGTATTCACTCCGTTGTCAGCCTTACTACATTATGGAGATGTCAAAAGCATCGAAGTCATTGCCAATTATATGCAAAATATACTGGAAACTATATGAATCGCACATGCTAAAGACATATGTGATCAATGAAAGGATAGGACAGGATTCAGCGAATGTTAACAATGATGATGAAATCAACAGTTGCTCAGTCAAAATTGCCTAATGTAGCAGATTCTTTCAGACCATATCATAAATTGCAAGCTGCAAGGATCATTGCAGGAAGAGATTATGATAAAGTTTGTACAAAGAACAGGTGAAGCACATCCATACAAGGTCACCTCCATGGACATGTATGTCTGTATAGTCTCGTGTCTTCGTATAATACTTCAAATCAGCTTTTTGGCAGAGAGCAATCTTTGCTGATAAATCCAATGTCTTTACTAGATAAGTGATTCCTTGATTGATGTAAACAGCACCTTCATAGACCTTAGAAATACAACAGAGTAAATCCAGTAACACCATAAGTCATAACAACAAAAACAAGGAGATCATGGTAATAAGCATGAAATAAAAAGTCACGTTCTTTACACCACTTAAATAATGAGATGTGCCACACTGCATTCTTTTTTTCCAAAAAAAAGTGAACTGCCACCCGGATGAAATGAATTCCAGGAAGGATTCAGCAAGCCAAACATAGAGTAGCCAACAATATAACAAAGAGAAATGCTATGGTGCCACCATTTTTGCCACAAGCTATGATAAAAATAAATCAAAATGTAAAGGTACAACAGATTCCAGTATGCAGGAGCTTTGATGACTAAATTGGGGGGAAAGATGTTACCTGAAAAAAGGCCCTACTTTCCTCAATCTCCTCCAGGGTTTCATCACTTAGCACGTCAACGACTTTATATTTCTCAGTTTCAATTGCTCTGATACTTACTGTTTGTGAAGGCTTTTTCTAGGAAAGCACAAGAGAGAAAATCAATAAGATATGTGAAATTGTAGAATACATACATAATAAAAAATAGGGTTTTTTGCATATTAGTCCCTACAAACTTAGTGAATTGCCGATTAGTCCCTCAAATCTGATTATTATCTTAAAAGTCCCTATAATTTTTAACATTTTACAAATGAATCCCTGTAGTTTGTTGCCGTCCACAGAAAAGAATATTCCGTAGAATATTCCATCAAATGTGTGTAAAAGTCTAAAATACCCTTGTTGAACGTTAACTCTCTCTCTCTCTCTCTCTCTCTCTCTCTCTCTCTCTCTCTCTCTCTCTCACTCTCACAGAGGGAGGTCGAGGGAGAGGGGATCGGAGGAGGCCCAAGGAGAGGGGATCGGAGGGGAGCCCTCCGATTCCCTTCTCCCCTTCCGGCCGCCCTCCCCCTCCGTCTCACTCTCTTTCTCTCTAACCCTCACACGCGCACGCACACGCACACACTCACCCCTCGCCGCTGTCGCCTCCCTCTCCACACCCTTCACTCCTCTCTCCCCCTCACACTGTAAACACACACACGTTGCACCGCCCTCCTGCGGAGTCAACCTCCCCTCCTGTGGAGTCGACCTCCCCTCCGGCTGAGGTTCATGGCGATCCGCGATTGGAGGGGGGTCCGAGGCGGAGGGAGAGGGGACCGGAGGGAGAGGGAGGAGGGGGACTGGAGGGGGGGGAGGGGGACCGAAGGTGGAGGGGGATGAGAGGGGGATGTGTCACCAGATGTACATTATTTATCATGGTTGATCTTCTGGGACGTGAAGGTAATCTGGGTGAAGCCCAAAATTTTATACGAAATATGACGTTCGCACCAGATGTGCCTTGCCCAGTGCATGCAAACTTCACAAGAATGTCAAATTGGGAGAAGAAATATCAAGAATAATTCAGAAATTTGGGCCTGAGGGCATAGAAAACTTTGTAATGTTGTCTAACATCTACAGTGCTCCTGGAAAGTTTGATGAAGCTGCAAATGTTAAAATCCATCAAAAGCACAAAGGATTCAAGAAAAGCCCAGGATGCAGTTGGATTGAGATCAAGGGAAAGGTTCATGCTTTTGTGGGTGGGTACCAATCTTACCCTAGTTCATTAAGAATAGGTGAAACACCTGGAGATCTTTTCTTTGAGACGAAGAAGTTGGGTTACAGTGCTGAGCTAATGAGGTGGATAATAATGAAGTGGTGATAAAACAGTCACAACAAAGACGAATGAATATAAATCCCCTTTCAAGGGCATTTCCACAAGCACATACTATCCATCTACATTAAAAAAGGGAGAAAGATGAACCCAATGAAAGTCAGATGCAAAGACAAAAAAAAACAAAGGAAAGAGGGAAGAAAACTGCCATGGCCCATCCTCGGAGCCATTTATCCCTTTGATGATAGGGTGAAATCACCCCAGTGTGCATAACATTTTATACAGTCATAGAAATTTCTAGAATTGTGTTAATCTGAAACTGCTCATACACACCCATGAATCCATATGCATCTTAAAAGAAAAGGGAGGGGAGGCAACCCCGAATCAAACCATTGTGCTATTCCGGCTGCCCGGCACAGGTGCTCATCTACTGCTCTGCATGTACCTCCAGGGGCATAGCATCCTTATTAGATAGGAGTCATAAATTCTTGCACTGTCTGTGGCATTGCATAACACCCAAGAAGAAAGAAAACTATGTCCAGCCTTGGACAGGTCGACCTGTCCCTTGGACCAAGGATGGCAGTGTCGGTTTCGGACTCGGTTTCGGTTTCGATTTCGGTCGAAACCGGTTCAAAACAGTTAGAAAAGGCCAAAATTGGGGCCAGCAGATTAGGTTTCGGCCGAAACCGGACGGTTTCGGTCGGTTTCGGTCCGAAATCGGACGGTTTCGGTCCGAAACCATTAAAAAAATATTATTATTTGGTATCGGACCTGCTACAGTGCAAAGGCCCGTTTCGGTGTCGGTATAGGCCGAAACGTATCGATTTCGGCCGATACTGCCAACCTGGCCTTGGACAGGTTGACCTGTCTTCAGCCCACTCCCACCTACGCATGGTGTGGTGTCGACACTCCCAAGTGGAGAGGTCGACCTTTCATGTACTGAAGATGCATGAACCTAACAGAAGTAAAGATGGAATTAATCAAAACCACCTTTCAAACAATCGTGACCTACGGTTCATCTGTAATTGACCAAATTCCAAGCTGATACGTTGGCAACTCCGATTTGGTTGAAACAATTGTGAGCTCTGGCTCATCTGTAACTAATCAAATTCTATGCTGATACGTTGGCAACTCCAATTTGGTGATGATGCCCCTTCACTTGTGCCATCCAGTTCCACATGTATGTTACTTGCGACAATGACTACCCTGCATGGCCCAGCCAACTTGTCGTCGATTAGCAAACGACATGTCTCGTAGAAGCCATCCGTCGGCTGCAGGTTTAGCATGCACGACTTGGGAATCGGTATCTTGTTACCTTCAACCACACATCCCTCGTTCACTGTCAGCACAAGACGGTGCTTCCTCCCCAGAAGTTCTGATGCATATTTCACGTCGCCCACAGCAAGGGCCTGGCGAACCCGAGTCGAAGATACCCACTCCCGGAAGGCCACTGGGAGCAGAACCTGAAGCCGACGGGCGAACGCCAACCGTAGAGGAACCGGACGCACCAAGAAACAGAGCACCGTTTCTTGGGTGCGTCCCATCGAGGGGGGGGGGGTATGTGGCAAGCGCATGGGCATCCAGAGAGGACGCGGCCGCGTCATCAGTCAACGAACGGGGGCAGTCAACGCCTTGGGAAGCCACAGTCATGGTTGTCCGTTTCGGCCGAAACCGATACGTTTCGGCCATGGGCATCCAGAGAGGACGCGGCCGCGTCATCAGTCAACGAACGGGAGCAGTCAACGCCTTGGGAAGCCACAGTCATGGTTGTCCGTTTCGGCCGAAACCGATACGTTTCGGCCGAAACGTATCGGTTTCGGCCGTACCCGAAATCGTTTAAGCCCATTTCACTGTAGCTTAAACGGTTTCGGGTTACGGTATCGGTTTCGGGCGAAACCGATACCCGTTTCGCCCGAAACCGAATGGTTTCGTCCCGAAACCGAACGATTCACGTGAACTCCAAACTTAGGAGTTCACGTGAGCCTCCCCCGACCCCGAAACCCCCTGCCCCTGTCCGCTCCTGCTCCTGTCCCCTCCTCCCGCCCCCGAAACCCCCCTGCCCTAGCAACAGCCGCGGCGGAAACAACTGGAGCAGCAGCAGCAGGCGCGCGGAGCAGCAACAGCAGCAGCCGCGGATCCCCTCCCGCCCTGCAGCAGCAGCAGCCAGGAGCAGCAGCAGCACTATAGCAGCAGCCGCGGAGCAGCAACAGCAGCAGCCGCGGAGCAGCAGCAGGTCGGCCAGCAGCCCAGCAGCCCCGCCAGCCCCGCGGCCCCCCCTGCGCGCTCCGCCCGCGGCCTGGCCTGCACGTGCGTGCGTGCGTGACCTGCCAGCCGGCCAGCCCTAGCCCGCGATCCCCTCCCGCCCGGCGCCCACCACCTTGCCCTAATTAGCTCTGGTTAGGGCTAGGTAAGATTTCTTACATGATTATTTTGTTAAATAATTCTGTTAATTTAGTGATTAGACTAAAAATGTTAGTTTAGCTCCTATTAGACTATTAAATTTAGGGCTTTCATGTAATTAGGTTTTGTAAGGGTCAATTCAAGTTCAATTAAGTTCCATTGACTAATTTTAACCTTTATCATGTTGGTAATTAATTTTTGTCAAGAGTGATTAGGCTAAAATTATAAATTAAATCTTAATTAGACTATTAAATTTGGGGCTTTCGTCTAATTAGGTTTAGTAAGGTTCAATTGAAGCTCAATTAAGCTTCATTAATTAATTTGGACCTCTATCATGCTCGGGATTAATTTTTATGAAAGGTGATTAGGCTATATGTGTTAATTAAGCCCTAATTACATTATTAATTTTGGGGCTTTCCTCTAATTAGGTTTAGTAAAGTTCAATTGAAGCTCAATTAAGCTTCACTGACTAATTTGGAGCTCTTTCATGCTCGGGATTAATTTTTATGAAAAGTGATTAGGCTATATGTGTTAATTAAGCCCTAATTACATTATTAATTTTGGGGCTTTCCTCTAATTAGGTTTAGTAAAGTTCAATTGAAGCTCAATTAAGCTTCATTGACTAATTTGGAGCTCTTTCATGTTGAATTGTATTTTTTTCATTGTACTTACAAGAGATTGTCCTTGATTGTCTTAATGTAGCATCATGCCTAGACGTCAGCAAACACAGGAGCAGCAAGGGCAGAAGGATCCGGGGTGGGCCCACATGTCCTTAGTTGATGCTAAGAGAAGGAAGGTTAAATGTAATTACTGTGGTAAGGAGATGTATGGCGGAATTACCAGAGGCAAGCAACATTTGGCAGGGGTACGAGGAGAGGTGAGACAATGCGACCACTGTCCACGAGAGGTGCGAGAGGAGATGCGCCAGTGTCTTGTGGGGAAAAAGGAGAGGGTGCAACAAAGGGCTGAGGATGAGGAGGAAATTGCTGAGGAGATTTCTGGCAGAAGGGTTAGGAGGGATGATGATGAGGAAGGCACTGAAGATTCTGATCCGGAGCTGACTGAAGCAAGGGAGCGTGAAGAAGCCGCTCAAAGGAAAGGAAAGGCACCCATGGGTTCAGGAGGGACCTACTCCAGTACAACTGCACGACGTCCTGATGTTGCTGCCCCGCCCCTGCAGACGCAGAGAGTAGGCCCCATGGACAGTTATCTCCACAGAAGGTCCCAGGCTACACAACCTAAGATCAAAAGTGCATTAAGAGGGGTCAAAAAATCTGCAGAAGTTGCAGGGCATGCATTTAAAAGCATCTGTAAATGGTTTTTTCATGCAGGTGTCCCTGCACATGCTGCTGAAAGTGAATATTTTCAACCTATGTTGGATGCCATAGCAGATGCTGGCCCTGGCTTGAAGGCGCCGTCACGTCGGGACATATACGGGCGTGGCCTTGAGGGAGAGGTTGAGGAGCTCCATCAGTGGGTTGAAAGCTTCAAGCATATATGGATGGAGAGAGGATGCACTATTATGTGTGATGGTTGGACTGGTACCACGAAAAAGTCCATGATTAACTTTTTGGTGTATTGCATCGAAGATACAGTAATTGTAAAATCTGTAGATGCATCAAATTTTGAAAAAAATGCCAATTATTTGTTTCATTTGATGGACAACATGGTAGACGAAATTGGTGAAGAAAATGTTGTACAAGTTGTGACTGATAATGAAGCCAGTTATAAGGCTGCAGGGAGGAAATTGATGCATAAGCGCAGGCATTTATATTGGCTCCCATGCGCAGCACATTGTCTTGATCTCATACTTGAAGACATAGGAAAGGACAAACATGTGAAGAAGACGGTTGAAAGGGGACAAAAGATTACCCAGTATATTTATGGCCATCCTAGGATATTGAACATGTTCAGGGAGCATGCAAGTGGGGGGCAAGATATTATCCGTGCAGGGCCAACCAGATTTGCTTCAAATTTCATTTCTTTGGAGTCTCTACATGGGTATACTGTTGAACTCAATTATTACTTCTTTATCCTTATAGTTATGATCCGTATTTGATTCAAATTTTATTTCTTTGCACAGGTATAAGAATGAGTTGAAAGCTTTCATGTACCACAATGCCCTGCGGGAATACATCGACAAGGGCAATGTTGATGCTCAGATGGACTATTTGGATGTCTGTCAAATCGTGGACGACAACAAATTCTGGGGCAGAGTAACACGATACATGAAAGTAGTCACCCCCCTCGTGAAGGTCCTAAGATTGGTGGATGGCGATGACAAGAATGATATGGGATATCTGTACGAGGCCATGGACCGTGCGAAATTGGAGTTGCAGGAGTCCCTTCCCAAAGAACATGCAAAGTGGTGGAAGATTATTGACCATAGATGGGACACCACATTACACCACGACTTGCATGCAGCTGGTGAGTGATTATTTGTATTCATATATTATTGACCATACATTAACTATATACAAATGCAGGTTATTTTCTGAACCCTCGATTAATGTACAATGCCAATGCACATGTTGATGCCGAGGTGCTTCAAGGCACTTTAAAAGTCATTGGTCGTTTATCGAGGACACAAGATAAGAGGCTTCAGGCGGAAGTAGAGGTTGGCCTGTTTGATTTCATGAATAAGAGGTATAGAATTTACTTAAGTAGTTATGCTAATCTATTATGTAATTTTTGTAGATGAACAACTATAGAATGAGAAGTGGGACGTATTCTGACTTCCAATTGCAATACGCAGTGGGAAGAGTGAGCCCAGGTATACTTCATCTTTGTGCTTTCTTTGCAATTACATCTTCCTTAATTAATTTTTATTTACATCTTATATTTATTTGTTTATGGTTGGTTGGTGTAACAGCTGACTGGTGGATCATGGTGAACAATAGACAATTGGGCAGTTCTGCATTGGCTTTCATTGCAATCAGGGTGTTGAGTCAAACCACATCAGCAAGCCAATGTGAAATGAATTGGAGCACGTTCAGCCTTATACACTCAAAGGTTCGTAATCGGCTAAAGGCTGATCGGTTAGAGAAATTAGTGTACTGCCATTACAATATGAGGTTGAGAATAAAGAATATGAGGTTGAGACAACAGCTGCGAGACAAACGCGTCGCCGAGGATGCCGCCGCAGAGATTGATGTGGATGCCTTATTTGATGATGATAATCCCTTGCAGTCTTGGGTGGAGACACGAGAGCAGGTTGATGAGCCCGTTTTTGATGTTGATGATAGAAGATGGGCAGAGGGCATACTTGATGAAGATGAGGCAAGAGATCCCGAATTAAGAAGCAAATCAAAGAGGGCCAGAGATACTCATGCGCACCAGTCTAGGGTGGTTGATGACACTGAGGAGCAGTTCGAGTTTGAGCCAGCTAGACACTCAGATACAGATAGCAGGCCAGTCACTCCTAGAATGTCCTCCTTAAGAAGAAGTACATCAGTGCATGGGCAAACTGAGAGGGCAAATGCTGCTGCTCGAGAGGACCCGGCAATTGAGGAGTTGAAGCAGATTTATGTGAGGCACACGCCAAGGGGAAAAGGACTCGTGTCAAAGTTGATTGAAAAAAGCACTCCAAAAGAGAAAAAAGCATCCTCAAAGGTTAAAAGGCGACTGGTTTCTTATGATTCTGATGATGATGATGATCATCCCGGAGGTGCTGCAGGTGGTACTAGTGCTGCAGGTGGTGCAGGTGGATACAGTCAAGGTCAGCAAGGATATGGTATACCAGGTTACGAAGGTGGCCAACAGGAAGCAGCTATTTATGGGGCCCAGAATTATGAACCATCATTTCAGTTCCATCCATATCCGACCAGTGACTCTTCTCTTCCTCAAGATTCCTATGTTGATACTGGATTCGAATCAAGCCAACCAAACACTCCAAGAGGGATCCAAAGAGGGATGCAGGACTTGACTACCTCATTGTTTGGTTATAGTGAATATAGACCATACATGCAACCTGGTTATGGGTATCGACATCAAGGGCCAGACGATGAGGGAGAAGGTTCTTCTAGTAATTATTATCCATATTAGGTAAGAATCAATGAATTTTTGTAACATTTATTTTGTCTAAATTGGTTTATTGTACTGCTTCTATTAATGTACAATAGAATATGACTTTAACTTTCACATGTTCAATGTTTGAAGTTGAATTTTTGTAGTTGTCTACTTCAAGGTTATTGCACTAACTTATACAGTCAAATGCATGTGTAATGATTTTTATGATTTTTGTGATTTTAAGTGAATATTTATATTTTTTATGATTTTTTTTCAAGTTTTTTAGAATTAATTTTAATTTTTTTAACCTTTTATATGGGTTTCGGCCGGTTTCGGCCGAAACCGAAACCGAGTCGACTCGGTTTCGGACCCGGGCGAAACCGAGACGGAAACCGAGTTTGCCATCCTTGGCCACAGTGGAGTCTCCCGCCAACAGTGGCGTGCCCGAGTGGAGAACAACGTGTCGAGTGGGAGAGCAGGGCGGCACCTCCGCAGGGAGCACCTCGTCCCCGGCGAGACACGAGGATGGAGGCGGTCGGCCATGGAGGCGGCCCAGCTAGGGCGGGGCGGAGGGGTACCGGCAAGGCACGACGGTGCCGAAACGTCAAAGGCAACGCCACCGGAGCTGGGAGAAGAAGCACCCACAGACTCGAAGGAGGCCGAGGCAGGGAGGTCCCCACCGCCACCAGCAAGAAGGGGGCGAGGAAGAAGGCCGGCAGACGGTGGAGGGGCATTAGACGACGCAAGGATCAAGAGCGAGCCTGCAGGGCAAATAGACCCATCCGAACAGCCAGGGTTAGGAGCGAGAGCCTCACCGACGGTCGCGGGGGGAGCTCTAGCCGAAGAGACCAGCGGCAGAGAGGGAAAGGAAGGGGAGGGGGGAGGCACGCAGCCCCCCCCCCTCCGCCGGCCATCGCCGGTGCTCAGGAACAAGGAGGATGGGCAGCCCACAAGGAGGGGCTCACGCGGGAGAGAGACCCGGAGGGGGGAGACGGGAGGAGAGAGAAACACATGTATTACTGGCCTGAAATTTCACCTGTGAGAATTCAACATGGTATTCAAGTGGAGTAATGTCACCACAGAATGGAGCCCAGGAGGTGAGCACTCGTTTTCGATCACACTGTGCAACTATAGGAGCCCTGTTCTCCCAACCAAATACTTCTGCCATGCTTGCAAATGAAAGAAGGAAAGGAGTCCCTGCCTTTGATGCTTGTACAGCAAGTTCTAGATGACCTATATGAAGGGCATCAAACTTTCCCAAGGCAACAATACCTCCAGTTACACATTCTTGGTCTGGACCACAGTCTGTTAGCAATTTATCCTTTACCAGTTCAGCATTACCCAATCCTGGACCTTGTTGTTCACATGACCTGAAATCTCCGTAGAAAGGTGATATCCTTTCAGTGAATTGTGTGTGACCGTGTAACCTTTTCTTTCAAACAACCATACATCCTGACGATGTCCTGAAAAAATATGTCCTTACAGGTGCACAAACTCTGAATGGCTGACATCAAAAGATGGTTCACCTGCTGATCGTTCCTAGAAGCCTCCTCGTTCCGGGAGAACTGAGAAGGGGCGCGGGGAAGGTGGAGGGCCGCCGCGGAGGCGGCGCCGAAGCCCCTGCTCAGTGACGGTTCCATGGGAGCGCCCCAGAGGGAAACAGAAGTAAAGCAATACTTCAATAAGATGCCTAAGAAAGGTCTAATTACTGGGAACATGATGATCGCCGGGCTTGAGAAACGGTGGCGAGGAGTCCAGGGAGGGGGAAGAGGATGACGGGAGGCGGCTGCGGTTGGAGGGGAGAGAGGCCGGGAGGGGGAGGCCGGGAGGAGGAGGCCGGAGGGAGGAGAGGCCGGAGGGGGGAGGGGCGAGGAGGGGGGGGAGGTCGCAGGGGAGGGGGAGGGTGGCCGGCGGTGGAGGGGGAGGTCGCAGGGGAGGGGGGAGGCACCCCTCTCTCTATCTCTCTCTCACACTCTCACACTTAATCCAGGGGTAAGTTAGTATTTTCATTACCTTTAGTATGAGGTAACTATAGTTTAGTTAACTGAATGAACGGTAGAGACTTAAACGTGTAACGACTAAGATTACAGGGACTATTAAAATAATATTCAGAATGGAGGGACTAATCGGCAATTCACTAAGTTTGTAGGGACTAATATGCAAAAAACCCTAAAAAATATCCATTTGAAATCATATTGTATAATTAAGACCACTCGCTCAAAACTTATTAAAGAGATTGAGATGGCATGAAGCTTTGCAAAATAGTGCTTACAGAAAGGGACTGAGGAAACCAAGATTGGTTAAAAGGAATTGGAACTTGGCTGTCTCAAAATAAAGCAAGGAAAGGCATGAAGAACAATCAGATTAGAGTTTCCTTTGGAATTTAGGATATTCTAATGATTTTAAGTTTTTTAGGGCATTTTTGTAATTTACGAGAGTCTCAGGGGTTCATGGACCCTTTAGACATGTTAGATGGTTTCTAGATTTTGGGGTTATTTTAATCATTTTTGATGAATTTTATGGTTTGGAGAGTATTTTAATCATTTATGTTAGTTTTAGAGTTTAGTGGGCATTTTAATCATTTAGGTTAAATTCCCAGGTTGGGAGGGTGTCTTGGTAATTTGGATTGAGTTTTAAGGTTAGATTTTTTTTTTCATTTAAGTTAAACTATAAAGGCTAGAGATATGTTAGACATTTAGTTATATTATAGAAGTTAGGGGTACTTGGCACATTGGGTTAGGTTATGAGGGTATAGCACTCCATGGTCTAACTTAGCAGTTCATTGAAATATGACTGTCTACCGAAGGATATGCACTAAACAAATATTGGTCAGGCCGTCAGGGTCATTAAAAGTCATGTACTTGAGAAGACCCACAAAGGATCCATATCCTTTTATGAACTTACAGCGAATCCATCAACGATCCATGATCCAATTTTTTTTCTTCCTTCCTTTTTTTTGGTGTGTGTGCATATAGTTTTTTTTTTTTCGGAGGGCGGTGGTGTAGAGTGGGGGGTGGGGAATCTACCCCGTGTTGACCTCTTCTCCTTCTTCTTTCTTCTCCTTCCTTTTCTCTCTTTTCTTCTTCCTTATCTTTATGTCTGCATCTATTCCTCCTCCTTGCTGTTGTGAGGCTTTGAGGAGAGGGGCCAACTGTAGCTTTGCTCTTTTCTTTGAACTGCACAATCCAATCATGGCTGGCATCGTGTTCTTCTCTTTTTCTTGATCACAAGGCCAGTTTCTTTTCCTTATTCTCCAACTCTAATTTGAATTACGATATCTTGCGTGTGTGTTTGTCTGGGCGGGCATGCGGTTTTTTTTCCCCTCTCTCCTCTTTCTTTGGGGGGAAGGGGGTGTTTAACACGAAAATAAATAAATAAATAAATATTTCTTTGAAGAAGAAAATGCACATTAGTGGTTATTTAAGTAGCGGGTGTATTATTATTTCTGTGAATTTATGTTTAGCAGATGATTTGGGCTCGAGTAAAGGACATTTGCCCATCGACCGCAGTCAATGTTTATTTACATCGACATAAAGTCCGAATACCCTTGATTAACTGTCAAAGAAACATTTTTCGACCTCTACAATATCTGACATAAAGTCCGAATAACCCATCACACAGAGTTGATCCGTACCGGATCGGGATCTTCCTGATTCGGTACAGTACGCTCGAGTCACATACAACTCAGTGCGACTCGGTCAAAGTTGTGCCCCCCATCCCCTTTCAAAACACCCTAGATCTATGGCTGACCATGTTGCAATGCGTGACTTTGCCCCCACTGGATCGAGACCCTGCGGCCCTCCCCTCGTCAGAATGGCCCTCTCGTCGCCGGATCGAGCTACTCCGACGACCCCCCTTCGTCGGATCGAGACTTTACTGCCGTCCCCCGGTCAGATCGGTCCTCCCTTCGTCGGATCGAGACTTTACTGCCGTCCCCCGGCCAGATCGGTCCTCCCTTCGTCGGATCGAGTTGCTCCGACCACCCTCCTCCAGCGGATCAAGGCTTGCGGCTATCCCCCCGCCAAATCGGCCGTCCTTTGGCCGATCGAGTTGTTCCAGCCACCCTCCTCCGCCGGCTCAAGGCTTTGTAGTTGTGCCCCCGCCAGATCGATCTCCCCTCATCAAATCGAGCTTCTCCGACGACTCTCACCCTACCGGTGGCAACGTTGCTACTCCGACGGCCCTCCCCCCGCCGGATCAAAGTGCTCTCCGGTAGCCCTGTGCCGCCGATCAAGATGTGAAGCAGGAGGCGACTCGGTCCAAACTCGACGAATCGAGTCTTGTATTCTCCCAGACACGATGCGGTACGCCCGATTCGGTGCGAGTCGCACCGAGTCGGCGAACCATGGTTTGTATAGACCAGAGGTATTTTTGTAATATCTGGACTGCACAGGAATTTTCGTGTAATCTTGACATGAGGTGCAAGTCTCTCCTTAGTGGAGGCGCGTTAGCCAAAGACTTTAGAACGATTGTTTCTCTTTCTTGAGCTCTCATGGATTGTAGTCCAGCTTCATGCGTCCGTTAACACAACGTCGTGGATCGACTTGCCCTGTCAGGTCGCGGGAGTCGAGGGGGCAGCGCCCCTTTGAGGGGTCAAGGGGGCAGTGTCCCATGCCGGAGGTTTCCGGGGGGGCGGAGCCCCCTGGAAGAAAAACTTCTTATAATCCCTCTCCAAGGAGTGGCACAAGGGACATAACCACAAAGACATCTATACAGACACTTTTCCTAAAAGGGCCAACCCAGGATTTTATCCCGGACCAAACTCTAAGAATGAGGGATTTATCCGGAGCAAAGTACCCAATTGGGGTCCTAATCGGACCAAATGTCCCATTAGGGGGTTTAACCGGTCCAAAATACCATGTTTAGGGTTCTAACCAATCCAAAGTGCCCATTGTAGAAATTTAACCAGTGCAAGGTATCAGTTTGAGGGTTTTATGGTTTAACCGGGACAAAGCCCCAAACCTAGGGTTTTATCCGGACCAAAGTGCTCATTCTAGAGCTTTAACCGGTCAAAAGTCCCAATTTCAGGGTTTTATGGGTTTAACCGAGAAAAGTCCCCAACCCAGGATTTTATCCGAACCAAAGTGCCCATGTTAGGACTTTAACCGGTCCAAAGTTCCAGTTTGAGGATTTTATGGGTTTAACCAGGGCAAAGTCCCCAACCCAGGGTTTTATCCACACCAAAGTGCACATTCTAGGGCTTTAACTGGTCCAAAGTCCCATTTTGAGCGCTTCAACCACTTTCTCGACAAATTCTCGAGTTTTACAAGGCCCTTTTTGTGGATGAATAGGACTTGTATATATTTCTCGGGTGTATTCCGGACTTTGCACAATTGTGAGGCTCATATGGGCCTTTTTTACATGAACTGGGAGTTGGAGAATTATATCATCTTCCCCAAAAAAATTACGTAAATCACAGAAAGATCATGTTGTGCACAGACTAGGTGAGAGAAGTTTTATAACATACCCTCACCATGAGCACAAACACAAGTACAACACAAGCACAAACCCTCTCGAAGGATGGGCCTTTAAAAGCACAAGGATCCTCAGAGCTCTGCCTCTCTGCGATCTTTCCTCTTCGTGTGTCTGTGTCTCGCCTGGGGGTCCCACTGGGGTATTTATAGGGCCTAGGAGTGGTTACCAAGTTTAACCGGTCCAAAGTTCCCCATCCAAGAGTTTAACCGATCTAAAGTGGTCAATCTAGGGTTTTATCCGGACCAAACTCCAAGAATGAGGGGTTTATCCGGAGCAAAGTACCCTACCTAGGGTTTTAAACAGTCCAAATACCTCATTAAGGGATTTTAATCGGACCAAATACCACATTAGGGGGTTTAAGCGGTCCAAACCCCCAAGGTGGGAGGTTTATCACGTCCAAACTCCCAACCTTGGGGCTTTATCCGGTTCAAACACCCAAGGTGGCACCTTAGAGTTTTATCCGGTCCAAACTCCCCAAATGGGGAAATTTACCTGGTCTAACTCCCCAATGAGGGGGTTTATCCGGACCAAACCCCCCAAATGAGGGGTTTATCCAGTCCAACTACCCAATAAGGGGGGTTTATCCGGACCAAACCCCCAAAATGAGGGGTTTATCCGGTCCACCCCCCCCCCCCCAATAGAGGGTTTATCCGGACCAAACCCCCCAAATGGGGGGTTTAACCGGTCCAAACCCCCCATATGAGGGAGGGGGTGGCCGGCCTCTTTTTTATGTCCTTTTTTCTCTCTTTTTTTTAAAAAAAATTGGCTTCAACAGGGGGCAGCTATGCCTATCAACCTCCGTTCTATTCCTTCTCCTTTTCTCTACTGTTTTCTTCCATTCCTTGTCTTCTTCTTCTCCTCCTTTCTGCTGTAAGGGTTTGTAGAGAGGCCTGCGTGAGGTAGCTGGCTGCTATACCCCCATGGTGGTTGGTCTCTTATCCTTCTCAAACTCATATTCTGTGTGCATATAATATACCTCAGGTCCAATGTAGCTCCAAACTTTGCACGATGAATCATCACTTAGATGCCCTCTCTTCTTGAGGGCCAGTATTGCATTACTCAGGCCATTACCAAAATACTTTTCATCAACATGCAAGCTTAGTGGAAGCTCAAAAGCAGCACAAGATATATGTTGTTCGAGCACCTGCAAAACATAATAAACAAAAAGGAAAACTGAGATCATGTGGACAGCTTTCAATTACTCCTCAAAGCAAAAGATAATGTCACTGCATCTGCTTAGACTGAGAGAATGAACCTGTTGATTGTAAGCATCAACTTTGCAATACTCAATTGGGTTCCTAAACAGCTTGTGTGGGAATTTCATGAAATATTGATCAAGTGGCCCTTCAAATGCAACATAAACTGCCAGTGACGGCCTCATTCTTCTTCCAGATCTCCCAGCTTGTTGCCAGAAGCTACATGAACAATTGCTTGGTTATTTAACTACTTGAAATTAGTGAAAATAAACTAAAGTGGAAATTTGAAAGAGTGAAGTTCACCTCGCATAACTCCCTGGGAATCCAAGATGAAGTGTGACATCAACATGCCCAACATCAATTCCTAGCTCAAGCGCATTTGTTGCAGCAACACCACAAAGTCTCCCTCCAAAAAGGTCAATTTCTATATTTCTTCTATCCTGCTCTACCAAGATAAACTCAATCCTCACAGTATAATGCTTCAAACAAAAAAAAGGTAGGTAAAACCATAAAAATGCATTAATAGAGAAATTTCCAGTGGACATTGGTCAAAAATTATGAAACATGCATTAGTTTTAAAGGTTTAAACTCATTACACAATCATCAGTCGTGTATGACCTTCAATTGCCATTTATAAGAAAAAAGCATTATGTATGTGCTGGGTGCACCTAGTGCTTGAGAACCAAGTGCGGGAGTAGAGGAAGTCGCTGTTTGGAGATTGTCATTGGCCACAATCTGAGTGGTACCACCCATCCTACCCTACCATCTATAGGCAGCCGTCCCCATGCTTAAGAGTGCATAATCTTATATGATGTGTATAAACACTACATTAAATAACATACACTTGTCCTATAAAAACTAAGCCCCAACTTCTGTAGCAACAAAGACCTCTCCATTCTCAACATGCTGATGGAGAGAAATTACAAAATCTACACATATTCTCCAAATCACGGTTTGCCATCTCTTACGAGATCCCCAAGATGTCTCCGAGATCTCTGTCTCTCCAAGGGCTTCGAGAAGAATCACTACTGTGATCAAGAACAAGAGGGAGATAGAGGAGTAGGGGAAGGAGTAGGATAAAGGAAGAGGAGGTAAAAAAGAAGAGGAAGAAGAGGATGAAGATATAAAGATGATGGAGAGGGAGCTCTCTAACATGTTGAGATGGCATTGAGATGCACAAAAAGCAAGCCTTGTTTGTGTAAACATGTTTTTGTGTTGTTATAATAGTTTTGTGTTAATTTAATCATAGAGCCAAATTCTAAGTATAAAATGATTAATCCTTTTGCTTCATTGAATGAACCACAGTGTGTTGAAATGCTCTATTTTGGCATTCATGTTGATCATTTAAGCAAAAATCTTGCAGAACTATCAACTATCATAATTTTGGTTGTCAATTTATGTGAGGGTGTTGTTCCTAGAGCTCAATGAGGGATGGTGGAGCTCCGGAGGTCGCCTCCGGTGCGAACCGTGTTCCCCTGGGGGGAACACCCATCGCAGTCGCCAAAGCCTGCGAGGGGCCTGTTGGAGACCAGCCGACCAAAACCGCTTCATGGGGTTTCACTTCACCTGGCCGATCTGCTACCGGTGCGGCAGGAGAGGACACTTGTGGCGTGTCAATAGTGCCCTGGCGGAAGACGACCGAAGCGGTGTCGGAAGGGGTGGCAAACCTGACCAGCCAGGGACAAGGGTGGAGAGACCATCCTATGCGAAAGTCCTTAAGAAAAGCCAGGAGTTAACGCTCGGGGATGCATGGATCTGGGTCCCCTGCCGGCCGAGCTGATGCATAGCCTATTGGACAGGCTGAGAAGGTGTCTCTAGGTTGCCCCGGTGGAGGGTGGGGTGGATACGGCAAAAAGGTGAAATCCATCTGGGATGGAGGAGGAGGTAGGGATGCGGACTAGGGAGCTCCCCATGTGAGCAACAGAGGATTCCTCACCATCGGTCAGATTATAGAAGTGGAAGTGGCAGTGACAGTGGGCTTTGCATTGGCGGAGAGAGTTGTCCTTCGACTATCCAGGTTGTGCCGAGCGTGTGACACTAGATTGTGTGCAAGGGTACCTTCCAGGACCCTAGGGAGTACCCGGGTCGTGCCGAGTGTGCTGACGGTTGAAGTCACTGGCGAGCTCTTTCCGGTGAGGTTCCACGTCCGGCAGGAGTTGCATAAGGCAGCGAGGCGGGGGTAACAAGAGGAAGATGAGTATGGATGGCCGTCAGGTGGGCATTCAAATTCAAACCGCTCAGGCTCAAGCCATGGGCCGTAGGAAATTTGCCTGGGCCCAAGCCCACCCCAACCCCAGACCCGTGACTTACCCGATTAAGGGGTCACACGACTGGCTGCCATTGCTGCCCTGGTCCAAGTACAACCCTGACTTACCCGAATCCGAGAACCACGGGCATATTGGGTCTCGAGAGCCTAGCAATGTTTATATTCTCAGCCTAAACCTAGACAACCGTGCATTGTATGTTCCGCATTGCCGATGCGACGATGCCTCCAGCCATCAATGGCTGCCAGGCTTCTTTGGGTGTGGAAAAGGAATGGAGGCCTCTTGCCCCGGACATGATGTGAACGGCGACATCGTACATTCCAGCAAGCCTGTCACAGTGGCGGTGGACCTCCCCCCTGCGACGACTGTGACTGGACACTCCTGGAAGGGGATTAACATCGACTCTCCTATTGGCACCCCAAGGGAGGACAACCGTGCAACAGAGGCGGTCAACGGCCTGCAAGAGGCGAAAGAAAGGATCTAGACTCTGTCTTCTCCAACTCCGGAGGGCACTGCCGACCTAATCGGGAGTACACTACTTCCATTTGTGTAGTTACAGGGGAATGATCGCCTTCTGGACCCTCATCTACCTTCCAGGACTGAAGACGAAGAACAAGGAAGCCAGATTGCAAAGAGGGGGGTCACTTGGGGAGAGGAACAACGTGATAGTGGTGTTCTTTTGAAGGTAGAAGGGCTAGGGAGGGAAAAGATCAAGGAGCTCGTGGGTGTCATGGAGAGGTTAACAGAAGCACAGGTTAAAGAAATGGTAGAGAAGATAGGCATGTCCTTTGTCGGCCTGGAGAAGGACATCTATTGAAGCAAAAAAAATGATGAAAAAAAGGGGGAGAGAGAAAAATGACACAGAAATAATAATAATAATAATAAATAAAAGTATATTTATAGAGGCGCCCCCTTTAACTCCCTCCTTAAAAGTTTGGACCGGATCCAACCCCCACATGGGGGGTTTTTGGACCGGATCAACCCCCCATGTGGGGGGAGGGGGGGTTGGTCCGGATCCAACCCCCTCCATGAGGGTTTGGACCGGATCAACCCATCTAAGGGAGAGTTTGACCAGTGAAGGCCCTCACATGGGCCCTTTGAACCAGATCCAACCCCCACTTGAGGGGTTCAGACCGGATCCACCCCCATATGGGGAGTTTGGATCGGATCTAACCCCCATACTCCCCCATTGGCCGATTTGGCCCGATTAAAACCCCTTCCATGGGTATTTTAAACCCCCTTTATCCATCAAAAATGGGACTTTGGTCAGGATGAAGTCCTCAAATGGGTTTCTGATCCGACTAAAGCCCTGAGTAGGGTGATTTGCTCCGGATAGATCCCTTATCCTTGGAGTTTGGTCCGAATAAAGCCCTCAATTGGCCCTTTTGGTCCGGATAGAGGGTGTAACTGCAAGCAACTGCTTCGGGGCTCTATAAATATCCCAGTGGAGGCTCCATTTTGGGGACACACACAGAGAGAGCGGAGGAAGAGCGCAGGAGAGAAGGAGGGTGTTTGTGCTTGTGCATGTGCTTCGGAAGGCCCATCCTTCGGGTTGTGTTTGTACTTGTGTTGTGCTTGTGCTTGTGCTCATAGTGAGGGTATGTTATAAAATTATCCCTCTTTGAGTCCTCACACATATTCTTGTGTTGTGGTTAATGTAATCTCATTGTAAATGTTTTGAGGAAAATAATGTGATTCTCTGAAATAATCAAGAATCCCATAAGCGCCCCAACTTTTACAAAAAGAGTCTACATAGATGCCCTTGTGGTGACGTCCCTTGTGTCACTCCTTAGAGAGGGATTATAAGAAAATTTTCTTTCAAGCCGATCCCCGGCGTTGCGCTAATGGACGCGTAAAGTTGGACCCCAACCCATGAGAGCTCGAGAAGGAGAAACAATCTCCCGAGAGTTTTTGGCCAACGCGTCTCCACCAAGGAGGGACTTGCGCCTCATGCCAAGATTACACGAAAACTCTTGTTCAGTCCAGATGTTACAAAAGTATCTTTTGTCTAGACAAACTACACAAATACCCTTGAGCTTTTACTCTGCTCAAGGAATAATCACAAATAAACCCAAAAAGGGTTCAGAGCCTCAAATCAACCCTAGAAGGGTCAAAAACTGCCAAGGAAATTACAAAAATATCCTGGAAGGGTCAAAAACTACCAAAATACCCTCAAAGGGTCAAAAACTACCAAAATACCCTAGAAGGGTCAAAAACTGCCAAAATACATTGGAAGGGTCAAAAACTACAAAAATACTCCAGATGGGTTGAAAACTGTAAAAAATTTCTCAGAAGGGTCAAAAATTACAAAAATACCCCTAAAGGGTCAAAAACTATAGAAATGCCCAAAAAATGGTTCAAAATTGCAGATATACCCAGGATGGGTCAAAAATTGCAAATATACTCAAAAAAAGGTTTGATCTCTATGAAACTCAAATTTAACCATCTGTTCTAGTGGTGGAATTAAGGCCAAATGTAAATCAAATGACCCGACTATGTAATCGGAATTTTATGTATTTTGTAAAGACGAATCCAAAGAATGAAATGCTTAGTTTTCTCCTGCAAATGTGTATCTCTAATGGGTGATCTCTTTGATCGAATCTATTAGATAAAACCCCCAATATCACAGCAAACATTGTAGAGGTCAAAAATAGTTTCTTTGATAGCTAATCAAGGGTATTCAGACTTTACGCCGATGTAAATAAACATTGACTACGGTTAATGGGGAAATGTCCCGTACTCGAACCCAATTCATCTGATAAACCTTAAATTCACGGAAATAATAATACACCCGCTACTTAAATAACCACGAATGTGCATTTTCTTCTTCAAAGAAGGAATATTTATTTATCTATTTATTTATTTATTTCCGTGAGCTAAACAGACTGGCAAGCCCGGTGGGACATTTTCTGCCTTTCATTTCTCTGTCAAAGAATACTTCGACCTTTGCAAAGACTGTGACATGTTTCATACTCTTGTAGGAGAAACAATCAAAACCTTTTGGCAATAATGGTTGTTGTGCCTTACGGCCCGCTCGTCAAGGATGGCAGTATCGGTTTCGGTACCGGTTTCGGCCGGTACCGAAACCGATACGTATCGGTTTCGGTATCGGTTTCGGTTTCGGCCGAAACAGGTTCAAAACAGTCAGGAAAGGCAAAAATATTATTAAGCAAGTCTGGTTTCGGCCGAAATCGGACGGTTTCGGTCGGTTTCGGACGAATCCGGACAGTTTCGGTCCGAAACCATAAAAAATCAATATTTATTGGTATCGGACTTGCTACAGTGACAAGGCCCGTTTCGGTTTCGGCCGATACTGCCATCCATGCCGCTCGTCGCTATGTAGTCCGAGGTGTGAGGCGACCAAGGCTACCAAGGGGTCGCCTCATGCCTTAAATGCCTAGGCGATGGCCTAGGCGTTTGAGGCGTTTTATCAAATATATATATATATATATATAATTTAAAAAATATAAATATATGTCTAAATATCAAAGAAAATACGTACATACAATCAAGATTTTCAATAAAATTAACAATAACTATGATATGAGGCAAAAATACGTACATACAAATAAGATAAGATTTGAATAAAAAAGGTTTAACCCAAGACTAGACCAAAAGAAGAAGAAGACTAAGAGTGAGGCATTTGAGACGAAAGTAAGGCGGTTTAGGACCGCCTCACCGCCTCAAACGCCTAGGCGAGCGCCTAGGCGCGCCTCTAACTTCATAGGCTCGTCGTCGCCAACCACGCTAAGCACGGCTACCTGGCAACTCCAATTATTTTCGGTGACTTTCTAGCACTCGTTGGCTCGCCCTATTTCTTGGGAGTAGTTTCTGTGACTGAAGACAAGGCGGCCATGCCCGCAATTGCATTTATCGAGGGCACCAAGACTTCAGTCCCAACCACTGGCCGAGCCTTCTCGGTCCATCAAATCACTGTCAACGCCGCTCCTACTCAATGGGGGCATCGCCGTAGCCGCAAGGGCACAAAGCCTATAGCGGTCACCATCAACGCCGCTCATGCTCAACCGGAGCAGCATTGTAGCTGCATGGGCACAAAGCCTACAACGGCCACATCTCGATCCACTAAGATAGTAATTGTCGGAGACCTCTGCATCCGGCTCGATGGAGGCGAGTCGACCATGTCTCAGGTTAAGCACATCCCAACTGTTCCCACCTCCAACCGCTTTGAGCTTCTTCGCCATTCCTGATAAGACAAAGCGGAAATGAATAAATTCGGCACTCTGGTAGCAAACCAGGGGCAAATTCATCGGGCCAAGTCTGTAACTCCCAGACCAAAATCGGGGGGCAACCAAATAGAGAAGTGTCAACTCCAGATGAAGCAAATTTGGGTCACTAAAGAGGAGGCCCGGCATTAGAAGTGTTAGGACAAGTCACCTTGTCCTAATACCGGACCATGGGCAAACCAAAGTCCCAACTGCTCCAGAAATCCAAGTCCCTCGCCCTCAAGGGATGAAGAAGAAAGGGGAATATACAAACCCAACAAAGTCAAACAATCCGTGGTAACAACCCAACACGACAGGATTTATAAGGTGGACACTTTGCCACCTGACATGTTAATTTTTGACCGATTGAGGGCATCCAGTCACCCAGGTTCTCAGCTCCAAAAATGAAGGAGGGTGTTGCAGGTTGTTTCTGACTCTGTAAAGGTGTTTACCTGCTACACTTCCCCTGTCAACGAGCAGTCAACCGAACTACCCGAAGAGATGATCGAAGCGGCCCAAATTCAGAGCCCAAATCCTTCACTAAACTTGTCAGAATAAGTATCGGATGACAATCTAAGTTCAGCGGAAGACAACTCGCCACCGGAAAGTGCACTTCGCAACATATCAGAAGAGTCAATTGAAATGGCGCACTTGGTCTCTGGGATGAACCCCCAATTGAATGTGAGATCAAAATAAACTTGGACAAAGAGTGTGATCCCGGTCGAATGTCAGTCTTTGACCGATTGGGGGCACCTGCCTATCCAAATGCATATCCCCACAGGAAAAGAATGATGCAAATTCCAAAAGATACTGCAGGAGTTCATAGTGACAACTCTTTTGCATTCGATAAATCCACAATGCCGGAGGGTCTACCTCAATGGGCTCACTTAGTCAACAAGGATGGGCCCATAACACCGGAGGGTCTACCTCAATGGGCTCACTTAGTCAACAAGGATGGGCCCATAACAAGCCTCAAGGCTAAGGGTCCTTTGACCCAAAAGAACCACCTTGTTATGACATTATCTCGACAAGAGTTACCTCAACAAGATGACGTGGTGGATAACCCTCATGATATTCATAGGGAAAGCAACATGAGCCTTGGGAATGTTCCCCGAGATGACACCGAATGCATCACTCTCGAGAGTCTGTAGCGGGAGAATCAAGTATTGAAGTCCCTCCTACAGGAGTGGTTACAAGAGCGGGATACCATGTTCATACATCTCGCATCGTCATCAATTAATCAAACCAATTATAAGATGCCAGCAAATGTCGATTCTTCGGCGATAATGGACAAGGCACCGACTATTGAGACCAGGCCCTTTAGGGACCGTTGTGTCAATACGAAGAAGGCAAATGATGTCAACTTCTCTCCTTCAAATGGTCAGTCCCGGGAAAAAGTTGGCTCGAGTAAGGCCCACAAAGATGCCAAGGGTAAATCACCCGCGGTGCCTCTAGCGCAGCGGATGAAAACACCATACTCTTTCATCAAAGAGCATACCAGAGAACTGTTTGAGCTGTGCAAGGCACGAGAGCTCATAACTGTACCCAAGCCCCAAAAGTCAACTAAGGGAGGTAGAATCAAAGGGCCTAGCTACTGCTTATATCACCGCATGGTGCCATGGTGGGCTACGCCATTGAGGACTGTTATGTCTTTAAGGATGAAGTCGAAATATTAATACAATCAGGGGTGATCCAGATGAAGAGTTATCGAGTTGATCCCCCATAACCCCATCCATGGGCTCCACCAAAGCCTTCAGCCAAAGTAACTCGTGTTTCAGCCGCATCGACACTTCCTGAACTTGAGGTAACAAAAACAGGGTTAAGCCAAAGCAGACCCTTCCAAAGGAACCCTGGTCAGCAAATGTCTGGAGAATATTTCCTCCGTCGAGAGGATACAAAAGGGGTTTTTGACATACTGGTAAGGGAAAGATGCATAATATCACATGCTCCTCTAAAACCATCACAAAGGCAGATAGGGGGCATCCCCTCTTCTTTGAATACCATGCTAGGGTATAACATCCTACCCATGAATGTAAAGCGGTTCGAGAGCACATCGAAGCACTTATTGAACAAAGGCAAACTAATGTCAGGGGCCATTCCACGATAAGGCTTCGCTCGAGGGAAATCACCAATCCATGATGACGTCCGAGAGGCGCCAACTTGGATTTTCGAGGCACTGAATACCGGAGGCGCTAAGTTGAATAGGCTACAAAAAAATTTAAAAAAAAAAGAAAAAAAGAAAATTGCGGGTCATCTCTGCTACTGTAGACATCATGCCAAGATATGTCACCCCACGCAGGAGCAAAGGCATTGAGCAAGAGAGGAGCACTGATCCAAAAATGTAGAAAGCCAGTCCCGACAAAGAAAATGCCAAGGAAAGTCGATGGCAAATTAATGAAGCAACTCAGATTGTGCAAGTATTCCTTCAGCCTTGGTATGCATGTAGTTGAACACCAGGGCATGCCTCATGAAATAATCAAGCAGGAAATTAGTGTCGCCTCCCAAATGCAGCGACAAGAGGCCGATTAGGTCAAAGTGACCTCAAAGAATCTTCGTTAGTCCAAGCCTTCTAAGACAAGAATTCAAGGCAAGAGCTTTGACTCTGGGGGCATGATCCAATCAGCCCCAAACTAAACACTCCTTTCCCTCAAGACATGGCACGAGGCATTAAAAGGGGAGAAGAATTACAAAAAAAAGAGGCAAAAAAATTAGGGTTGAAGAAGCAGACTGCCATCTTAGACAGTCAAAATGGCGTATCTGGTGAAGAAAACTCCGAGGGAAAGCTAAGGGCAAAGCATTAAGCAAAGCTCCAAGCGAAGTCTCGGACGAATCCTCAAGCAAGATAGCCCTGACGAGCAAGACCACAAGTAACGATCTGACAAAGGCTTCAAGCATAAGTCTAAGCAAAGCCAGAAAGGCAAGTCAAAAGAGGGAAGCCCTAAATAAAACTTATGCAAGGCCAAGAAGGCAAATCTAAGAAGGACATATGCACTTCGCTTTTCAATTTCAACACTCCCTTAGTGGAGTTCGTTCGAAACCCTAAGGTTTCAAACCTTTCATGACTCCAAACATGCCTTTGCAGCGTCTACTTATTCATATATAGGCTGCGACCCATTATTTCGTACCAAATTTTCTTTGAGCACAAACTTAACCCTTCACCAACTAAGCCAGGGCTTCGACCCCCATTTACGCACCAACCCAGCCTTTGGTATCAATCCAACTTCAGGCATCAACCTATACTCTCATATTTCTCACAATGGAGCCTAAATAAAAAAAAACGAACAAGTCCCACGACGTCAAACCATTAAGGATAGCCAGCGAATTCATAAACATTAAATCACTAGAGTTAGGCAGTAAGCCAAATATATATATCTATATATATATATAGATATATCAAATGCTCAGCGTCAAACCACCAAGGTCACCCAACAAATGATTGATCCCAAACCACAGAAGATTTGTCAACCCAAAATCGAAGTCTTTGGCTTTTAAGCCAAAAAGGCCTACCAGCTCAAGACTCACATTACAAATCCCTACATGTCCTACCGCAGCAAGCGTCTTCACGAAATTTGTATAAACTCGAGAAGTGCTCGACCCAAAAACATCTTTGTGCCTTTGATATCAAAGCCAAGGCCAACCAATCCAAACCCCTGACACTAGCACCAACACCACAAAGTTTGGCCCATCCGTCTCGCAAACACTGTAGGTAAAAAAATGGAAATGAAAAGGGATTTAAAATAGAGATACTCCGACAGACTTAAGCATTCCCATTAGGGGGATGTCTAAGGGTAAAAATGTCTCAAACCCGGCTGAGGTGAAAACTCGTAAGAGCATCTCAGGCAAAAATGGGTAACCCCTCTGTGTGAAAACCTGCAATAACACACCGGAAAAAAAAAAAAAGCTAAAGCGGGCCAGCTTCGACGAAAACCTGAAAGGGCGGTGAAGTTGGTAATGTAAAAAAAAAAAAGAAGAAGAAGAAGAAGAAGAAAGAGAGAGAGGAGAACATTAAGTTCCATGGCCTTGTGTCTTTCTAGGGGTCCACAAAAAATCACTCTTTGTTACCTCTATACCTCAAAGAGGCCATACCTTGGCTAGCTACATACCTTTCACGGTCAATAGCTACCCAAACCCGCACCATTGGTATCATGCCCTCCAAGGCTCGTGACTACAAAAATCAAACC
Organism: Amorphophallus konjac; assembly: GCA_022559845.1. NCBI lineage: Eukaryota > Viridiplantae > Streptophyta > Magnoliopsida > Alismatales > Araceae > Amorphophallus > Amorphophallus konjac. The sequence goes on along the minus strand of CM040122.1, from coordinate 366,370,414 downwards.
TGGGTTCGCAACCCCTTCCAAGTTCACAACCATGAAAATTCAATCATTTGGTTCCATGCCCTCAAAGGCTCGCAACCACAAAAAAACTTTGGTTTCAAACCCCTTCCGGGTTCACAACCATGAAAATTCAACCATCTGGGTTCCATGCCCGCAAAGGCTCACAACCACAAAAATCAAATCTTAGTCTCAAACAACTTCTGGGTTTGTGATCACAAAATATTCAATCCTTGGGTCGCATATCTCCCAGGGTCGGAACCATCCATGAACATACCGCTTTTGGTTTCATAGCTTTCAATCCCCATACATCCACAATCCAATGCTACCTTCGTGGCCAACCAAAAGCAACAACAACTCGGGTATCATACTCTACCCGCTGTGAGAAGTTCACCTTTATCGAAGCTTATTGGTCTTCAAAAAAAAGGGCTTAAAATAGAGGTGCCTGGGTGGACTCAGTCATTCTTGCCGAAAGAATGGCTGAGGGCAAAAAAGCCAAACACCCGGTTGAGGTGAAACCGAAATGGCGTCTCAGACAAAAATGGGTAACCCCTCAGTATGAAAATCCGAAAAGACGCACCGGAAAAAAACTAAAGGGGGGCAACCTTGACGAAGGCCCGAAAGGGCGGTAAGATTGGTAAAGTGAAAAAAAAAAACAAAAAAAATAAACTTTCCTTTTGCAAGACGTTCATATGGACAAGCCGATTCAATGGCTTTGCCCTATAAGGGCAACTACACTCCTACGGAGTCACAACCGTAACTTCGACGCAAACTTACAACACCTGGTTCCCCTATGACCTTCAGGATCCACAGCAAGATCAACACTCGGCTACACACCCTAGTGGTTAGCCGATACCACAGTTTCGGCTAATACACCCTAACGGGTCGGCCGACGACAACAACAGACCAACACGCCTCACAGGTAGGTCTACATCAACACCAGACCGCTACGCCTCACAGGTAGGTCTACAACAACAACAACCACATCAACAGACCAAGACATCTCATAGGTAGGTCTATTTTAACAACATACACCAACATGCATCACCCAAGCAGGTCTACATCAACTAAAGCCAATATACCCCCAAGGGTCGACCAACATCAATTTCGACTAATACACCCCCAAGGGTCGGCCAACACCAACTCTGGCCAATACACCCCAAGGGTCGGCCAACACTAACTCTGACCAATACGCCCCTAAGGGTCGGCCAACATCAAGTCTGGCAAACACAACCCCAAGGGTCGGCCAACATCAATTTCGGCCAATACACCCCCAAGGGTCGATCAACATCAACTCAGGCCAACACACTTCCAAGGGTCGGCCAACACCAATTCTGACCAATACATCCCAACGGTCGGCCAACACCAACTCTGGTCAACACACCCCTAAGGGTCAGCCAACATCAGCTCTGGTCAACACATCTCCAAGGGTCGGCCAACATCAACTCAGGTCAATACACCCCCGTGAGTCGGCCGACATCAACTCTGGCCAACACACCCCCAAGGGTCGGCCAACATCAACCCTGGCCAATACAACCCAAGGGTCGGCTAGCCAATACTCCCCAAGGGTCGGCCAACATCAGTTCCAGCCAATACACTTTAACGATCGGCCAGCACGTCTCTAGCTAATACACGTCCACGGTCGGCCAGTGATAATATCTTCGGCTAACACACCTCAATGGTCAGTTGATATAACACAACTCTGGCTAATACACCTCAGCGGTCAGCGGGGACACTTCTGGCTACTACACCTCAGTGGTCAGCCAGTGACATCAACACTCGGCTAACACACCTCTAGGGTCATCCGACAACTACATCAACACCCCTGACTAACACACCCCAACGGTCGGCCGGCACAACTCTGGCTAACATACCTTAACAGTCAGTCGATACAACAACTTCGGCTAACACACCTCAACGGTCAGCCAGCAACAAACTCTGGCCACTACACCTCGGCGATCGGCCAGCGACAACATTCCAGACCAATACACCCCCAAGGGTCGGTCTACCTCAACTACGGACCAACACACACCCCATGGGTCGATCTACCTCAACTACAGACCAATACAGCCCCACGAATCGGTCTACATCAGCCACAGACCAGTACGCCTCAGAGACCGGTCCCCAACACCTTGGACCAATATACCCCCATGGGTCGGTCTACATCAACCACAGACCAATACGCCTCAAAGACCGGTCTACACTAACTTCAAACCAACAAATCTCGCAGGGGTTGGTCTACACCAAACTCCAAACCTTTGGCCATAAAACCACAAAGGTTGGTCAAATCTAAATTCTTGACTTCAAAACACAAAGGTTAGCCAAAATCCAAATTCAAACCCAATTTCAGCTATAAAATCCCGAAAGTTAGTCGAGCCTAATCTCTACCCTCGACCATAAAATTACAAAGGTCAGCCAACTAAGATCTAACTTTCTGGTTACAAACCACAAAGGTCAACCAGCTCAAATCCCCATCCTTGACTCCCAAATCATGAGAGTCAATCAATTCTAAATATCCAATCCTTGCAGATATGTCATTTGTCCTACTGTGGCAAATACATCACTCAAACTTACAAAACCCAAAAAAAAAAGTCCTTAAACCCAAAATTCCTAAACTCTTAAAAAGTCTTGGCTACAAAGGCTAATCAATTTAAAACCAAATTCCAGATTCTTGGCTTCCAAACCACAAGGGGTAGCCAACTTAAACTTCAAATTTTTGACCTCCAAACCATGAAGGTTGACCGAACCCTCAGCTATCAAATGACCACGGTCAGCCATCACAAATTCAAAATCTTTGGCTCTAAACCATCCAGGTCTGTCAAACTCCACAAAGTTAAAAAAATGGCTATAGACTGTCAAAGTCAGCCAACCATGAACCCCAAACTCCAAATTTTCATTTTTCCAAACTACGAAAGTCAGCCAACCTCAAAATCCAACTCTCAAATCTTATTAGTCCCACCGACACAAGTGTTCAAAAAAAAATTCAATGAAAAGTTTAATGCCTCTTGGGTCCGCCCGTTGTAAGCTATGCTTTGCAAGGCCACCCTACATGGCCCCAATGGAAGGAAGAGGCTCCTAGTCAAGCAAGGTCTGCAAGCCAATAATAAGTAGGGCAGTTGTCCCAGATTCCACAAAGGGCCATCTCCATGCGACATTTAACCAATCAACTCATAGGTTTGGAAAGTGTAAAGTTCTTTCGAAGCATGCACTTGATCCGACAGCTCGGGAAAAAGTCTCATCTAATGAGCCTATGAAGAATGTTTGTTCAGCATATCAAAAAGATCAAACCTTCCAAGCAAAATTGACAAGAGAAATGTTCTAAGATGTCAGTTCTCACACCTTGTCAGGCAGCTAAAAACTTAGCCTCTTTAAATTCCTACCCCTCTAGGGCCTTCACGCTCGGTAATAGTGGTAAACTAATCGCCTTTGCTGAACCAAAAATCATCAGTAAAGAAAAAACCATGGGCGACATGTGTACCTTGTTAAGTAAATTTTTAGATGCACTAAGGGCACTCCAACCTTAGGGTTAACTTGGTGGAGCGGGTCCATACTGCTTTCTTGAAGTGGTGTGCACTCTCCTGAGTTCTTCACTGGGAGAAATATGCAAAAAAAAATACTTTTTTTTTCCAGAAGTTGTTTATCAGCTAAAATTGGAAGTGTAAACTAAGGAGATAGTAGCGTTAGAGATCAGCCTAAATTTCTGATGACATATTGGGGATGACATCACACAATAGTGAAAGTGCCAGAGCAACATACAATGATCCACAGTTCCTTCCCAAGATATTGTCATATCTCAAAAGATATCTATCCAAGACGCGAGGTGTCTGCAATTACTTTCAGCAACACTACCCAAGACATCACCGAGACTCGGGGATAAAAATATGATAGTGCCAAGGTACATGGGCTGATTGTTACTATGTTCGGCGTATTCTCCTGCTATGTCATCAAGACTCAGAGGTGAAAAGGCCGTTTTATCCAAGTACATAGGTTGTCTGCCATCGGCAACATTCCCTGTCATGTCATCAAGACCTAGGAATGAAAATTGTCACATTATTAAAGTGCATAGGCTGCTTGCCACCGCTTTCAGCTACATTCCCTACCATGGAATTAAGACTCATGGGGCAAAAGAATAAGTCCAATTGTATTCTCCGCCACGCCATTAAGACACAGGAGAACGAAGAAAGTTACAAAGGATACAGGCTATCTACCAGCACTTTTGGCAAGATTTCCCCTCACGTGGCTCTGAATCCGACTACGAAGGTCTATGAATCATGACAAGATGGTGTCAATATAAAGAAGATGAGGCCGCAAGAGCCCAATATCCCTACTATGTCATCAAAACTCAAGGGTGAAAATATCAAACTTTCAAAATGCATGGGCTATGCCATCGCCATTTACCGCATTCTTTGTCACATCGACAAGACTAAGTGGAATAAAAAAAAAAAGTTGTAGGATGCACGGGCCGTCCGCCGTCGCCTTCAACTCCAACAAACGCCCGGTGGGGGGCATTTGTTGAAGCCAAAAAATTGATGCAAAAAAGGGGGAGAGAGAAAAATGACATAAAAAATAATAATAATAATAATAAATGAATGTATATTTATAGAGGTCGCCCCCTTTAACTCCCTCATGGGGTTTGGACCGGATCCAACCCCCACATGGGGGGTTTGGATCGGATCCAACCACCTCCATAGGGGTTTGGACCGGATCAACCCCTCTGAGGGAGAGTTTGACCAGTGGAGGCCCTCACATGGGCCCTATGGACCGGATCCACCCCCATATGGGGGGTTTGGAACGGATCCAACCCCATATGGGGGGTTTAGACCGGATCTACCCCCCATACTCCGTCATTTGGCCGATTTGCCCGATTAAAACCCTTTCATGGGTATTTTAAACCCCCCTTATCCCTCAAAATGAGACTTTGGTCCGGATGAAGTCTTCAAATGGGCTTTTGATCCGGTTAAAGCCCTGAGTAGGGTGATTTGCTCTAGATAGACCCCTTATCTTCGGAGATTAAAACCCCTTTCATGGGTATTTTAAACCCCCCTTATCCCTCAAAATGAGACTTTGGTTCGGATGAAGTCTTCAAATGGGCTTTTGATCCGATTAAAGCCCTGAGTAGGGTGATTTGCTCTAGATAGACCCCTTATCTTCGGAGTTTGGTCCGGATAAAACCCTGAGTTGGCCCTTTTGGTCCGGATGGAGGGTGTAACCGCAGGCAACTACTTCGGGGCTCTATAAATACCCCAGTGGGGGCCCCATTTTGGAGACACACACATAGAGAGCGGAGGAAGAGCGCAGGAGAGAAGAAGGGTGTTTGTGCTTGTGTTCTGAAGGCCCGTCCTTCGAGTTGTGTTTGTACTTGTGTTGTGCTTGTGCTTGTGCTCATAGTGAGGGTATGTTATAAAATTGTCCCTCCTTGAGTCCGCACACATGTTCTTGTATTGTCGTTAATGTAATCTCATTGTAAATGTTATGGGGTTTGGACCGGATCCAACCCCCACATGGGGGGTTTGGATCGAATCCAACCACCTCCAAAGGGGTTTGGACTGGATCAACCCCTCTGGGGGAGAGTTTGACCAGTGGAGGCCCTCACATGGGCCCTATGGACCGGATCCACCCCCATATGGGGGGGTTGGAACGGATCCAACCCCATGGGGGGTTTGGACTGGATCTAACCCCCATACTCCCCCATTTGGCCGATTTGCCCAATTAAAACCCCTTTCATGGGTATTTTCAACCCCCCTTATCCCTCAAAGTGGGACTTTGGTCCGGATGAAGTCTTCAAATGGGCTTTTGATCCGGTTAAAGCCCTGAGTAGGGTGATTTGCTCTAGATAGACCCTTTATCCTTGGAGTTTGGTCCGGATAAAGCCCTGAGTTGGCCCTTTTGGTCCGGATGGAGGGTGTAACCGCAGGCAACTGCTTCGGGGCTCTATAAATACCCCAGTGGAGGCCCCATTTTGGAGACACACACATAGAGAGCGAAGGAAGAGCGCAGGAGAGAAGAAGGGTGTTTGTGCTTGTGCTTGTGCTTCTGAAGGCCCATCCTTCGAGTTGTATTTGTACTTGTGTTGTGCTTCTTCTCATAGTGAGGGTATGTTATAAAATTGTCCCTCCTTGAGTCCGCACACATGTTCTTGTGTTGTTGTTAATGTAATCTCATTGTAAATGTTTTGGGAAAAATAATGTGATTCTCTGAAATAATCAAGAATCCCATAAGCGCCCCAACTTTTACAAAAAGGGTCTGCATAGATACCCTTGTGGTGATATCCCTTGTGCCACTCCTTAGAGAGGGATTATAAGAAATTTTTCTTCCAGGTCGATCCCCGACGTTGCACCGATGGACGCGTGAAGCTAGACCCCAACCCATGAGAGCTCAAGAAGGAGAAGCAATCTCCCAAGAGTCTTTGGCCAGCGCACCTCCACCAAGGAGGGACTTGCATCTCATGTCAAGATTACACGAAAACCCCTGTTCAGTCCAGATGTCATAAAAGTATCTTTGGTCTGGACAAACTACACAAATACCCCTGAGCTTTTCTCAAACCCTACTCAAGAGATAATCACAAATAAACCCAGAAAGGGTTAAGAGCCTCAAATAAACCCTGGAAGAGTCAAAAACTGCCAAAATACCTTGGGAGGGTTGAAAATTGTAAAAATACCCTTAAAAGTCAAAAAATTGTCAAAATACCCTAAAAGGGTCAAAAACTGCCAAAATACCCTGGAAGGGTCAAAAACTGCCGAAATATATTGGAAGGGTCAAAAACTGCAAAAATACTCCAAATGGGTCGAAAACTGTAAAAATATCCTAGAAGGGTGAAAAATTGCAAAAATACCCCTAAGGGTCAGGAACTATAGAAATACCCAAAAATGGTCTAAAATTGTAGAGATACCCAAGATGGGTTAGAAATTGAAAATATACCCAAAAAAAATGTTTGATCTCTATGAAACTCAAATTTAACCTTCTGTTCTAATGGTGGAATTAAGGCCAAATGTAAATCAAATGACCCGACTTTGTAATCGAGATTTCATGTATTTTGTAAAGATGAATCCAAAGACTGAAATGTTTAGTTTTCTCCTGCAAATGTGTATCTCTAATAGGTGATCTCTTTGATCGAATCTGTTAGATAAAACCCACAATATCACAGCGAATATTGTAGACGTCAAAAAGAGTTTCTTTGATAGGTAATCAAGGGTATTCAGACTTTACACCGATGTAAATAAACATCGACTCTGGTTAATGGGGAAATGTCCCGTACCCGAACCCAAGTCGTCTGATAAACCTTAAATTCACGGAAATAATAATACACCCGCTACTTAAATAACCACGAATGTGCATTTTCTTCTTCAAAAGAGAAATATTTATTTATCTATTTATCTATTTATTTATTTATTTCCGTGAGTTAAACAATATCAAAGGATTGTTCACGAAGGTCTAAAAGAGGTGGTTGCTCTCCATGACGAGGGAAGCCAAAGGAGGGACGTCCGCTAAAAAGAGTGAAAAAAGGAGTGATAGTGGTGGGGGGAGGTGAGTGGCCGGGGGAGAGATGGAGGAAGGGAATAAATCCTCATCACAATGAGGATTGTGTCATGGAACGTAAGGGGGATATGTTGGAAGGACAAGTGAAGGGCAGTGAAGAATCTTGTAAGAAAGTGTACAATAGACATGTTGTGCCTACAAGAGTCAAAATGTGAGGGGGATAGAGAGAACTTTATGAGGAAGATTGGGGGTACTAGATTGACTAGAGGGATGTCCTATCCGGATGAGGGGAGAGTAGGGGGCATTATGGCTATGTAGAACAAGTTCATGGTAGTGAAGGTAGAGGAAGTCATGCAAACCGGTAGAGGGGCCATGTCTCTTTCTTTGTGTACCACTAAGGATGGCATCCAGTGGGATTTCACAGAAGTATACAGCTCGTAGAATAGAGAGGACAAGAAAGCATTCTGGGATGCGCTTCTACTTTTACACAGTAGCTCTGGCCGACATGGTGTGTTAGGGGAGACTTCAATGCCGTACTTTCACTGAATGAGAGGACAGGTGACTCTTCCTATGTAGGCGAGATGGAGGACTTCAACAACTTTATTTCAGAGGTAACTTTGATTGATGTGCACACCTCCAACTCCCAATACACCTGGTCTAACTTGCAAGCAAGTCCTTCCCTATCTAGGCTTGACAGATTCTTTGTCTCCATCGAATGGGAGGACCACCTCCCTCCCCTGGGGCCCATTGCTTTGGCTAGACGTATCTCAAATCATAAGCCCATCTTACTCAAGATTAGTTGCAGGCAAATGAGGAGGGTTCACTTCAGACTAGAAAGGGACTAGCTCAATGAAGAAGACTTCAAGGGCACTATAAACAAAGAGTGGGACTCAGAGGTATGACGTGTTTGACATGGCCAGAGATAGGTGGATTGGGGAAGGGGATAGAAACACACCCTATTTCTAAAGAGTTGCTTCAGAGAGAAGGAGACTTAATTGCATCAAGTGCATCATGGAGGGAAACCAGCTCATCGCTCATTCGAAAGACATATTGAGACATGCCACACATTTCTACTGGCAGCTATTCACTGAGGAGCCAGTTAGACTATCGATTGTTGATGATGTTCTCCCTTGTCTTACGTTGGCAGAGAGTATCTCTCTCTCTTGCCCCTTTGACGAGGAGGAAGTGAAGAAGGTGGTATTCTCTCTTACAGGGGACAAAACTCTTGGCCCGGACGGCTTCCCTCTGACTTTCTTCCATTAGTGCTGGGAAATCATCAAGGTAGGAATTCTTCAAGCGATTTGGGAGTTCCAGAAAGGTAGGCCCCATCTGTGAGGTATCACCAAGACATTGCTCATCCTCATCCCTAAGAAACAAGGGGCGGACAACTCAGGGACTATAGGCCCATAAGGATGTTCAATGGGACCTATGCGATAATCACTAAGCTATTGGCTATGAGACTTGAAAGTGTCATAGACATACAGGGGCATTTCATCAGAAGACGTATAATCCAAGAGATTTTTTGGTTGCACATGAATGTTTGTTTGTTATGAAGATACAAAAGAGGAGAAGATTGGTACTTAAGCTTGACTTTGAGAAAGCTTATGACCGAGTCAGTTGCCAGTGTCTGCTGCAGGTTCTCCGTAAAAAGGGGTTTTATGACAGATGGCTTGGCTGGGTTCGGACGTGCATTCAATCATCCACTTTTGCTATCCTCATTAACAGCAAACTCTCACCCTACTTCCACAGTGGCAGGGGGCTATGACAAGGGGACCCAATGTCCCCTGTTTTATTTGTTCTTGTGGCACCCATTTTGAGCTGGATGTGGACGAGAGCTCAGTCCTTACATTGGATTGAGGGGTTCCGAGTTGCCCCTTAAGGATATTCTATCACCTATTTGCAATATGCTGATGACACTATTTTCTTTGTGGCTAAGGGTGAGGAGCAGCTTTACACCATTACGTTGATGCTAAAGCTTCTGCAGAAAATCGGGGGCCTTAAGATGAATTTTAACAAGAGTCAGGTTTTGGGTGTGAACATGGAGCCAAGGACAGTCAGGAGAGCAGTTGTCATTCTGAGTTGTTAGGTTGGCGAATTCCTTATTACCTACTTGGGACTTCCTTTGACTCTGAATACCTTGAACTGTAGGGATTGGTAGCCAAATGTGCAGAGATTCCACTCCAGATTAGCAGGGTGTAAGGGGAAACTACTCTCCTATGGGGGGCGCTTGGTGCTTTGTACCTCCTTCCTCGATAGTCTCTCTGTTTACTTTTTGTCCACTTTCTGGATCCCTTGGTCGGTGGCAAAGAAGCATGAGTCTATCCAAACAACCTTCTTCAGTCATGGTTGTGAAGAGAGTGGCAGAGGATGGCATGACATTGCCTAGGGAAGGATCTACAAAAGCAAGGAAGCGAGAGGCCTGGGCATTAAGAACATCAGAGACTTCAATTTGGCCCTTCTAAGGAAGTGGCTTTGGAGGCTTGGCAAAGAGGAACAGGACCTTTGGGCTATAGTCATACATGAGAGGTACTACAACAAAGCAAGAGTCTGGGATTGGTCCACTCCCCCTCAGTATCGCATCTCTCATATTCGGAGAGGTATCCTGAAGAGCTTGGACATAAGGAGGTCCAATGTTAGAATGAAAGTGAGAAATGGTCAAAATTGCATGTTTTGGGAAGACAGATGGTGCACTGACTATCCTCTAAAAGAGAGAATTCCTTAGCTTTATGCTATCTCTTCGGAGCTCTTGATAGTGGTGACCCAACTTTTCTAGGGACAGCTAACAGGGGGAAGTTGGACCCCCATGTTTAGAAGACACCTACAGGAGGAGGAAATTGAAATGCTTGGGATGCTACTCTCTTTGCTGTAAGAGTACGTGCTTAGATGTTAGCAAGCCAGATGACTGGACATGAAGATGGGGTAGGGATGGGTGCTTCTCCAACAAATTAGCTTATCAGGTCATTGTAGATGGTGACGTGTGACATTCTTTGGCGAGGCAAATCTGGAAACCTAAAAGCCCTCTTAAAGTTGAGGTGTTTAAGTGAAAGATTTCCCATGGAAGGCTGCCAACCTGCGATAGACTTAAACCTTCGTGGAGGGTATCCAAACCCTTTGTTGTCTATGCCAAGAGGAGGAAGACGTCGAGAACTTGTTGATTGGCTGCCACTTTTCACAAGAAGTGTGGCTCCATGTGTTGAATAAACTTCAATGTGGATTGCAACCCAGAGAGAGTGTCAACCAATTTATCAGGGGATGGCACAGGATGTGACCCCTCAAGGGAGATAGGTGTATTTGGGGGTTCATCCTCCATGCCACACTATGGGCCATGTAGGGGGGGAGGGGTTGAACATAAGAATATTCAGAAAGTAGATGACAGTCCCAGAGAGGGTTGGGGACTTTGTCGGGGAGAGAGTAAAAGAATGGGCCAAACTACTTTTTAATTAGATACTCAAGATGATTGGAATCTATTCTCTCTAGCCTCCTAGAGTGAGAAGCTCCAGGGATGTCTCACCCCCAGTAGGGCCGCGCTGGACAAGGTGGCCAATAGAGACCGCCACCAGAGCCCCGAGAGGGAGGATGTGTCTCGGTCAATCGGTAAGTCTTGTGGTTTGGCAGGAGGGGGAGAGGTAGTGTGTTTCCGTTGCAGGGGCCAGGGTCACATCCAGAGATACTATCGACTCAGGTTGCCAGAGAGCAGGGCTAGTGGGAGTCTTCAGGGGCGGTCCTATGTCGATGTTGTCTGGTCTACCACTCAGGGGCTAGCTAGAAGGGGCAGGGAGGCGAAAGATATAGGCCAAATTCCTCAGGGCCTCATCCAAGACCAACTGTGTTGGCTTCAACGATGCCTCTGGGTGGCACCCGTTGATGGGGAGGTGGAGGAGGATAGGGTCAAGGCGTTGTTAGCCCCATGGGGAGATAGCTGGGAGGCTCGTTGTATCTACTCACGGGGATTCACAGTAGTCGGGCCGTCGAAGGAAGTGGCGGATGCGGTGCCATTGGCAGGGCACACGGTGGGAGGAGGCAACCTCCTCCGGATTCAGCATTGTTCCCTAGAGAGAGGAGCCTTCCCCGATCCTCGACAGATGGAGGTGGTCATCCGCCTAGAGGGTATCCACCTTGTGCTTTACACTGAAGAGGGGGTGGAGACCCTAACCAGGGCCTTTGGGACGGTGGTGCCGAGGACCATGTTCTTTGCCCTGGCGAAGACCCTAACAGCGCTCCAGACTACAATCAAGGTGGGTTGTGTGTCGGCAGTCCCTCCAATCATCATGTTCGAAATCAATGTCCGGCAGCTCGTGGCCAGGGTGCTCATCGTTCCAGGCTTCGCAGGACAGCGACAGTCGACGCTATGACTTCCTACCTGCGTGCAAGAGGAGGAAGAAGGGTTTTGCGGAGGCAAGGATGGCAGTACAAGTTTCGGTCGGGACCGAAACCGAAACGTACCGGTTTCGATTTTGGTTTCGATCAAAACTGGTTCAAAACATTCAAAAAAAGGTCAAAAAATACAGAAAATTTTGAGAAATATTAGAAAAATATAAATAATCAGATAAAAATCAGACAAAAATCATTGGACATGTATTTGACTATAAAGAAATAGGATTAAGTGCAATAAACATGAAGTAGGCATTGGACATGTTAAAGTGATATTCTTGAGTACATATTAAGTATGAAGTAGATTCAAGCATTACAATAAACCTAATTAGACACAGTAAATATTACAGAAATTAAATGATCCTTACCCAAATGATGATGCACTAATAAGGATAGTAACTAGAAGAACCTTCTCCCTCATCGTCTAGCTTCTGATGTTGATACCCATAAAAAGGTTACATGTATTCGGTATATTCACTATAACCAAACAATGAGGTAGCCAAATCCTACATCCCTCTTTGGATCCCTCTTAGAGTGTAAGGTCGCTGGCTTGATTGGAATCATGAATCAGCATATGAAGCAAAACATTGAGGATGAGAAGAGGATGCTGACCCATAACTGCTACTGGGTGGAACTAGATGGAATTGAAATTCTGGTTGATGACCCCACCCATACATATCTGCTTCCTGTTGGCCACCTCCATAACTTGATGGATGCCCATATTGGCTCTATGAATCATATCCTCCTTCACTATGACTGTATCATCTTCCCAGAAGGCACTGGCGCATTTCTTCTCGGACCTCTCGGGGACATCTGTCACATTGTTTGGCCTATCCTCTTATCCATGCCAAATGTTACTTTCCTCTACAAATTCCGCCATGTATCTCATTACCATAATAATTGCATTTCACTTTTCTTCTCCCATCATCAACTAAGGAGAGGTGGGCCCAGCCCGGATCCTCATGCCCTTACTGCTCCTGACCTTGTTCACGTCTAGTCATGATGCTGCATTAAAACAGTAAAAAGCAAATGGTTGTAAATACAATGAAAAAAATATAATGAAACATAATTGAGCTCCAAATTATGCTGAATTGAGATAATTAGACAAAAGTCCCAAATTTAAACAGCTAATTAGGGTTTAAAGAGTTTTACCCTAATCACCCTTCATTAAATGCAATTAGCAACATGCTCTCGCCCTAAATTAATCAATGAAGCTTAATTGAGCTTTAACCTAATTAGACAAAAGCCCCAAATTTAAATAGTTAATTAGAGCTTAATTTAGAGTTTTACCCTAATCACCCTTCATTAAATATAATTAGCAACATATTCCCGCCCTAAATTATTCAATGAAACTTAATTAAACTTCAATTGACCTTAACTAAACCTAATTAAACAAAAGTCCCAAATTTAAATAGTTAATTAGGACTTGAATTGAAGTTTTACCTTAATCACCCTTCATTAAATGCAATTAGCAACATGCTCCCGCCCTAAATTATTCAATGAAACTTAATTGAGCTTCAATTGACCCTAACTAAACTTAATTAGACAAAAACCCCCAAATTTTAATAGTTAATTATGACTTAATTTAGAGATTTACCCTAATCACCCTTCATTAAATGCAATTAGCAACATGTTCTTGCCCTAAATTATTCAATGAAGCTTAATTGAGCTTCAATTGACCCTAATTAAACCTAATTAGACAAAAGGCCCAAATTTAAATAGTTATTTAGGACTAAATTTAGAGTTTTACCCTAATCACCATTCATTAAATGCAATTAGCAACATGCTCTCACCCTAAATTATTCAATGAAGCTTGTATGAGTTTCAATTGCCCCCAATTAAACCTAATTAGACAAAAGCTCCAAATTTAAATAGCTAATTATGACTTAATTTAAAGTTTTAACATATTTCACATATGAAAATTAATATATTCAAGAGAACCTTAACTACAATAAAAAAAACTATCAAACCAACCAAAAAAAACAAAAACTCACAAGATCTATTAGGAATCTAAGCCAAGAAAACTCTTTGGCTGCGGCTACAAGTTGCAAACTCCCAGAAACGGTAACGGCGATGGCGGTGGGGCGGCGGCGGCAGCAAACCCTCCCCCTAGATGAAGCTCCAGCAACCTGTAGCAAGACACTTCTCCCTCAGATCTGAGAATCTGATGGAGAACAGAAGTGAACTCCCCTCCTAAGGGGAGTTCACGTCCGGTTTCGGCCGAAATCGTCCAGTTTCACCCAAAACTATTTAAAAAGTTTTTTTAAGTTTCGGACCTGCTACAGTGAGCAGGTCCGAACTCGTTTCGGCCGATACTGCCATCCTTGTGCGCAGGGGTACGTGTCACTCCACCAATGACCGGTTCAAATTCGAACTTGCGTGGGCCTTTCGTTGGGCCTGTCGCGGTGACTGGTGGATCTATTGATCCTGGGCCTGTTGGGGCCCATAATGAAGGAGTCTCTAGTGGGCCGCCTGGACTGGGTCTACATGGGCCAGATGATGGTCAACCTAGATTGGACCTCCAGTGTACCCCGGGCCCGAGTTACCAACCGCGGACACGGAACTTACCCGGGACCCAAGATCTCGGTGACCCCGGGTGTCGCTGACCCGGGACGGATCTTCTCCGCCCGAAGACTACAGTGCCCCTAGCACGAACCTCTGCAAGCTCTGGCAACGCGTCAGCACTGGTCTTTGGTGAAAGCACCCCGCCGGCGGCGTCCTCCCCTCTTAGCCCTCCCCGGCGACAGCCCCCTCCTGGAGATCACGCCGGTGATGAAGGATGTGCATGTGAAGGTGCAGGTCGACACCCGGAAAGCCCGCAGCTCTGCGCACCACCCTCTTCATTAGGGTGAGGGGCCTACGGAGCTTCTGGACAGGGCACCAGCGAATTCTGAGCTCCTCCAAATGTCGCAGGAACTACTCGAGAGCCTCCGTGACTCTATGCATTGCCCTACCCAGTAGGGGGTGGGGTCTGTGGAGAAGAGGAGGCCCTCGACTCCGGCGCCAGCGAACGGCGGAGATGCGTAAGGGAGCTTGGGGCTCGCCATAGATGGCTCCAGTGGTACTGCCTCATGTCTCCCTACAATTCAGATCGACTTCGGGACTGCTCCAGATGGACTTCTCCAGGGGTCCGATGTTCAAATGGCAGAGGAGGCTCTGTCCGACGGAGAAGAAGCTCTTCCGGCTTTACTGAGGGGACCGGTGGCTCTACTCACCACAGGGGAGGAGCAGAAAGGGAGGTGATGTCTGAGTAGGGAGGAGGTGAGGGAGATGGTGTGGGTTGTTCAAAAAATGGAGAAGCAGGCGAAGGAGCTGGCTGATAAGGTAAGCATCTCCTTTAAGCCAGGGCAGACAAAGACGTGAAAGGGTGTTCACCAAAATCAGTAAGAAATGGTGTGTCACTATTTTACAGGAGGAGGGGCATGGCAAAGAGGAGTGAGGGAGGGGGGAGGTGAGGGAGAGGAGAGGAGTATCATAGTGTATTCATGATTATTATCTCATGGCATGTGAGGGGACTGGGTGGCGTGGAGAAGAAGAGGGCGGTGAAGGAGCTAATCAGGGGATGTAAGATTGACATCATTTGTATCCAAGAGACCAAGTGTGAGGGAGATGGTGAGTCTCTCATGAGGGAGATAGAGGGTGCTAGACTTTCCAGGGGAGTTGTGTCCCCGGCAGTGTGCAAGTTGGGGGGGATTGTGATCCTCTGAAATCCCTTTGAGGTTGAGGAGGTGGTGTTGGACAGACATGTGAGGAGGTGGGCCATCTCTCTTCACTTCACTACTGTGAGGAATGGCTTCTCGAAAGACTTCACAGGGGTTTATGGGCCACAAGGCAGAGAGAAAAAGCGACTTTTATGGGAAGAGTTGACCAGTCTTCACCTCCCTTTGGGCAGGCCGTGGTGTGTTGGTGGGGACTTCAATGCGGTGGTTACTCCTTGGGAGAGGTCGAGGGAGAGTGTCTATGCAAGGGATATAGAGGACTTTACTACTTGCATTGAGGAGGCAGCCTTGGTGGATATCGGAATGACACATAGTCATTTCACTCGGCCCAACATTCGAGCTGATGCTTCATGCTCGAGGTTAGACAGATTCTTGATTTTTGTTGATTGGGAGGACCACTATCCCCATGTGCAGATGCTTCATTTGGCTAGATCTGTGTCGGATTTCGGATGCAGAACAAGATGTTCACTTTCAGGCTTGAACTTTCAGGCTTGAGAAGTTTTGGTTTGGGGAGGCAGACTTCATGGACATGGTCAGGAGAGCTTGGTAGTCACATATTGCTGACAAATCTGATATGGCTACTCTGGTTTTGCAGCTGTGGCATACTGCTCAGGTTCTCAAGACCTGGGGGGCTGCCAAAACCCTCCTAGGGAGAGCAACTAAGGACATAATTCTTCAGCAGATTCAGGGCCTAGATAGCTTGGAGGACGCAAGACTTATGGATGTAGAGGATAGGAACCTTAGAGACTCTTTGAGGTGTCAATTTGATGAAATCCTCTCTAGGGAGGAAATCTACTAGAGAAAGAGATTGAGGGAAAGATAGATCAAAGAGGGAGACAGGAATACTACTTACTTCTAGTGCATAGTTTTAGGGAGGAGAAGAGTGAATACCATCATTTGTATCAAAGTGCCTCTCAATTTCTTCGGATGAGCAGATCAAGTGACTGGCGAGAGACTACTACTCCAGACTATTTTCTAAGGAGGATCACTTCAGGCCGAGGATTACAGATGATCTTCTTCCCCGTCTTTCTCTCGAGGAGCGGGACAATATCTCTCAGAGCTTTACAGAGGAGGTTCACTAGGCAATCTTCTCCCTTGTTAGAGATAGAGCTCCAGGACCAGATGGCTTCCCATTGGCTTTGTTCCAGCAGTGTTGGGATGTCATCAAACTTGACCTTATGACAGCAGTTAGAGAGTTTCAAGAGGGGAGGACCCACTTGAGGGGTATTAACAAAACCCTCCTTGTCCTCATCCCTAAAAAGCAAGGAGTCCAAGATTTCAAGGACTTAAGACCCATCAGTCTGTTGAATGACACCTATAAGAGCATCACCAAGTTGCTAGCAGGGAGACTAGAGAGAGTTATGGATAGGGCGATGAGTTGCTTCCAAGGGGCCTTCATCAAGGAGAGAAATATTCAAGATAATTTATTGGTAGTCCATGAGTGTTTGTTTGCCATGAAGTCTCAGAGAAGGAAAATGGTAGTCCTGAAGCTGGACTTTGAGAAGACTTATGATAGGGTCAACTGGCTATGTTTGTTTGATGCGTTGGAGAAGATGGGTTTTAGGGAGAAATAAAGAAGCCAACTTCTTTCTTCCACAGTGGCAGGGGCCTCTAGTAGGGAGATCCTATGTCCTCTTCTCTTTGTGCTCGTGACTCATGTTCTTAACGGGGTGTGACAAAGAGCAGAGACTATAGATCTGGTCATGGGTTTCTAGGTTGGGTAAGGAAATCTTCCAATAACCCACTTGCACTATGTCGATGATACTATTTTGTTCCTAACATAGGGTGAGCAGTAGCTCTATGTGGCTAGAATTTTACTGGATTTGCTAGAGGAGACCACTGGTTTAAAAGTTGACTTCAATAAGAGCATGCTTGTTGAGGTTAACATGAAGGACAATGCGCTCCAGAGGGTGGCATGCATTTTGTGCTGTCTGATAGGAGCTTTCCCCATCTCCTATCTAGGACTCCCACTAACCCCAGGTGCTCTTCGGTGTGCTGATTGGCTTTCTATTATACAGATGTATGAAGCTACATGGAAAGCTAGACTGTTATCTTATTGAGACAGGTTAGTTCTATACATATCAGTTTTGGACAACTTACCTATCTATTTCCTCTTCGTATTCTGGATCTCGAAGACAAATGGTGAAGAAATTGAGTCAATTCAGAGGAGATTCTTCTGGTATGGGAGTGGAGGGATATGCAGGGGATGGCATGACATCAAGTGGGGGAGGGTAGCTATTTGGAAGGAACCAGGGGGAGTTGGGAATCAAGTATGTTGGAGACTTTAATATGGCTCTCTTGTGCAAGTGGTTGTAGATGAAGGACTTTAGACACATCTTATCACGCAGAGGTACTATGGCAGGAAGAGAGTTTGAGATATGGACACCAGTTTTGTCCCAGACTTCTCCCATATGGCGCGGCATTTTGACTTGCAGGGATATCATCTTCTCCGGCATACCGGTCTGACTAGGTAAAGGCAACCAATGCCTTTTTTGGAAGGACAGATGGTGCGACGACTTAACGTTAAAGGCGCCTTTCCCCAGACTTTTTATTGTCTTTGTTGACCCTCAAGGGTCAATCGACCGGACTTTTGACCCCCAACTTTCAGGGGGCACCTAGGAGCCGACTTTCAGGAGGGACCTCAGGACCGACGAGATGGAGCAGCTTCAAGACCTCTTACTATTTCTCCTCCCAAAGGGATGATGCGTGACTTGGAGGTGGGGTAGAGAGGAGACTTTCCCTAAAGTCTGCCTACACCATCATCTCGGACGGAGGGGTGCGCTACAATCTTGCCCCGCAAGTCTAGAGGCTGAGAAGTCCGTTGAAGGTGAAGCTCCTCACTTGGCGGATTTTCCATGGGAGGCTTCCCACTCGAGATAGGCTGCTTCAGTTTGTCCCAGGCATTCAGCTGTCATGCTGCTTGTGTGGTCAGGAGGACGAGACCCTACACCACATGTTTGTAGGAAACTCCTATCAATGGGAGGGGTTGGCTTCTAGAGCCCACTATGTGCTTGGCTATTAGAGAGAGGTGCAACACTTTATTGGGTCATGGGGTAGGAGGTGGCCCCTCAGAGGTGATGGTATTATGTGGTGGCTGATCCTACATGCCACTCTTTGGACTTTATGAGGTGAACAAAACAATAGGATCTTTAGAAATGATACTAGAGCGAAGGACTCTCTTGTATCTTTCATTTGTAGTAGAATGAGGGAATAGATAAAGTTGCTTTGTAATGTGAATTCCCTCAACTCCTCACTTTTTATTTTGCTAGGGGGTTAGGCTGTCCCACACTACCTTGCTATGGTCTGTTGTATAGGGTTTTTTTGAGAGCTTATTGACTATACTTATACATCCCCTTTTCAATTAATACAATCAGTGGTACTACCCACTTTCACACAAAAAATAGATACTCAAGATTCTTCTTTTTGGTGTCCTTGGAGGGCTAGTGGGTGACACATCTTCTTCATGTGACCTTCTGTATGAGGATGTTTTCAAAATATACAGTATACACTTGTAAATCCATATTTTCCTATTTTATAAAATCAATGCTACCCTCCACTTAAAAAAAGTATAAAGTCATTACAAGTTTTGGCCACTATTACCCATCCCTCTAAGATCTCTTTGCTTTAGCCTTCTGAGAAGATGTCTTGATCCAATACAAGATTCCTTGATTCTTACCATACAAATGTGTACATCTATTTTTGCGTTGTCCAAATGTCCCGAGATTTCACCAAATTCTCTTTGAGATCTCTTCTCTCCAACCCTCCCGAGACAAAGCCAAGATCCAATATGGCAAATCTTGCTCCAAATAAGATTAACTCGTTGCACATGTCATCCAAGGTTCACTGACCTGTGTTCCCCAGTTTTGGAGATAGCAAGGGAGAGACCCCTATACAAATTTTCAGATGAATTCATTGCCATGCTTTTTTTCTTGAGATAGGCACTGAGCATTATCAGTTAAAGCACAGAGCAAGAATGGTTAGCATAGATGGCAACTAGTATTATGAAGAAAATCAGTTCAGGTATGCATTTTGTATCTTGTTTGTTAGCTAATGTATGAACGTTTTGGATTTCTGCATTGTCTATTTAATTGTTTATATTCCATCATGATCATTATATTATTTCTAACCTGGCAGGACTTGGAAGCCACCACTGGCTAAAATAGCATGACCACGGCATGGTCAGACATTAGTATGGATGTGGCCAGATCTTATCTCAGCAATTAACAATAAGGTGGAACATACCATCAATTTTGTTAGCTGATAGTCTGATACATTGAGGAGATACATTTAAAGTATTGAGGTGAAATACCTCAATAATGAGGAGATACCACCACATCCACTTGCTAAAGATAACAAGAAATATATATATCTAGTATAGCATGTGCAATAAAAGAAATTACTTATAAGCCATATCTATTTATATTCCAATGACTCAAAACTAAATGACAGGACAACAGCCTGAGCAATGTAGCCACCACGATAAGCAGACACTGAATCAACCAGATTAGGTGCAGTCTCTCCAAGAATTTCATGCCTAGCACAATCACAATATCAAAAAATGTTGTGTCAAAACATAATCATTCATTTCATTTTAAAGAGGCAAAACTTATGGAACAATATTAGACAAATGAGCAAAAATGCACTCTTTTCTGCACTTTCATGGGGGCAGTGACGTACGTATAGCAGAGAACAAGCTCACAGAGTTTGCGTGTCTTGCAAAATGCAATGCATCGAAGACTATGCTGAACCATTTCTGCTAAGAGACAGGAAACCTCAAAAATTGGGCTGCAAAACAGATCAATCATATAAACAACAAAACCTTTACTATAGGAAATACTAACCACATTTTAGGTCTAGATGTTACACACAAACGTAGATGTAGATTACTCCAGGCATACAGTAACGCCACCTTGTTTTTTATTTATAGAAGCAAACCTCCAATCATTGTGATGAATTGTTTAAAGATAATACCCTTTAAGAGATGGAACCCAGGTCAATGTAGAGAACTAGGTCACAGTAAAATTCTGGATCCTATAGTCTTAGAAAATGGCAACCAAATTTAAAATTCAGATGTGATGCAGGAAAGTAGACAGATTAAAAGATGATTGTTACACTTATCCTACGTGCAAGTATGTCAGTCACTCTAATCAGCAAATAACATTTCTTTAGGGAAACCAGGTCAACATGGAAAAAAGAGATACAGGAAACCAAGGATCCCTGCAGAACATCATTGGTTGAAGAGGGCAGTATACCTAAAGTGTGGGGACCATCGTGAAACAATGGTGCCGTGCAGGTTTCATATCTAAGGCACTCAGAAGCAAACCAAATGCTGAAGTCATTTGATTCACACCATGGATTCCGGCACCAAGAAAAAAATAAATAACAAAGTCTGCTTAGGCATTTCCAAAAAAGTTGCTTGCGGAGAAAGCAATGTATGTCTATTTTGCTTGTGAGATGTTCAAAGTAGTAAACCAAATCAAAGTCAAAATGGTTTGCACCATTATCACCAAAGATGGCCCCAGAAATATATAGGATAAACCGCTAAGACAGAAACATATATGGTCAGTATGGAGTACAAAGAGTTGACCTTGAACGCCTACTAACTGCTTTGCCACCAGATTTGTGCCTGTTTCTGCTTCCACGTGACTTTGATCCCTATGTATTTTCACAACTTCAAGTTTTTACCAAAAAAGTAAATAAATAAATAAAAGTTGCAAAAACTGAACATACCTATCAAGGCATATATTGAACTTGAACATCATAAAATTCAGAAAATAAATTACATTTTGAAAACGTAAAGGAGGATTCCACATGAGAAAAAACTTCGGACCACATGGGCTTCCATCATTCTGAATCAACTCCAAGCTCTGTAAGTTGGCAAGTTCCTGTACCACATTGCATAATCAGAGTGCAGGCATAAAAGTGATCAAAAGCAACTATCCTACTCACTAAAATATTAAAACCCATTTCTCAGAAAAACAAGATATTGATGTCTGAAAATTTTAAATCAACGAGAGATGCCTGGATGGCTTGTTCTTTCACATTATATATGCATATGGGATTGGCCTACCTATGTATTCTTCTATTAAACGTTCAAGAAGTCCAGCCGGTAAAAAAAGATTCCTATACCAGTCTATCACACGGGATAGGGTCATAGGACCTAGATCCTCTTTCCTCTTTTTTATTCTTGGGAAAATTGCATATATACCCCTCTAAAGAACCCTTTTGCCAAATATACCCCTTATTTAGATCTAATGCCAAGAATACCCTCCAAATAGCTAGAAATGTTGCAATTATACCCCTACTGTAACTCTGATTGGTTTAACTCAGGTTAAGCATGGGTTGAAGGGCGGAATTTCTAACCTACCCTCGGCATATCTCTCTCTCTCTCCCTCCCTCTCTCTCTCCTCCTCTCCTCTGATGGAAGCCCTAACGATTGAGGAGGGGGTGGCCGGGAGGGGAGCACTACGAGCAAGGAGGGGGGTTCGCCAGAGGGAGAGAGGGCAGCCGGAAGGAGGCACCTACAAGCAGGGAGGGGGGTTCGCTAGAGGGGGGCCGAGAGGGGGGGCTGCGAGCAAGGTAGCAATTGATCTAGGGCTGTCGGCCGTGGCTTCTTGAGTACCATGCCTGTGCTTCATCATGCTCGCTCGCGGTAGTGGAGGACGCTCCTCGCGGCTCTCCTCACCTGCCCCAGCCGGCGGCGGCGGTGGCGTCGTCGAAGCTCCACTTCAGCTGCTCCGTCTGGCGTCTGCGGCAAGGCCTTCCCATCATACCAGGCAATCGGCGGCCACAAGGCTAGCCACTGCAAAGCCCCCGCCATGGCCATAGAAGAGATGGACCCCGTCATAGCAGTGATCGGCTTCTCCCTCGGCCCAGCTGCTTCCCCTGGAATAAGGTGGGGGGTGAGGGTTCCGACGGAAAGGTGGGCAAGGTTCCAGGGTGGGGGGGGCTCCGGCGAGAAGGGGGGTTCCAGGGTGGGGGGGTGGGGGTTCCAGGGTGGTGGCGGGGAACTCCAGCAGGAGGGGGGAGCAGTTCTGCTCTCTCTCTCTCTCTCTCTACATTTCTAGCTATTTGGAGGGTATTCTTGGCAATAGGTTTAAATGAAGGGTATATTTGACAAAAGGGATCTTTAGAGGGGTATATGTGCAATTTTCCCTTTATTCTTTTACACATATACACTCACATAGGAATCTGGATTCTCCTCACTAATTCATACCAATCATGTTCAGTTTTTCTACAAGATGACGTCAGTAAACCGCAGGGATATAATTGCAACATTTCTAGCTATTTGGAGGGTATTCTTGGCAATAGGTTTAAATGAAGGGTATATTTGACAAAAGGGATCTTTAGAGGGGTATATATGCAATTTTCCCTTTATTCTTTTACATATATACACTCACATAGGAATCTGGATTCTCCTCACTGATTCATACCAATCATGTTCAGTTTTTCAACAAGATGAAAACAATTAATACCGACTTCTTAAACAAGAGATTATGAAACCTGAATCCTCTTTAAAGGCTCCCTGACATAGCAACCTGTGTCAATAAGACAGTGCATGTAGGTCCCATCTTATAATTTTCACAATTGTTAGCATATGTCAATCACCTAATGCTACATAAAGGGAGAATTTACAACTACATTTTTACTTCATCTGAAGCTAGGTTCAATATTTCATGCATCAGTGACACAATAAAGATAAAGAATTTCTTCAACCGTTTGTTGTCACAAATTGTACCATAGCATGCTCACGAGGGTTTCCGGAGGTTGCCGTGCAGAAAATAAAGGAAGGGTCAATGCCATAAACTGCAAAAATTGAAACACATGTTGTTCACTTCCAGCTATGCAATGAAACAAATAAGATGCCAAAGAAGTTAGGTCATCGAGTAGTCTACCATGCGAACAAATACGACACAACCTCCTCAAAATAAGAGAAGTGTGACATCCAAATGCTCCTTTATATGTATGAGCCTCATCAATGACAATAAACCTGAATCAAATGTGAATATTAGAAAAAATGGATAAATAAAGGAACTCTATATAAGTTAAACAATTGTTTGGTTTCAAAGTTGTAGAGTGGAAGTATTGAAGGGAGAACAGTTGTAGGCTGAAAGTCTTGTTCACTGGAAATGTTACTCTTTTGTCATTAGAAATGTGGCCAACCTAGAAAATTGTGTCCAACTAAACTGTGGGTGCACGAGGGCCAGAAACTCGTGCAGAAAGGCCCCTTTTGGGTGGATGGGAGTTGGCCTCTGGGAACAAGGCCAGGTGTGACACACTTGCCCCCTATGCAGGCTAAAGGATAATAGGATATATATACGCACACAAACATAACATATCTGTAAAACTAGATTAATACTATGTATTCCACCTCAGATTTGATAAGAGACGTTGGAATTGTCCGTGAAAGGGCAGGATAGAAACGTGTAACATGTCTGGATTTGTAATCAACTGCATGCATGAAGACAATAATTCAACCAAATGGTTAAATTGGGCAATTTGCGGGGAAATAGATAAATAGAGTTTTTTTTCACTCTCTGGAAGGTACCAGAACATACTAATCTAACATTATCCCGAATCAATGCACGATCATTTTGAGGTGTATCACCATCATAGATACCAATATCAATGTTGGCACTCAAATCTCTCGTCATCTCCAGCAAAGCTCTCAACTGATCTTGAGCCAATGCCTGCATGAACAAATAATATGGTCTTTCATCAAACTCAGGAATTCAAAAAAGGAAACCCCAAAGAAAATGGAAATAGAAATGCTATACATGTAAAGGTGTTGTGAGGTGAAACAACAAATAAAACAATGTTTCTTCTTAATACACAAATAGTGCTAAACTGAAGAAGGAACTGTTTGGCTTGAACCTTTGTTGGAAAGAGATACAAAGCACAAGATGATGGATTTTGACTCAGTTCTTCGATAACCGGTATGTTGTAGCATAGAGATTTTCCACTAGAAGTTGATGTTGCAACAACAATGTTTCTTCCAGAAAGTGAGGCACATACTGCATCTGCCTGCAAATCATTGCAGGAAGTAAGAATACAGATGGAACCATGAAATTTTCAGAGTGTACATGCATATCAACCTGGTGGCTATATAATCTGGATATCCCAATCTGTTTGAGAGCTGCTTTTGTGTTTTCTGAAAGACCGTTTGGAAGCTCTGTGTAGACTGCTGCTTTTGCTGCAACCTCTTCCACGTGTATTATCTAGAAAGACGTTTTCAGAGTTGATTAATTAAATGGTCTTGTTAGGAATTCCTTATCATTACAAATGATACTTTTTCCTAACCTGTCCATGAATGCCAAAGCCCTTCCGCAGATGTTCAACCATTTGCAGAGGTTGTAACAAGTTAGTGCCCTGCAGATTCTTAGTTTATTATGCACGACTTTATCCACAAAACCCCAAGACTAGTGAAGGAGGTTCACCAAGAAAAGGATGTATTTAAGGGCAATGAATGTATGACAAGTTTAGTCAACCCATCTATCATTTCAAAACTTACAGAAATGTGCTCTTTGGGGAGGGGGAAGAAAAGTGAAATAGAAAAAGGATTGTTGCATATAAGTCCCTACAAACTTAGCGAATTGCCAATTAGTCCCCGAATTACAACTATCACCCTGTAAGTCCCTACAATCTTTGCCTTCTTGCTAAAACGTCTCTGCGGTTTACTTCCGTCCAAAAAAAGAATATTCTCTAGAGAATATTCCATCACAAAGTGATGGAGCATGGGAAAAGATGAAAATACCCCTGAAATGTGGGTAGCATGTTCTCTCTCTCTCTCTAACCCCCCCAAGGTGCCCGACGGAGGTGCCGCCGGGGCAGCAGGGCGGGGGAGAGGTCTCACCGCTAGAACCCCCCTCTCCCACCGTCGGACACCCCCCCTGGCCGCCGGTGTCCCCCCCCCTCTACAACCCATAGTTGTCAAGGCGACCCAAGGCGTTCACGGGGTCCCTAAGCGCTTCAGCGACAAGGCGTTCGCTTAGGCGTCGCCTAGGCGACACTTCGGCCACTAATTAAAAAATCAAAAAAATATATCCTCCAATATATAAATCAAGAATAAAAAATGTTAAAAATATAAAAAAAATAAATTACATGAAGAAATTATTGTAATTAAATTATGTGACAATTATAGAAAACTAACTTGTATCAACAAATTACAAAAAATTATAGAAGTAAATGCAAAAGATTCAAAAGTAAATGTAAAAAGTTTAGAAAAATTACAAAAGAATATAATAACATCAAGAAAATTATAAAAAAGAAAGAGTTAAATGTACATAACAAGGTCGGATCCGATTCGGACAGGTCAAGGTTGGCCCCGCCTTGGCGCCTAGCCCGCCTAGGCGACCGCCTAGGTCGTCTTTTCCAGTGTGAATAAGGCGCTGCAGCGCCTTGTCCTTTCAAGAGCGCCTGGGCGCCTAGGCGCCCGCCTTGACAACTATGCTACAACCCCACCCCACCCCCCGAACCCTCTGAATCTCCCCCTCCCCCACCACCGCCAAAACCCCCCTCTCCCACCATCGGAACCCCCCCCCTCCCCCACCACCGCCGGGACCCCCTCTCCCACCGTCGAAACCCCCCCCCCCTTCTCGGCAATCCCATCCCCACCGCGGAACCCCCACCCCTATGAATCTCCCCCTCCCCCACCACCGCCAGAACCCCCCTCCCACCGTCGAAAACCCCCCTCCACCAGTGTCCCCCCCTCTCACAACCCCATCCCCCACCCGAAACCCCCACCCCCCCAACCCTATGAATCTCCCCCACCACTGCCAGAGCCCCCCCCCAGCCCCTCTGCCGGATGTCTCGACGGCCCCCTCATTTGCCAGCACCTCCGTCGACGCCCTCAGCAGATCCTCCAGGTCAAAGGCCCTCAATCCGGGATGTAGAGCACTAGCTTCTTGGCCTAGCTGCCGCCCGAGTCCTCCTTTGCCCTCTGTGCAGCAGCGGTGCCTTCAACGACGGCGGCGGTAGCGGCGGCAACGCCGGCGGCCGTGTAGGCTCCCACAGAGGCACCGTTACTATCTTCCCCGATCGGCACCTCCACCTCCCGCAACTTTGGCGACCCTGCCTCAATCGACCTCGTCTTGCTCCCTCCCCATTTGCCGCACAACACGCACAGGAGCAAAACAAGGGCCAGAACGCCGACCATGAACCCAACGGTGATGGTTCCACCCTTCAGCACCGGCGTCGGCGTCGGCACAACCTCGTTGGGGCAGGAGTTTGACCGCAACCCGCAGAGCTATAGGCCCAGTAAGTCGCTCGCCAGCATGGATCAGAGGCCCATCAGGATGGACCCCCTAAACCACTGCCAGACCCCCCCCTCCCACGGACTCGCGGCAGCGGCACAACCTCCGACAGCCTTCTGAGACCCCCCCCTCTGCAACCCCTCTCTCTCTCTTTCTCTCTCTCTCTCTCTCTCTCTCGACTAACAAGGCTAACTTCATCTATTACTCAACTTGGGTCAAGCTAACTATAGTTAGGTTAATTTTCGTCGTACGGAACTAACGGCAGGGACTTAATGGTACAACAACAAAAATTGCAAGGGCTCACAAGGTAATAGTTGTAATTCGGGGACTAATTGGCAATTCGCTAAGTTTGTAAGGACTTATATGCAAAAATTCCAACAGAAAAATAATGTTTTTGCAGCAGTAGCCGCTCATGCATCATCATATGAAAGATCAGTAGAAAGAAACCTACATGGCAAAGACATCTAGAATGAGTGCCTGAAGTCGGAGACCTGGTCTTCACTGATTTTGCTTCACATGCTTCAGAGAAGGCATAAACATCCTTCAAAGAAATAAGGTCTTCCAGAGAGAGAGGGAAAGGCTTCATGTTCCTGGATGATGCCTTATATTCAAGTGCATAAGAAAACAAGAGTTGTTTTTGAGCATCCTGTGGTGCTTCAAAAAAGTATCTAAGGCACAAATTTCAAGTAAAACATGAAGGTCCTTTTGACGTGAGAATTTATTCAGTTAAATTTTGAGCCTTTTACAAGAAAACCATCCTGTTAAGGGAAATAGCAGTGGCCATCAATGAAACCCCTCAAAAAGTAAAGCAAATTTATGCATCCAAGTGTGCACATAGGTAATGAATTATCAATATTGGTGCTAAGAGAGAATGCAATTTATGTGTATAAACTACCACACGTACCAACACAGTGAAGCCATGAAGGTACCACAAAAGAGTGCATAGAAGTGAGGGGTCACACCCAGCCTGGATGTAAGCTAAACACTCCATCCACCCCATGGCCAAGGAGTGATGCTAAGAACTGTTTCCTTTTAATCAATTGCAAATATATAGTGTGAAAGATACAATCACTTTTTCAAAATATAGCATGGATTGCACCATCAATTTTATTAAAGAATAAATAGAGGCAACAAATCACACGTGAAAAAGGCAGCATCCAATCACTCACAATGAAGAAAGGTAAGATAGGCATACTAATGATTTCACTTCCCTCCAACTGTCTACTGATATAGGAAGAACACACATACTCCATTACAAAGCAAAGGGAGTGCTTGCAAAAAAATATTCTCAACATAAATGTCAATTCCCCAAAAACCTTGTTGTTGCGCTCCCTCCAAATACTCGAAGTCTCGAACTAATAGTATGCGGTATCATGATAAGAATTTTGCTCCTGGTGCATTTCCCATGATTTATCTTTGTGCCTGTGAGGTACACCCACATCTCCAGCACTAACTGAAATGTAACCTTGAAATCTGCTAATGATGCAAGTGTTCTCCAAACTTCCTTGCCAATAACACAGCTAACAACAGGTGGCCTACATCTTCATTAGCAGGTGCACAAAATGGACAGAGTGTCACCATCGTTGCTCTAATTTCACCTATACATCTTAGGAATGTTTATTCTTTCGAAGCCAGCTGCATAAAAGTCTGACTTTTCAAAGTGGTTTGATCTTCCATACTTCACCAAAATGTTGGTAAGATGGAAGATTGCACTCAAGGAGTTGATAGAACGATTTTTGTGAATCATCCACTCTTTCTAACTCAAACAAATCTGTCCGTAATGGTTAAATTAATTGCGACTTTGCTAACAGGAATGTTCATTGTTGTGGTTTAATCCCATATCGGGAATCCATGGGAGTCTTTCTTCTATATATGTGAGAGATTCCCTCAACTCAACGCCTAAGTTTTGGGTTAGAGTTCGGTCCTCTAATATGGTATCAGAGCTTGGTTTACCCATTGGATTTGTATCCATATGTGGACACTTGTTCCTACCCATAATGCGTCCCAAACCGGTTGGTTCAGCGCAAGGGGGGTGTTGTGGCTTAGTCCCATATCGGAAATCCATGGGAGTCTTTCCTCTATATATGTGGAGGATTCCCTCAACTCCACCTAGGTTTTGGGTTAAAGTTTGGGCCTCTAGCATTCATCTTTCCTAAGATGAATGCTCACAACTCTCTGTTTGTTTTGTTTGGGGGGGAGTGAGGACCACACCGCCTTGGTGTAGGCCACTTTTTTGATGTATAGGAATTTTTTGGGATCTCACTGACTGTACTTGTACATCTCTCTTTTACTTTTAACACAATTAGTAGTACAACCCACTTTCAAGAAAAAATAATAATAATCTTTCCTATGTTCTCTTCCTAACACAAGATGCCAATACATGCTGCTACCTTCAGCCTTATAATAATCATTAACAGTTCGCCATGTTTAAAGTTAAGTGATAAATTCATGGAAATTTATCTTTCAAAAGGGGGCTTCGAGCCACTTTATCTCTCCAAAATAAAAACTCCTGAATATCTCCAGTCTGCCTTCTTCTGCCCAGTTCAATCCATTTGCCTGCTTTCAAGATACCTTTCAACACCAGAGGCATGAATGTGTAAAATCTCTGAAATGTATTATAATGTTGTTGATGACATTGATGTATGTCCCTTTTCCAGAGCGCTTCTTCCTTGAAGCCATTATCCAAACAATGCTAGATTCATTAACTATAAGTTTTTAACCCCATCCTCATTTTCTACATGGTCTGCAAACCAAATCCCATCTAACAAGCAGGATATGACTACATTTTTCATCGGTGCTCCCAATAAGAACCTTTTTTCTGATTTGAATCAATTTTTTCCTTATTGTTCCCACTCCAATACTCTTGGCTGTAATGGAACAACAGCAGACCCAAACATTGGCTTGGCGACTTTTCAACTTTGTAACCCAGGAGCTAGAGATATCTCAGGGGCTGTGGCTGAGCTGCCGGCTGCCCCAGTGCGCTTCAACCTCCATCTATATTTGAACTTCATAATTAAACTGATCCACAACTGTTTCTCATGGACGAGAGACCAAGTTTTCTCCCACGTAGTCCATGGATCCCACTCGACGCATCGTTAGATCTTGCAAAGTGATGCCCTCGGGAGTCGGGCCCAACCCAACATAACCCAGTTTTATTCTTCTTGTGCTCAACCTTGTCATGTTCTCCTGGTGTTCCGCTTAAATTAAAGTTCATAACATCTGAATCATTTGTTCCCAGGCTGCCCCTTTGCGAAGGGCATATGAACGAGGATCGGCCAGAGATTCCAGCAGTCACTTGGCCATTTGTGGGGGGCATCAGCTCTTCTTCAAGTGGCATAGGAGGTGGAACCTTAAGGGCGACAATATCATCTGGTGGCTTATCCTCCACTCTTTGGGTCTTGTGGATCAAAAGAAACAATAGAATTTTCAAAAGGGAAGCGAGACTGGAAGATAGGTTATTTTCTTTTGTTTGTGAGATACTGGCTTTTTGGGCTAAACATTTATGTAAAGTGGAGGCACATAACTCCTCACTTTTCTTGTTGTTGAGGAGTTATTAGGGTACAACTTCTGTGATGGTTTTTGTAAAGGGGTTTTGAGAGCTGACAACTTATACATGTACATCCCTCTCTTTTCTTAATATATGTGGTACCATCCACGTTTAAAAAAAAAACATCTGTTTATCATAAGATTTGGGATTCTCGTAATCTGGACAAACAACAAGACCTAGATAAGATTTGCTCAAAGAAGGAAAAGGTAGATCTGATAATCTGAGTGAGTTAGAAATGCTGAAGCATCCAAGTTGGAGAGTAATTCAGAAACTGCAGCAGTAAACACATCTTCTTCTTATTGGTTCGGAGCAGTAATGTAACAGCATAGAGGGTCCTTACTCTTGTTTTCCATGTGCAGTTTATATAAAGAAATCCTCGTCCACTCCTAATACCCTAACAACATATCATCATTGCTTCAATGGTTGTCTCCTACCTTCCCCATCTGCTTGAGCCTCGGGCTACTATGTACCCAAACCTCTCATTCAGTGAGAACATTAGCCTCGGGAAGTCATCAACCCATGATCTTTGTTATTCTACAGGTACAGGAGGATAGGGTACCTCTCAAGTGTTAACTTGACAACTCATTAAGGTGGTAACAAGTTAACGCGTTAACATTTGAATGTGTTAATGTGTTGAATAGTGAATACCTAGCGTTTATAAGCCTGAACAATAATTTTTTTGTACGCGAAGAGCTGAACAGTTATTCTACAGCCAAAAGTGGGTAATGATTGGATTCATAAGGAAGAAGAAATTGCCTGGTAGATAACTGCCCTTATCTGAGACCATTAACAGAGAACAGAAATGATGCATTCCATGGCAAAATCAGGAGGTGGATAAATTGCTGAATAGATAATGGTTCTAGAAATTAGACCGGAATCAGCCAACTGGGGTCAGATATGGCGAGAAGGATGCAACTTCCCCTCTACTATTGCCACGAGAATGGCTGAACACCGGACAGGTCAAGGTGGATTGGCTCAATCCACCTAATCAGCCCCTCCACTCTAACATGTTGATCCGACCATTAAGTGTTATGAAACCCTTCAACCCCAACCCGCCCATCCAAACATGCCCACATCATTCTCTTCCACTCTTCTCTCATGGTAAGCCAGGCTAGCCAGCTACCCTCAGTTCCTAAGCTAATGACAGGGACCTCCTTTAATGGGCCTATTGGACCATTAAGGACCATAAAAACTTTCAACCCCAACCATGCCAATACGCACCCCTATCCCTCTCTTGTCACACAGCCCATGACAGAAGTCTCTCTCACTCTCTCTCTATCTCTCTCTCTCTCACTCACATGTGCGTGCATGCAGGCTATCACAGAATCACCTGTTATTCTTCCCCCATGATGCAATTACCAACCTGACATCCTGGCACCCATGAGAAGAAGAAAAGAAAAAACCACCAACAAAGGGCCTACATGTGCATTCACTATTGCACCCACTCCACCATCTGAACTGATATGTGGTCATGCAACACCGCATGGATTTGCCTGCTCCTTCTCTCCCTCTCTAACCGAAGTAGAGTTGCACCATATGTGGTGCTCCCCGGAACCACGGGGGCATGAGGCCAAATTCTCTCTCTCTCTCTCTCACCCAAGTGGAGTTGCATCATCTGTGGTGCTCCCCGGAACCATGACGGCATGAGGCCAAAATGGGGAACCCAATCAGAGAATAGGCTTTGTTACCAAGTTACTGAATCAAATGACTAGCTCAAAACTTCAGCACAGGGAGAGGTCCAGAACTGATAGAGACACAGAGTGGCCAATAAATACCCAGTACAGGACTACACCGCTGACCGCTCTTACAAACAGTTTTTCTTCCTCCTCTTCCTGCCCTTCACCACTTCTACTATTCTTGTCATTGGGTCACAAGAGGGTAAAAAAGAAGTATCTTTCTTCTCGATGTAAATGAAATTGGTTATACATTACAATTTCTGTCACAGAACTGAACAATTCACCAGCTCATTCCAGTTTTATGTGCAATGTGCCCTGAACGTGCAGAAACATTTTCTACCATGTCTCACTTGCCCTTTCAGTTAAATTAACTCTGAAGATGCTCATTTTCTATCAAATTCTAAAAGATGTTCAAGCTATATAACTCAAACTGCATTGTACAATGGATAGCTCTTTACATGACATGGATGAACTATTTCATTTTAAACCAAAGGACTAGATGAGTGCACATTTCAGATGAACCATATATGTTAATAAGAATTTCTTTGCTCCAATGTAAGATCTGCATCTAAAACAAAATACCGCCAATAAAATTATATTCATCACTGAACCACATGATTTTTCAGCCACTTCATGAAATTCAGGTAATGAGGGTCTAGACCTAAGGTCAACTCACATTGGCAAATCCGATCATCCGACAGAGATCAGTTTTGAAGGCATTCTCCCTCTTCTCTATAGCAGAAATAGTTGATGTCCGAGATGAATGCATTCTACCTAAGAAGTACACACGAAGCCAAAATACATAATATAAATCCTTACTCAATAAAAGTAAATGATTATCAGATGGAAAAAGGATATAAAAGGATGCACTACTCCAGAAAAGCATTACAGTTAATTGTCTGTGCAGGCTCATTTTCTGATTCAACTGAAGAGTCTAATACAACAACAGCATCTCCAGATTTGGCCAAAACAGTTTCTCGTTTACCCAGCATCACGACCTAAAAGAGAATGAAGCTCTAAGGTCACAAAATTAAGGTGACAAAATTAATATAAAATAGAAATAGAACTAAAACAAAACTGCCTAGTTTGAAGGCGACACAATACAACAACAATGTCACATAAAGAAACCGGCCAAACATATTTGATGCGGGACGAACCGGGCAGATCCGTCGTGGGCCAAGGTGAACCTCAAAGATGATCGATTTGGCCTGAAGCGAGCCTTTTTTCTATTTTTTTATTTTCCCTGTTCTCTTTTTTTAGGGAATCTTTCTCTCTTTTTTTCTTGTCTCTCTTTTTTTAGAAAATCATTGCCTTTTTTTTTTCCTTTTGTATGATCGTTGCTCTTTTTTTTGGTTTTTTTCTATCGAAAGGATCTCACGAGAGAGGTATGAGAAGAGAGAGAGAAAGAGAGAGAGAGGGGGGAGGGACTCCTTTTTTATTTTAGACCTTGTTACAGGGTGACAGAAGAACGAGAGAGAGGGAGGGAAGAGAGAGAGTGTGACGGCAGGGAGGGAGCACAGGGGTCGTCGGCGGGCTGACCTGGACGCCAGTGGGATGTGCGGCTGGAGCTGCAGGGGTGGCCGGAGTGGGCGACGGGATGGCGGCGTGGTCCGGTGATGCCGGTGGTGGAGGCGGTGGTGCTGGGTGGCCGCCGCTGCTGATGCTTTGCCAGCGGTGGCAGGGCGGTGACGAGCAGGGCGGTGGTGTCCGACCGGGGCCTGGGGCGGTGAGGAGCAGGGCAGTGGCGTCCGACTGGGGCTGTCGTCGCGGAGCAGCCGGTCCGCTTGCAGCGGCAGAGTGGCACGGGCAGGGGAAGAGGGCGAGCGGCGGGTGTGCTTGGGCAGGGGAAGGTGACGCGCGGTGGCGGCTGCAAGGTGGCTAGAGGTGGCGGTGGGTGTTGGCGTGGGGTTACAGAAGAAGCGGGGGTGGCGGCGTGGGGTTACATAAGAGGGGAAAGGAGAAGAAGACGGTTGTGGGAGAAGAGAGGAGGAAGACGATGGGAGAGAGGGGGAAGGAGACGGGTTTGCAGAGCGGCGGCGATGGAGCTTGACCGCAACAGGAGGGGGGCCTGCGGTTGCTACCGCAGGCTAGGGGTCGGTCACAGAGGTGGCAGGTGGAGGGGAGGAGGCCAGTGCAGTCGCGTGGGTGGGAGACGAACCGGTGGTTCCTGTGCATGGGATCTGCGCCTGTGGGGAAAAAAAGAAGAAAAGAAGAAAACACAAAATAGAAGAAGAGAGAGGAGGAGGGAGAAGCTTTGACGGTGGAGAGGAGAAAGAAGGAAGAAGACGGAGGCGAGGGAGAGAACTGGGGCTTCACACCCCGGGGGCTTCGCACCCCACAAGATCTAGGGCATCACACCCCACAGAGAAAAGAGTTGGCGGCTCCGTTTCGAAATTTTCTTCATCTCCCTTTTTACCTAAACTTAGAGATTACATATGTATTTATAGAGGTGGAATCCTAATGATCCTCCTCTCAGACCCAAAGACCAAAATACCCTAAGACCTACAATAGAGAAAAACATCACACCAAAAAAGACAAAATAAAAAGACACAATATTAGCTTCTGATGAGCTCAATAAACCTTGAAAAATAAAAATATAATACTACCAACTTACTATTACTAAAGTAGACTCAAATAAAATAAAAATACATAATGAAAATGAAAATGATGCCAATACGACTCCGATCGCCTGAAATCTTGAGTCTCGCTCCGCATTAATATTACCATTTACAAGAAACAACTATTTGGAGTGAGAAAAGGAAGGAACAATGGCAACAAGCCCCCAATTTAGTTATAAACTCGCATGGAGATTAATCGGCTTGATGACACTAAAAAAAACTTCCTAATTTTGCGAGCTTAAACTGCAGAATCATGTTATCTTGGCCAACAGAAGGTTGCCATCAAGAAGGCAGCAGAATGAAAATCTTTGCCAATTCCTTTGATCTTGTTTAGATCAGCCCAATATCATGTTGATGTAATAAGGCTCATGGTGAAGACTAAACCTCTTCACAATTGGCAGAAGATTAAGGATTTTTAGAGCAGGGAATTGTATCTATAGGAATTGACAGGAATACAACAGTTTATCATATCATCCCAAAAGTTAGGACAGCAGAATTTGTTTACCTACAGGAAATACAAAAGGCTTTTGAAATGTCAAGTTCAACAAAACTGATAAATTTAATTGAAATAAAACATATAAATTTCTCATGCCCTTATGAGAGAGGATGTAATTGTTGTTGCTCTCTAACAGGTATCTACAATGCATACAAGAATCAACAGCTACGTGTTTACTGTAATAAAATACATGTTGTATCTTGTGTCAGATAGGAAACAAGACAAAGGTTAGAGAAAACCGCCACATGGCTTGCAAGACTGGCCAATCATAATCTAGATCGGCCGATTCAGATTGGGATCAGCCAAATGCCAATCTGGATTCAGCGGGAAAATTTTGATCCCATCTTAGTTAGGGAATTAAGAAAGAAAAACTGATCAGCTCAGATCTGCTGGAACTGGTCTAAAATCAGCTGATTCCGAGCCAATCCACATCCCATTCTGGATCAGATTGGCCCAGTCAATCCTAGAACCCGATTCCATTGCTCAATCCTTGAACAATATTACACATTCTTTGGTTATGCAATGCAAAAATTCTATACATGTACATGGAGGTTCAATGATGCCCACAGATTTTGATATGAACATAAGCCTGTGTAATTTTCATTTTCAATTCCCCTTTAACGTTTTGAAATAAAGCACATTACAAAAAATAACTATGGAAGCTTTTCTATCACAGGATTTTAGGGTTATACAAAAAATAACTATCCCCTTTAACGTTATGAACATAAGCCTGATTACCTTCATTCTACTCCTTATCATTTCTTTTTTCAGCCCAGCAGTCCCTCGCTGTCATCCTCTGCCATGAACCATGCAACTGACCTTTCTTGTTCACCCTGCTGCCACTGCTATTGCCGTGACCTTCTTATCAGTCAGCAGCAGCATTGGTACTATCAGTTCTGTTCATTGGCACCTTCACCATCTTTTGCCATCGGCAACATCACCATTGTTGTTCTACCATGCTGGAACTGGTTCTGCAGAGCTTAGGTCACCCACCTCTCTTGTATTGTAATCAGGGGTGAGGAAGAAGAGCTGCAAACTGACACAAGTTGGATCTGTTATCTTCAAATGGATCCAACTAAGTTTCGGATTAATCAAACCGGTTCAACCAGTTTTAAAGTTATTTGAGCCAGTTTTACCTATGCAGTTCAGGGATTTTACACTGGTTCAACTTCTTCTCATGGTTGGCCAAGTCACCTCTTCTAGCCAGTTCAAAGCCCTCCCATCAGACTTGCTGACATCAGCATCCATATGGTGATGCTAGCAAGATGCTGTATATCAATCTAGATGGCTTTTTAGATGTCCTATTCATGTTAGTGCACACCATTTTCTGATCTAGGACTCTGGTTGAGAGATTTCAGGGCCTGTTTTGGTGGTAGGGCCTTGGTTTGTTGCTTCGGCTTCTCAATTTTCCATTTTGATGAAAGATCTAATTGTTCTTCTTTTGTCCTTTGTGCTGGTGTATAGTGAAATATATATTACGATATGACTCCTCTGGTCTCTTGTTCAATCAATGCCAAGGATATATAATCAAAATGTAGCAAGCCTGACCAATAACCATATTCAGTTTCAGTACTGAATCCCAGAACTATAGTTAAAAAAGTACTGGATCTCTTCTCACCCTGAATCAGAAGGAAATGTCATGAAACAAAATGCATTTCACGGAGATACTACTGTTAAAATTTTCTAAAGCAAAGAACAGATATGGAAAACAAACATAAAACTAATCTGCATAGCCATAACTAAGCAGGTTTAAATACCTTTGGACATAAAGTCATAAGCTGCTCCACATCTAAGATACCAACATCCTCATTCTTAGGGTAACCGGGCTCCCCAAGTGCCTCCTTCAAACCTGCCCACTCAATGCATCTGTGTTGCATTAGTAAGAAACCATGAGCGACATTCAAAAAAGAGAAACATTTCACCAGTCTCTTCAACCATGCCGGACACATGCATTGGCCTGCCTCCCTAGAATTCCCAGAGGAATCCTCAAAAAACAAGCACCTTCCTGTATGGGGATCTGACAAGCAAGTAGCTAAGCCTGGAACCTGACAAGAACTTTCACACGGAGGCTGAACGCGCAAAATGCCACTGCCTTGGTGTAAAAGATCACGAAGGAAACGAGTATCAATTTCCCTCTTGCAGCCCTTTATCCGCATAGAACTTCTTCCAGCGCTCCTGTTCGTCGGCACAGTCTGCTTCCTGCGCGACCCATCGTCCGACGGCGCAATGGTGTTGCTGAGAGGAGACACCTCATCTGCTTTATCGGGCAATGACCGCAGATCCTCCATGATATCCGACCAAGCTGCATCGGCATGCCTCGAAGCTTCACCCCGGTTAAACCCTTTCGACGGATTGGTGCCTCCACTGCCCGGGCTCTCCGGTACTTCACAACCTCGGGCTCTTTTCGCAAACGGAACCAAAACCACAAACCCACCGTGCTCGATCCGATGGTCGCCCACACGGCTGCCAACGCTCAACCGATCACCCTGAAGGCAATCCAACGGGAACTTTTAAGGGATGACGAACTCAAAACACCCACCGGTAGTAGCAAATTCCGGCTGAAACAATCACAAACAAAAAGCAGACATCGAAGGAATCTCGACCGCGCGCTAACCTTGTAGAACAGGCGGAAATCCGGGGATTTCGCGGCTGGAGGGAACGACTCCTTCAGCAGGGCCTTGAGATCGCCCACGGTGTGGTCGGAAGAGATGGAAACCACCGTCGAGGTACCGTCGAGGCCGCGGACTTCCACCGCCCTCTCGTCGTGCTCCTTTTCCTCCATGAACGGTACGCCGTGGGGGCTTCGCGCCGTCCTGTGCCGGGGAAGATGCCGAGGGCTTCTGCTGCTCTTTTTAAACCCTAGACGAGGGCGGTTTTGGCGCGGGGCGAACGGGCGAGTGCCGTGGCGTTGGTTGGTTTGACGTGAGTGAGTGGGGGCAGAGAGTGGAGAATTGAGCAGCGGTGGAGGGGTAATTTGGGAAAAAGAGGCTGACGTGTGTAGCGGGAGTTATACCGTAACCATTCGCGAAAATTTTACAACTATCGTATCCGTATATTTCGATACTAACTTGTTATTTCCACTTACGGCTATGTCCGTCAGATATACTCCCAGATATCTATATTTATTTAAAATATATATATATTAAATTTTAAATTTAAAGATCAAATTATTGAATAAAATTTTTAGTCATGAGAAATAAGTTCAAACATAAACAACAATAAATATAATAATTAAAATTAGTATTAATGAACGAGTTTAAATCTAATATGGGTTAAGTTGCACTAAATCTATATTTGATCCGAATATGAAAAATATATTTTTAAAATACTCAAATTTAAATTCATATTCGATTATTCAAATATTATCTGACTCATGACGGTCGAGTGTTGCGAGTAATCGAATTTGTAGATATTTTTGACATCCCAAAATGAATCATACATATTTGGAGAGTTTATATTATTGGTCTCCTTGAAATAGAGATCGGACCATTGGTTCTACCTGGAGTCCAAAAATAGAGCAATACTTGCTGTAGACTCATGGATTGTAGATTTTTTGCAAATCTATCTTTTATGGGAGTTTTTTTACAAGAGTGTGTCAGAAAGAAGATATAATGTAACAATTATATATGAATAAAAAATATTATAAAGATGAAATATATATACATATATATATCTTGGAGATGAAAAAAATAGTGTGAGAATTAAACATATATTGTATGGATGAAATATGTGTATATTTGATTATTATGAAGTGTATTTAATTTTCAAAATATTTTTCCTTTATACATTATCTTTTCACTCCTAAAATAATACATATGTTCTATTTTTGCTATATAGTGTTATATTTAATCTAATGTGGACATACATATATATAATAAATTATATATTATTGACTGTCATAAAATTTATCCCTATTAATGTGCTTAATTAAGAATTTGGGGATGTAAATATTTAAAGAAAAGTATGGATCATATTTTAATTATGTGTAGAGATTATGGTGTTACTTCTATTTTTATGATGGGCTAAAATATAAAATGATACGGTGCTTTAACACCCTTGTTTAAGAGGCAGGGTCATGGTTCCCAATTCATATACGAGACTTCTCCTTCTCCTGGACATTCCATCGTCTTGGAGTGTCGTCGGAGAACATTATATTGGATTGGAAAACAGTTTCCTATGGATCAAAGTATGTTTCCACTAGTTATTTCGGTGTTTTGACATAGAGATTATTGGGTAACTCATATTCTAGAAATTTTTATCTCCCCCTCAAGAATTTAACAATGGTATCAGAGCCATAAATTCACGTTAAAACTATGAAAATCTAGTTTTATGATAGTCTCATGCTTCCTCTTTGGCCGTAGGGTGGATCCACATTAAAAATGAAAAAAAAACAATAGGTCTGCGGGTCACCCGCGCAGTGGAGGGGCTCGGCCGCGGCGACCACCCGCGAGGAGAGTCACACCGAGGTGACGGTTTCCTGCGGTGGTTGGCGTTACAGAAAAATAAAAGGGAAATGGGAAATGTAGTTTTTCCCATCGCAACCAAGGGACCCATTGATTTTTCTATTGTTAACTTATCAACCTTCCACTTTTAGTATCACATATATATATTACTGCTTTTATTATATGCAAACATCCCCTGTCCATGAAGATTATAGTTGGATTATAAGTCTTCTACGGGATAGATGCATAGGATATATATATATATACATACATATTGATGATTTTATGACGTGGATGTGGGAAAGAACATATATATATCTATATTAATACTCCACCTTTCACACCCACCCACGTATATGGTCATCCTCAATGCACGTTATGCTCTTATGTACATAGAGGTTTGGTTTATAAGATTTTATGTGAACATAAGACTTATACTCTTAAGTTAAATTGATATTCTTTGATACAACATGCTTACGTGATTTCGTTCATTGTTTATCAAAGAATTTTATTTTGTGAAGTATCTAAATCATTTGATTCCTTAATAGTTATACACGTTGGATATATTTGACTGTTACCTATAAAGATCCAGATAATATTTTGGCTTCAAATTTTGGTACATTTTTGTAGATGACTAATATTCTAGAATGAACTAATTGACACAACATGCTACCAAAGTAGTCTCTCTTGTGAAAATTAATTTATTTTGGAATGTCAAGATGGTTATATTTATGTAATTCATGTAAGTATTCACTAGCCCAAAGGGTAGTTAATATTTGACCGAATTATATATATGCACATTTGTAATAGTAAATATGTGATAATTATTTGGTATTTCATGTGAATAATAAGTCGGTCCAAAGAAAGACTTATTGTTTGACATAATTTATTATCAATATTTGACTGTTACACCAAGAGTATCACTTGTAAGTTAATATTTTTATCCAAAGACATAATATTAATGCTGTAATAGATATCTTGTGATGGGTTGTATCATTATTTGAAAATTATTTTTAGCATAGTATGAAACTTATGTGAGCTATTATTTTATTATGTTACAGTTACAAGTTCTGCTAATAATATTTCTACCAGCATTAATTCAATTCCTATACTTAATGGCACTAACTTTAAGACATGGAAGGAGAATGTGATGATTATTCTCGGTGTTATGGATCTAGACATTGCATTAAGACTTGAACGGCCTAATGAGATTACATAATCTAATTCTACTGAGGAGAAGAGAGACCTGAAAAAATGGGACCGTTCAAACCACATGAGCCTTATGATCATGAAGCGCGTCATTCCAGAAACATTCAGGGGTACTATGTCTGAAGAGGTTATTACAGCCAAGGGTTTCCTTGAGAAAATTGAGAAAAGATTTGCCAAGAATGATAAGGCTGAAACAAGTACACTCTTGGTAAATCTGATTTCCATGAGGTACAAGGAAAAAGGGAACATAAGGGAGTACATTATAGAGATGTCTCATCTTGCCTCAAAACTAAAGACACTTAAGTTAGAATTATTTGAGGATCTACTTATGCATTTAGTTGTAATTTCTCTTCCAACACACTTCAGTCAATTTAAAGTGAGCTACAACTGTCAAAAGGACAAATGGTCCCTTAATGAGCCCATCTCCCATTGTGTGCAAGAAGAGGAAAGGCTAAAACAAGAGAAGATTGAAAGTGTTCATTTGACTATAACCTCGAATTTCACGTCCCGACGCGGAATATCGAAGGCGCGACGAGTCGTAAACACGCGTGTCGATCAGAGCATGTACAATTTTATTTCTAAAGTCAGAAATGAACGAAAAAATGATACTTTTATTCTATCAAAATGAATTTTACATCACTAATTCATAAGCCATAAAGGTAATTACAAACTTCCAATCCCAAAGTACATCATTCTTGTAAAACACTAATGATCTACATAAACCTAGGTAAAAAGGAAAATCACTCTCTCACTCTTGTCCATTCCCTTTTACATTTTCATTTCCTGCAACAAGTAACCAAAATATAGGGTGAGCTAAAAGCTCAGTAGGATTTTATATCTCTATGAACCAGGCAATCTTTAAGTGTTAGCAATTTAAACAATTTTTCAACTTGTATCGGGAAGTGTATAAACATGAATAGAATTTCCAAGTAATTGAGATGATATGATATCAAGATTAATTTCCAAGTAATGACTTTGAACAAGTAAGGAATTTCATGTAATTGGCCATTTTCACGCAAGTCAAGTAATTCATGTAATTTTCAAGTAAACAAGTAACAAGTAAACAAGTACGAATAGTGGAATGCCGTATCAAGTAAATCTATCATGCACTTCGGTGCAATGTCACACCGTTGGTCAATCAACTCCCATGGACACAAGTACTTTCGGGCGCTCCCCCCATGACCAGATCGGGCCCCATTAATGCCAGGCATTGAGTCATATGGATCCGAAGATCCCAAGTACGTTTAGACATCCACTTTAATGAATATGGCCAAGAATTTTCAAGAATATGATGTTTGTAATAAGCACAGATTTGACACAATTTCAGAAGTTGCAAGAAAAGTGGATGACAATTGAAGGCATAATGTTTAACGACATTAAGTCGTGGCGTTCAAAAATGAACGATAAGTAGGAAGAAAATTTAAGATAGTAATTGATTAGAATTAATTTTTAAATATCTTAGCTAAATCTCAGAATCATAAAACATAGAGTTTTAGTTATGAAAATATATGCTTTATGAATTACAACCATAAGTTTAGATATTAGTACTTAATCATACATTAATTAACCGTATGATAATAAAATAGAATTTTATGTCAAAAATAACTCTAATTCGCTGAAAATAATCTTAACATGTTGAAAATGATTTTTATATGTTACTTTACTGATAAGATGGTTAAAATAAAATTTTCATGCTGGATTTAATTTTTAACATGCTAGAAATTAATATTTAACATGCTAAAATTAATACATAACATGCTAAAATAATTCTCATACATTAACTTACTGATAGGATGATAAGATAAGTTTACCATGTTGATTACAGAAATTCTATGATGACAACATAATTTTTATCATGCTAAAAATCATTTTTCTATATTTATTTGCTAATTATTTGATAGGAAAATAGAATTATCATGCTGAAAAATAGTTTTAATACACTGAAAATAATTCTACCATGCTAAAAATAATTCTAACATGCTGGAATAATTTTACAATACTGGAAGAAATTTTATCATGATGGAAGTAATTTTCATGCATCATTTTACTAATTATTTAATAGGAAATTAGGTTTCATATGCACAAAAATAGCTTTAAATATATTTTAACATGCTGAAAATAATTTTTATATCTCAGTATGTATAAAATAGTTTTATCATATTGGAAGTCATTTTTAACATGCTGGAAATAGTTTTAACATGTTGGAAACAATTTTTAGAATGAATAAACTAATATCGTGAAAATTAGATTTTTACATGTAAAAATAATTCCATTCTACAAAAATAAATTTTTAACATGCTG
Organism: Amorphophallus konjac; assembly: GCA_022559845.1. Taxonomy (NCBI): domain Eukaryota; kingdom Viridiplantae; phylum Streptophyta; class Magnoliopsida; order Alismatales; family Araceae; genus Amorphophallus; species Amorphophallus konjac. Next base: position 366,327,313 of record CM040122.1, on the reverse strand, counting down.
TAAGAATTAAAACATGTTAATATTATCTTTTCTTACTTTTGGTGACTAAATGCGTACAATTAACGTGAATTTTCAAAGGGTATATTTCCTATTGTATAGTGACTTAAGTTTAGTCTCACATTGGAAGTTACAAAAACTTGCATGGCTTTATATGTTGGAGAGCTCCGTGCCGTGCCGTGCCGAGCCGAGCCGAGCCGAAAGTTAAATATATATCTTTTCATATTATATTATTTTGACCCCTGAAGACCCGGGGTTAATGGTCTGAACGCGCTAGGGGAGACTAGCGCGTTCATGAAGAACGCGCTAGGTACCTATAGCGCGACCAGGAAAGTATATTTTTTTGAAAATTTGGTCAAAGGGACGGGGTCTGTATGAACGCGCTATATCGGGGCAGCGCGTTGAGAAGGCGCTACTGAGGTATAACGCGTTCTGGACCTGATGAAAAAACGGGAATACCCCTCCAATCGAATGACCATAACTTACTCATTTTATAACGGAATTTAACAAATGACTTATCAATGGAAAGAGGACAGAAAAACGAACAACATGGCATGATTTAATTAGAGTTTAGCCCGAGAGACACCTACCTTTAGACGGATCTAAAGAAATATCCCCAAATATAGGAAAACCCTTTGATCTTCCAAATCTCCCTTCAAATCTCCACCAATCTTCGCAGCAGCGTATACTTAACCTCCAGGGATGGTTTGAGGGTCGAATGGGGTTCTATTTATAGCCAAAACTTGGCCAAATGTGTCAAGATTCCTTGCCTAACAATGCCAAACTTTCCAACTCCGAATTAGAAGAAAAATACCATTTCTCCTCTTAATCTAGCCCCTCTTAGGTGTGAAAATAATGTAATTTCGGCTGGTCTAAGGTGGGCTGTTAATTAAGGGTCGATTTTTGAGTCAAACTTCTAGAGGGAAAACTATGTTTAATAATGAATCTATAATTGTGAAACCTAGGATTTTATGTAACCTAGGCTCTGATACCACAAAGACTGTTACGTCCCGACGCGGAATATCGAGGGCGCGACGAGTCGTAAACACGCGTGTCGATCAGAGCATGTACAATTTTATTTCTAAAGTCAGAAATGAACGGGAAAATGATACTTTTATTCCATCCAAATGAAGTTTACATCACTAATTCATAAGCCATAAAGGCAATTACAAACTTCCAATCCCAAAGTACATCATTCTTGTAAAACACTAATGATCTACATAAACCTAGGTAAAAAGGAAAATCACTCTCTCACTCTTGTCCATTCCCTTTTACATTTTCATTTCCTGCAACAATTAACCAAAACGTAGGGTGAGCTAAAAGCTCAGTAGGATTTTATATCTCTATGAACCAGGCAATCTTTAAGTGTTAGCAATTTAAACAATTTTCTAACTTGTATCGGGAAGTGTATAAACATGAATAGAATTTCCAAGTAATTGAGATGATATGATATCAAGATGAATTTCCAAGTAATGACTTTGAACAAGTAAGGAATTTCATGTAATTGGCCATTTTCATGCAAGTCAAGTAATTCATGTAATTTTCAAGTAAACAAGTAACAAGTAAACAAGTACGAATAGTGGAATGCCGTATCAAGTAAATCTATCATGTACTTCGGTGCAATGCCACACCGTTGGTCAATCAACTCCCGTGGACACAAGTACTTTCAGGCGCTCCCCCCAAGACCAGACCGGGCCCCATTAATGCCAGGCATTGAGTCATATGGATCCGAAGATCCCAAGTACGTTTAGACATCCACTTTAATGTATATGGCCAAGAATTTTCAAGAATATGCTGTTTGTAATAAGCACAGATTTGACATAATTTCAGAAGTTGCAAGAAAAGTGGATAACAATTGAAGACATAATGTTTAACGACATTAAGTCGTGGAGTTCAAAAATGAACGGTAAGTAGGAAGAAAATTTAAGATAGTAATTGATTAGAATTAATTTTTAAATATCTTAGCTAAATCTCAGAATCATAAAACATAGAGTTTTAGTTATGAAAATATATGCTTTATGAATTACAACCATGAGTTTAGATATTAGTACTTAATCATACATTAATTAACCATATGATAATAAAATAGAATTTTATGCCAAAAATAACTCTAATTCGCCGAAAATAATCTTAACATGTTGAAAATGATTTTTATATGTTACTTTACTGATAAGATAGTTAAAATAAAATTTTCATGCTGGATTTAATTTTTAACATGCTAGAAATTAATATTTAACATGCTAAAATTAATACATAACATGCTAAAATAATTCTCATATATTAACTTACTGATAGGATGATAAAATAAGTTTACCATGCTGATTACAGAAATTCTCTGATGACAACATAATTTTTATCATGCTAAAAATCATTTTTCTATATTTATTTGCTAATTATTTGATAAGAAAATAGAATTATCACGCTGAAAAATAGTTTTAATACACTGAAAATAATTCTACCATACTAAAAAGAATTCTAACATGCTAGAATAATTTTACCATACTGGAAGAAATTTTATCATGCTGGAAGTAATTTTCATGCATCATGTTACTAATTATTTAATAGGAAATTAGGTTTCATATGCACAAAAATAGCTTTAAATAGATTTTAACATGCTGAAAATAATTTTTATATCTCAGTATGTATAAAATAATTTTATCATATTGGAAGTCATTTTTAACATGCTGGAAATAGTTTTAACATGTTGGAAACAATTTTTAGTATGCATAAACTAATATGGTGAAAATTAGATTTTTACATGTAAAAATAATTCCATTCTACAAAAATAAATTTTTAACATGCTGTAAGAATTAAAACATGTTAATATTATCTTTTCTTACTTTTGGTGACTAAATGCGTACAATTAACGTGAATTTTCAAAGGGTATATTTTCTATTGTATAGTGACTTAAGTTTAGTCCCACATTGGAAGTTACAAAAACTTGCATGGCTTTATATGTTGGAGAGCTCCGTGCCGTGCCGAGCCGAGCCGAGCCGAAAGCTAAATATATATCTTTTCATATTATATTATTTTGACCCCTGAAGACCCGGGGTTAATGGTCTGAACGCGCTAGGGGAGACTAGCGCGTTCATGAAGAACGCGCTAGGTACCTATAGCGTGACCAGGAAAGTATATTTTTTTGAAAATTTGGTCAAAGGGACGGGGTCTGTATGAACGCGCTATATCGGGGCAGCGCGTTGAGAAGGCGCTACTGAGGTATAGCGCGTTCTGGACCTGATGAAAAAACGGGAATACCCCTCCAATCGAATGACCATAACTTACTCATTTTATAACGGAATTTAACAAATGAGTTATCAATGGAAAGAGGACAGAAAAATGAACAACATGGCATGATTTAATTAGAGTTTAGCCTGAGAGACACCTACCTTTAGACGGATCTAAAGAAATATCCCCAAATATAGGAAAACCCTTTGATCTTCCAAATATCCCTTCAAATCTCCACCAATCTTCGCAACAGCGTATACTTAACCTCCAGGGATGGTTTGAGGGTCTAATGGGGTTCTATTTATAGCCAAAACTTGGCCAAATGTGTCAAGATTCCTTGCCTAACAATGCCAAACTTTCCAACTCCGAATTAGAAGAAAAATGCCATTTCTCCTCTTAATCTAGCCCATCTTAGGTGTGAAAATAATGCAATTTCGGCTGGTCTAAGGTGGGCTGTTAGGTAAGGGTCGATTTTTGAGTCAAACTTCTAGAGGGAAAACTATGTTTAAGAATGAACCTATAATTGTGAAACCTAGGATTTTATGTAATCTAGGCTCTGATACCACAAAGACTGTCACGTCCCGACGCGGAATATCGAGGGCACGACGAGTCGTAAACACGCGTGTCGATCAGAGCATGTACAATTTTATTTCTAAAGTCAGAAATGAACAGGAAAATGATACTTTTATTCCATCCAAATGAAGTTTACATCACTAATTCATAAGCCATAAAGGCAATTACAAACTTCCAATCCCAAAGTACATCATTCTTGTAAAACACTAATGATCTACGTAAACCTAGGTAAAAAGGAAAATCACTCTCTCACTCTTGTCCATTCCCTTTTACATTTTCATTTCCTGCAACAATTAACCAAAACGTATGGTGAGCTAAAAGCTCAGTAGGATTTTATATCTCTATGAACCAGGCAATCTTTAAGTGTTAGCAATTTAAACAATTTTCTAACTTGTATCGGGAAGTGTATAAACATGAATAGAATTTCCAAGTAATTGAGATGATATGATATCAAGATTAATTTCCAAGTAATGACTTTGAACAAGTAAGGAATTTCATGTAATTGGCCATTTTCACGCAAGTCAAGTAATTCATGTAATTTTCAAGTAAACAAGTAACAAGTAAACAAGTACGAATAGTGGAATGCCGTATCAAGTAAATCTATCATGCACTTCGGTGTAATGCCACACCGTTAGTCAATCAACTCCCATGGGTACAAGTACTTTCGGGCGCTCCCCCCAAGACCAGATCGAGCCCCATTAATGCCAGGCATTGAGTCATATGGATCCGAAGATCCCAAGTACGTTTAGACATCCACTTTAATGTATATGGCCAAGAATTTTCAAGAATATGATGTTTGTAATAAGCACAGATTTGACACAATTTCAGAAGTTGCAAGAAAAGTGGATAACAATTGAAGGCATAATATTTAACGACATTAAGTCTTGGAGTTCAAAAATGAACGATAAGTAGGAAGAAAATTTAAGATAGTAATTGATTAGAATTAATTTTTAAATATCTTATCTAAATATCAGAATCATAAAACATAGAGTTTTTGTTATGAAAATATATGCTTTATGAATTACAACCATGAGTTTAGATATTAGTACTTAATCATACATTAATTAACCGTATGATAATAAAATAGAATTTTATGTCAAAAATAACTCTAATTCGCTGAAAATAATCTTAACATGTTGAAAATGATTTTTATATGTTACTTTACTGATAATATGGTTAAAATAAAATTTTCATGCTGGATTTAATTTTTAACATGCTAGAAATTAATATTTAACATGCTAAAATTAATACATAACATGCTAAAATAATTCTCATACATTAACTTACTGATAGGATGATAAGATAAGTTTACCATGCTGATTACAGAAATTCTCTGATGACAACATAATTTTTATCATGCTAAAATTCATTTTCTATATTTATTTACTAATTATTTGATAGGAAAATAGAATTATTATGCTGAAAAATAGTTTTAATACACTGAAAATATTTATACCATGCTAAAAATAATTCTAACATGCTGGAATAATTTTACCATACTGGAAGAAATTTTATCATGCTGGAAGTAATTTTCATGCATCATTTTACTAATTATTTAATATGAAATTAGGTTTCATATGCACAAAAATAGCTTTAAATAGATTTTAACATGCTGAAAATAATTTTTATATCTCAGTATGTATAAAATAATTTTATCATATTGGAAGTCATTTTTAACATGCTGGAAATAGTTTTAACATGTTGGAAACAATTTTTAGTATGCATAAACTAATATGGTGAAAATTAGATTTTTACATGTAAAAATAATTCCATTCTACAAAAATAAATTTTTAACATGCTGTAAGAATTAAAACATGTTAATATTATCTTCTCTTACTTTTGGTGACTAAATGCGTACAATTAACGTGAATTTTCAAAGGGTATATTTCCTATTGTATAGTGACTTAAGTTTAATCCCACATTGGAAGTTACAAAAACTTGCATGGCTTTATATGTTGGAGAGCTCACCCTTGGGTCAGGACCCAAGGGGCATAGGAAATATACCCTATTTTAGCATGCCGTGCCGTGCCGTGCCGTGCCGAGCCGAGCCGAGCCGAGCGCGCTAAGGGAGACTAGCGCGTTCATGAAGAACGCGCAAGAACACGCTAGGTACCTATAGCGCGACCAGGAAAGTATATTTTTTTGAAAATTTGGTCAAAGGGACGAGGTCTGTATGAACGCGCTATATCGGGGCAGCGCGTTCAGAAGGCGCTACTGAGGTATAGCGCATTCTGGACCTGATGAAAAAACGGGAATACCCCTCCAATCGAATGACCATAACTTACTCATTTTATAACGGAATTTAACAAATGAGCTATCAATGGAAAGAGGACAGAAAAATGAACAACATGGCATGATTTAATTAGAGTTTAGCCTGAGAGACACCTACCTTTAGACGGATCTAAAGAAATATCCCCAAATATAGGAAAACCCTTTGATCTTCCAAATCTCCCTTCAAATCTCCACCAATCTTCGCAGCAGCGTATACTTTAACCTCCAGGGATGGTTTGAGGGTCGAATGGGGTTCTATTTATAGCCAAAACTTGGCCAAATGTGTCAAGATTCCTTGCCTAACAATGCCAAACTTTCCAACTCCGAATTAGAAGAAAAATACCATTTCTCCTCTTAATCTAGCCCATCTTAGGTGTGAAAATAATGCAATTTCGGCTGGTCTAAGGTGGGCTGTTAATTAAGGGTCGATTTTTGAGTCAAACTTCTAGAGGGAAAACTATGTTTAATAATGAACCTATAATTGTGAAACCTAGGATTTTATGTAACCTAGGCTCTGATACCACAAAGACTGTCACGTCCCGACGCGGAATATCGAGGGCGCGACGAGTCGTAAACACGCGTGTCGATCAGAGCATGTACAATTTTATTTCTAAAGTCAGAAATGAATGGGAAAATGATACTTTTATTCCATCCAAATGAAGTTTACATCACTAATTCATAAGCCATAAAGGTAATTACAAACTTCCAATCCCAAAGTACATCATTCTTGTAAAACACTAATGATCTACATAAACCTAGGTAAAAAGGAAAATCACTCTCTCACTCTTGTCCATTCCCTTTTACATTTTCATTTCCTGCAACAATTAACCAAAACGTAGGGTGAGCTAAAAGCTCAGTAGGATTTTATATCTCTATGAACCAGGCAATCTTTAAGTGTTAGCAACTTAAACAATTTTCTAACTTGTATCGGGAAGTGTATAAACATGAATAGAATTTCCAAGTAATTGAGATGATATGATATCAAGATGAATTTCCAAGTAATGACTTTGAACAAGTAAGGAATTTCATGTAATTGGCCATTTTCATGCAAGTCAAGTAATTCATGTCATTTTCAAGTAAACAAGTAACAAGTAAACAAGTACGAATAGTGGAATGCCGTATTAAGTAAATCTATCATGCACTTCGGTGCAATGTCACACCGTTGGTCAATCAACTCCCATGGGCACAAGTACTTTCGGGCGCTCCCCCCAGGACCAGACCGGCCCCCATTAATACCAGGCATTGAGTCATATGGATCCGAAGATCCCAAGTACGTTTAGACATCCACTTTAATGAATATGACCAAGAATTTTTAAGAATATGCTATTTGTAATAAGCACAGATTTGACACAATTTCAGAAGTTGCAAGAAAAGTGGATAACAATTGAAGACATAATGTTTAACGACATTAAGTCGTGGAGTTCAAAAATGAACGGTAAGTAGGAAGAAAATTTAAGATAGTAATTGATTAGAATTAATTTTTAAATATCTTAGCTAAATCTCAGAATCATAAAACATAGAGTTTTAGTTATGAAAATATATGCTTTATGAATTACAACCATGAGTTTAGATATTAGTACTTAATCATACATTAATTAACTGTATGATAATAAAATAGAATTTTATGTCAAAAATAACTCTAATTCGCTGAAAATAATCTTAACATGTTGAAAATTATTTTTATATGTTACTTTACCGATAAGATAGTTAAAATAAAATTTTCATGCTGGATTTAATTTTTAACATGCTAGAAATTAATATTTAACATGCTAAAATTAATACATAACATGCTAAAATAATTCTCATACATTAACTTACTGATAGGATGATAAGATAAGTTTACCATGCTGATTACGGAAATTATCTGATGACAACATAATTTTTATCATGCTAAAAATCATTTTTCTATATTTATTTGCTAATTATTTGATAGGAAAATAGAATTATCATGCTGAAAAATAGTTTTAATACACTGAAAATAATTCTACCATGCTAAAAATAATTCTAACATGCTGGAATAATTTTACCATACTGGAAGAAATTTTATCGTGCTGGAAGTAATTTTCATGCATCATGTTACTAATTATTTAATAGGAAATTAGGTTTCATATGCACAAAAATAGCTTTAAATAGATTTTAACATGCTGAAAATAAATTTTATATCTCAGTATGTATAAAATAATTTTATCATATTGGAATTCATTTTTAACATGCTGGAAATAGTTTTAACATGTTGGAAACAATTTTTAGTATGCATAAACTAATATGGTGAAAATTAGATTTGTACATGTAAAAATAATTCCATTCTACAAAAATAAATTTTTAACATGCTGTAAGAATTAAAACATGTTAATATTATCTTTTCTTACTTTTGGTGACTAAATGCGTACAATTAACGTGAATTTTCAAAGGGTATATTTCCTATTGTATAGTGACTTAAGTTTAGTCCCACATTGGAAGTTACAAAAACTTGCATGGCTTTATATGTTGGAGAGCTCCGTGCCGTGCCGTGCCAAGCCGAGCCGAAAGCTAAATATATATCTTTTCATATTATATTATTTTGACCCCTGAAGACCCGGGGTTAATGGTCTGAACACGCTAGGGAAGACTAGCGCGTTCATGAAGAACGCGCTAGGTACCTATAGTGCGACCAGGAAAGTATATTTTTTTGAAAATTTGGTCAAAGGGACGGGGTCTGTATGAACGCGCTATATCGGGGCAGCGCGTTCAGAAGGCGCTACTGAGGTATAGCGCGTTCTGGACCTGATGAAAAAATGGGAATACCCCTCCAATCGAATGACCATAACTTACTCATTTTATAACGGAATTTAACAAATGAGTTATCAATGGAAAGATGACAGAAAAACGAACAACATGGCATGATTTAATTAGAGTTTAGCCTGAGAGACACCTACCTTTAGACGGATCTAAAGAAATATCCCCAAATATAGGAAAACCCTTTGATCTTCCAAATCTCCCTTCAAATCTCCACCAATCTTCGCAGCAACGTATACTTAACCTCCAGGGATGGTTTGAGGGTCGAATGAGGTTCTATTTATAGCCAAAACTTGGCCAAATGTGTCAAGATTCATTGCCTAACAATGCCAAACTTTCTAACTCCGAATTAGAAGAAAAATGTCATTTCTCCTCTTAATCTAGCCCATCTTAGGTGTGAAAATAATGCAATTTCGGCTGGTCTAAGGTGGGCTGTTAGGTAATGGTCGATTTTTGAGTCAAACTTCTAGAGGGAAAACTATGTTAAGAATGAACCTATAATTGTGAAACCTAGGATTTTATGTAACCTAGGCTCTGATACCACAAAGACTGTCACGTCCCGACGCGGAATATCGAGGGCGTGACGAGTCGTAAACATGCGTGTCGATCAGAGCATGTACAATTTTATTTCTAAAGTCAGAAATGAACGGGAAAATGATACTTTTATTACATCCAAATGAAGTTTACATCACTAATTCATAAGCCATAAAGGTAATTACAAACTTCCAATCCCAAAGTACATCATTCTTGTAAAACACTAATGATCTACACAAACCTAGGTAAAAATGAAAATCACTCTCTCGCTCTTGTCCATTCCCTTTTACATTTTCATTTCCTGCAACAATTAACCAAAATGTAGGGTGAGCTAAAAGCTCAGTAGGATTTTATATCTCTATAAACCAGGCAATCTTTAAGTGTTAGCAATTTAAACAATTTTCTAACTTGTATCGGGAAGTGTATAAACATGAATAGAATTTCCAAGTAATTGAGATGATATGATATCAAGATGAATTTCCAAGTAATGACTTTGAACAAGTAAGGAATTTCATGTAATTGGCCATTTTCACGCAAGTCAAGTAATTCATGTAATTTTCAAGTAAACAAATAACAAGTAAACAAGTACGAATAGTGGAATGCCGTATCAAGTAAATCTATCATGCACTTCGGTGCAATGCCACACCGTTGGTCAATCAACTCCCATGGGCACAAGTACTTTCGGGCGCTCCCCCCAGGACCAGACCGGGCCCCATTAATGCCAGGCATTGAGTCATATGGATCCGAAGATCCCAAGTACGTTTAGACATCCACTTTAATGTATATGGCCAAGAATTTTTAAGAATATGCTGTTTGTAATAAGCACAGATTTGACACAATTTCAGAAGTTGCAAGAAAAGTGGATAACAATTGAAGGCATAATGTTTAACGACATTAAGTCTTGGAGTTCAAAAATGAACGGTAAGTAGGAAGAAAATTTAAGATAGTAATTGATTAGAATTAATTTTTAAATATCTTAGCTAAATTTCAGAATCATAAAACATAGAGTTTTAGTTATGAAAATATATGCTTTATGAATTACAACCATGAGTTTAGATATTAGTACTTAATTATACATTAATTAACCGTATGATAATAAAATAGAATTTTATGTCAAAAATAACTCTAATTCGCTGAAAATAATCTTAACATGTTGAAAATGATTTTTATATGTTACTTTACTGATAAGATGGTTAAAATAAAATCACATCAAAGTATGCCCAAAATCACATCAAAGTCCTGAAGCGGCAACGCATAGAGCCTAGCCGGCAAACTCCGCCCTTCCACCCACACAGGAACCTCATCAAAATAATACGGAGTGATCATAAAATCACCCGAGGGTAACTCCACTGCCAAATCACAGAACAACTGGGTCACCGGCTCCTCGATACCCAGCGCGAAATCCTCCGAAATAAACGAATGAGACGCGCCAGAATCAAACAAAACCCGAGCCGCACAACCCAAAATCTGAACGGTACCTTCCACGAGCTGCGACGCCACTACCTCTGCTCTGGTCATGTGTGTAATCTGGCCCCGAGCTCTCTGCCTACCTCCCACACTGGCTGACCTGGGTAGCGGCGGATACTGTTCCTGCTGCTGCCTCTGCTACGGGGGAACCTACTGCTGTTGAGGAAACTGCTGCTGCTGCCTCTGAGGACAGTTGTAATGCCCCGGGTTTTTCGGATCCTCGTTCGTGGGTCCCGGATCTGGTTTCTCGGAGTGTCTAGCTCTGTTGTGTCTGAAATTTCGTTTCGGACGTCTTTCGTGTTCGGATCGGCGCGATCCGGAGTCGTTTCGGAGGCCCGGAGGCGTTCCGCGACTTTTTCCGCGTGTGTTTTCCGATTCCCGGCGTGGGTTTCGGCTTTCCCTTCGGAACCTCGCTACGGGTGAACCAGGCCGTTCACTTGGGCGCGAGTGGTACCGTTGCGATCGGTGCGCTCCGAGGATCGCGAGGGTGTGATTTTCTATTTTTCTAGATTTTTCCGATTTTCCGGATTTTCCTATAAATAGCTTTTTCTCTCTCTCCCCCTCTCATTTCTCATTTCTCTCCCTCTCTCTTCTCACGCTCTCTCCTCTCTCCCTCTCTCTCCGGCGGCCGACGGGGCGGAGTATGGGCGAGGCGGGGACGGCGCGGGCGAGGCACGGGCGAGGATGGATGAGGATCGAGGCGGTGGAGGCGCGTGGAAGCTCGGCCGTGAGTTCGTGGAACGGCGAGGCTTCAACGGCGTTTTCTTCGTGGATCGGTGTCCACAGTGCGCGTAATCTTCGGTGGAGGTAGGGTGATGGACCCTCAGCCCGTGTACTTCCTTTCCCGCGAGTTTCGTAGGCCGTGGTGAGCCGAGCGGGCTAAACGGAGCGTTTTGGGCAAAATGCATGATTTTGGGGTGTGAGCCGGATCTCCCGTTTTATGGTGTTTTTTGGCGATCCAGGGGTTTAGATGCATGTCTAGGAGCTTGGGGGAGGTTTCCTTTTTTGTTTCCCCTTCACCTGGGGGTGAATGGGGCGTGGCATGGCTTTTCCCGTGGTTTCCACCGTTTCTGGGCACGGACTGAGAACGCGCTATACTCCAGTAGCGCGTTCCTGAAGGTCGCGCTGCCCCGACCGAGCGCGTTCATCGGAGAAGATGAACAGTTTGGCGGTTCCTGTCGCGCTATAGGGCTATGGCGCGTTCTGGACTGTCGTGCTATGGAAACATAGCGCGACTTGGCTTGTCGCGCTATAGGTTCCTAGCGTGATCTGCGTTGTCGCGCTAGGGATACCTAGCGCGATATTCCTCGTCGCGCTAGGGTTCCCTAGCGCGTTCCGGCTTGTCGCGCTAGGTGATCCTAGCGCAATCTTACCTGTTGTCTTATGCTCCCCTTGGGCCGTGTGTGTCTCGGACACCCCGTGGACTTCCGTGATCGTGTCTTTGGGTGTCCAGAGGGTTGGGTTACTTCGATTAGCGTGCCCATCGGTTTAAGGGTCTGTGAGACCTTCTGGTGTTCCGATTGTGTTGTGTTGGTCCCCGGTCGACCTGGTTGTGACCCAGTGGTCGACCTTTGGCCTTGTGAGTGTCCCGGGTACCCCGTGGATTCTGTGTCCGCGTTTTTGGGGTGTCGGGAGGGACCGTGTTACCTCGATTCGCGTGCCCATCGGTGTGGTGGGTCCGGGTGACCCCATGTGTCCCGGGCTTTCGTGTTACGCTCGATCGAGTCACCGTGTGTCGGCGTGTGTGCGGTGAGGTCTCCCCCGCATGCCGTGGGTTTCTATGGAAGGCGATTCCCGTGTGGGCCATGTGTTTGGCCTTGGACTGTGGGTCCAGTTGTCCGGCCTAGGGCTGGAGGTTTCCCGCTTGCTTCAAGATGGGAAATCGTCGTGGCGGCTTGTGTGCTGCCTTGGGAATCGTGCTTCTGTGTTTTTCCGTGTGGCCCTTGTGAGTGGCCTTAGTCCCTTGCGTTCCCTTCCCGAGGGAGTGGTCTTGGCGACTCGTGTGTTGTCTCGGTACTCGTGCTACCGTGATTTTAGACCTAGAGATTGGACTAGATTGACGGCCTTGTGCTGTTGCGTACAACGGTCTTGACCCCGAGTCTTGTGACTCAAGGACCGTTGGATGTAGTGCGTCTAGAGGACTGTCCAGAGTCCAGTGGCTTAGCGCCACTTGAGTTTTCTCGACTCTCACGCACGGTGCGTGCGTGGCCGTGGACTGTGAGTCCCGTTTCTCCTCCGATTGTGGTTACCGTGTGACGGGGCCGGTACGTGGGGTGTCCCCCGTACGTCGTCGGACGCAGACGTTGTTTTCCGTTGAGAGTCTACTCCTTCAGTGACCCTCCACTAGTCGTAGCCTACCAGTACGCGTGTGCTGGTCGCACCAGGGAGTGGTGTACGGGCTTACCCTGAGGACGGTTAGACTGGTTTCCGTCGGGCCCCTCGTCTTAGCCAGAGTCCGGCTGCGGGGGAAAACCAGTCAGAGGGCCAGACCTAGGACGCGTGGTCTGTGTGTGCACACGTGGTTGGGGACTGTGGACGCACGTCGACGGGCGTGACCCCAGCTAGTCACTTGTTGTGGTTACTTGTACGGTGTTCGCGCCTCGGGTAGGACCTACCACGTCAGGCGGTTCACCTGCGGTGCGGTGTAAGACGTCAGGGGACGCTACCGGCTGTGCTTCTAGTGGGTGGTACTCCTGTCGAGTACGGAGTGACAGACTGTCAGTTTCTGTGTCTTTGACCTTCGGGTTTTTGGTCGTGTTGACCGGTGAGTTCTGTTGTTTTATCTTGGCGCGTGTGTCGGTTCTTGCGCCGTGAGTCTAGCGCTAGTGGCTTTACCGAGGTTCCGTCGTGTGGTGCGGTACCCACGATCGGATGGTCGGGGTTGCACCTTGGACAGCGTGTCCAGGTCGGCTGTGTCCGGGGGACAGGCCTCTACGGCGTGGTTGCCGTGTGTTCTTACTTCGGTTGGTGGGACTAGCGTGGTTCGGTAGCTTCGACTGCGTGGTCGAGGTCTGCCTTCTGGCAGTAGGAGTAGCTATAGTGCCGAGTTTTGACCGGCCACCAGTTCGCTGTTCCTGCTGTAGTCGTAGCTCTCCTTTCCGCTACCGCCGTGGTTTCCGGTTGGGGTTCCGTGGGATCCCTGCTGAGTCTCTGTTTTGGAGACTCATTCCCTGCTTTTCAGGTGCAGCGGTTCTTCCTCGTGGTTCGAGGGTGCGGAGCGGAGGTTCTCAGTTGCCAGCTTGTCGGGCCGAGTGTTCACTTGGCATGTGGTACGTTTTACTGCTTTAGACTGTACTTTCTGTTGGACTGGACTCTGTTGTAGCTGTGGTTGTTCTTTCTTTCAGCTTGTTGTTGTTGGTTGTCCTGCTTTATTTCCTATTTCTTTGTGCCTCCACACTCCTTTTAGCCCTTCCGAGCCCTCCCGGCTCGTGGGCGGCGGTGCGAGTCTCGGGTTATCGGGTCCTCCCGGTAATCGGATTCTCGGGTCGTTACAATAGTCACGCGCCATATGCCCTGGCTGGTCACACCGAAAATAGATAATCGGCGTCGTTCAATGCCTGCCTGGGTGATACTCGCTACACCGTAGGCACGGTCCTCGCGATCCACCCACTGGTTCCTGACATTGAAACGGGACCGGCTGCTGTACACTGCCCGATGAAGTCTGCCCCTGACCCTTGGACTTCTTACGGAAACTCTTCTTGAGGAACCTCTTGACCTTTGAGCTGAAAGACGCGGATCATGTCACTGACGCTGCCGGTGCCGGCGCTCCAGAACCACCCGACGCATGCTGGAAGGAACCCTGCTGCTGGGTAGCCGACTGCTGGCTGCGACCTGACAAAGACTGTTCCTGGCTAATCGGTCCTTGAGTCCTCTGCATATCCAACTCCAAAGAAGCCGTAACGCGAGACGCTGTCTCCAAATCGGTGGCAGCATTCGCGATCAAGTGGTGTCTCAACTCCTGTCTCAAGCCCTGAACGAACTGTGCGGTCTTCACTTCTCATGCTCCATGATATGAGGTGCATACCGACCCAGCTCAACAAATCGGGCCCTGTACTGCAATACGGACATGTCGCCCTGGACCAGGTCCAAAAACCCACGCATCCGCTGCGTAGCAATAAACTCTGGACAATAGGCACGCTCAAAAGCGCTGACGAAGTCGCCCCACGCGATCTGCTTAAGGGGACAAGACTGAAAAGACGTCTTCCACTCGGAAGACCACCATGCTCGAGCCGTACCCTGTAACTGGTTGTAGGCCAACATCACTCTGTCCTCTGCAGCACACCGCGTGGAACAGAACACCCGCTCCATCTCGTCGAGCCAATCACGAGCACATCAGGGTCTGGCTGACCGCCATAGCAAGGGGGATGGAACTGCAAGAAATCCCTCACTGCTCGGTCTGGCCCATCCCTCGTCGACGAGCCCTCACTAGCCTCTCCGCCGAACTGCTGCGACATAAGATGGTACATGCCACGAAAGAAATCCTCGGCCCCCGGAAACCTCGCAGTATCCACTGCCCCGGTGGCCGCAGGTGGCACTCTACTCTGCTCCTCCTGCTCCTGCTGGATCTCCTGACCTCCAGCCGACTGTCCCTGCTGAGAGCGAGTACTCCGCCTCGGTACCATACTCGCACCTGAAGCAAAAGACAGAAAACACGGAACAACAAGGTTAAGAAAAACACACGATGCCCGATGCCAGTGTCAACTGTACATCATCATTGTAGACTAGTGAACCCCTACAATCGCTTATGATTCTCGTATAACTCCACAACCGCGCTCTGATACCAGCTGTAACGACCCGAGAATCTAATTACCGGGAAAGCCCGATAACCTGAGACTCGTACCGCCACCCACGAGCCCGAAGATTCGGAAGGGTTAGAAGGATGGTGTGGAAACTACACAAGTATCATAAATAATTGCAGAAATTAAACAGTTTATATGATTAAGCAGGAAATGAATTAGAATTTTACAAGGTCCACAAGATAACAACAAAATAACAACAGTAGTCCACAACTAGTACAGAGACAAGAAAGAAAAGTACAGCTACACGGGGCATACCCCGGCTCTGACCTCTGGCACTAACGCTGGGCACCTGAACCACGCTGAGCCTCAGACGAACTCCCCTGAAACCTCGCCTCGCCTGAAACACGATGAAAACACGTAGGGAATGAGTCTCGGAACAGACTCAGTAGGGATCACCCGAACCCTACCTCGCAAACGAAGAAACCGCTACACTAGCAGTAAGCGAGTACCTCGAAAAGGAAACCCTGCCATCTACAAATCACCTGTCTCACGGCACGAAAATCGACACACGTGCCACGGCGAAACAACCGGAACACACGGCTGACACGACAAAACCCGAAGGTCGAAGTCGCAACGACTGACAGCCTGACACTCCCGACTCGACAGGAGTACCTCCCACTAGAAGCACAGCCGATAGCGTCCCCTGACGTCTTACACTGCACCGCAGGTGAACTGCCTGACGTGGTAGCGCCTACCAAAGGCACGGACACCGAACAAGTACCACGAACAAGTAACTAGCTGGGGTCACGCTCGTCAGCGTGGGTCCAACCGCCCCCAACCACATGTGCACACACAGACTGTGCGTCCCTGGTCTGGTCCTCTGATCGGTTTTCCCCTCAGCCGGACTCTGGCTGCTAGACGCGGGGCCCGACGGTAACCGGTCCACAAACCGTCTCTAAGGGTCGGCCCATACACCACTCCCTGGTGAGACCAGCACATCGTACTGGTGGGCTACGACTAGTGGAGGGTCACTGAAGGAGTAGACTCTCAAGTCAACGAAAAACCACGTCCGCATCTGACGACATACGGGGACCTCCCCACGTACCGGCACCGTCGCACGGCGACCATGGTCGGACAAGAAAACGGGACTGCGAACCTCCCGGTGCACTCCAGAGCCTGACGGTCTACTCTAGACGCGTCACAGGCTCTGACGGTCTAGGCTGGACCGTCACAGCCACCTAACGGCCCAACGCAGGCGCGTCACACTCTGGGTGGAAAACAACGTGTAACGCACTTGCCCTGGTGCGTTACAGTATGTGACGCGCCTACCCTGGTGCGTCACAAGACAGTGAGAACCAGCTGTGACGCGTGCCACTCGGTGCGTCACCGCATGTAACGGTCCAACGCTGGAGCGTTACATGATGTGGGGTTCGTCAGCTCTGACACACCCACACTGGGGCGTCACAAGGATGTAACGCACCAAGCCTGGCGCGTCACACGCATGTGCCCCAACGGTCAGAAATCAACGGTCATACCAACGGTCCGGACGCCTCTGACGGCCCAACCCAGGCGCGTCACACGCCTGTGGCGGTCTATCGAGGGGCCGTCACAGCCCACAGACCCCCAATTGGCATCACAGGGCTGTAACGCACCCACCTAGGTGCGTTACATGATGTGACGGTCACTGGAAGGACCGTCACACCCGCCCGAGGTCGGAACGACGGGAAAACGCCCAAAAATCTAACCACGCCCCCATGCCTCCACCGGAGAGGGGGAAATCAAAGGGGAAGACCCCTGGGGACCCCTAGCATGATACTAGGCTACCAAAACACGAAATCGCGGGCTAAATCCATAGATCGGGCGAGCTCTCCCCAAATCATGGAAAACCCCAAACCCGCTCAAACACACCCCTCCCGGCCTCCCCTCGGCCTACGAATCACGGAAATGAACGGCGGGGAGCTAGGGAACGTCACCCTACCTCAATGGAGCGAAAGCTCCGCCGAATCATTGCCGAGATCGCAAAGGACGCTTTGAAAACCCCGCTCCTTCACGCTTCCCACGAACACCGCACGCCCACACGACCGCCTCGCCGCCGCCCACGTCGCCGCACCGTCGCCTCGCCGCCGTCTGCAGCCGGAGGAAGGCTCGCCGCGCCGAAATGGGGGAGAGAGAGAGAGAGAGAGCTCACGGTGGGGAGGAGGAGGACGAAGAAGAAGAAGAAGAAGAAGGGTGGGGGAGAGAGAGAAAATGAGAGGTATTTATAGAAAATCCAGAAATTCTGGAAAATATCGAAAAATAGAAAATTACATTTCCGAGATCCTCGGAACGCACCGATCGCAACGGTACCACTCTCGCATAGGTGAACGTCGCGGTTCACCCGCAACGAGGTTCCGAAGGAATTGCCGAAACACACCGAAAATCAAAAAACACACGCGGAAAAGTCGCGGAACGCTTCCGGGCCTCCAAAACAACTCCGGATCGCGCCGATCCGAACACGAAAGATGTCCGAAACGAAATTTCGGACACAACGGAGTCGGACACTCTGAGAAACCCGATCCGGGACCCACGAAGAAGGATCCGAAAGGTCTGAGATACTACAAGTCAGGTCATAGTCCCCGATTCATACACGAGACTTCTCCTTCTCCTGGACATCCCATCATCTTAGAGTGGCGTCGGAGAACATTGTACTGGATTGGAAGACCGTTTCCCATGGATCCAGGTATATTTTCGCTGTAGTTCTTTCGGTGTTTTGACATGGAGATCATTGGGCAACTCATATTCTAGAAATTTTTATCTCCTCCTCAAGAATTTAACATATATTTCATTCTTAAGATATATGTTCAATTTTTTCTATACATATTTTATTCTTAAAATATATATTTTATTTTTACCAATCGGTTTGACTATTTTCTTTCTCCTGTCCAACGCATTACATTGATCTGTTGGTCACCCACTATCCTATCGTGTGCGTGTGTGTGCGTTTGCTCGCGTGTGTGTGGATGAGTGGGAGGAGGATTTACGACAAATCTGCAAAACGAAAATGAGAAAGACTCGATGCACACCGTTGTAACCATTTACACGTGTGCAAGTTTTTTTTAGTTTTTATGTTGTTAAAAAAATTATCAGATGAGAGCTCATATTATTTAACTTGTCGTATAAATCACATTCTCATTTAACGACTCAAAAATTAAAAAAATAAAGTGTGTGAGAAATATAAGATGTGGGTCCCATTTTAAAAAAAATTAAAAAAATGACTACCACTCACCGTGAGTGTATATTTGGGCAGAGTGTGTCGCAAGATTTTAGAAATAAAATTTACCTCAAACGTGACTCCAGAAACAATAATAATTTGACTGCTGCCCACAGTGGAGGAAAGCTGAGCTCCATAGCGGGCCTGCGGGGTGACGGGCCGGGCCGGGCCAGGCGTTGGTTAGCTTCTGATTACCGGGTGTTCCATCCTTCTAGAAGCAGGAAGTAAGCTCTGGGCCAGGCCTGCTTTGACATTACCATACTAGGCCATCCAATTCGATGATAGTTTGGTCCAAGCTAGGAGGCTCCGAACCTAACGGGGTTGGTGAATAGAAACATCGATCTTGTATGAGTACCAACTCGACCTCCATTGAAATTTGAAAGGTGAGGGTGATCTCTCTGATGGACAAGAATATGGAGAATTGGGAAGATACTTTTAAAGAGGGAGGGAAAACATTCATGTCAATGCTTCGAGATTAATGGTTAGTTAGGGCTGTTAAAATTGGCCTAGCCAGATTAAGTCTTTTGGATGATGATTCCACGGACCACAGTGTAAATTTTTCCATGGTCATGGAATACGTTTTTTTCCCATATATCCGAATTCGCAATGATCACAATCTCAACTCACTTTTTCACTATTTTACCGCACATGCCCTCCCAATGTTATCTAAGGGGAGTGAGTGTGAGTCAATCTACACTGTCATAAATGCCACGTTTGGAAAGGCGATTTGGGGGGGGGGGGGATTCCTATCGTTAGAATCTCCACCCCTGGTAATCTTCTTTCAAATGGGTCAATGTCTCCTCAATATTTGAAGAAGGCAGATTTTGGTGGGTAAAGAGAGAGAGAGAGGGGGGGGGGGGACTATAATTTCAAAATTCTAAAAAATTGCCAAACTTGAACTTCTTCTTTATGTACTAGATTATAACAAAAATCATAATTCATAATCCCTCCTAAACACACACAGGGCTTGTTTGGTAAATGACGAGGTTAAAGGTGAATACCCAGTTCACCTTAATCGGGCTCGAACACCGCATTCGAGCCTCCCAACCGAACGGCTTATTAGACTAAAACTCTGTAAAAGCACCTCTTCGACCTCGTATTCGCGGAAGCCACCAAAAGTGGGTAGGCGGGAATCGGCGATTACGCCATCAAAATCGGCGAATACCCAGCATATTCATTTATCAAATCAGCCCACAAAATAATACAATTAAAGATTTGGCCAATCCATTATCAAATGATTTCATGTTGGAAGAATAAAGCTGGAAATATCACATGACACCTGAAAACCTAGTAACTATTTGGGGAGCATAACTTGGTTGAGGTAATGTTACATAACACCGGCTCAGAAATGGCTTCCAACTGGAGAGGCCAACTGATATGAAATTGTTTACTTATCTCTTTTGGGTGTCAATAACTTGGACGTGGGCCTGGTAAAGTCTTCTTCTATGCGCACCTAAGCCAAAAGGATCGTCTTGTCAAGGCCCATGAAGAACCGATGCAGCCCCCATCCTCTGCCACTTATGGTGTTAGTCTTTTAAACTATACGATAAGATTATTGGTACCAAAAATTAATATTCTGATCAAATGGGGAATCAAACAGCCGCAAAATGATCGTTTTAGACCCTAGGATTAACCTCTTACATCTCAACCATTCATTTTTACACCTAATTCTCTTTTAAATTAGTATCATTTATGTTAATTATTATGACGATGTTTTCTATTGGGTTTGATTACCATTTAGAAGCTGTTTAAATCTCCACAATCAAGAAAGCAAACATGACTGCTTCCTTTCCCATCCAAAACGGGAAAGCATAGAATGTAAACATGGCATACATGGCTTGTATAATTTACTCTCCTTCCACGAGAAATGGAAAATTCAATTTATACTACTACTCTGCATAATGTTGGAATAGTGGTATATTCTTGGTACGTTCCATTTATCTAAAAAAATCTGGATCCTTAGATCTACTTTTCTTTTATCTCAACGGTGACTTTTTGGTTAATTAGATATTATAATTAGTTTAGAACCGTTAGAAAACAACGTTTATGATATTTGCAAATATCCATTTCTTACTTCCTCTCTCCTTACTAGGAGAGTAAGGTCTGTTACCTAGGTGCACAACCAATCCGCAATTTTATTTGATGATATAAAATTTAATATAGTGATATTCCGATTTATATAGAGTGTGAGAGACCTATGTTTAAATCTAATAATGCTCTTAACTCAGACGCATCGCTTTTTACTTCTATCATATCTAGATGGATCAACTTTAAAGTCTGAAACTTGCACTTTGATTCGGCATATGACTAAATTTTATCTCATGTCATCGCTGCATACAAGGAATCAGGGTTGATACGGAATCTTCAACTTAGGGTGCGTTTGGTAAGAATTTTATTTACAAGTAATTATAGAAAAATATATATTCTAATAGATCCTCTGACATTCATATGATTTTGCAACGATGACACGTATAATTATAACTTTGTTTGGGATAACAAAACGCATAAAGGTTGCTCGCGGAATAAAATTACGTAAATATCACGACATATTTTCTCTTCTCTCTTTACGAGTATTGAGTATAATTTATGACCCTCGTCAACGGCTTTTCTAATCTTTCACCCAAGAAAACTAGGACAATGGTTGGGAAGTAGGCCTTGCCCCGCTTCTCGCGATTTTGACCAACTCGGTCATCCGATTCTCTCTATCTATCTCCTTCTTTAGAATATGAGTGGCGTGAAACTCAATGCATGTTGGAATCTATTTGGATCCTATATATCAAATGCTATCGGGGATTTTGAACATTAGAATCTCAACCCACCGCTATACCAAACGTGTCATTAGTGAACAATGTTATTTGATTTACTCTTTGATTTTCTTTCCTTAGGGTGCTTCTGTGTACACCAATGCGATAAGATTGCTTTACACTGACATGAATGTGAGAGGTCTTATGTAGGTGATTTGATGTTAGATGATAGGAATTTGGGATTAGAGTACCTGATCGCAAATCAATTCTAACTTATTCAGGTCGTCGAGAGATTTCTCTACCTTTTTTTCTATAATTAAAATACTGATCGATAATCAAATTTTCCACATTAAGATTAGATCAACATTTGTCAACCTCATCCAAAGTGGCTGGTGTGAACCAGCTGAGTCAGCCGTGTAACATATAACTATTTGATTCTTAAATTGATAAAGACAATTTAAAAAATAAGATGAAAACTCATAGTAAGAAATAATAACCTTACTAAATACATTTTAAAAATAACAAGTGATCCAAGGTCTAAATATAATAGCTGAATAATCATTCTCATGTTTCTTTCAAATCCATGACATGAGATTTCGATTAAACAAGATTTGTAAATCATTTGCATCAGTTTATTATAACTTGATATTGAAATTATCTAATAATGTATTTATAGGTATAGTTGAGTCTACTAGAACAAACCTTTTATGCTATCCAGTGAATGCCAAGTAAAAAGTGAAAAATAACATAATGACATGGTCGGCTATCTTTGAGAGGAAGCATGGTAAGGAGGTCTCAAGTATCTCACATTTAACCTTGGAGAATTATAAGTTCAAAATTTAATAACCTTAAATTAAAAAATACACATTGAGGAGGGTAAATCTGGTCTGATCCAGAAACGGCCCAAGCACGAACGGCCCACTAAGGTTTAGACATGCTAAGCCCAGGCAAGGGACGAGCACGCTTGCTCGGCCCAATAAGAAGGAGATCGGCCCAACGGAGCATCGGATTCCACGACGCCGATGAGGCCGGCCCAAGCGCGGTTCTCGCCGGAGGACACTCCGACGACCGACCGTTACTCCCACGATGCCGGCCTTGACCCCGTAACGGGCGAGCACGCGCCATGAGTGCCGCAAGACTCGCCTAGGGATCGGTCGACGTCGGAGGTATCGCCCTCCAACGGGAAACTCCCGCCAACATAGCGGAGGAACGTTACTCTACTAAACGGACCCTTCCCTATCAAGAGATGAGGCCCTCGCTCCAGGACAACCCATATAAAAGGGATATCGATAGAAGAGAAGAGTACGATAGATTCTTCTACTAAACCCCCACACTACTACGCAAGAGGAGATACGGTAGATACTTCTACCACTAGAGCCCCTACGGAGAAGAGAGCAACGCGACCTACAACTACGACAGAGGAGCCATCCTCTACGTCCAGAGAGCCACTTCCTCCTGCACGACCTTACCACCCAGCGAGCTCTCTTCGAGAGCCTGCTAGGAGTGGCGAGCACGCGTACAGAGGACCTACACGTCTCCTGGATCGACGACTACGGCCCCTACTTCTCTCTCACCTTGCTCCTCTCTATTGCTCATTAATCCCTTGCTTATTTAAGCATCGGAGGGTTGTCCCCTGGGATAACACTCGAGACTCCTTCTGACGCCCTTCTGATTTCTTGGTGTGTGCAGGCATCCACGTGCGCGAGACGACTTCCCCAATAAATAAATAGAGAAGGTGGTACTTGGCCTAGGAACCATTTTCTTGCCGCTACACTTCTTAGCGCCGTCTGTGGGAAGACGAGCAAAAGGTTATGGCGACTCGTGGAAGCCTCCGCAACGCCAGCAACCGGGGGGCGGGGTTCCCATCAGGGACCCAACTCTCGCAGGGAGTCACGAGAAGCTTCTTCTGCGCACCATCGACAAGAGGTCACCCCAGGTGACCTAGATGAGCTTCGCCAGGAAGTCCGAGCCCTGGCGAAATTCTCCTGAGAGCTCCGGGACCAGAGGCCTCAATATGCCCCTCCCGAGCGACGGGAGGGCGAAGGAGGCCAGGCCGGAGAAATTTTTTGGCAAGTACGGGAGGTATCCCACGCCTCCGTTGCAAGGACCCGAGGGTCCCGCAGCGTGCCCGCGCCTAAGGTACGCAGCCCTCTCCATTCCAACCCGGACATGGGCCGCCGGCTCCAACAGTTCGAAGAGATAGAGGACAACGTCCAGTACCTAGACGACGTCCTCCTGGCTGCCAAGAATGGCGGCCTCATCGATGACGATCAAGACTTCTATGTTCCCTTCTCCAGGGAAATCATGGAAGCCCCCATCCCGCCAAAGCTTCAGCTGCCGTCATTCGCCTCCTACGATGGCACCATCGACTCGACCGACCACCTGCACGGCTTCGAGTCCCACTTGGTGTTCCACCGGGCCTCCGACACCGTGAAATGTTTGGCGTTCGTTATGACCCTCCGAGAGAACGCCCGGGCGTGGTTCGAGTCCCTACCGACTGGGACGATCTCCTCCTTCCAACAGCTCACGAAGCTGTTTAAGGAGAACTTCGTGGGCTGCCGAAAGGTAGCCAAGTCTGTAGTAACCCTGCTCGCTCTCAGACAGAGGAAGGAAGAAGCACTATGGGACTTCATCTCCCGCTTCCACGCGGAGGCACTCCGGATCCCCCATCTCGACGTCGGCATCGCCACCACGGCACTCACCCAGGGGACGTGAGACCACATCCTCCGGCGCGCGCTCGGAGTCGAAGTCCCAACAACTCTTCCAGATCTCCTCGCGCTAGCCCAGAAGCACGCGCATTGGGAGGAGAACACCGCGGCCCTAGGCCTCGTGGCCGGGACCGACCAGCCTGACCGCAAGAGAGCCGCCGACCCACCACGGGAGGGTCGGAGCAAGCGAGAGCGGCGCGATGGAGACCACCGCGACCGCTCCGAGAAGGAAAGGGGTGGCTACTGTAGCACCCCGATGCATTATTAAATAAAAATAAAAGAATTTATAAATTTATTTATGGAAATTTATATAGAATTTTTGTGGAAATTACGATAGGACAAATTTCAACTAATTTATAAAATTCCATAAAAATTATAATCACGTAGATGGTGAATAGTTAAGACTTTTGTTCATCTAGGTCTGACCCTAATTAAAATTTTAAGTCAGCCGAATTAAGGGAATTAGGTCGAAATCCACGTTTTAGCTTATCGGACCTTGGATCGTCAAATTCGAACCCAATACCCGACCGTTTGTGTGAGGCCCGTGCCTTAGCGGATCTTTGGTGGTTCGGATCTATAATCTATTCTTGAATTTCTGGCTATGTTCTTGGATTTTTAGAAATTTTTCTGGTATTTTCAGGATTTAATTAGAATTATTTGAGTTTTTAACAGGGGAAAATAAGGTTTTTATATATATTGTATATATATATATATATTAACCCTTTTTTTCTTTTCCCATTTTCCCCACTCCCTCTCTCTCCCCCTCGTCGATCTCCCTCTCGTCCTCTCTTCCCCCCCTCCGATCGCCTCTCCCTCTCTCCTTGGGGATCCAGGCGAAACGGCGGTGGTTCGAGGCGTGGAGCTCGCCGTTGGAATCCTCGCGTCGAGTGGAGCACGTTGACGCCCACCTTGACGTGGTTTGCGACTCGTGGGAGCGAGACGGAGCGTGGAGGCTCGGTGGTTCCCTTCCCGTGCATGTGGCTTAATCGGCCGTTCCGGCTTGAACGAGGTAGGGGGATGGAATCCTGAGCTCGTTAGGAGCCTTCCCTATAACTTTTTCTTCTCGTTGAGCTCCTATAGTGTGCATGTGGTGTATTTCTCGTTTATCGTGCTTATGTTTCGTTCTTCACGTTTAATCCATTGTGAGCATGCTAAATGAATGTTTTAGTAGTATATTGTTGTTGTGGGCGTGCGGTTTGGCAGGAAAAGAGGTTTTCGTCGACTACCCGGCGATTTTGATCACCCGGGAGGGAAGCCGGTTTCAAACGTAACCCGTCCATAACCCAGACGGTGTGACGGTCCTACCAGGAACCGTCACACGCGTAACGGTCCTCATGGGACGCGTTACAGTCCTGTGATGGACCTAAGTAGGTGCGTCACAGGGTGTGTAACGGTCGGACCCACGACCGTTACATGTCTTTTGACTTTGGTTGGCCTGGTTTGGCGGTTGGCTTGACGGCTTGTCGGGTGGCCGTCAGGGCGCCGTAACGCGCCTCCGGGTGCGCGTTACATCCTGCTAGGGCGTTAAAAACTGTGGGTTTTATTTAGCGTCGGGTGGCTCTAACGGCCAGGGGCGGAGGCGTCACAGTCGATGTAACGCACCAACCCCCGACCGTCACACTCTGTGATGCGGTGGCAGCAGACCGTCACACCCTTGCTTGTTTCCAAAAGTCGCCTGTTCATTCTTTAACGCTTTCCACAATGACTATATGTCATGTTTAAGTTATTTTATGAACTAATAGCATGTTTCTAGACCCCAATAGAGTAGCTTTTCTTTCCTTGCGATGGAGCCACTGTGGTAGCCTTAAGGCCTTTGAGTTGCCGACCCGCCTGGGGATGGTGGAGGGGTGTTCCCGTCACACGGTTTGTAAGCTAGTTTCGTGGGCTCCCGGCCAGCGGTAGCATCCTACCGAGGGAGAAAACTAGCTAGAGGGCCTGGCTCAGGCGAGAGTCAATGTGTGCACACGTGGTCGGAGGCTTTGGACTGACACTGACGAGTGTCACTCTGACTAGTCACTTGGTTTGGTACTGTTTACGCGCTCAGCTTGTCGTGTTACAGACTGCGAGTGCTTGAGACGCAGTGTAAGTCGTCAGTGGACGCATCTGGTTTCTACTCCCTGTGGTTGTCCTGTTCCCTGTGGCTTGGTTAGTTGAGGCACATTCTATTGGTAGATTTAGTTTTTTTGTCGTTTAGACTTATATGTTGTTGGCATGTATTAGCTGTTATACCTGTTCAGTAGATTTACAGCTTTCAATTTTATCATGCCATTGCCTGTTCATTTATTTAAATGCATGCTCTAATTGCTTTAACTTCGCATGATTACATGTTTAGCACGAGGTAGGGATCCGCATGACCCCTACTGAGTCTAGCTGCGACTCACCCTTCTTCTTTCAGGTGAGCCGCGCCCGTCGTCTCCCGGTGTTTCCCGTGTGCTCGGAGACCGTTCTTAGCTGCCAGCAGTAGACGGGTTGCCTTTTTGACGTTCTGGTGTACTTTTACCGAGGTATGCCCCGAGTAGTTATACTTTTGGACTAGCACTCTTGTGCCTCTGGACTAGTTTATATATTTAGCACTCTGTTTATTTTGAAATTACTTCCGCACTTTTGTTAAATCTTATTGCCTAAATCTAATAGGCGCGCTTGTGATTACGATTCATTATACATCCCCTCAACAAACTTCACTAACCCTTCAGGGGCCTCATCAGCCTCTTGGGTGGCTTCCCCAGTTCCTGGTATCGGTGTATCGATGTTATCGGTATATCGGTATCCGGAGCTCTGGGACGTCACAGTTGGTATCAGAGCGGAGTTGAGAATTTGTATAAGGAATTGGAATTTACACTTGTCCAGAGTTAGTCCTTTTATGTCGTCTATTGCTGGCTTAGGATGTTTTCCGTATGATTGATGGATTTGCTGTTGTTTTATATTTTCGGCAGTTGTAAAATGCCGCCTCGTCGAGGAAGTCCTCCTCGAGTTCCTAGACATGCGCCTAGAGAAGAGAGTGGTTCTGCTCAGCCTCATGTAGTTCCTGCAGTTCCTGCTCCAGCACCAGTTATTGCTCCTCAAGTTGAAGCGCCTGGTAGCCGAGGCAAGGCTTTGAAAGAATTTCTTATGTTCAATCTGCCCGCTTTTGACGGTCAGGCAGACCCAGAGGTAGCAAGGCAGTGGTTGGATGCGATCGAGCGCGTGTTCCTGTCTATGGAGTGCGCGGAGGATGAAAAGGTTATGTTAGCAGCGTTTCAACTCCAAGGTACAGCTATTACATGGTGGAAAGCTGAGTGGCAGATTGCTTTTCGTTCCAGGCCCCTTCGGCAGATCACTTGGGAAAAGTTTGTTGCAGCTTTCGAGCGTGCCTATACTCCTGCCTGTTTGTAAATGGTGAAGATGTACCAGTTCATGGAATTGATTCAGGGCGATATGACCGTGCTTCAATATCGGAACAAATTTATGAAATTGGGTCAGTATGCGCCCCATATACTTGCTAATGAGGCGTTGAAGACTCAGCAGTTTTTGCGAGGACTCAGGCCTGAACTTAAGTTGCCGTTGATTGCGAGTCGAGTGGCTGATCTTGACGGTGCGTGCCAGGCAGCTGTGGCACTCGAGCTAAAGATGGCGAGACCAGGAGGATATTCTCAAGCTGGGTCGGTTCAGCCGACGATTCAGTTTCCGCAGACTTACCGACCGCCAGTGTCAGGGGTTCCCTCTGTGCCGCCAGATGTTAGCAGTGTTTCTTCCTCTTCCAAGCCCAAGTTCAAAAGGTTCAAGAAGAAGAAGAAGTTCTTTTAGCAGCCGTCATCTGGTACTGATACTATTCAGCAGCAGTCGGTGCCTTCTTCCCAAAGTCGTCAAAGTTCTGCTGTTAGTCAGCCGTGGACTTGTAGGAGGTGTGGTGGCAACCATAAGGGTCAGCCGTGTTCTCTTCCTATTGTCTGTTTTCATTGTGACAAACCTGGTCACGTTGTTCGAGATTACCCGTTGAGGCCGAAACCGGTGCAGACTCCTCAGTTTCCTCAGCCTCAGCAGTCGCAATTTAGACCTCCTCCTTTACCTCAACCTCAGCAGTAATTCTATTCTCAAGTTTCAGCGTCTTCCCAGCAGTCTTCAGCCGGATCCAAGAAGCAAAAGGGCAAGGTTTCTCACATTTCTCGAGCTGAAGCAATTGCATCCCATCTGGTTGAAGGTACGATTATGCTTTATGGTCATTTTGCTCGTGTCTTATTTTATTCTGTTGCTTCTCACTCTTTTATCTCTGAGGATTTCATTGCATACATTGAGGAGCCGACATCCGAAATGACCTGTGAGTTGTATGTTGAAATGCCTTCTGGAGATTTTATGATCACGCCTCTGTGTCTGGAAGAATCTCCTATTATGATTAATAATCATCAGTTGCCGGCGAGATTGTATGCATTACAGCTGGCAGATTATGATGTCATTCTGGGTATGGATTGGTTGGAGCATTATGGAGCTGTGGTTGACTGCAGATCGAAGAAGGTATACTTTCAACCACAGGGGAAATCAGCATTTTATTTCCAAGGTATTCGATCCCGCTCTTCTCGCTTGATTATTTCTGCTATTCGAGCCTTTAGATTGCTTAGTGCAGGTTGTCAGGGATTTTTAGCTTCTGTGGTTGCCGTTGAGAAACCACGACAGGACGTCTGTGATATTCCTGTTGTTTGTGAGTTCTCTGATGTGTTTCCTGACGAGTTGCCAGGCTTGTCTCCAGAGCGAGAAATAGAAATGGTGATTGATCTGATTCCAGGTACAGCCCCGTTAGCAAAGGCACCGTACCGAATGGCTCCAGCTGAACTCAAAGAACTACGAGCACATTTGCTTGAATTGCTGGAAAAAGGCTATATTCGCCCCAGTTTTTCCTCGTGGAGTGCTCCAGTATTGTTTGTGAAAAAGAAAGATGGGAGCCTGAGGCTTTGTATTGATTACAGACAGCTGAATCAGGCGACTATCAAGAACAAATATCCGCTTCCCAGGATTGATGATTTGTTTGACCAGTTACAGTCTGCTACTGTCTTTTCTCGGATTGACCTTCGGTCTGGCTATTTTCAATTGCGGATCCGGGAATCTGATGTGGAGAAGACAGCTTTCAGCACTCATTATGGTCATTATGAATTTTTGGTTATGCCGTTTGGCTTGACTAATGCTCCAGCAGCCTTTATGGACCCAATGCAGCGTGTTTTCCGTCCATATCTGGATCAGTTCGTGGTGATCTTTGTTGATGATATTTTGATTTACTCTACTTCTGAGGAAGATCATGTGCATCACTTGAGGATCGTTCTGCAGACTCTAAGAGATCACGAGCTCTATGCGAAGTTCAGTAAATGTGAATTTTGGCTTCGGGAGATTCATTTTCTTGGCCACGTGATTTCTGGTGACGGAGTAGCAGTAGACCCTGCAAAGATTGAAGCTGTTCTAAATTGACAGAGACCAAGAACTGTGACAGAGATGAGAAGCTTTTTAGGTCTGGCTGGGTATTATCGAAGGTTCATCCAGGATTTTGCAAAGATTACAGCACCAATGACGAGACTGACTCGTAAAGATGTACCTTTTATCTGGTCAGATCAGTGTGAGGATAGCCTTATTGAATTGAAAAGGCTATTGACTTCTTCTCCAGTGTTGATTTTGCGTTCGGCTCGGGTGGATTTGTGGTTTGCACAGATGCTTCTCGAGTAGGTTTGGGTGCAATGCTGATGCAACATGGAAATGTTATTACTTATGTGTCTCAGCAATTGAAACAACATGAAGAAAATTACCCTACGCATGATCTGGAGTTAGCTGCAGTTATTTTTGCCTTAAAGATCTAGAGACATTACTTGTATGGTGAGAAGTTTTAAATTTTTACTGATCATCAGAGTTTACAATATATATTCTCCTAGAAAGATCTGAATCTCAGGCAGCGTCGATGGATGGAGTACATGAAAGATTATGACTTCATTAATGGAAATTGTGGTAAAATGAATGTTGTGGCTTATGCTCTGAGCAGGAAAGCACAAGTCAGTCATATGTTGCTTTATGAATGGAAATTGTGGGAACAGCTTCCGAGAGAGGCGTTTAGCGTGGATATTCCTGCTGATCCGAGGACAGCAGTTTGTGCTAGTTTGGCTTTGGGTTCAGCTTTATATCAGCAGATTAAAGAAGCTCAACAAGCTGATCCTGATTTGGCTCGTGTTATGTCAAGGTTCGATGTTGAATTTGATGACGAGCTGGTTGTCAGTTTCAAGGGCAGAATGTATGTTCCCGTTGATGATTCATTGAGACATGCGATTCTGAGTGAAGCCCATGGATCCCGCTTTGCTATTCACCCAGGCACCACTAAGATGTATCAGAATTTGAAAAAGCAGTTCTGTTGGCCATGTATGAAGAAAGATGTGGCTGTGTTTGTTTCTAAGTGCTTGACTTGTCAGCAAGTTAAAGCCGAACATCAAAAGCCAGGTGGATTACTTCAGCCATTGGAGATTCCAATGTGGAAATGGGATCATGTCACTACAGATTTTGTGGTGGGTTTGCCTCGGACTTCACAGGGTTTTGATGGTATCTGGTTGCTTGTTGACAGATTAACTAAGACTGCCAGATTATTGCCGATAAAAGTCTCTTGGAATGTGCAGAAGTTGGCCGAGCTTTACGTTCAGAAGATAGTGCCACTGCATGGAATTCCTCTTTCACTTGTGTCAGATCGTGATCCACGGTTTACCTCCAACTTCTGGCGCAGTTTTCAGAAAGCTTTGGGCACTGAATTAGCCTTCAGTTCAGCGTATCACCCGCAGTCAGATGGACAGTCGGAAAGAACTATTTAGACTCTGGAAGATATGCTGAGGTCGTGTTGCCTAGATTGGCAAGGTTCGTGGAGTCAACACCTGCCACTTGTTGAATTTGCTTATAATAACAGTTTTCATTCCAGTATTGGTATGGCTCCTTATGAGGCACTATATGGTCGTCCTTGTCGTACTCCCTTGAACTGGTTTGATGTTGTGGACAGACTTTTAACGGGACCTAACATGGTGCAGCAATGTTCTGATGTGGTTCGTCTGATCAGGTAGAGATTGTTGACAGCTTAGAGTCGACAGAAAAGCTATGCAGATCAGTGCAGACGTCCACTGCAGTTTGATCCCGGAGACATGATTTTTGTCAAGGTGTCTCCGATGAAAGGTGTTTCCAGATTTGGGAAGCGTGGAAAGCTTAGTCCGCGTTATGTCGGCCCGTTTCCTATTGTTGAAGCTGTGGGTCAGGTAGCTTATCGATTGCAACTGCCAGCGGCTATGCAAGCTATTCATGATGTGTTCCACGTCTCTCAGCTGAGGAAATATGTATCTGATGCATCCCATGTCCTAGATGGCTCTATTTGGCCCGAAGTGACTGCTGATTTGTCCACGCCAGAGTTTCCTATTAGAATTGAAGACCGTCGTGAGCAACGGTTGAGAAATAAGGTTATCCCTCTGGTAAGAGTCACTTGGCAGCGCCACTCCGGCAATGAGTCTACTTGGGAGCGTGAAGATGAGATGCGTCAGCTTTTTCCTTTCTTATTCCAGTAAGGTATAATTCTGTTTCTCAGTTTCCTCCTTATCCATCATTGTAAATTTCGAGGGCGAAATTTTTGTTAGGAGGGAGGGACTGTGAGGCCCGTGCCTTAGTGGATCTTTGGTGGTTCGGACCTAGAATCTATTCTGGAATTTCTGGCTATTTTCTTGATTTTTAGAATTTTTCTGGTATTTTTCAGATTTAATTAAAATTATTTAAGTTTTTAACGGGGGAAAATAAGGTTTATATATATTATATATATATATATATATATATTAACCCTTTTTTTCTTTTCCCATTTTCCCCACTCCCTCTCTCTCCCCCTCGTCGATCTCCCTCTCGTCCTCTCTTCCCCCCCTCCGATCGCCTCTCCCTCTCTCCTTGGGGATCCAGGCGAAACGGCGGTGGTTCAAGGCGTGGAGCTCGCCGTTGGAATCCTCGCGTCGAGTGGAGCGCGTTGACGCCCACCTTGACATGGTTTGCGGCTCGTGGGAGCGAGACGGAGCGTGGAGGCTCGGTGGTTCCCTTCCCGTGCATGTGGCCTAATCGGCAGTTCCGGCTTGAACGAGGTAGGGGGATGGAATCCCGAGCTCGTTAGGAGCCTTCCCTATAGCTTGTTCTTCTCGTTGAGCTCCTATAGTGTGCATGTGGTGTATTTCTCGTTTATCGTGCTTAGGTTTCGTTCTTCATGTTTAATCCATTGTGAGCATGATAAATGAATGTTTTAGTAGTATATTGTTGTTGTGGGCATGTGGTTTGGCAGGAAAATAGGTTTTCGTCGACTACCCGGCGATTTCGGTCGCCCGGGAGGGAAGTCGGTTTCAAACGTAACCTGTCCGTAATCCAGACGGTGTGACGGTCCTACCAGGAACCGTCACACGCGTAACGGTCCTCATGGGACGCGTTACAGTCCTGTGACGGACCTAAGTAGGTGCGTCACAGGGTGTGTAACGGTCGGACCCACGACCGTTACATTTCTTTTGACTTTGGTTGGCT
Source organism: Amorphophallus konjac (assembly GCA_022559845.1). Classification (NCBI taxonomy): domain Eukaryota; kingdom Viridiplantae; phylum Streptophyta; class Magnoliopsida; order Alismatales; family Araceae; genus Amorphophallus; species Amorphophallus konjac. The sequence continues at coordinate 366,294,510 of CM040122.1, read as the reverse complement.
TGGTTTAGCGGTTGGCCTGACGGCTTGTCGGGCGGCCGTCAGGGCGCCGTAACGTGCCTCCGGGTGCGCGTTACATCCTACTAGGGCGTTAAAAACTGTGGGTTTTGTTTAGCGTCGGGTGGCTCTAACGGCCAGGGGCGGAGGCGTCACAGTCGATGTAACGCACCAACCCCTGACCGTCACACTCTGTGACGCGGTGGCAGCATACCGTCACACCCTTGCTTGTTTCCAAAAGCCGCATGTTCATTCTTTAACGCTTTCCACAATGATTATATGTCATGTTTAAGTTATTTTATGAACTAATAGCATGTTTTTAGACCCCAATAGAGTAGCTTTTCTTTCCTTGCGATGGAGCCACTATGGTAGCCTTAAGGCCTTTGAGTTGCCGACCCGCCTGGGGATGGTGGAGGGGTGTTCCCGTCACACGGTTTGTAAGCTAGTTCCGTGGGCTCCCGGCCAGTTGTAGCGTCCTGCCGAGGGAGAAAACTAGTTAGAGGGCCTGGCTCAGGCGAGAGTCAGTGTGTGCACACGTGGTCGGAGGCTTTGAACTGACACTGACGAGTGTCACTCTGACTAGTCACTTGGTTTGGTACTGTTTACGCGCTCAGCTTGTCGTGTTACAGACTGCGAGTGCTTGAGACGCAGTGTAAGTCGTCAGTGGACGCATCTAGTTTCTACTCCCTGTGGTTGTCCTGATCCCTGTGGCTTGGTTAGTTGAGGCACATTCTATTGGTAGATTTAGTTTTTTTGTCGTTTAGACTTATATGTTGTTGGCATGTATTAGCTGTTATACCTGTTCAGTAGATTTACAGCTTTCAGTTTTATCATGCCATTGCCTGTTCATTTATTTAAAAGCCTGCTCTAATTGCTTTAACTTCGCATGATTGCATGTTTAGCATGAGGTAGGGATCCGCGTGCCCCCTACTGAGTCTGGCTGCGACTCACCCTTCTTCTTTCAGGTGAGCCGCGCCCGTCGTTGTAGATCCTCTAATTTAGAATAATCCACTTAAGAAAAATATCAAAGAAAAGACATGCAATAATCATCAATATGGAGGAAAATATATGCACGAGGTGCAAACATGGAGTTGTGATCGCCAGAGATGCTAGGTCTCAAAAATATAATCAATAAGAACATGGGAGGAATGATCGCGAAAAGTACCTCAAAAGATGCGGGGATGTGAGTGCTTCCTTTCTCTTCAAATCGGCCGACCGATGAAGAGAGTTCTTGCTTTTATTACCCTTGCAAAAAAGAGACACAAACACCACAAAAGAATTGAATTAGAACATGGTGTGTAGCATCAAATTCTTATATAGAAAGGTGAGCATGAAAAGATGTGCAAGACACACCTTGTGGGTGGTGACCCTTAAACCCCTATGCAAAAAGGGTGGGAATATATGATGATGATATGAAAAAGAAAAGGATGTGCAAGAGTGCACTGTGGGGAGTACTCAACATAGTTGAGAAGAAAAATCAATAGGAGATGAATGATGCATGTATGAATATGTGAACCGATGATATTAAAACAAAAGAGGAATAATATAAATAAAACAAAGGGAGCCTGTGCTTTGGCTTGAATGCTCGATGGGGAGGAGTCTCGGTTGGATGAAGAGGTGATCGTAAGAGGAGCTTCTCCTTTAGCCACCAACAGCAACAGCCGTTCCCTGTAAAAAGAAAAAAAAAAACAGAAGAAGAAGGAAAAGCAGCAGAGGGCCGGAAAGAAGGGGATCCAACCTTAACAACAGAGCAGCCGGCCCTATTAAATAGAATTGGAGGAGATAAACATGGGCAAGAGTCCAATAAGGGGGGAGGATAAGAATGGGCAAGAGCCCCAATCAAGGCAGGAGTCTAACGAGGCAAGGACTCTCTGGGGAAAGGGCTGCGAAGCCAGAAGATGAAACACGCCCTTGGTCAGGGCGTCAATTCAAGAATTGACGACCTGTCAAGGGGCGTTAATTCAAAACACGACCTGGCCAAGGGCGTCAACTCCCAGATCAATTTTGGAAATAAATATTTCTTTTATTTGGAAATTCTGAAACACGCCTCCTGGAGAGGCATTAATTGAAACACGCCCCAAAGGAGGGCGTTAATTAACATTTTTCAAAACATTTATTCTTTTTCGAAAATTGGATAATTCCGGGAATTGACGCCCTCATCTCAGGGCGTCCTTTCATCAAGAAACGCCCCAGGTAAGGTCGTGTTTTTAAAACACGCCCTTCACCAGGTCACGAATTTATAAAATAGGTAAAATGGGGAGAAATAGATAAAATGGGGGAGACACGCCCTGGATCAGGCCGCGTTTTAAAAACACGCCCCTCTCCAGGGCGTTAATTTTAAAAAAAAGGGAAAAGGGGAGAAAATCCATGAAAAATAGAAAAAACACTCAAATAAGCTAATTTGAGGGTCAAATGGGGCATTACAAGGCAATATGAGAAATACTCAAAATAATGTCAATTTTGGCGTGTCTACAAGCGGCACACCCCGCTGGGGTGCTCAGCGGCACACCCCCTGGGCTGCTCAGCGGCACACCCCTTTGGGGTCCCAGCGGCACGGCCCTTTGGGCTTCAGCGGCACACCCCCTGGGGGTGGCTCCAGCGGTACACCCCCAAGGGGGAGCCTTCAGCGGTACAACCCCAAGGGGGGGGTCCTCAGCGGTACGCCCCAGGGGGGGGGGCTCCAGCGGCACACCCCCTTGGGTGTTCAGCGGCACACCCCCTGGGCTGCTCAGCGGCACACCCCTGGGTGTTCAGCGGCACGCCCCTATTGGCCCTCAGTGGCACGCCCTGCTGGGCCTTCGATGGCACGCCTTTTTGGTCCACCTACGGCACGCTTGTGCAGCCCGCCAACGGCACAACGTGAAGGCTTTTTCAACGGCGGGGGACGACGTGAAGCCCATGCCCTACATATCCTTGGCGCGCAGTGAGCCGTCCGAGGTGTCAGCCGATCGTTGGGCCACGCAGGCTACTCCACTGACAGCCAGGACAGGGGAGGTCAAACCCCCATGATCACGGGCTAATTCCCACCTTCGACAGTCGTGCTCAAAGCTCCGACTGCAGGGAGTATAAAATGACTCCCGCCTCAACTGGCAAGGGGGACGGGGGGGTCCAAGAGGGAGGCAGAGCAACAGACAAACGGAAGAGACATAGGCAAGAGAGGAAGAGAAGAGAGAAGAGAAGAAGAAGGGTGCCGGCGTGAGTCTCCTCCGACGGCCACCGGGAAGAAGAGAGAGTAAGAGAGAAGGAGGGATGAATGTAATGGGGGGAGGTGTGGGAGAAGAAGGGTGGACGGTCGTCCCCACTTCAGCCCCAACACCTTCCTTTCCATGGTTTTCCTTGCTTTCCTCTTCCATTTCTTTTGCTTTTGGGTTTTCTTTCTGGCCCGTAGCCTTGGCTCGGGTGTGTCCGTCAACGTGTATGTAGGGCCTCGGCCCTTTGCTTCTCATGAATGAAAAATCACCTTCCTTGGGTCTTTCCTACTATATCTGATGATTAACTCCCGCCTTCACCGTGCATGCGGTGTGTTGTCCGTTTTCTCCGTTTCTTCGGTTTCTTTCGAGTCACCGTATCAATGTGATGCCTCCCCTTTGAAGCCTGGTCTTGTGGGTCCTTCACTCAGTTCCAGCAGCCCTTTCTCGGCCTTGAATTCCCCTTCTTTCCCTGAATAGCCTGTAGGTCTCCCAGCCCACACACTTAGCTCTTTTAATCCTCCAGCGGTGCAACTCTTCAGCCCTTGGCCGGCGCACCTTTTGGCCCTCAGCGGCACACCCCGTTGGCCCTTGGCCGGTACGCCCTTCTGGCCCTCAGCGGCACACCCCTATTGGCCCTCAGCGGCACACCCCGTTGCCCTTGGCCGGTACACCCCTTAGGCCCTCAGCGACACACTTTCTGGCCCCCCCAGCGGTACACCTTCCCCTGGTGCCTCAGCGGTACGCCCTCAGCCGCCAACCCCCAGCCCATTCTGCCTAGTACTAGAAGCCCTCCGTTCACGGTTTTCTCTGGGTTTTCGAGGCCCCCATAAAGGTGTTGCTGCCCTCGGGCACCCACCTCCAGTTGTCGGGTTCCGCCACTCCATGTGGGCGCGTTCCCTTTATCTCCCTTACGCCCCGGGTCAAGGGGAGATGCTGCCGAATTTTTGTCAGAAAATAACAACATGCTAAATAAGGAAAAAGGAGGCAACAAACGAACAGAATAATTAATGATGAAGCCTTCCAACTAATCAAGCCACTGTCAGTACCATGATAAGAACCGAACCGATCAACGCCACGACAGGCCGAACTTCCGACTTATGGCAGAGAGGCCGAACAGAACGAAACAAGGGAGAGGTTTATATAAAACTGCATAAAAATTAAAATAAGAAGAAAAGAAAAGCCTTAAAATAAAGAATTGAAGATTGATTGAACCTCCACCATCACGCCCTGATTGGCCCTTCAACGGTGCACTCTAATCATCTTTCAGTGGCATGCTCATCCAATCCCTTCGCCGGCACACTCCTCCCAGCCTTCAGCGGCACGCCTCAAAGCCTCTTCGCCGGTACACTCCTCTAAACCCCTTCGAGCCTCCAGCGGTACACCCTTGTTGCCTCCCAGCGGTACGCCCTCTTAAGCACCCAGCGGCACACCTCTTTCCCTCAGCGGTACGCCCTTGTTGCCTCCCAGCGGTACGCCCTTTGAGCACCCAACGGTACACTCTTTCCTTCAGCGGCACAGCCCACTTCTCCCCTCGTCGGTACACCCAGACTTTGAGTTGAATAGGCTGAAGAATGTACGGACTTCATATTGTAACGTACAAACTTTGTGCTGCAGCGTATAGACTTGGGTAATGTACAGACTTCACGTTGCAACATACAGACTTTGTGCTGCAGCGTATAGACTTGGGCAATGTACAGACTTCACGTTGCAACGTACAGACTTCATGCTGCAGCGTATAGACTTGGGGCTGGCCAATGTACAGACTTCACGTTGCAACGTACAGGCTTTGTGCTGCAGCGTATAGACCTGGGGCTGGCCAATGTACAGACTTCACGTTGCAATGTACAAACTTTGTGCTGCAGTGTATAGACTTGGTGGCCGATGTATAGACTTCATGCTGCAACGTACAGACTTTGTGCTACAATGTACAAACTTTGGGCCGGCCGATGTACAGACTCCGAGCTCCAATGTACAGACTTTGGGCTACAACGTACAGACTTTGAGCTGGAATGTACAGACTTTGAAATGTAATGTGCAGACTTTGAGCTGTCCAATGTACAGACTTCGCGCCAATGTACAGACTTTGAGCTGCAGCCAATAGACAACGTACATGCCTCAAGCTGATCAATGTATAGACTTTGAACCACAGCCAAGGAACAATGTATAGACTTTGAATTACCTCCAAGGGCCGACGTACAGACTTTGTGTACATGCAACTGGCCAGTGTACAGACTTCGTGTGGCGATGATCAGCCACCGCATAGACTCTGAGCTGCTGAGCGTAGCCAGTGCACAGGCTCTGAGCCGATGCACGCAGCCAGTGTATAGACTTTGGACGGAGGGATGTACGGACTTCAGCCCGGCATGCCACCCATTCCCTCCTTCACCGATACACCCCTCAGCCCCTCGCCGGTACACCTCCAGCACCCTTCGCCGGCACACCCTCCTCTCCCTTCACCGGCACACCTTGGGACGCCCTCAGTGGTACGCCCCTCCATGTCCCTGGCCGGTACACTCCTCAGCGGCCCTCTCTCTCTGGAAAAGACATACACATAACATGTAATGATGACATTAGCGAATAAATTAATAAAAATCATAACGATTAAAGAAATTCGAGTGTATATAGGAAACAAGCAAAAAATGTGTGATAGTGATAAAAAAGAAAGGGGGGAGAAAATAATAATAATAATAACAAAAAGGGGAAACCATCCGGGACAAATGCATAAAGAAATAACAAGCAGCAGAGGAAAGATAGGAGCATATAATTAAGAAAATCCCAGATAAGAGATCCTAAGGCCCACATTACAGCCCCATCTCTCTCCGTGACCCGACACGAAAGGGGACAATAATGCCGCCTTCGCAGACCGGGCCCGAGTCTTGGGATTCGTCCTGACATGACCGTGCCCCGACCCAGTCTTGGGCTGACATTCTAATCAGATCGGATTCATTTATCGCCCCAGTTTTTCGTCACGTTTCCATCACGGACCCGTGTCCGAATATGAAAAGGTCCACGAGTGACCGACATGGCCAGTGGCTCGCATCCTAATGCGTACTTTGGTGTGATTTTCTCCTGTCTCTTTCTCACGCAATTAGTATTATTCTTTTCGGCCGCAGGGCCCCTAATTTCAGCAATTAATCAAGGGTATTCCCTCGTATGGGGGATGTAAATGACGTCGTGACCATGATGGCGCGACGGGATTCAGTCCCGACACGAACTACACAATCGTCTGACGAAGTCAGATCGAGCGCACCATGGACTCTTCGGAGCCCGAATAAATCGTCACTTCGGTGACTGGCACGCCCATGCACTTAATAGACGAAACCACCTGAACCAGCGAATTAAAGTGCGTCCACAGTTCTGGCACGCCCGGTGGGACGGGTGGACCCTTCATCTCTTTGCCGAAATTAGGGGCCCCGCGGCCCCCTTCTTGTAATACTAATTGCGTTATTTTCTCAAATGCAGGAGAGAGAATTACATCATGGTGCCAACCATGGCTGTCACTTGCGGCCCTCAGCCCGTCGAGAACCACGTCCGAGGTGGCTACCTGGCAGTCCCACTCAGCTTCGGGAGCTTCCCTCCCACCGTAGGCTTCCCCAACTTCTTGGGGGTGGCCTTTGTCGACATTCTTGAGGTGAAGGCGCCCGAGGAGTCCCAGATCAACGCTCCCGCTCCGGGGGCCGTCGAAGCTGCTGTCGGCCGAGCTACGGCCAAGAACAACAACAGCGTCCCCACAACGACGCTGAGCTGCAACGTGCACCACGTGCACCAAACTACCGGCCCTTCCCACCAAGGGTCAGCATCCCACCGAAGAAGGCTTCGGAGGAACAACACCGGCGCCGGCTCGGGGTGCCGCTCGTCCAACTCCGGAAAGTCCATGACTGTTGGGGCCCTCCGAGTCCGTCTGGACGGGCAGAGGTCCCAAGTGACACCGGACCGTATCGTCCCGACCGTCCCAGTCCGCAACTCTTTTCAAGGACTGGAGAAGCTGAAAGAGAGGGCCACGCCCGCAACCCCAGCTGCGGCATAGAAAAAGGCGCCGGCTCACAGGCCGGCCAAACTGAAGCAAGTCTGGGTACCCAAGGAGGCCCAGCCCACTGCACCCGCCCAGGCAGGGCCCAGTACTTCCCGCCCGAGGAGGGCCCGACGAGACGGCAGGGTCGAGGTGATGACCCCAACTCTCCGACCGGCACCCGTCATCCCGGTGCCGTCCGAGAATATCCACCGCCGTCCCCGAGGGCGCCGACACAATGCTGCCCGCCCAGCACTCAGGGCCTATTCTCCCCCTGCCACTATCATCGACATGCAACCGCAGGCTGCTCTCCCTGACCAAGAGTGGGAAGGGATCGAGCAGGCTATGAGGAATTACCTCCGAGGCCCGGGTAGCACCCCCGCCGGCCGCCAGAGACTGCTGGGGGCAATGGCCTACGCTTTCCCAGAAGAAGGAGCCCGACCCGCACCCAGCGCGGAGTCGAGGAATCGCTCGGAGGAGCCGCGCCAGTCCCCTGTACGGGAGGAAGCGCCGCCCCGACGATCGGTCTTCGACAGGCTGGTGTTCCCAGGAAGATCGTCCAGGAGGGAGACAAAGAGAAGCAAGAACAAGAGATGGCAAACATTCACCTGCAACATGGCAGGAGTTCACGGTCGGTACGGGGCCTTGCCCACCGATCCGGAAGAAGTGGCCAGAATCGCCGTCAGGCCGGGACCCCTCACCAGAAGAGGGAGAGCGGCAGGCGGCGTGGCACCCACAGGCGCCGAAGGGACCTTACCTGAAGAGCCCCTCTCGGCACTCACGGCCAATGTGGTCACCACCGGCGACACGAGTGGCGGACCCTCGACATCATCCGAGGACGCCCCGGCCGAGGAGACAGGGGGCATGCCCAGCCTCCCCGCGGTTGACCCGGCAATGCTGCTCATGATGCAGCGGTTCCAGCAGGAAATTGAATCACTTAAAAAGCAATTGAATGAGCGGAACACACCGCCCCCGATGTCCTGGCAGACCGAGGTTATACCCGAAGTACCCAGGGACAGGGGGCAGTCTTCAGAAGCAGCCCTCCCAGCAGCCCTCAGTCCTCTCGGGGGCGTGTCACTGCAGTAGGCACACTGCCCCGCACCAGCCCCGCCACAGGCCTCACCTTCCCAAGGGTCCCTCATGGCCCCCCAGGCGACCGTGCTGGCCACCCCGAGCGCGCAGCCCGCTCATTTTTATCCGAGTCCGGTCGACCCAGCAACGGTTAGCCGGTTGATGCTGGAACAGATGATAGACATGAAACTGGCCAAGAGAGGTGACGGGGATCAGACGCCGTTCGACGTCTATAGGGTGCCCTACCCGGCTCACTATGCTGCGAAGAAGTTGCCGGTCGGCGTCACCAAGCCACCCAAGTTCGAAAAGTTCAATGGGCAAGGGTCCCCCAGGGAGCACATCGCTTATTATGTGAATGTCATGGGGGACTTGGCTGCTGATGAGGCCTACCTCCTGAAGTTCTTCGGCTCGACACTCACCGGGCTTGCCTTTGAGTGGTACTCCGGCCTGCCACCCGGGTCTGTCGCCGACTGGCCCGACATGCAAAAGAAGTTCAAAGAGAGATTTTATGTTGCGGAGCGGGAGGTCACCGTGGCAGAACTTTACGCCACAAGACAGAAGAATGACGAGTCGGCCCTCGACTATATCAAGAGATGGAGGAACCTCAGCATGAGGTGCAGGCATCCCCCACACCAGGAGGATGCGGTGCAGATCTGCAAACAGAACTTGAAGAAAGAAATCCTGGAAAGAATGATCGGCGCCGAGGTCAAGACATTTGACCGCCTGAATAACGTGGTAGCAGAGATCGAGGCATTTTTGGCCCGATACTCCTCCACCCCGGCCATGTCAAGCCAAAGAGCCAGGCAGGCCGAGAAGAAGCCGGCTCCCCCTGAGGTGCACACATTAGATTTCCAGGCTTTTGAAAAACAGAAAGAGAAAGCCAAGGGGGCTGCCGACCTTCCTCCGCCCAGAGCCGCAGAACGGCGGGAGGGCCCCTCACTAAGGGAGAAGATGAGGAATAAGCTGTATTCCTTTGCCCGGGACAAGTCTAAGCTTCTGTTCGAATGGGCAACCAGCTACAACAAAATTACACTGCCAGAACCGAAAAGGCCCGGCGACCTAAAGAAAAAGGACGACCTGCGCTTCTGCCTGTACCACCGAGTGCTCGGGCATACCATTGAAGACTGCTATGTCTTCAAGGATGTTATTGAGTCCTTGATCAAGAATGGGGAGCTGGACATGGGGGAGCATAGAGTAGACCCCCCGCAACCGCATGAGTTGCCCAGCATAACCTCCAATGTCAACATGGTCTCGCTATACCAGGAGTTGCCTGAGGAGTGGGCGGAGGCCTGCGCCCGCGCCACTTATGAGACCTCTATCATGACCCCGGCTCAGGATCAAGGAGGTTGGCAGACTGCAACTAGAAAGAATAGAAGAGCACACGTCCCTCGACCCAGCTCCGGAGTTCGTCTGAGGGACGCGACACCCCTGCCTGCACCGCCCCCAGCAAGCCCAGTTCGCCACAACACGGCCCCTCGGCTGGTCATGAGGCGGCCCACTCATAACAAAAAGAGCTCTGTCCCGCTGCGGATGCGTCAGACGACCAGTCCGGCGGTCCAAAGACTCCAGGCTATTATTGATGGGCTCGAAGATTATGAGCAGCCCGAAATCCAGCCCGTGGAGCTGAAGGAGTATGTCCCATGGGGAGAGTTCAAATCACTCGAACTGGCTCTAGGGGCAGAAGCTGAAGCAGAGAAAGAGCCTCCCCTGTGGGCTGAACTTCCCCAAGAGCAGCCATCCGCCGCAGCAGGAAAGAAGAAGAAGAAGAGAAGACCCAGGGGCAAGAAGAAGAAGGAGGTCGTCGTCGCCTGCAACACCCTCTCGGCTTTATTCGACACTGCCCTTTCCCTAGAGGAAACAGAAGAAGAGCCACCCCATGAGCCGCCGGAGGTGAATCAAGCTGAAGTCTCCACTTCCCAACATGCCACCAGGTCGGGAAGGAAGTGGGGGCGCCCTCCTCAGGATAACCTCAACATCATGCTCAGGGAGGAACAACCATACCAGGTTCCCGACCCTGAGGTCCGAGGCACCGAGATCCCTCCTCCGGCGGGTCTCTACCCCGTAGGGGCTAGGAGCCGAGGCACCCCTTCATTCGCCAAATTCCTGTTAGCCCGAGCAGGCGGGAAGGCGCGCTCCCAGGGGTCTCCTTCGACCGAAAAAGTAAGCAGCTCTCAAGCTCTACCGGCGGCAACTCTTCCTCAGCCAGAAGCGGACAACAGTGATATCCCAAACCTCGCTGAATTCATGCGGGGGGCGGAGGAAGCCCAGCAGGCCCCGCCGGCTCAGCAGGCTGCAACAGAGCCCACAAAGCTGGCATCCTCTGACCTGACACCCCGGCTCCAGGGTGGGGGCAGGCGCAGCAAGCCCGAAGAGATGAAATTACTCAAGGTGCGGGCTGCCGACCGAATAGTCAGACACCTCAAGAAGATCCCGACCCGGTTTACCGTGTGGGAGATGCTGTCTTTGGACGAAGAAACACGGCAAGCCATCATTGCCGCACTCCAGACGCCAGCGCACCTTGAAGCTTGCCTGGCAGAAACCTCACCTGAAGTAGCTGTGGCTTTCACAGAAGATGACATGCTCCTGCCGACCTGCAGCCATAACAGGCCCCTCTACATGAAAGGACAGCTGAACGGCCAGCCCATCAACAGGGTCCTGATCGACCCGGGGGCAGCAGTGAATATACTCCCATACCGGGTGTACCAAAAGCATTATTTTGATGTACACCTGGTTGAGGTCCGAAATGTCAAGATTGCTGGTTTTAACCAGAAATGTGAGGTGCCCATGGGGGTCACAGAGTTCAGCCTGACCTTTGATGACTTCACCACCAAGGTCCAGTTCCACATCATCAACTCCAACACCTCCTATAAGGCGTTGCTTGGCCGGCCCTGGCTACACCAGAACAGAGTGGTGCCCTCCACCCTGCATCAATGCATCAAGTACCCCTGTGAAGGGAAGGAAGTCAGAATCTTCGCCGACCTCCACCCGTTCGAGGTGTTCGAGTGTCACTTGTCAGATGCCAATCTATATCTAGAGAAGGCGAAGCAGGCCCCCCAAGCCGCCCAAGACAAAGGGAAGAAGAAAGTGGAGTCGGGCAGTTGGTTTCCTCCGCCGCCCCCAGGTTATGTGGCTCCCCCATATGTACCATTCATTGCACAAGAGGGGGGGGGGTATTTAAGGGAGCCCCTCTCCCTATCTACTCTACACCGGGGATGCCTTGCCTCGAAGACCTGCTGGAGGATGTCAAAGTCCCGCCAGGGATCATCAAGCCCATTACAGAGATTGACTGTCAAGCGGCCGAGCGGCTGAGGACCTTTGAAGTGCCTAACCCGGAGGGGCCATCCACTATCTTTTATGTTGCCGGGGAAAAGCCAGTCATGGAAGACGATGATTGCCGGTTTCCTGATGAGTTGCATGACTCGCACGTCCCCATTGTGGGACTCCCCCATATGACCAACCAGGCAGCCAGAATGGTCAGAAAGCAAAAGATTCCCCCCTATCAACCCTCCAGCCGGAAGGAAATGTTCGAAAGAATGTGGAACCCACCAAACCTGGATCGGCGGTTGCTGCAAATCACCAAGCACCCCGGTCTGGGCTTTTCACCAGAAGATTATTACGAAACTGATGTGATATCGGTTTCGGCCTTATCCGGCGACGACCCCGCGGAAGCTGTAGATTTGCGGGAAGCCAACCAAGAAGTATATCCCAGGCCTCCGGCTGAGGAGGCACAAGACGAAGAAGTATTCCTTTGGAACCCTCTCCGCCGCTGCTGCACGGGGAAAACCCCCTCTCTCTCCGACAGACTAGCCTCGCAAGAGCACACCGCCGAGGCGCCCTCACTTCGGCCTGCTGGCGAAGCAAGAAGCAGAAGCATGGGTCATGCCCCAAATTCCCCTCGACATGACCCCGTCATGTACGCCTTGTACCATAAGCAGCAACGGGAGATCGAGATGTTAAAAGCACGGCTGGCTGAGTTGACCTCGCTAGTTGCCGACCTCATCCAGGGTTCTCTCCGCCCGTGGGGTGGCTACATGTCTCGACCCCGAGACACCAGTCCCGATGTCCCCGTCTGGTCAAGAAGGGAGACAAGAGACACGGCAAGCCCATTAACCGGGCGGCCAACCAGGCAAGGCCTGACACTCCAAGAGAAGCTGCAAAAGCCCTACTCTTTCCCAAGAGAGAAGACTCGGGGTATTTTTGACTGGGCCTGCCATTACGGCAAGGTCTCCCTCCCACGGTCCAAGAGGCCGCAGGACACCCGAAGAAGTGGGGATCCACTGTTTTGTCCCTACCACCAGATATTGGGCCACGCCATCGAAGACTGCTATGTCTTCAAGGACATTGCTCAAAACCTCATCGACAGGGACGAGCTCAGAATGGGAGACTATGTGGTAGCCCCACCACGCCCGCACGTGGCGGACAGCCCCGGAAGGGGAGCCTATACACTATCCATCCAGTACCAGGCGCCCGAAGATGCGGCTGCCCCGGCCCCCGCCAGAGCTGTCTATGATGAGTACACAGAAGACTCCGAGGTGGCCCTGTGCCTTTCTGCACCAGCGGACCCCGCGGACCCGGCAGCTACGGTCCACGAGGAAGGCGCGACAGATGCAGCCCCCGCGCCCCTTCATGAGGAACAAGAAGAGGGGGATGGCGTCCTCGAGCCCGAAGATAATGAAGACCAAGACTTCGTCGATTTGTCACCAGCCTCGCCGGAAATTGAAAATCGCGGCCAGGCCACAGTCGACGAATTGATTGAGATCAACCTTGGCACAGAAGGTGACCCCAGGCCGACCTTTCTGAGTGCTCTTATGCCCCTACAGGAGAGAGAACAATACACAAAGTTGCTGCAAGAATTCTGGGATTGCTTTGCCTGGAATTATAAAGAAATGCCTGGGCTCAGCCCCGAGGTGACTCAGCACATCTTGGCCATTGATCCCACAGTGGAACCAGTGAAGCAGTCTCCTCGGCGTATGAGGCCGGAATTGATCAGCCAGATCTGCAAGGAGGTCGACAAGCTCATAGATGTCGGCTTCGTGGCGGAGAACCAATACACCACTTGGTTGGCCAACATTGTACCAGTAAAGAAAAAGAATGGACAGATCAGGATTTGCGTGGATTTCCGCGACCTGAACAAAGCCTGCCCAAAAGATGACTTTCCGGTGCCTATCACCGAAGTGATGATTGATGCAACCACTGGCCACGAGGCCTTGTCCTTTATGGATGGATCGTCCGGCTATAACCAAATTTGGATAGCCGACCATGACCGCATTCACACGGCTTTCAGGTCGCCCAAGGGGATATTCTACTACAAGAGGATGCCCTTCGGTCTCAAGAATGCCGGTGCTACATATCAGCGGGCAATGACCAAGATCTTCGACGAGCTGCTATATAGCAAGGTCGAATGCTACATTGATGATCTAGTTGTCAAGACTAAGAAGAGAGCTGAACATCTGAGCGACCTCAGGGTCGTCTTTCAAAGGCTCCGACTGTATGGGTTGAAGATGAACCCTATGAAGTGCGCATTTGGCGTGTCCAGTGGTAAGTTCCTCGGCTTTATTGTCCGGCACAGAGGGATCGAGATTGACCCCTTCAAAATAAAAGCCATCCAGGAGTTGCCCCCTCCGAAGAGTCTGGGAGAGCTGAGGTCCCTACATGGCCGTCTAGCCTATATCCGCAGGTTTATCTCCAACCTGTCGGGGCGTTGCCAACCCTTTCACAGACTGATGATGAAGAACGCACCCTTCAGCTGGGGTCACGAATGCCAGCGCGCGTTCGACCAGCTAAAAGAGTACCTGAAGACCCCGCCCGTCCTGGGGGCACCTGTCAAAGACAGACCGCTTGTTCTCTACATAGCAGCTACCGAATATTCACTGGGGGCAATGCTCGCCCAGAATAATGATGAGGGAAAGGAGCAGGCGCTCTACTACCTCAGCCGGAGATTGGTGGGAGCGGAGGCCAAATACACTCCGATAGAGAAAGTCTATCTTGCTTTGGTCTTCGCAGTCAAGAAGATGAGGCATTACATGCTGTCCCATGAAGTAAGCCTAATATCCAGAGCTGACCCTATCAAGCACATCCTCCTCCAGCCTGTCCCGAAGGGGCGCCTTGGCAAGTGGGCCGTGCTGCTCATGGAGTTTGATATCACCTACGTGCCGCAGAAGGCCGTTAAGGGACAAGCCGTCGCGGATTTCTTCGCAGCACGCCCCGTGCCCGAAGGCTCCCCGTTGGCCACCGAGCTACCCGAAGATGAGACACTGGAGGTGGATCATGTCCAACAAGCTATCTGGCAGCTATACTTTGACGGGGCTTCGAGAACAGAAGCGACCGCGTCCGGACACGCCAAGGTACGGGCCGGAGCCGGCATCGTCCTCAAATCGCCAGACGGAGAAGTGATGCACACTTCCTGCTGCATTACTAAGCCCTGCACAAATAATGAAGCAGAGTATGAAGCTCTGATCATCGGCCTTCAGGTGGCCCTCCAAATGGAGATCAAAATGCTCCAAGTATTCGGCGACTCGCTGCTGGTCGTCAAGCAGGTCCAGGGACAGTTTGATGTCCAAAAACCTGAGTTGCTCCCTTATCACACTAAGGCGAAGAGACTCATGGAGCGGTTCTACCTTCTTGAGATAGTCCATGTCGCCAGAGGGGAGAATGCACAAGCCGACGCCCTGGCAAAACTGGCAAGCTCACTGGCAGTGCCTCCAGATGGATCTCTCAGTATCCAAGTAATAAATCAGCACCAGATGCCCAGCATGATAGAAGAGGAACCAGAAGAAGAAGAGCTAGAAGTCACCACAGCAGAAGCCGTCGGCCTACCCGACTGGAGAGACCCCCTGATGCAGTGGTTCAAGTACCAGCAGCTGCCCAAGCAGAGAGAAGAGAAGATCAGGCTGATCAGAATTAAGGACTCTTATGAGCTCCGAAGTGGAATATTATTCCGAATGGTGGCCGACGCCAAGCAGAAATTACTCCTCCGATGCTTGTCCATTGGAGAAGCCTGGAGGGTCATGAAGGAGGTCCACGCCGGGACAGCTGGCGCACACCAGGCCGGGCCGAAAATGAAGATTGAAATAAAGAAGCTTGGATATTATTGGCCTGCGATGTTCGACGACTGCTGCAAATATGCTAAGTCGTGTCAGAAATGTCAGGAGCATGCCACCATACCCAGGAGGCCCCCCGTGCAATTGCACCCAACGGCGCCCAGTTGGCCGTTTGCCCAATGGGGAACAGATGTTGTGGGTCCCTTACCTGCGTCTTCCACGGGTTGCAAGTACATTCTGGCGGCAATCGACTACTTCTCCCGCTGGGCAGAGGCTGTCGCCTTGCGGGAGGTCACCGGAGAGATCGTGGTCAGGTTTGTCCGCCGTAATATCATATTCCGGTTTGGCGCCCCCGACCGAGTTGTGTCAGACAACGGCAGCCACTTCCGCAACCAGAAGGTCTACCGGCTGGCAGAAAAATATAAAATTGATTGGAGGACATCGACTCCTTACAACCCACAGGCTAATGGGCTGGCCGAAGTTTTTAATAAGACACTTTGTACTCTCCTGGCCAAGACGGTCAGCTCTAACAAAAGGGACTGGGAAGAAAGAATGTACGAGGCGCTTTGGGCGTACCGAACTGTATACAAGACTCCAACAGGCTGCTCGCCCTTTTCTCTCGTATATGGCTCGGAGGTAATTGTCCCCGTTGAACTGGAGATACCGTCCCTCAGGGTTGCCATTCAGCATGGCCTTGTCCTTGAAGGGCAAACCAACGTTGACCGAAGGCTTGATGAACTCTCCAGTCTAGAAGGAAAGCGGCTCCAGGCCCAACAGAACATTCAGATCTACCAGGCCCGGATTGCACGCGCCTTTGACAAGCTTGTCAAGGAACGCGAATTCAAAAAGGGCGACCTCGTCATGGTCAAGAGAAGAGACCTCATGGCTGCCAACCCTAAGGGTAAGCTGAATGAGAACTGGCTCGGACCCTACGTAGTCCAAAAAGTCTACGAAGGTGGGGCCTATGTAATTGTCAACCATCGCGGGGAAGTTCAGTTCCCGCCTCTTAATGGAAGGCACTTGAGACTGTACCACGCTCCGGCGCCCCCGTTCAATCAATAATATAACCCTCCGCCCTATTTTGGGCGGATTTGCGTGATTGATGTCCAAACAACTTGACCACTATCCATGTTTTCAAAAAAAAAGCGAGAAAAAAGGGGAAGAGGAAGGTAAAAAAAAGAGAGAGAAAAAAAGAGAGAAAAAGAGAGAGAAAAAAGGAGAAAAGAGAGAAAAAAGAAAAAAAGGAAGAAGAGAAGAGAGAAAAAAAAGAAGAGAAGAAGAGGAAAAGAAAAAAAAGAGAAAAAAAAGGAGAAAGAAAGAGGAGAAAAAGAAAAAAGAAGAGAAGAGAGAAAGAAAAAAAAAGAAGTAAAAAAAAGAAAAAAAGGAAAAAGAAGAGAGAGAAAAGATGCAAGAGCAAGGGAAGAGTGGAAGCCGAGAAAGGGCGAACTCCTCCCATTTCTAGCCGTCGTCCCGTAGCCACGGAAGTACTAAAAGAAATTTCTAGACAAACTCTTCTCTCCGTCCCCCCGTCCCCCGGGCGGTGAGTACCCCTTTGGCTCGGACCTCCCGTCCGGGTCATTGACTAAACAAACTCTTCTCTCCGTCCTCCCGGGCGGTGAGTACCCCTTTGGCTCGGACCTCCCGTCCGGGTCATTGACTAAACAAACCCTTCTCTCCGTCCTCCCCGGGCGGTGAGTACCCCTTTGGCTCGGACCTCCCGTCCGGGTCATTGACTAAACAAACTCTTCTCTCCGTCCTCCCCGGGCGGTCAGTACCCCTTTGGCTCGGACCTCCCGTCCGGGTCATTAACCAAACAAACTCTTCTCTCCGTCCCCTCTGGACGACGAGAAATCCGGTCTCTGACCGAGGCCCCCCGCTTGAGGCCAGCACGCGCTTCCAATATTGCGGCGAAACTAGGGAGTCGCCCGTTCGGTATGGTGGAGTGGTCCCCTCGTCCTCCCCCTGGGAAGGCGAGCACTCTCCTGTGCCCTGACATGGGTTCCTGCCTGGTTCTCCCAAAGCGAATCCTCGCGAAGATTCACACCCTGCCAATGTGTCTCAGCACAAAAAAGAGGAGGGGAGGGAAGAGGAAGAGGAAAACAATATACACAGAAGAGAAAAAGGGGAAGAGAGGTCCCTCTGGGATGAATGCATACACGAAGAACACGTGAAACTGTAACTGTTCTGTTCTATTTAAAGAAGGATCAGATTACATATGCTTCGGGGCATACCCCTGTGTTACAAAAAGGAGAAAGCTAAGGGAGGCGACGCTCGGTCGACACCCCTGAAGATGTCCTCGAGGGGGAGGATCCCGACGTAAGGGAAGTTCGTCATATCACGTAACCGGCCCCTCAATTCCTCGAGACGGGCGAGTTCAGCTTCCGCGGACACCGTTTCAACTTGGGCGACGGCGAGAGCTTCGCTCTCACTCTCGACCACCTTCTCAGCCTCGGTAAGATCAACCCTAGCCGCAGCAAGGTAGCCCTCTAGCTTCTTGATCCGACTCTTGAGGGAGCGGACGCTGCCCTGGCCTTTCTCCAAGGCCTTCCCATGGCGCTCTTCATCATGGCGTCGTGCCTCCAAGACCTGTAAATACTCGTCCGCTTGGGCGTCTAGCGCGGCGCGCGCGTCGGGAGCCTGGGTCTCGAGAAACTCGCGGCGCTTGATATACTTTAATAGCAGCAAGACTCGTCGCGACCATTCCCCCAGTGGACAGCCCAGCACTTGTAACGCCCCGGTCAGTTGCGTCACTATGGTATGTACCTCCCGGTATGATAAGGAAAGATCGGCAAAGAACATCGTCCGCAGCGTTACCAGCATTTGATGGACTGGCGCCTCTGACGAGGTGTGACTGACCGAAGGCATGGCTGGGGGAGTAAATTCCACGGTGCTGTCCACCTCCGCCCACAAATCGGCGTTCACCGCGGCCGAAGAAGATGGAAGAGCAAGAGTCAAGACGCCTGGCCGGCGTGGCTCGACAGAAGATTCCTGGCCAACCACTGCTAAGGAAATGGCCAAGTTCATCGCCGAAGCACTTGTTTCCGCCATCACTCGGTGTTCTCCTGCCTCCTCTGCCTCTGCTTGGTTTGCTTCTGCCACTGCCTCAATGGGCAGGGGTGCCGGTACGGCTGCTTCGGCTGAAGGAGGGGCTTCGAGTAAAGCCGGACCCGACGCCATCACCCACGGACTTTTCTCTCGCATCTGGGGCCCCTCCAGATGTGCACGGAGCCCCGCGAATATTTGTCTCAAGAGAGGGTCCTCCATCTGGGCCGGCAGCCTCGGAAGAGGTGGAAGTGGAACCAGCAGGTGAGGGACGCCTCCCGCCTGCACGAGCACGGCAAGAGTCTCCACCTCCGGAACAGATGCCAGAGGCGGTCCCCCTGCTGGTGGCTGACCGGTAATCGGCCTCCGCTTGGCGATCGCCTTGCGAGAGCGGCCAGGCGTCCTCCCGGTCGTCGGCGCCACCTGCCCACATGAAATACGGTTAGCCGCCCGTCGCCGGGAATAAATTACGCAAGGACGAGAAGTGAGAAGAGCCATAAAGCCCCGCTTACCTCGGCCACCGTGAAGGCGCGGCCTTCGGGCGCAATCTCTCCTTCCTCCAGAGGCTCGTCCGCCGCTTCAGAAACACTTAAAGTCCCTGCGGCCGACTCTTGCTGAAGAGCCTCGAATAGAAGGGCTAGTTTGCCCGAGCCCACATCGACCCCCACCTGACGGTCGATCGGCGCAACTGGGGTACCCTTTTCCACAGCCTCCGGCAAGTTAAGCCCCTGAAACCCGGAATTGACAAGAAAAGATCATTAGGTAACCACGAAGGAGAGGAAGGAGCCGGCCCAAGCAAGCTCACACTTACAGCAGTCTTCCCCACAAAGCTCGGGGAGCCAGCAAGTAAGGGGGCCCTGAAGACCGGCTCGGGCGGCTCCGATGCCCCGGACACGCCCTCGTCAGGAGCCGCTTCATCGGAGGAGTAATTGTAGTCTACCTCTTCGCCCGACGATGACTCGACCGCCGCAGGCTCTCCCCTTGCCGGCAAAGGGGCCTCCACTTCGAGGTCAATGGCCGGCGCACCCTCCCTCGGGCTAGATGAGGCCGGTACGCCGGACTTCAGCCTCCTCCTCACATATAGACGCGTCGTCGGGAGTTGCACGCGGGGCCCGAATAGTCCAGCGACTGCCTCTGCTGTGCCTGTCACGAAGAAGAAAAGGTGGATTACATCAAATCCAGTCGGCTCCCAAAGAACAAAGAAGTCGTTTAGGCCGACAAAGATAAATACCCTCTTCGGCTCCTACAGCGCGGGGTGACCCACGGGCTTCCCCGACAGGCAAGGCCTTCTCGGGAGTCGCAGCCGTACCCCCGCCCGGGATCCGCACGGGCGCCGGTTCCTCCGTGCCGCCTGTAAGAAAGAAACGCATTGTCGCTGTGCGCGCATCCAAGGATGGCCCAGGAGGCAAATCAATCCCGGGTGACGTCGGCGACCGTTGAACCCTGCCGACGTGGTGACTCGGCTCGGTCAGAGTGACCTCGAATTCTTCAAAGGACAGAATGAGGGGCGCCGAAGGGGCTATCCCCGGGGCCGGGGATTCCTCGGCCCGCCTTCGCTTCGTTGCTTGCCGCCCGGCCGCCTTGGCAGCAGCCAACGCCTTTTTAACAGGCGACTTGGCTTGGGACCTTCCCTTGGCCTGCAGTAAGGGAGCCGGAGCCGCCGCCGAAGTCGCCTTCGCTATGACCGCGGTTTCACCCATGTCAGGGGCGGGCGCGGGAACTGGCTCCCCCGCGTCAGGAACAGGTGTGGGCACGGGCTCTTCCACAGGGGCTGAGACAAAAGAAATATTCAGGTGTCAGGGCTTTGCTCCAAAATGAAAATACAAAAAAGGAGAAAGACTTAAAAGACATGCTGATGGTCGAAGGTACTGACCGGCAGGTTGGCTCGGCTCGGGGCGGGCAACTTCAAACTCTTCAAAAGATGGGACCCGTGGCGCCGGAGGAATGGCAGTCGGGGCCTTGGCCGCCTCTGTTTTTCTCCGCTTCGTGTCCCGCTGCTTAGCCGCCTTCGCGGCATCCACTGCCTTCTTCACAGGCGATTTTGCCCGGGGCCTCTTCGCTGCCTTGGGCAGAGGAGCCGTAGTCGGAGTCGGCAGTGCGGCTTCAAAGTAGGCGGGCTTCTGGACGAATCGAAGAAGATTGCGGTATGTCGCCATCTGGGTGCTATCGGGATGGTCTGGTAGAAGAATAAATACATATACACACATGGTTAGCACCCGATAAATCTGCCAAGGACACGACCACGAGAATAAAAGAAGTGGGAAAGGTTAAATACCGTGAGGACCGGTGTACAACCGAAGTGTTATCGGCCAGTAGCTCAGGGACGGCTCCTTGTCCCGACGCGCCGCCTCTCGGACCAGCCAGCATACGTCCTCGACCTTCTGGCACCGGTCTGTGAGGCTACCCAGATCTGCGTGCTTCTTCGAGGAGAGGTGGCAGAAAAGATTGAAGTGGTCTATGCCCCACCCGTCGGCATAATAATACGGATGTGCAGGCGCTTGCCCAGGATGGCGGCCGTCTGATCTTCGATCTTCAGCCCATTCACCCGCAGCAGAACATACAGCCATGTGGTGTCCTTATAATTCTCGGGCTTCCTCTCCTCCCGCCTCATAAATGTGCGGTATGGGCAGATCAGGTCCCTCTCTGGACGCCAGCTCTTTGCGGGGGTGCCCTCCTCCTCCATGGGGAGCGGGTAATTAATGAGCTCCAGACGATCACTCCCTATCCGGCAAAGATCCCGCAATGTCTTCTTATAGTCGTCCTTCGCCACCGGAGGCAACTCCACTTTCGGCGTCGGCCTCGCGTCCCGGGCTTCCCGACGAGCAGCCATATATGCCGCTACCTCTTTCTCCTGCTTGTTCTTGAGCCGAAGAAGATGATCTGGCTCGATGTCAAGCACCGGCACCGCCTGTCTGACTGAGGAACCTCCTCTCAGCCCCATCCCAGCAGTCGGTCTTATGCAACCGATAGAAGGCCGTCCGGGCGTTCCACCACTTTATGTAGTCTTGGGTCACTCGGGGAATGCGACCCGGGGCCGGCACCCTGAAAGAGGCAGTGTCCGCCCGGTGGAAAAAGTCCCACCAGCTCTTAGCATGTTCAGCAACTGAACTTCCCCGGATGTTCCGCGAAGGCAGGCCGAACTGTGCATGATAAACAGGGATATGCTGGTCATACCCGAAGTTGCGACCAAACCGGAAGGGATAATACGGTTCCAGCAGCACATTATCCCCCTTCCTGAACACCAACACGCTTGGGCGAATGGATAGCGCCCAGTCCCTCAGCTCCGGTTCCAGCAGCGGGCGGACCACATTCTCTTGGCTGATGGGGTGGACGTACTTCTCCACCTGATCGTCCTTGCACTCCCTCTTATTGTTCACCAGAGGGCTAGAGTGCGCGGCCAACGTCCAGAAATGAATAGTGCCAGCCGCATCCCGGGGAACCGTTGTCAACCGGCCCCGAATATCAAACATCCGCATGGAGGTAGAAGCTGGCTCTGCACTGGCAAACTCCAGCATCCTCGGCATTAGTCCCCAATCCTGGAGAGCTCGCGGGGCGAACTCGGGGAACAACGAGCAAACCCACGCGTTGAAGAAATGTAGTGGGCACACATACCGGGCCTGCCTCGAAACTGATGGGTGCTGATGTCTCCCAGGGCCTTGTAAATCAAGCAGAGGGTCGCCGGGCACAAGGAAAGCTTGACGCCCCACGCCATCTGACATGCTGGGTAGATGGCGTCTGGCCGAATAACCGTCTCATCCCCGTACGGCATGGCAAACGAACATAGCCAGTACGTGAGATAGGCGGCGCAGTGAGTTAGCGGGTCGACACCCATCGGATTAGGCCCGCTCCGACGCCCCTTGGAGGGGATCTTCACATCAAGCTTGGGCTTCGCACGCTTCTTGCGAGCAACAGCGGTGCCGACACGGGGAAACTCTTCATATTGCTTCAGCCCGTCATAGAAGTATTCCAACCACAGGGCCATGCGCACCCTCTTTCTATCCCCACGGGCGGGCTGCCTCCCACCATGTGACAGCTGATATAATTCTCGGTACGCCTTCATGAGATACCGGTACGAATACCCCAGAGAATAATAGCCATCCCCGTTGGTTTCATCCTTGATCAAGTCGGGAAGGCACACTTCTTCGTAAGGCTCCCCGTCAATGGGCAAGCCGCTCAACTGGCTGAGACTCCACAGGTCCAGGGAAGTCTCGCCCTCCGCCGTGTAGAAAGTGTTGGTCTCCGCGCTGAACACTTCTATCATGCCACAACAGAGGCCCTTGGAGATGGGATAGCCATACCGAGAGGCGTATACACTGTGATAAATGCCAACCCGGACCAGCAACGGGGCATAGTTGAATAGTACATATTCAGTGAACTCCACTGCCCCTTCCCGAAAACTGTGGGCGTCTTGAAGCTTCAGCTCCCCGAACCAGCCCAGTGATAATTCATACTTGAACCTTATGGCCAAGCAGTCCAATATAAATGGCTCCTCCCTATAGCCCCATTTAAGGGGAGCCAAGAATAGGCCGAATCGAGGCGACTCGCCATGCACCTTGCCGGCAGACATATCCCATTTGGCCGGAACGAACTGAGGCGCTCGCACCAGTCTGTCTTCGGCTGGAAGCACTCCTTCAATCCCCAAGACGGGCTTCCACTCCCGGGCTTCTCCCACCAGATACATCGGAATGCTCCTGGGGACGCTGTACAATAGACTGTCCCGGGCATGCAGGATGGCCCGCTGGACGGCCTTTATCGTGCGGAAGTCTCGCCCATCTCGGGAGCGCAGATGCTTCAGGAATCGAATGAGGTGTCTATCCTTCGGGAAGTCCTTCCTGTACTCCCCGGTGGCCCGATCAAAGGTGAAGCCGCTCTCAACTCTGACAAGCCGGCTGAAGTCCATGCTCTCACCGTCGGACCCCGATGACTCCGCCAAGGCAGCTATTTCCGCATGTTCACGGTCCAGGTCCTCCACATTGAGCCACGTGACCGTTGGCACGGGACCCCGCGGAATGAGGTCGGCACCGACAGCAGCGACAGGTGCAGAAGAACCACTTGGGGCAGCCATTTATCTGCAAAGAAAGACAACAAAACAGAAGATCAGACTAAGCCGCACGCAAAGAGAAATAAAAACTGTAAAGGGGGGCTTTACTACAAGTCAAATGAATAAGATATTACCAATTTCTGACGAAATTTCGACAGAGTTCCCCCTAGGCCGGAGGCGTAAGGGAGAACACGGGTGCGCGTCCACAAGGAGTGACGGCCCCAACAAATCATGGTGGGCCCCGAGAGGCAACACCAGAAGTCCGTCGGTCAAAGGAGTCATCTTCCTTAGCTAAAAATCCCCCCATATGCTGCCCAAGGCCCCTTGGCCGGTACACTCTCTCTTCCCCTAACGGGCCACTGCCTAAGGCCCTCACCGGTACGCCCCCTGGGCGTTTCCCCGGCACGCCCCCGGAGCAGCCCTTCGCCGGCACAGTCCCCTCGGTGCTTCCCCGGCACGCTTGGCGCCTGCTTCACCGATACGGCCTAAGCCTCTTCCCCGGCACGCCCTGAGGCTGCCTTCCCTGGCACGAGCCCCTGATGGCTTCACCGGCACGGTCCCAGCGCCTGCTTCACCGACACGACCTAAGCCTCTTCCCCGGCACACCCAGACCGCTTGCCCCCCGGCACACTTCGGAAGCCCTTCCCCGGCACACTCCGAAAGCGCTTCCCCCGGTGCGCCCTCAAGGCTCCTCCCTGGCACGCCCTGGAACGGCCCCTCACCGGTACGCCCAGTGCTCACTGGCACACTCCCACAAAGGCTTCGCCGGCACACGCCTCCACCCGCTCCCCAGCACGCTCATTCGGGCCCTCGCCGGTACGCCCATGGGGACATCTTCCCCGGTGCGCCCTAGGGCGCTCTCCCCGGCACCCTTAACACCTCCTCGCCGGCACAACCGGCACCCGATGGACTTCCTCCCACCGCGACGCCAGAGGAGAGTGGGGAAAAGGCCGGTAAGAAGGAGAAGAAGGATACGGAGCCCAGGGCTCCGCCGTGCCCCGATGACGAAGAGAAGATACAGAGAAAGAGGGGGGGGGGGGAAGAAGGAAGAGGGAAGGAGAAAAGAGAAAGGGAGGAGGAGGGCCTCCCGCGGTGTTCCCTCACCACGGCGAGGTCGACGACGACGGCAGCGGCGGCTGTCGCGCTCGGAGAAGAAGAGGAATGACGAAGGGGGGGGCTTCCGTCCGCTCGGTCACCAAAGAGGGAGAAAGAGGGAAGGGGGGGGGGGATTCGAAACGGGTGACCGTTCGAAACGCCCCCACCCCCCTTTTTATATAAGAAGAAAGAAAAAGAAAAGAAAAGAAGGAAAATGAATAGAAGAGAAAAAAGGGGGAAGAATAAAAAGGAAAAAAAGGAGGGGAAGCAAAATATATGTAAAATATTATATATATATATATATGTATATATATATACATATATATATATACATGTGCATACACTTACATACGCATCCACTCGTATGTGGAGGAGTAAGTCGATAATGCAGAATAACAGATGCCCTGGGGAAACATTCCACCCCCACGACCCGGTGCGGATGGGCGTTCGTACAAGTGAGAACAACTTTGCCCCCGCCCACAACGCACTCGGACGCCACTGCCCCGCCAGCAAGCAAGGTCTTCCCTGGCACGGGGTCTCGGGCCTCAGCCACCTCCCATCATACGAAACCACCGTCACGGGCCTTACGCCCGGATCGGCAGAATCTCTATCTTGCGTTGGCATTAGTCCCTTGCCAACGAATAAGTCCCTTTCTGGCGCAAGGCCCCGTGCCTTAGCCACCCACTCCGCACAATATTGCCATTACGGACCCTACGTCCGAATCAGCACGAATTCTCCGTTGCGCTGGCATTCTCTTCTTGCCAACGAATGAACCCTCCCTTCCGGCGCAAGGCTTCACGCCCTAGCCGACACTTGCGTATCACTCGCTCGTCAAAAAAAGAGAAAGAAAAGAAAATAAGAAAATGGGGTTAAAAATAGAGATACCCCGCCGGACTTGCTCCTACACGGGGGACAAGGGTAAAAATGGCAACAGCCCGGCTGTGGCGAAAACCCGAAAGGGCGCTACAGGCAAAATCGGGTACCCCGCCACGTGAAAACCCGAGAGGGCGCGTGGGCAAAAGCAAGAGGGGGCCGGTACCGGCGAAAACCCGAAAGGGCGCTTGTATCGGTAATGTGGTTCAAAAAAAAAGAGAAAGAAAGGAAAAGAAGAGATCAACAAACCAGGTCAGTTCCCGGCACCCTGTCGGCACTGGCGAAGAGACCAAGAGATCAACAAACCAGGTCAGTTCCCGACACCCTGTCGGCACTGGCAAAGAGACCAAGAGATCAACAAACCGTGTCAGTTCCCGACACCCCGTCGGCACTGATGAAGAGACAACAAACTGCTTCAGTCCCCGGCATCCCGTCAGCACCGATGAAGAGACAAAGGGACAACAAACCAGGTCGGCCCCCGACACCCTGTCGGTGCTGACGAAGAGACAAAGAGACCAACAAATCAGGTCAGCTCCCGACACCTGTCGGTATTGACGAAGAGATAAAGAGACCAAGAGACCAAGAGACCAATAAGCTGGGTCAGTCCCCGACACCTTGTCGGCACTGACAAAGAGACAAAGAAACAAAGAGACAACAAACCAGGTTAGTTCCCGGCACCCTGTCGGCACTGGCGAAGGGATCAAGAGATCAACAAACCGTGTCAGTTCCCGACACCCCGTCGGCACTGATGAAGAGACAACAAACTGCTTCAATCCCCGGCATCCCGTCGGCACTGATGAAGAGATTAAGAGACAACAAACCAGGTCGGCTCCCGACACCATGTCGATGCTGACGAAGAGACCAATAAACCAGGTCAGCTCTCGACACCCTGTCGGCGCTGACGAAGAGACAAAGAGATCAATAAGCCAGGTCAGTTCCGGCACCCTGTCGGCACTGACGAAGAAATCAAAAGACAAAGAGATCAATAAACCAGGTCAGCTCCCGACACCCTGTCGGCACTGGCAAAGAGACCAAGAGACCAAGAGATCGACAAATCAGGTTGGCCCCCGGCACCCTGTCGGCACTGACGAAGAGACAAAGAGACCAACGCGCTGCTTCAGTTCCCGGCACCCCGTCGGCACTGATGAAGAGACCAACATACCACTTCAGTTCCCGGCACCCCGTCGGCACTGATGAA
The DNA here is from genome assembly GCA_022559845.1 of Amorphophallus konjac. NCBI lineage: Eukaryota > Viridiplantae > Streptophyta > Magnoliopsida > Alismatales > Araceae > Amorphophallus > Amorphophallus konjac. Next base: position 366,267,956 of record CM040122.1, on the reverse strand, counting down.
GAGACCAGCGTGCTATGTCAGTCCCCGACACCCTGTCGGCACTGACAAAGAGACCAAGAGACCAACAAATCAGGTCAGCTCCCGACATTCCGTCGGCACTGACGAAGAGACCAAGAGATCGACGGACCACGTCAGTTCCCGGCACCCTGTCGGCACTGACGAAGAGATAAGGAGACAGCAAACTAGGGCAGCTCCCGACACCCCGTCGGGCACCGACGAAGAAAGAAGAGATCAATACATTCGCGGGCACCCCCCGGCTCATCCTTCGCCTGCGCTACCCGTGGGTGGGGGGCATTTGTGGACATCAAAAATTGCACACCCAAATATTAGGCTCGGCCCCGCATCAACAAGGCGCTGAGTGAAGAAGTCCCGGAGAGACTGGTCGTCCGGACTCCCTAAGTATGCGTACTGCCGCAAGGCCGCCTCCAGGAGTCACGGCCGTGAAGAGAAACCAATCACAATAAGCCCCGCAATCCGTGAGCCTTGAGAAGAGCCAAACAGGCCACGACTCGTGTCCATAACGGGCTCAGACCGGGCTCAGAAGCACGCCCAATTTGGCCTTCAACGGCACACCCTGGGGTGCTCAGCGGCACACCCCCCTGGGGTGCTCAGCGGCACACCCCCTGGGCTGCTCAGCGGCACACCCCTTTGGGGTCCCAGCGGCACGGCCCTTTGGGCTTCAGCGGCACACCCCCTGGGGGTGGCTCCAGCGGTACACCCCCAAGGGGGAGCCTTCAGCGGTACAACCCCAAGGGGGGGGGGGGGTCCTCAGCGGTACGCCCCAGGGGGGGGGGCTCCAGCGGCACACCCCCTGGGCTGCTCAGCGGCACACCCCTGGATGTTCAGCGGCACAGCCCTTTGGGCTTCACCGGCACACCCCAATGGGCCTCCAGCGGCACGCCCCTATTGGCCCTCAGCGGCACGCCCTGCTGGGCCTTCGACGGCACGCCTTTTTGGTCCTCCTACGGCACGCTTGTGCAGCCCGCCAACGGCACAGTGTGAAGGCTTTTTCAAAGGCGGGGGACGACGTGAAGCCCATGCCCTACATATCCTTGGCGCGCAGTGAGCCGTCCGAGGTGTCAGCCGATCGTTGGGCCACACAGGCTACTCCACTGACAGCCAGGACAGGGGAGGTCAAACCCCCATGATCACGGGCTAATTCCCGCCTTCGACGGTCGTGCTCAAAGCTCCGACGGCAGGGAGTATAAAACGACTCCCGCTTCAACTGGCAAGGGGGACGGGGGGTCCAAGAGGGAGGCAGAGCAACAGACAAACGGAAGAGACATAGGCAAGAGAGGAAGAGAAGAGAAGAAGAGAAGAAGAAGGGTGCCGGCGTGAGTCTCCTCCGACGGCCACCGGGAAGAAGAGAGAGTAAGAGAGAAGGAGGGCTGAATGTAATGGGGGGAGGTGTGGGAGAAGAAGGGTGGACGGTCATCCCCACTTCAGCCCCAACACCTTCCTTTCCATGGTTTTCCTTGCTTTCCTCTTCCCTTTCTTTTGCTTTTGGGTTTTCTTTCTGGCCCGTAGCCTTGGCTCGGGTGTGTCCGTCAACGTGTATGTAGGGCCTCGGCCCTTTGCTTCTCATGAATGAAAAATCACCTTCCTTGGGTCTTTCCTACTATATCTGATGATTTACTCCCGCCTTCACTGTGCATGCGGTGTGTTGTCCATTTTCTCCGTTTCTCCGGTTTCTTTCGAGTCACCGTATCAATGTGATGCCTCCCCTTTGAAGCCTGGTCTTGTGGGTCCTTCACTCAGTTCCAGCAGCCCTTTCTCGGCCTTGAATTCCCCTTCTTTCCCTGAATAGCCAGTAGGTCTCCCAGCCCACACACTTAGCTCTTTTAATCCTCCAGCGGTGCAACTCTCCAGCCCTTGGCCGGCGCACCTTTTGGCCCTCAGCGGCACACCCCGTTGGCCCTTGGCCGGTACGCCCTTCTGGCCCTCAGCGGCACACCCCTATTGGCCCTCAGCGGCACACCCCGTTGCCCTTGGCCGGTACACCCCTTAGGCCCTCAGCGACACACTTTCTGGCCCCCCCAGCGGTACACCTTCCCCTGGTGCCTCAGCGGTACGCCCTCAGCCGCCAACCCCCAGCCCATTCTGCCTAGTACTAGAAGCCCTCCGTTCACGGTTTTCTCCGGGTTTTCCGAGGCCCCCATAAAGGTGTTGCTGCCCTCGGGCGTCCACCTCCAGTTGTCGGGTTCCGCCACTCCATGTGGGCGCGTTCCCTTTATCTCCCTTACGCCCCGGGTCAAGGGGAGATGCTGCCGAATTTTTGTCAGAAAATAACAACATGCTAAATAAGGTAAAAGGAGGCAACAAACGAACAGAATAATTAATGATGAAGCCTTCCAACTAATCAAGCCACTGCCGGTACCATGATAAGAACCGAACCGATCAACGCCACGACAGGCCGAACTTCCGACTTATGGCAGAGAGGCCGAACAGAACGAAACAAGGGAGAGGTTTATATAAAACTGCATAAAAATTAAAATAAGAAGAAAAGAAAAGCCTTAAAATAAAGAATTGAAGATTGATTGAACCTCCACCATCACGCCCTGATTGGCCCTTCAACGGTGCACTCTAATCATCTTTCAGTGGCATGCTCATCCAATCCCTTCGCCGGTACACTCCTCCCAGCCTTCAGCGGCACGCCTCAAAGCCTCTTCGCCGGTACACTCCTCTAAACCCCTTCGAGCGTCCAGCGGTACACCCTTGTTGCCTCCCAGCGGTACGCCCTCTTAAGCACCCAATGGCACACCTCTTTCCCTCAGCGGTACGCCCTTGTTGCCTCCCAGCGGTACGCCCTTTGAGCACCCAGCGGTACACTCTTTCCTTCAGCGGCACAGCCCACTTCTCCCCTCGCCGGTACACCCAGACTTTGAGTTGAATAGGCTGAAGAATGTACAGACTTCATATTGTAACGTACAAACTTTGTGCTGCAGCGTATAGACTTGGACAATGTATAGACTTCACGTTGCAACGTACAGACTTTGTGCTGCAGCGTATAGACTTGGGCAATGTACAGACTTCACGTTGCAACGTACAGACTTCATGCTGCAGCGTATAGACTTGGGGCTGGCCAATGTACAGACTTCACGTTGCAACGTATAGGCTTTGTGCTGCAGCGTACAGACCTGGGGCTGGCCAATGTACAGACTTCACGTTGCAATGTACAGACTTTGTGCTGTAGTGTATAGACTTGGTGGCCGATGTATAGACTTCATGCTGCAACGTACAGACTTTGTGCTGCAACGTACAGACTTTGGGCCGGCCGATGTACAGACTCCGAGCTCCAATGTACAGACTTTGGGCTACAACGTACAGACTTTGAGCTGGAATGTACAGACTTTGAAATGTAATGTGCAGACTTTGAGCTGTCCAATGTACAGACTTCGCGCCAATGTACAGACTTTGAGCTGCAGCCAATAGACAACATACAGGCCTCAAGCTGATCAATATATAGACTTTGAACCGCAGCCAAGGAACAGTGTATAGACTTTGAATTACCTCCAAGGGCCGACGTACAGACTTTGTGTACAGGCAACTGGCCAGTGTACAGACTTCGTGTGGCGATGATCAGCCACCGCATAGACTCTGAGCTGCTGAGCGTAGCCAGTGCACAAGCTCTGAGCCGATGCACGCAGCCAGTGTATAGACTTTGGACAGAGGGAGGTACGGACTTCAGCCCGGCATGCCACCCATTCCCTCCTTCACCGATACACCCCTCAGCCCCTCGCCGGTACACCTCCAGCACCCTTCGCCGGCACACCCTCCTCTCCTTCACCGGCACACCTTGGGATGCCCTCAGCGGTACGCCCCTCCATGTCCCTGTAAGGTTTCGCACAGCACCTACGGGCGACGCAGCGGATAACAAAAATTTCATTTGCCCGATCCCGGTGTTATGGAAAGCTTAATCTGTGCTCTAATCGGTATTTCTAATACCCTAATTACGGGTTGCGTGTTTCACCTTGCGCGGAACGACGATGTCCGCTAAGCCCGATGCAGAGAAATCGAGCCGCACAGCTGTACGGCCTCTAGAGCAGATCCACACGGACCCTTGCGCAGCGACGGTACCTCCCCGGCGTAACTTTCCCGACTCTATCACCTTTTGGAGAGAGAGAGAGCAAGGGGGAGAAAGGGGGGAGGCTTAACCTCTCCTTAATGCTTAATGCTTGATTAGCATTAAGGGGGGTTGGATGGGAGAGTTCGAATGAACTCACGTAGGTGCCATATATATAGAGTTTTGGCCCTTTTCAAAAGACCTCCAAAGGGCCAAAATTGTATATATGACCTTTCCTTTATTATACATATGTATTAAGCCCCATTTACACTCCTTTCCAAAAGGAATTAAAGGGAATTAATACATACGCTTGTATAATAATAAACCGTCACCCAAGAATCTATTGTGTGTGATCCTCTAGGCCCACAGTCACTCTAGTTTAAGGTCCATTAACTTCTAATTCTCAATTAGAAGTAAATTAAACGTATTCTTCGCTTCTACTAGAGCCGAACAATAGTTTAATTTATTCTGAACCTTTGATCACGTTGGGTCAAGCAAATCCGCGTGATCCTAGATGACCCCGGATTTAAACCAGCCTGTCTGGTACCTTTAAGTCCATAGTTACTGCATCGATATAATCCCTCGCTCCTTCTATGAGTCTGGTACGATCGAGGGTATGGTTTCTGTTAAACCCCATGATCGTACCATTTGACTATGACCTCCTTAAAGTGTATGACGTCCGTTCTAAACGAACTCACACGACCCTGGCCAGGGATTTAACGGAGCGTCAATGTTATGACCCATTAACTGTCTGATATATACCTGACAGTGAGCGATCCCTTCTTGACCATTGACGATCTTCACACGTATCCTGGAGTGGTTAACGACTCGGCAACTCATGACTTATGGTTAAAGTCACTTAGCCAAGTAATTAAACCATTCCAATCCTCGTGTAAGATGTGATCAATGTCTCAGGTCAAAGGACCAACGATGCTACTGAGACCGTTGGATCTTCAGTTGACATTAGGTATAATCAACCATCTGAAGATCCAATTAGCGGATCAGTTCAGTGTACATCCTCCAAGGACATACACCTACACATATGTGTTGGTGCCCCGCACCAATGACCATGAGACTGGTCACTGACACATCATGTGTACTGGTTTAATAGGTAATCAAAGTCCCCGAGTGATTACCCTCCAACCAGGAACAGTTTAAGGAATGTGTACATGTAAAGTCAATCTCATGTTCGAGATCCCATCTCGAGTTGACTTTACAACCACATATCCTAGGGACAACGTAAAGTAACACAATCGCATATTTACGCTCAAACACCACTTTATTAATAATGAACAAGATCGTACAATTATTGGGCCTACCCGACCCGAAATTGGCCTGTAGCACACCAACACTAACAATCTCCCACTTGAACTACAGCCAATTGCCCACAACTTTGAGGCCCATCTTATCCCGATGACGCTCAAATACAGTCTGTGTCAAAGGCTTAGTCAGTAGATCTGCTATGTTGTCTTCTGACGGTACACGCTCTACCGTCACATCTCCACGATCAACAATCTCCCGAATAAGGTGAAAGCGTCTGAGAATATGCTTTGACCTTTGGTGAGATCTCGGTTCCTTCGCCTGGACGATGGCCCCATTATTATCACAAAATAATGGGATGGGAGGTGTTATCTCGGGAACTACGCCAAGTTCCAAGATGAATTTCTTCATCCAGACAGCTTCTCCAACTGACTGCCCCTCCATTCAACATGAATACAAATTCAGACATGGATTTACAGTTATCTGTATCTGACTGGAAACTAGAATCTGTGTAAGCTCTAAGCTGTAGGTCCTCTCCTCCATAAAGCAGAAAAATATCCTTAGCCGTTCGCAAGTACTTAAGGATGCCCTTTACTACCTTTCGGTGCTCTTCGCCTGGATTTGCCTGATATCTACTGACAATGCTTAAAGCATTGGCAACATCAGGTCATGTACATAGCATTGCATACATGATTGACCCTATCGCCGAAGCATAGGGTACCTTATTCATGTGTGCCACCTCTTCAGAAGTTTTAGGACTCATCCCCTTGGATAGGCAAATTCCATGTCTCATGGGAATGAGACCTCTGTTGAAATTTTCCATCCTAAACCTTTTGAGGATAGTGTCTATGTACATGGATTGGGATAATCCTAGCATCCTTTTAGATCTATCTCGATAGATCCTTATGCCCATCACATAGGATGCTTCTCCCAAATCCTTCATGGAGAAGGTCTTGGACAACCAAGACTTAGTTGATGTCAACATCGCTACATCATTCCCAATGAGTAAGATGTCATCAACATAAAGGACCAAGAAGGTCACTGAGCTCCCACTGACCTTCTTGTAAACACAGGGTTCATCTTCATTCCGAATGAAGTTGAAAGATTTGACAGCCTCGTCAAATCTTAAGTTCCAGCTTCTAGATGCCTGCTTTAATCCATAAATGGACCTTTGAAGTTTGCATACCTTATTAGGATGTGGCTTGGAGGTGAATCCCTCAGGCTGTACCATGTACACCTCTTCTGACAGGTTTCTATTAAGAAAAGCTGTCTTCACATCCATTTGCCAGATCTCATAATCCAGGTATGCAGCAATGGCAAGGAGGATTCTGATTGACTTAACCATGGCTACCGGCGAAAACGTCTCGTCATAGTCAATGCCTTGCCTTTGACGATATCCTTTCGCCACTAGTCTAGCCTTGTATGTGTCAACCTGTCCATCTGCACCGATTTTCCTTTTGAAAATCCATTTGCAGCCGATAGGGACCTTCCCTTCGGGTACATCAACTAAGTTCCAAACTTTATTGGTGTACATGGACTGGATTTCTGAATCCATTGCCTCTTGCCATTTCTCGGAGTCTACACTATGGATCGCCTCCTGGTACGACTGAGGATCATCATCCTCATCGATACATACCTTAGAGGACCCCTCTGAGACATGTCCAACATATCTCTCAGGTTCTCTCGGTAGTCTACCAGATCTCCGTAGTGTCAGTGTTTCACTTTGAATAGGATCAACCGATACAGTCTCATCTAATGAGTTTGTGTCTTTGGGTTGTGATTCTTAGACCTCGTCCAATTCTATCTGGCTCCCACTGTTTTTCTGGAGTAGATATTCTCTTTCCAGAAATACAGCTCTCTTGGCCACTAAGACCCTTTGCTCAGAAGGGTGATAGAAATAATATCCAAACGTCTCCTTTGGATATCCCACAAACCTACACTTATCGGTTCTCGACTCAAGATTATCACTCTCGTTCTTCTTTACATGAGCAGGACACCCCCAAATTTTAATGTGATTAAAATTTGGTTTCCTGCCCTTCCATATCTCATATGGTATAGAAGGAACTGATTTACTTGAGATCCTATTCAATAAATAAGCCGCAGTCTCTAACGCATAGCCCCAGAGAGACAAGGGTAGTCCTGACATAGACATCATGGATCGGACCATGTCTAACAAGGTCCTGTTTCTCCTCTCGGATACACCATTATGCTGTGGTGTATACGGTGGAGTCCACTGAGAAACTATTCCATGGTCTTTAAGATAAGAAGTGAATTCATGGCTTAAGTATTCACCTCCTCGATCCGATCGAAGAGCCTTAATACTTTTGCCAGTCTGTTTCTCTACTTCATTTTTGTATTCCTTAAACTTCTCAAAGGCTTGTGATTTATGTCTCATTAAATACACATAGCCATATCTAGAGAAGTCATCAATAAAAGAAATGAAATAGATATAACCTCCTTTTGCTTCTATGGACATGGGTCCACACACATCCGAGTGTATGAGTTCGAGAAGGTCAACAGCCCTCTCACCATGTCCACCAAAAGGAGCCTTGGTCATTTTTCCCATAAGACACGACTCACAGGTATCAAATGGCTTGTATTCGAACGAATTCAAATACCCATTTGAGTGTAAGTGAGAGACTCTTTTTTTCACCTACATGACCAAGTCTGCAATGCCATAGATATGCAGAATTCACTTCATCAGCATTGAAATTTGCATAACATTAGAACGTGTATCTAATACATAAAGACCATTGACTAATGAACCATTGGCTATAATCAAACCATTATTCATTATAGAGCACCCAGTGCTATTAAAAGTTAATGTATATCCAATGTTATACAAGCCAGAGATTGCCCATCCTCAGTTCAATCTCCTTTTTGCCCAATCGCCTTCTATTTGCCAGCACCTGCACAGAATTGCAGATATGGGATGCACATCCAGTATCCAATACCCATGATATGGATTCCATATATGACAAATTAAGGTCTATGACAAAAATACCTTCATTTAGAATTGCCTTGCAATTCCTTTTCCAATGCTCAGTTTCCCCGCATCGAAAATATTTATCTTCATTTTCATTCTTCTTGCCCTTCCCTTTGTCAACTTTGGCGAGTTGCTTACCCGTGGCCTTTTTCTTTCCCTTCCCTTTGTTACTTGTGGTGGATATTTGAGAGGCCTTCCTTTTCTTGTTGGCCCGGCCAACAATCATTACAGACGAAGATGGTTTATCTTTCTGCATGGTTCCTTCAGCACTCTTTAACATATTGAGCAGCTCTGGGAGAGTTGCTTCAATCCTGTTCATGTTAAAGTTCATGATGAAGGAAGAAAAGGAATCGGGCAATGACTGGAGTATAAGATCAATGCATAGTTCAAGATCCAACTTGAACCCCAATGCATTGAGTCTTTCAATCCACTCCATCATTTTCAGTACATGGGCCTGTACTGATGAACCCTCAGACATCCGTGTCCTGAAAAGCCTTTTTGGAGATGTCATACCTCTCAATCCTACCCTGCTCCCCAAAGAGCTGGCGTAGATTGAGAAGTATACTTCTACAATCAGTCTTTTTAAATTGCCTCTGCAGCTCGGGAACCATAGAGGCCAACATGTAACATTGGGCTAGGGATGAGCCCTCAGACCACTTGGCATATGCGAGTAACTCGCCCTCGTCAGCATCAGGAGCTGGCTCAGAATGAACCGTGTCCAACACGTACGCAATCTTTTCGGCTGTAAGGACTATGCGTAGATTACGCAGCCAATCCGAGTAGTTCGGTCCAGTTAATATATTTACATCCAAGATGCCGCGGAGGGGGTTGGACGACGACATTGTAATCTGGATAAGAAATAAAAGATAACTTAGCATGTGTTCAAATTCTAACTTAGATGTGGTTTTCTATCTCAGTTAGTCCCACTATTTTTCGATCGAACTATATAACCCTCAGTATATAGAACGGGAGATCAGCGAGATCAACCTAGTGGGTCGGAATCCCAACGAGACTGATGTACGACCTTGTGGAAAGCACAACAAATCATACATCATCTCAAGGGCAGTCAACAAGCACTTGCATCTAATGCAATATCCGATATTCGGCCCCCGAGAAATCATCCCCTTGTGGAAAGCACAACAAAGGATATTCTCGGTTAGATCTAACCATCATTACTACATAGCAATGAGTTCATGACCCGACCCTTGTGGAAAGCACAACAAAGTCGAGTTCAATTCCTCACCCCATTGAGGCCGAGCCTTGGAGTTTAATCCCGCCCCCAAACTCATGGACCTTGTGGAAAGCACAACAAATCCATGAAATGAAGACGTTCATTCACTCCATAATGATGGAGGGCCACGACGACTCCTAGAGCCACGCTTACCAGATCTAAAATTTAAACGCGAGGGAATTTAATTTTATCTTGATCTCACCCTAGGTGGTAATATAAATATATCCAATATATTTACCGTACCTAGTAGTTTGCACAAAATAAATACATCCAATGCAAAATTAAACGCAAGTGATCATGGACTTTAACCCTAATGTAACTAAGACATCCGGCCCGCTTCCGAAGCAGCTGGATCGTCCTCGTCGGGTGTGCTCCGCGCTTTCAAACTCCGACGCCGCATCAATTACAACTTTTACACGGCACGCAGGCCGGAAAAAATTAAATTACATGTGACTCAAATTCCAGCAGCCCTTAGGGCGAGTACAACAATGAGGAAGATAGAAGTACATTGGAATTTCAACAGAGAGAGAAAGGAGGTTCGCAGACCCCAATTAATTACATTAATCCAAGTCCATGATCACTTGCCAACCCATTCAAATAAAATCAATCAAGGGTTATTTTCTGAAAATAATCCTTACTTTTGAATTTAAAAATGGGATGTGCAAACAAAAACAGGCTAGCTTTGTTTAATTTTAAAAATCAAAGCATGATTAACTAAAATTAAACACACAAGCAGGCCAATACAAGGTAAATAAAGTAAGCACGTAAAGAACCATCATTTTCTATAGGGGCATGTAATTGAGATAATTAATTAAATTTAAATTTAAATTTAATTATCCAATAATCAAATTTAAATTCAAAATTTAAACATGCCAATAATTTAAATTTAAATTCAAACTAATTATCCAATAATTTTGTTTGAAAATAAATTTAAAATAATGCAATTATCCTCAATTAGTAATTTTCTAAAATTAAAATTTGAATTTAACAATTATCTAATAATTAAAATTTAAATAATTGAATTTTTCACATTTAACTTCAATAAAATTTAAAATTTGAATTTTCTAATTATCTAATAATTAAAAATTCAAAAACTTAAATTTTACTGAAGTAACTTCAATTATTACCATTTTATCTCAAGGTAAATAGTAATTATCTCACCTCCGTAAATTCAAATCGGTTAAATAAAATTTACCATTCGACATTTACTTTTGAGGTAACACTATTTAACTTAATAGATAAAATTCTAATTAATTCACTGTGCATTTTAATATATATATTAATATATGCACCAATAAATTAAAAATAAGCAAATTTTTTTTAAAAAAAATAATAAAAACCCCCGCAAGGGGGGGGGCGGCCGCCCACGCGGATGGCGTGGGCGGGCCCGCTCGCGCCCGCACGCGGGTCCCTCGTTGCGGGCGCCGCCTGCGGCGCCCGCCGCGTGGCAGGCGCCGCCCGCCACGCGGCGCGCCCTAACGCGGGCGCACGCGTTGCGGGCGCCGCCCCGCCCGCCCCCGCGGTCAGCGCCCACGGGCGCTGACCGCGGGTGCCGCGTGCGCCGCCACGCGGCGCACGCGGCGGGCGCACTGTGCCCAGGCGCAGTGCGCCCAAACGGGTCTTAAAAAAATTTTATTATTTTTTTTATTATTTTTTTCAAAAAAATTGCTGCTTGGATGCCCAGCATCCTTGAAGAACAGAGACGCCTAGATCTCTTTCAACAAATAATAATTGAAGATTTTATTACCCCTAAAGCATGGTACTAAACGACGCTAAAACACCGACCAGAGCGCGAACCTGGCTCTGATACCACTGTAAGGTTTCGCACAGCACCTACGGGCGACGCAGCGGATAACAAAAATTTCATTTGCCCGATCCCGGTGTTATGGAAAGCTTAATCTGTGCTCTAATCGGTGTTTCTAATACCCTAATTACGGGTTGCGTGTTTCACCTTGCGCGGAACGACGCTGTCCGCTAAGCCCGATGCAGAGAAACCGAGCCGCACAGCTGTACGGCCTCTAGAGCAGATCCACACGGACCCTTGCGCAGCGACGGTACCTCCCCGGCGCAACTTTCCCCGACTCTATCACCTTTTGGAGAGAGAGAGAGCAAGGGGGAGAAAGGGGGGAGGCTTAACCTCTCCTTAATGCTTAATGCTTGATTAGCATTAAGGGGGGTTGGAAGGGAGAGTTCGAATGAACTCACGTAGGTGCCATATATATAGAGTTTTGGCCCTTTTCAAAAGACCTCCAAAGGACCAAAATTGTATATATGACCTTTCCTTTATTATACATATGTATTAAGCCCCATTTACACTCCTTTCCAAAAGGAATTAAAGGGAATTAATACATACGCTTGTATAATAATAAACCGTCACCCAAGAATCTATTGTGTGTGATCCTCTAGGCCCACAGTCACTCTAGTTTAAGGTCCATTAACTTCTAATTCCCAATTAGAAGTAAATTAAACGTATTCTTCGCTTCTACTAGAGCCGAACAATAGTTTAATTTATTCCGAACCTTTGATCACGTTGGGTCAAGCAAATCCGCGTGATCCTAGATGACCCCGGGTTTAAACCAGCCTGTCTGGTACCTGTAAGTCCACAGTTACCGCATCGATATAATCCCTCGCTCCTTCTATGAGTCTGGTACGATCGAGGGTACGGTTTCTGTCAAACCCCATGATCGTACCATTTGACTATGACCTCCTTAAAGTGTATGACGTCCGTTCTAAACGAACTCACACGACCCTGGCCAGGGATTTAACGGAGCGTCAATGTCATGACCCATTAACTGTCTGATATATACCTGACAGTGAGCGATCCCTTCTTGACCATTGACGATCTTCACACGTATCCTGGAGTGGTTAACGACTCGGCAACTCATGACTTATGGTTAAAGTCACTTAGCCAAGTAATTAAACCATTCCAATCCTCGTGTAAGATCCGATCAATGTCTCAGGTCAAAGGACCAACGATGCTACTGAGACCGTTGGATCTTCAGTTGACATTAGGTATAATCAACCATCTGAAGATCCAATAGCGGATCAGTTCAGTGTACATCCTCCAAGGACATACACCTACACATATGTGTTGGTGCCCCGCACCAATGACCATGAGACTGGTCACTGACACATCATGTGTACTGGTTTAATAGGTAATCAAAGTCCCCGAGTGATTACCCTCCAACCAGGAACAGTTTAAGGTATGTGTACATGTAAAGTCAATCTCATGTTCGAGATCCCATCTCGAGCTGACTTTACAACCACATATCCTAGGGACAACGTAAAGTAACACAATCGCATATTTACGCTCAAACACCACTTTATTAATAATGAACAAGATCGTACAACTATTGGGCCTACCCGACCCGAAATTGGCCTGTAGCACACCAACACTAACAGTCCCCGGCCGGTACACTCCTCAGCGGCCCTCTCTCTCTGGAAAAGACATACACATAACATGTAATGATGACATTAGCGAATAAGTTAATAAAAATCATAACGATTAAAGAAATTCGAGTGTATATAGGAAACAAGCAAAAAATGTGTGATAGTGATAAAAAAGAAAGGGGGGAGAAAATAATAATAATAATAACAAAAAGGGGAAACCATCCGGGACAAATGCATAAAGAAATAACAAGCAGCAGAGGAAAGATAGGAGCATATAATTAAGAAAATCCCAGATAAGAGATTCTAAGGCCCACATTGCAGCCCCATCTCTCTCCGTGACCCGACACGAAAGGGGACAATAATGCCGCCTTCGCAGACCGGGCCCGAGTCTTGGGATTCATCCTGACATGACCGTGCCCCGACCCAGTCTTGGGCTGACATTCTAATCAGATCGGATTCATTTATCGCCCCAGTTTTTCGTCACGTTTCCATCACGGACCTGTGTCCGAATATGAAAAGGTCCACGAGTGACCGACATGGCCAGTGGCTCGCATCCTAATGCGTACTTTGGTGTGATTTTCTCCTGTCTCTTTCTCACGCAATTGGTATTATTCTTTTCGGCCGCAGGGCCCCTAATTTCGGCAATTTATCAAGGGTATTCCCTCGTATGGGGGATGTAAATGACGTCGTGACCATGATGGCGCGACGGGATTCAGTCCCGACACGAACTACACAATTGCCTGACGAAGTCAGATCGAGCACACCATGGCCTCTTTGGAGCCCGAATAAATCGTCACTTCGGTGACTGGCACGCCCACGCACTTAATAGACGAAACCACCTGAACCAGCGAATTAAAGTGCGTCCACAGGGGAAGATGCTGATTTCTGGAAGGATAATTGGACTGGTCAAGGTCCTCTTATAAATACTATTCAACAGACAACCTGAGCAGAATTCAGAATAGGCCCAAGATAACTGTTAGAGAGGTATTGCTAGATCCCCTTCATGAAGCAAGAACTCTGCTCAACAACAGCCAATGCCTTCATACTATCCAATTAAGTGATGAAAGGGATATATGTATTTGGATGGCCACTGTTGAAGGTTCTTTTACTGTAAATCTTCCAACAAACTGTTAAGGCCAGCGGGTATCACTAGAGGCCTTTGGGCCAATCTCTGGCAGTCCAGCTTTGCACCGAGAGCTGCCAATTTTTTTTGGAAAATTATTCATCGTGCAGTGCCTGTTGATAGCAGGGTGATTGATTGTGGCATCTCTATGGCCTTCAGATGCAGCTGCTGTACCCAACCTGAAACTGAGGATCTCAATCACCTCTTCATCAGTGGGAAATTGGCAGCGGATTTATGGGCTTGGGTCACACCTCTCATTAACGCCAAGGTTCACCTCAGTGAACATATTACCATTCGCTGCTGGAACATATTGGCTGGAACTAATCTATCCTCGGCTTTCAGTTTTGTTGGGTTGTATGTGGTTATCTTAATGCTATGGGAAATATGGAAAACAAGATGCATAGCAAGAAATGACAATATCAGACCAAACATAAGTGGAATTAAAAGGAAAATTAGTGAAGCTGTCACCATCTCTTTAGAGAAACTCATATTTCCAGGTATGCTGTCCACATCACAAAAGCACTGCCTGGCTCAATTTCATTTATATCCGAAGGTAGTTCAGAAGCTGCCAATCCTAGTGCGATGCAAATTATCTTCCTCCAAGTTAACTCCACATGTGGATGGAGCCTCTAAAGGCAATCCTGGAAGGAGTGGTGGAGGTGGATGTATCCGTGACCATGCGGGTAATCTGATTATAGGATTTGCTTTTTATTATGGTCAAGGATCCAGTCTCCTAGCAGAGACTAGGGCATTACACGATGGTCTTCAAATAGCCTTGCTCTGTGGACTCCATTTGGGAGCTATTTACTGTGATTGTGCTTTGCTGGTTGATGCCATCCATAAAGGGGTGGCTCCAAGTTGGTTTACTCTTCCATGGTGGAAGGCCATTCTTAATCTAATATATAAAGGCGGCTCCACCGTTCAGCACATCTTCAGGGAAGGCAACCAAGTCACTGATGTTTTGGCCTCCTTTGCTTGTACATGTCACAATAACTACATTTATACTCATATCAGAGAACTTCCTCGGCTGGCTAGAGGAGCCCTCAGAGTGGACAAAGCAGGCCTTCCTGCTATTCGGAATTGTAACAGACAATTTTTGGGTTTGTAGATAGAATTCATGATTGTATATGGGTATTGACAGGGGCATGCCCCGCTGATCTTGTTTTCTTTACAAAAAGTAATAAAATTCTCTTGACCACAGTGTATGTCTAGGGGAGTGAGAACATCATTCCCTGTTGGGGGATGGTGCACTCGACTGGACCCGACATTGTTGGTTGGTGCTTATTAAAAAAAATAATAATATAATGTTCAAAAATTAGTTAAAATAAAAATAGATTAAATAATACATATATGCTTTTGATAGATGAAATCGTAATATAATGTAAACAATCCAAACATTGTTAGAAGTTTAACTTTATAAAAAATAACAAAAAATCTCAAATATGTGACTCGACTTACTCGGTTCAAATCGAGCCCGAGTAAGACTTATTAGTATTGGATCGATGGGGATCCGATACGAGTCAGATCCCCAAGTCGATGAACCTCAATCTCAAGGTGTGATTCAGTCACGTGAGAATGGAGTTGGGACTCATTAATATATGATAGTAAAAAAACTCATGTATTATATTTGAAGAACAATGACTGTAACAGTATATTTGTATCTAATCATCTTGTAAATTGATCTGTGATTAGTTCACTTGATGTAATAAGACAATTGGAGGAGATCTGCGTGACTACTACCTTCTCAACGTGACTGATAGAAGATTGATGAGAGTGTCGATGGTAATGGTCTTGATATTCTACAACCATCATATCACAACAAAATCAAATGTAAGTCTGCAAGATGATTAGATATAAATGGATGCCATATTGTGTAACAAATATAATCTTTAGAGTAATAGTTGTGGTACACTTATATATTACACACCCTCCCCCATTGGTCCAATTCAAAGGATGGGGTGAGAAGAAAGAGGCATAGATCCTGATGAAATCAGGAGTCACAAAATAGTCGCAGATCGAATGTTGAGAGAATGATCGTTTGTTTATAAGGTTGGTTCTTACCCTTTAATCTATGAGGACTCTTTTACATGATAAAATCTTACCTACGCTAGGGACAATATCTCTTAGGCCCTCTTTGATTGGGAGAATAAGACCTGGTAACCTGAATACCATCGCCTTATTCCTCCTATTCTATTTGGTTGTAAAAATAAGTTATTCCACCAAAAAGGTGGGTTAAGGGCCAAAAAGTGATGATATTCAGGTTAAGTATATTCTAGCAAAAAGGGGGAATAAGCTAACCCGAATACAATCAAAGTAATATTATTTACTTTTTGGTACACCCTAACCCGGGTTAAGGTATTCCCCTTAACCTATTCTTCAATCAAAGAGGCTTAGAGGTTAGGATGTTATTCTCACATTATTTGTGGGAACCGTTATCTCGCGCGTACTTATAAGGTTAGTTCTCATCTCTTAATTAAGAGTTTGTTTTAATGGCAAAATCTCTTCTCTCCTCTTGGGATAATATCTCTTGAGGGTCACGAAATTCTTCTCACATCGTTGACACTATCTACAAGAACACTTAGCCCGCACACGTTCGCTTTCTCAGGAGGATTATAATGAGATCAAAAAGAGCACAAGATAATCCCACATCAAATATTGAGAAAAAGATCATGTGCTTACAAGGTTAGTTCTCACCTCTTAACCTAAGTGAGCTCTTTTAAAGGATAAAATCTCACCTCCACTAAGGGGATAATACCTCTTAATAAAGGTCGTGAAATTTTTCTCACATCATTGGCACCATCTTTGAGAACCCTTACCCTACACATACGTGGGGACAATACCTCTTAGGCCTATTTTAAAGGACAAAATGTCCATATCCAATTTAAGGGCAAAACACCTTGAAGTCTATAAAATTCTTCTCACGTCAAATCTCATCCCCTCAGTTCTACCTAGATCGCTAATAAGAAGATGTATAATTTTGATATATATTTTATTCGTGACTCACATTGTCTATTCAATTATGAGATATGAGATAATATGATTAAAGTGTGGTCAACTATAAACTATAAACTATACACTTAAACTTGATATTTTCAAGTTTAGAGGATTGAGTTTATGTTTGTTTTTTTTACAACCATATGATTTTTTTAGAGTCAAAGATGACAAAAAAGTGTGACAAATAAAATGAATGAAAATGTGATATCATATCATTTCTTAATATATTTTGGTGGGAGACTCCAATTATTTACTTGGAGAGATCTATACTTTACATCAAGAGATGTCACATTATGTTCACTTTTGTGTCAAATATATTTATTGTGAAAAGACGTTAGATGTAACTATTCGTATAGTGTTATTGTATATTTATTTGTAAAAATATTAAAATTTATTATTTATACAGGATCTAAACAGTTGACATTTCTAACATAAGATGAATGAATCTTTTAATTAGAAGTTAATTTTGTTTTTATTTTTAACTTAAAACCTATTCAATATAAGTAAAGATAACTAACTTTGAGTAATTATACGAGTCAAACTTAATAGCATCTTATTCGAATCCCAATTTAAGAAATTCTAATTTTGAAAGTATTGATTATAAGTTAAAACTAATCAAAAGATTTCAAAATTGACTTCTAAACCTAACATATTTCCATCGAAATAAGTAGACCCCAAAAGTACTACCAATTTAAGAGTCTATTAAATAGTAACCTTGGCTCAATTGATTCGAAGAGATGAAAAATCTTGAAAAACAGTTACATGGATTTTTTTAATTTTTTATTGAATTATAAAATTAAAAGTTCCAAAATTATAAGAAAAATAGAAATGCTCAAAAAATGTGACTTGTATAATTACTTATATAATTATAAGTAATATCAATGTTTGTATATTTAAAATAAATGTTAAAAATCAACATATTGTTTAGAAGCAACTAATGAAATATATATTATTTGACAGGAGAACACTCAAAAACTCCTTTTCTTAGAATGCTATCTTGGCATCAACCTATTTCAATAGGCTAGATATATTTAAATGTTTACTAATTGCCACTAATAAAAAGATTAATTGCCACATAAATATGGATCAAGAATGATTGGGGTCATGGGCAAGTTTAATTTTGTGAAAAGTAATAAAATTAATATTTTTTATAAAAGATACTCTTGTGTGACCTCACTATCAACTCTCAAAAAATTATCATATTTGATATATAAATGGAGTGACTTCTTAAGGGATGGATAAGTTGTTCATAAAAAAGGGGGGTTGGAGAAGTCACGGGGCATTATGTATCACTTCTATTTTTTGTAGTATTTTAAATTGTCCATCACTTTATATAACTTTTGTAAACATTAGTACATGTGATACTGTTAAAATTTATGGAGAATTTAATTATTTAAAAATAAAAAAGATATGATTTTCAACAATAATATTTAGAAAAGGTTATTTTAATTATATATGTTTCATCTCAAAAAATAAACGGTGACAAATTTGTTGTGACGACATTTGTGAATCGATAGGATGAAAAAATTCTCTAGTCCACTAAATAGATTAACGAGCATATCTTTTATAATTGACATCTTTCTCTTCTCCCTTAGGTCTCTTTTGAAAATGTGAGATTACCGATCATAGAGGACACAGAAAGTTTATGAGGCAAATTAAGTAAATGATCTCATTCTTCTCCTTCGGACAAGGATGATAATATCAAGAGGAAAAAAGGAAGAAATTAAAAAAAGAAAAATGCAACATTTGTTTATTGACACTAATACAAAAGGCAGAATAAATCACACTCTGTTTATCATGATTTTATAATAAATTGATATTAAAAATATAATAAATTAATTTTTTTAGACTTTAGTGATGTACTCACTTTAAATTAGATGCTTATAATAATAGTGCTTAACTAGAAACTTTGCCTAATATAAGTTTGTTTATAAACTTTATATATATATATATATGTACTATGATGTATATGTAAGACATAAGGGTTAGTAGATGCACGTAGCTTGTGAATTTACAATAGTTTAAATATTTTTATTACTTAACTAGAATGGTATGCATGATTACATAAAATGTTAATTGAATTGAATGGGTTTCATGGTCTTATATAAATGTGATTTGAATATTTTTATTTAAATACATGTGACTTGAATAGAACGAATTAATTGTGAATGTAAATGGAATGTTATAGTTGAATAGAATGTGAATGATGCCGTTGAATGAGACGAATGAATAGATAATTGTGATATTATTTAGTTATTTTTATCTACTAATCATCAAGATGATTACAATATTGTATAAATTTTTACTTATTAACTAGCCTGCAAATCTGACTATTGAACTGATAAACTAAATTTTCATCGCTGTGTAGGTAAAACTATGATAAAATCGTGATAGATTAAAATTTTTAATCACACTTTAAAATAAAACTATGATGACTTTTTATTACGGTGAAAATAGTGATAGATAAAAAAATAATCATGATTTTTTAAATGTGATGACTTTTAATCACTGTAAAAAGTTTTGATATGGATAAACAACTTTAATCACGGTTTTTTAAAATATGAAGATAGTGAAAATTCATGATGGATAACAAATCGTCACATTTTTCTTAAAATCTTGATGAATTTTTGTCACGGTGAAAAATTGTGATGGATAAAAGTATTTAATTATGATTTTCATTTAAATCGTGATGACTTGTTATCACGATTTTAACACACTATGATAGATAAATAATATTTAATCACAATTTTAATTAAAATCTTAAATAATTTTAATCACAGTTTTGACATAACCGTGACGTACAAATCACGTTTAATCATCATTTTGATTAAGACCATAATTAATTTTAATCACATTTTTAGATTAACTATGATGGATAAAGTACGTTTAATCACGATTTTATTCCCTGCGATAAAAAATGTAAAGATTTCATCACGAAATTTCTTCTTTTACATCTTGGTTCCTTGACTGAAATAAAAAAAAACAATAATTTTTTTTATCATGATGAGTGGACACTTCATGCTGAAGGCTGCACCAAATAATCTCTTTCTCTCTCATCCATATCTAATCCTAGATGATCCATAAGCATGCCAAGTGCCCATCCATACGCCACAAAAGACTCAAGTCATGTGAAATAACGGGCGTCGGTCAAATGCAAGAAGCTACACTTTGGATAATCTCAATTAGATACTTAGCATTAATTAGGTATTAGTTGCTTGTAAATATCTAACAGGGAACCTTCAACCTCTATATATATATATATATATATATATATATATATATATGGGCGTGTCAATTGTCCCTTCCTATGTCACAGAAAATTGTCATTCGAAACAACACGAGTCATTCATGTGGAAGCAAATGGTCCTCTTGGTGTAATTTCAACCATGGTTTGTCGGGTCGGTCTGACTCAAGTTGACTCGGGTGTGTCATATTGTATTTGAAAAATTTTAATATGTTGCGGATCACCTCAGGATCGGTTGAGTCGGGTCGAGTCACAGTGAGAGAGAGAGAGAGAGAGAGAGAGGAGAGAGAGAGAGGAAGAGGGAGGAGATGATACACGTCAAGTCGGGTCAAGTTGATTGTGACTCGAACGTACCGTATCGAATCAATGAAAATCTAATTTGATACAAATCACCGAGTCCACGAACCGTGGTCCCAACATGAACCTATCACGACAGTAGTTGCCTGTGAAGTATAATAGGGAAATTGCGAGCTTTTAAATTATGACACTTGTGAACCAGATCACACGGAAAAGTACGTGACAACATTTGATTTGGATGGTAATTTTGATGGACCAAATCTCACCATGTTTATATTTTGACTGGAAAGGTACGGAGAAATTTAATTATATATCTCTATCAAAATTGTCAGATTTTTACCTTGTCTTTTTTTTTCTCTTTTCACTGACCGATGGGATTCTATTTTTTGCCCGCTTCTCTAACTGACCGGTTATATTATACCTTGTAATTATAATACCTGAGTACTTAACCCATTAATATCTTAATTAACACAATGTGTTATATCATTAACACTTGACATTTAAGATGCAAACATCTTAGAGGGTGTTTAATTGGTTGTTCTTTCTTTTTTTTTCTTACAAAATAAAATTTAATAATGAGACCCCCACTTACATCAATTTAATAAAGTCACTCCTATTTTTTACGATGAAATCTAATATTTTGATAATTTCTCTCAAAATAAAAATAATTTCAATCATTTTTTTTAAAAAAACAACCCATGACAACTTGCCTCCAAGTATGTCATTCCTCCCATACCAATGTCGTCTTCTTCGTACAACCATGGCGATTGGCACTCCATTCTTCTACAATGAACCCCACCCCACAACATCGGTGGATGCCCTCCCCTCTTTGCAACATCGGCATATGCCCCCGCCCTTTTTGCAACACTAGTGGATGGCCCCCTCCCCCCATCCGCAACTACAACGTCGGATAGCCCCCTGCCCTTCTCGCACCATCAATGAATGGCCTCATCGCTCTCCCTGCAACGCCAGTAGTTGCCCCATCCCCCCCCCCCCCCCCCGTTCGCCTGCAATGTCGAATGGCCCTCTACTCTTTGCAATCGATAGCTAGTCTCCACTACAAGAGAAATCGGATTTAGCGACGGACATTTTCAACGGATAATTTTCGATCGGAAAGTCCGTCTATATTTCCGACGGACATATTTCCATCAGAAATTCCGTCGCAATTGACTAATTTTTCCGACATACATATGTCGATCGTAAATTCCGTCGAAAATTTTCGACGGATTTTCGTTCCGTCAGAAATCCGTCAGAAGCAATTTCTACTTCCCCCCTCCCGTTCGAAACTTTCTCCCTCTCTCTCCCTCTCCCCCTCTCTCTCCGGCGACCGCAGTTGTGTCTCCCTCTCCCCCTCTCTCTCCAGTGACCACTGCGGCATTCCCCTCTCTCTCTCTCTCTCCTGCGAGCGGCGATGGCTAGCTCTCCCCATCCGAGCGGCGGTGTCCCCCCCTCCGGTAAGACGGCCTCAATCTCCCTCTCGCAGCGCCTCCCTCTCCCACTCTAACCTTCTCCCTCTCTCACGGTCTCTCTCCCTCTCCCTCTCTAGGTCTCCCTCTCCCTCTTTCGGTCTCCCTCCCTCCCTCTCCCTCTCTGTAACGACCCGAGAATCCGATTACCGGGAAGGCCCGATAACCCGAGACTCGAACCGCCGCCCACGAGCCGGGACGGCTCGGAAGGGCTAAAAGGAGTGTGGAGGCACAAAGAAATAGGAAATAAAGCAGGACAACAATTAACTGAAATAAATAAACAACTACAGCTACAACAGAGTCCAATCCAACAGAAAGTACAGTCTAAAGTAGTAAAAACGTACCACATGCCGAGTGAACACTCGGCCCGGCGAGCTGGCAGCTGAGAACCTCCGCATCGCGTCCTCGAACCTCGAGGAAGAAGAACCGCCTCACCTGAAAAGCAGGGAATGAGTCTCCAAAACAGAGACTCAGCAGGGATCCCGCGGAACCCCAACCGGAAACAACGGCGGTAGCGGAAAGGAAGGATACAAGAGCAACCGCAATAGCAGGAACAGTAAACCCGGTGGCCGGTCGAAGCCCGGCGCTACAACTACTCCTACTGTACCAGAAACACACCCCGATCTCGCAGTTGAGGCTACCGAGCTGCACTAGTACCGCTTACCGAAGTAAAAACCCACGGCAACCACGCCGTAGAGGCCTGTCTCCCCGGACACGGCCGACCTGGACACACAGTCCAAAGTGCAACCCCGACCATCCGGTCGCGGGTACCACACAACAAGACGCAACCTCGTTAAAGCCACTAGCACTAGTCTCACGGCGCGAGAGCCGACACACGTGCCACGGTGAAACACCTGGAACTCAACGGTCAACGTGGCCGAAACTCGAAGGTCAAAGTCACACGAAAACTGATAGTCTGTCACTCTTTGTCCAGAATAGGAGTACCTCCCACTAGAAGCAAGGCCGAATGCGTCCACTGACGTCTTAGTCCGCACCTCAGGTGTCTCCCTCCGGCCCAGCGGGAACTGAGACACCGTACAAGTAACCAAAAACAAGTGACTAGCTGGGGTCACGCCCGTCGACGTGGGTCCAATCGCCCCCAACCACGTGTGCACACACAGACCGTGCGTCCCTGGTCTGATCCTCTGATCGGTTTTCCCCTCAGCCGGACTCTGGTTGCTAGACGCGGGGCCCGACGGAAATCGGTCCACAAACCGTCTCTAAGGGTAGCCTCTCCACCACTCCTGGTGGGACAACACGCGTGTAAGCAGGCTACGACTAGTGGAGGCTCACTGAGAGAGTAGACTCTCAACTCAACGGAAAACAACGTCCAAACCCGACGACGTACGGGGACCATCCCGCGTACCAGCACCGTCGCACGGTGACCACAGTCGGAGAAGAAACAGGACTCACCACCTACGGGCCTCACACTTGGCCACACAGACACATAGAAACACGGTTCCCAAAGCAGCTCACAGGCCGCCAAACCAAATCCCACTCTCAGGGAAAGGCATGAACCCTCCAGCCCCAGGCTGGCCATTGGACTCGCAGTCCAAGGCCACCTGCATGGCCCATGCGGAAAGCACAGAAGCATGATTCCCAGGGCAACGCACAAGCTGCC
Organism: Amorphophallus konjac; assembly: GCA_022559845.1. Lineage (NCBI taxonomy): Eukaryota > Viridiplantae > Streptophyta > Magnoliopsida > Alismatales > Araceae > Amorphophallus > Amorphophallus konjac. Next base: position 366,244,281 of record CM040122.1, on the reverse strand, counting down.
ACGCTGATAGCTCGACTCACAGTCCAAGGCCAAACACATGACCCACTCGGGAATCATCTTCTAGGAAAACTCACGACATGAGGGGGAGACCCCACCGCACCCCCACCGACACACGGTGACTCGGTCTAGCGTAACACGGAAGCCCGACACGCGAGAAGTCACCCGGACTCTCAAACCCACGGGCACGCTAAACGAGGTAGCACGGTCCTCCCGACACCCTCAAGACACGGACACAAAATCCCACGGGTGTCTGGGGCACTCACAAGACCGCAAGTCGACCACTGGGTCACGACCGGGTCGACTAGGGACCGACACAACGCGCAACGATCGCGGAGAACACGAAAACTCATCTCGGCACCACACAGAGCCTGACGGTCTAACCTTGGGCCGTCCCAGTCTGCAACGGTCTAAGCCTCGACCGTCACTGCACTCTAACGGTCCAACACAGGAGCGCCACACGAGAGGGGAAACAACGGCTGTGACGCACCAACACAGGCTGTGACGCTCACCCCTCCGCGCGTCACAGCGTCTGACAGTCCTACCTGGGCGCGTCAGAAGAATGGGCTGCGTCAGCTCTGACGCTCCCACTCGGGCGCGTCATAGTCTCTGACGGTCCTACCTAGGCGCGTCAGAAGACTCATGACCCCAGCTGTAACGACCCGAGAATCCGATTACCGGGAAGGCCCGATAACCCGAGACTCGCACCGCCACCCACGAGCCCGAAGACTCGGAAGGGTTAAAAGGATGGTGTGGAGACTACACAAGTATCACAAATAATTGCAGAAATTAAACAGTTATAATGTTAAGCAGGGAATAAATTAACATTTTACATGGTCCACAATAAAATAACAACAACAGCAAGAATAGTCCACGACTAGTACAGTGACAAGAAAGAAAAGTACAGCTACACGGGGCATACCCCGGCTCTGACCTCTGGCACTACCTCTGGGCACCCGCACCACGCTGCGCTCCTGACGCGCTCCCCGAAGGTGGCGTCTCACCTGAAACACGGTGAAAACACGCAGGGAATGAGTCTCGGAACAAGACTCAGTAGGGATCACTCGAACCCTACCTCGTAAAACGAGAAACCACTACTCTAGCGGTAGGAAAGTACCTCGGAAAGGAAAGCCCTGTACTCTACAGAACTAGACCCTACGGCACGCAAACCGACACACGTGCCACGGTACGAGAAGACCGAAACCAACGGTCGAACCGTAAAACCCGAAGGTCGGAAACACACGACTGACAGTCTGCCACTCCGTACTCGACAGGAGTACCACCCACTAGAAGCACAGCCGGTAGCGTCCCCTGACGTCTTACACCGCACCGCAGGTGAACCGCCTGACGTGGTAGGTCCTACCCGAGGCGCAGACACCGTACAAGTAACCACAAACAAGTAACTAGCTGGGGTCACGCCCGTCGACGTGGGTCCAACCGCCCCCAACCACGTGTGCACACACAGACCTTGCGTCACTAGGTCTGGTCCTCTGACCGGTTTTCCCCCGTAGCCGGACTCTGGCTACCGACGAGGGGCCTACGGTAACCGGTCCACAAACCGTCTCGAAAGGTGGGTGCCCGTACACCACTCCCAGGTGAGACCAGCACCTCGTACTGGTGGGCTACGACTAGTGGAGGGTCACTGAAGGAGTAGACTCTCGAGTCAACAGAAAACGACGTCCGAATTCGACAACGTGTGAGAATCACCCCACGCACTAGCTCCGTCAACGGGGCCACGGTCGGAGAAAAACGGACTCACCGCCCACAGCCAAACTCATAACCAAGGCAAACGGAACCTCCGGACACCAAAGACACGGTCACGGAACTCCACGGGGTGCCCGGGACGCACACACGGCCCAAGGGGAACACCCAACAACAGCCAGGTCACGCTAGGGATACCTAGCGCGACACGGAAGAACGTGCTAGGGCCCCCTAGCGTGACAAGGGACATCGCGCTAGGGCCTCCTAGCGCGACACGGCATGTCGCGCTAGGGACGGCTAGCGCGACAAGGCATGTCGCGCTAGGGATGCCTAGCGCGACAAGGCTAATCGCGCTAGGACCCCATAGCGCGACAGGAACCACCCCCTGTTCATCTTCTCCGATGAACGCGCTCGGTCGGGGCAGCGCGACCTCCAAGAACGCGCTACTGGAGTATAGCGCGTTCTCAGTCCGCGACCGAAAACGGTAGAAACGCCCAAAAATTCTAACAACGCCCCCATGCCTCCATAGGAGAGGGGGAAAATAAAGGGGAAGACCCCTGGGGACCCCTAGCATGCTTCTAGGCCATCAAAACACGAAATCATGCATCAAATCCATAGATCGGGCGAGCTCTCCCCAAATCATGGAAAAACCCAAAAACGCTCAAACGATCCCCTCTCGGCCTCCCCGCGGCCTATAAATCGCGGAAAAGATCGACATGAGGCTAAGGAACGTCACCCTACCTCAATGGAGCAACTGCTCCGCCGAATCAACCACGGATCGCGAAGAACGCTTTAAACTTCACGAACTCCCCACGCTTCCCACGCACGCTGCACGCCCACGAGCTCGCCTCGCCGCTGCCCACACGTCTGCGCCGTCGCCCCGCCGCCGTCCGTAGCCGGAGAGGGGTTCGCCGCGTCCGAATGGGAGAGAGGGAGAGAGAGGGGGCTCACGGTGGGAAGAAACGGAGGAAGGAAGAAGAAGAAAGAGAAAGGAGAAAAGAAAAGAAAAGAATTAGGGCTTTATAGAAAATCCGAATTTTAGAAAAATACCGAAAAATAGAAAAATACATTTCCGGAATCCTCGGAACGCACCGATCGCAACGGTACCACTCGTGCCTGGGTGAACCGCCCGGTTCGCCCGCAGCGAGCTTCCGAAGGAAAAGCCGAAACACACACCGGGAATCGGAAAACACACGCGGAAAAGCCGCGGAACGCCTCCGGGCCTCCGAAACGACTCCGGATCGCGCCGATCCGAACACGAAAGATGTCCGAAACGAAATTTCGGACACAACAGAGCGGGCGCTCCGAAAACCAGATCCGGGACCCACGAAGAAGGATCCGAAAGGTCCGGGATATTACAGCCCTCCCCCCTTAAGGAATTTCGTCCTCGAAATTGAGAACAACCAAAGGGGAAAGAAGAGGAAGACTCACTCAAACAGATACGGGAACTGCTGACGCATCTCGTCCTCACGTTCCCACGAAGCCTCACCACCAGAGTGTCGCTGCCACACGACCTTTACCAAGGGAATGACCTTGTTCCGCAGGCGCTGCTCTCGCCTATCCTCCACGCGGATCGGAAACTCTGGGAGAGAAAGATCTGGAGTCACCTCAGGCCAAACAGAAAACTCGAGCACATGAGAGTCATCGGGCATATACTTCCGCAACATCGAGACGTGGAACACGTCATGCACCGACGCCAACTCAGGAGGTAACTGCAACCGGTAAGCAACCTCACCGATGCGCTCCACAATCGCGAAAGGACCAATATAGCGGGGACTCAGCTTCCCACGCCGTCCAAAACGCATCACCCCCTTCATCGGAGAAACTCTCAAGAACACATGATCGCCCACGGCGAACTCGAGGGGTTGCCTCCTACGGTCAGCATAGCTCTTCTGCCGACTCTGGGCCGCCAACATGTTCTGACGAACCAGGTGCACAACATCCACACATTGCTGCACCAATTCCGGTCCCGTCAAAACACGCTCACCCACCTCAAACCAATCAAGCGGAGTCCGACAAGGACGCCCATACAAGCCTCATAGGGAGCCATGCCGATGCTCGAATGATAGCTGTTGTTATAGGCAAACTCCACCAACGGTAGGTGATGAATCCAACTCCCCTGCCACTCCAGGCAGCAGGATCTCAGCATGTCCTCCAAAGTCTGAATGGTCCTCTCAGACTGACCATCTGACTGAGGATGATACGCCGAGCTAAATGCCAACTCCGTGCCAAGAGCTCGCTGGAAACTCCTCCAGAATCCAGAAGTGAAGCGCGGATCCCGATCCGACACGATCGAAATGGGAACCCCATGCAACAGCACGATCCGCTCCACATAAAGGCGAGCCAACTTAGACACGCTCCAGCTGACCTTGACCGGTAATAACCACGTCACCTTCGTCAGCCGATCCACCAGCAACCAAATACTGTCCTGCCCACTCGGGGTCCTCGGCAACCCCACCACGAAATCCGTGGTCACATGGTCCCACTTCCAAGCAGGAACATCCAAGGGCTGGAGAGTACCGCCTGGTCGCTGATGCTCTGCCTTCACCTGTTGACAGATCAGACACCTGGCCACAAATTCGGCAACATCTCTCTTCATGCCAGGCCACCAGAACTGCCTCCGCAAGTTCCGATACATCTTCGTCGCACCCGGGTGTATGGTGTACCTGCTCCCATGAGCCTCGCGCAACACCGCACGACGAACCTGCTCCTCCGCTGGGACATACAGCCTACCACGAAACCTCGCAGCACCGTCCTCGCCGAGCTCCACGTCAGCCATCGCAAGAATCCGGGGCAACTCAGGGTCCGCATGCTGAGCCTCTGTCACCTGACGACGGATAGCAGGAGTGACAGTCAGACTCGCAAGCACCGCCTGTAATATCCCGGACCTTTCGGATCCTTCTTCGTGGGTCCCGGATCTGGTTTTCGGAGCGTCCAGCTATGTTGTGTTCGAAATTTCGTTTCGGACATCTTTCGTGTTCGGATCGGCGCGATCCGGAGTCGTTTCGGAGGCCCGGAGGCGTTCCGCGCCTTTTCCGCGTGTGTTTTCCGATTCCCGGCGTGTGTTTCGGCTTTTCCTTCGGACGCTCGCTGCGGGTTAACTGGGCCGTTCACCCGGGCACGAGTGGTACCGTTGCGATCGGTGCGTTCCGAGGATTCCAGAAATGTATTTTTCTATTTTTCGGTATTTTTCCGAAAATTCGGATTTTCTATAAAGCCTAATTCTTTTTCTTTTCTTTTTCCCTTTCTCTTTCTTCTTCCTCTCCTCTCTCTCGCGACCGTGAGCCCCCTCTCTCTCCCTCTCTCCCATTCGGACGCGGCGAACCCCTCTCCGGCTACGGACGGCGGCGGGGCGACGGCGCGGACGCGTGGGCGACGGTGAGGCGATCTCGTGGGCGTGCGGCGAGCGTGGGAAGCGTGGGGAGTTCGTGAAGCTTCGAGCATTCTTCGTGATTCGTGATCGATCCGGCGGAGCATTCGCTCCATCGAGGTAGGGTGACGTTCCTTAGCCTCATGCCGTTCTTTTCCGTGATTTATAGGCCGCGGGGAGGCCGAGAGGGGATCATTTGAGCGTTTTTGGGTTTTTCCATGATTTGGGGAGAGCTCGCCCGATCTATGGATTCAATGCATGGATTCGTGTTTTGAGGGCCTAGAATCATGCTAGGGGTCCCCAGGGGTCTTCCCCTTTGTTTTCCCCCTCTCCTATGGAGGTATGGGGGCGTGGTTGAATTTTTGGGCGTTCTTACCGTTTTCGGCCGCGGACTGAGAACGCGCTATACTCCAGTAGCGCGTTCTTGGAGGTCGCGCTGCCCCGACCGAGCGCGTTCATCGGAGAAGATGAACAGTTGGCGGTTCGTGTCGCGCTATGGGGTCATAGCGCGATCATCCTTGTCGCGCTAGGAGGACCTAGCGCGATGGTCGTTGTCGCGCTAGGTAGACCTAGCGCGATCTTCCCTGTTGCGCTAGGGTTCCTAGCGTTCTTCCGTGTCGCGCTAGGTATCCCTAGCGCGATTTGGTCGTTGTTGGGTGTTCCCTTGGGCCGTGTGTGCGTCCCGGGCACCCCGTGGAGTTCCGTGACCGTGTCTTTGGTGTCCGGAAGTCCCGTTTGCCTCGGTCAGGCGTTTGACCGTGGGCAGTGCGTCTGTTTCTTTTCCGACCGTGGTCACCGTGCGACGGGGCTGGTGCGTGGGGTGATTCCCACACGTTGTCGGATTCGGACGTCGTTTTCCGTTGACTCGAGAGTCTACTCCTTCAGTGACCCTCCACTAGTCGTAGCCTACTAGTACGCGGGTGCTAGTCGCACCAGGGAGTGGTGTACGGGCCGACCTTTCGAGACGGTTTGTGGACCGGTTACCGTTGGGCCCCACGTCTTGCAGCCAGAGTCCGGCTGAGGGGAAAACCGGTCAGAGGGCCAGACCTGGGACGCGTGGTCTGTGTGTGCACACGTGGTTGGGGGCGGTTGGACCCACGTCGACGGGCGTGACCCCAGCTAGTCACTTGTTTGTGGTTACTTGTACGGTGTTTGCGCCTCGGGTAGGACCTACCACGTCAGGCGGTTCACCTGCGGTGCGGTGTAAGACGTCAGGGGACGCTACCGGCTGTGCTTCTAGTGGGTGGTACTCCTGTCGAGTACGGAGTGTCAGACTGTCAGTCGTGTGTTTCCGACCTTCGGGTTTTGACGGTTCGACCGTTGAGTTTCGGTCTTCTCGTACCGTGGCACGTGTGTCGGTTTGCGTGCCGTAGGGTCTAGTTCTGTAGAGTACAGGGCTTTCCTTTCCGAGGTACTTTCCTACCGCTAGAGTAGTGGTTTCTCGTTTTACGAGGTAGGGTTCGAGTGATCCCTACTGAGTCTTGTTCGAGACTCATTCCCTGCGTGTTTTCACCGTGTTTCAGGTGAGGCGCCACCTTCGGGGAGCGCGTCAGGAGCGCAGCGTGGTGCGGGTGCCCAGAGGTAGTGCCAGAGGTCAGAGCCGGGGGATGCCCCGTGTAGCTGTACTTTTCTTTCTTGTCACTGTACTAGTCGTGGACTACTGTTGCTGTTGTTGTTATTTTATTGTGGACCATGTAAAATGTTAATTTATTTCCTGCTTAATATTATAACTGTTTAATTTCTGCAATTATTTGTGATACTTGTGTAGTTTCCACACCATCCTTTTAACCCTTCCGAGTCTTCGGACTCGTGGGTGGCGGTACGAGTCTCGGGTTATCGGGCCTTCCCGGTAATCGGATTCTCGGGTCGTTACAGCTGGTATCAGAGCGCGGTTGTGGAATTACATGAGAATCATAGGTAATTGTAGTGGTCCACTAGTCCACAACGATGATGTACATGTGACGCTGGCATTGGGCACCGCGTGTTTTATTCTGACATTGCCGTTTCCGTGTTTTCTGTCTTGTGCTTCAGGAGCGAGGATGGCGCCGAGGAGGAGTTCTCGCTCTCAGCAGGGGCAGTCGGCTGGAGGTCAGGAGATCCAGCAGGGGGTCCAGAGGGACCAGGAGGAGCATAGCAGAGTTCCGGGAGCTACCGAGGCCGCGGATGCTGCGAGAGCTCCGGGGGCCGAGGATTTCTTCCGTGGCATGTACCATCTCATGTCTCAGCAGTTTGGCGGAGAGGCTGCTGAGGGCTCGTCAGTCAGGGGTGGGCCAGGCCGAGCGGTGAGGGACTTCATGCAGTTCCATCCACCTTACTTTAGCGGCCAGGCAGACCCTGATGCGGCTCGTGATTGGCTCGATGAGATGGAGCGGGTGTTCAGTTCTGCGAAGAGTACTGCCGAGGACAGAGTGGTGTTGGCCTACAACCAGTTGCAGGGTACGGCTCGGAGGTGGTGGTCTTCCGAGTGGAAGACGTCCTTTCAGCTTCGTCCACTTGAGCAGGTCGAGTGGGATGACTTTGTCAGTGCTTTCGAGCGTACGTACTGTCCAGACGTCGTTGCTACGCAGCGGATGCGGGAGTTTCTGGAGCTGGTGCAGGGTGACATGTCCGTGTTGCAGTACAGGGCCCGATTTGTCGAGCTGGGTCGGTATGCACCTCATATCATGGAGCATGAGAGGGTGAGGACGACGCAGTTTGTGCAGGGCTTGAGGCTGGAGCTGAGGCACCATTTGATCGCGAATGGGGCCACTGATCTAGAGACGGCGTCTCGTGTTGCGATTTCCCTGGAGATGGATATGCAGAGGACTCGAGGACCGATCAGCCAGGGGCAGTCTTTGTCAGGTCGCAGCCAGCAGTCGGCTACCCAGCAGCAGGGTTCCTTCCAGCATGCGATGAGTGGTTCAGGAGTGCCGGCACATGCAGCTTCGGTGACAGGATCTGCGTCCTTCGGCTCGAAGGTCAAGAAGTTCTTCAAGAAGGGGTTCGGCAAGAAGAAGTCCAGAGATCAGGGGCAGGCTTCATCGGGCAGTGTACAGCAGCCGATTCCTTTGCAGCGTCAGGGATCAGTGGGTGGATCGCGAGGATCTTGTCCACGGTGTGGTGGGACCCACCCAGGCAGGCAGTGCACGGCGCCGATCATCTGTTTTCGGTGTGACCAGCCAGGGCACATGGCGCGTGACTGTCCTCAGAGGCCGCCGCAGCAGCAGGTTCCCCAGCAGCAGCAGCAGCAGGGACAGTATCCGCCGCTACCCAGGTCAGCTAGTGTGGGAGGCAGGCAGAGGGCTCGTGGCCAGATCACGCACTTGACCAGGGCAGAGGCAGTGGCGTCGCAGCTCGTGGAAGGTACCGTTCAGATTTTGGGTTGTGCGGCTCGGGTTTTATTTGATTCTGGCGCGTCTCATTCGTTTATTTCGGAGGATTTCGCGTCGAGCGTCGAGGAGCCGGTGACCCAGTTGTCCTGTGATTTGGCAGTGGAGTTGCCTTCGGGTGATTTTATGGTCACTCCGTATTGCTTCGACCAGGTTCCGGTGTGGATCGATGGGCGGAGTATGCCAGGCAGGTTGTATGCGTTGCAGCTTCGGGATTACGACGTGATTCTAGGCATGGATTGGCTCGAGACTCATGGAGCGGTGGTGGATTGTGGATGAAGAGGGTCTACTTCCAGCATCCGAGCAAGAGGACCTTCTATTTCCAAGGTATCCGTTCCGCCTCTTCTCGATTCCTTATCTCTGCTATTCGAGCCCGTCGATTGCTTGATTCAGGTTGTCAGGGTTTTCTCGCGTCTGTGGTTGTGTCTGACCGGATGGAGCCGGATGTCGAGGACATTGCGGTGGTGTGCGAGTTTCCCGATGTTTTTCCTGAGGAGTTGCCTGGATTACCTCCCCAGCGGGAGATCGATTTCGTGATCGAGGTTGTACCTGGTACGGGACCTTTGGCGAAGGCTCCCTACCGTATGGCCCCCGCTGAGTTGAGGGAGTTGAGGGCGCAGTTGCAGGAACTGTTGGCCAAGGGGTACATTCGTCCGAGCTTTTCCCCTTGGGGTGCGTCCGTGTTGTTTGTGAAGAAGAAGGACGGTAGTCTGCGGCTTGTGCATTGACTATCGGCAGCTGAATGAAGTGACCATTAAGAACAAGTATCCGTTGCCGCGGATTGATGATTTGTTCGACCAGCTTCAGTCTGCGCGAGTGTTCTCGCGGATTGATTTGCGGTCCGGTTACTATCAGCTGAGAATTCGCGAGTCCGATGTGGAGAAGACTGCGTTCAGTACGAGGTACGGGCATTATGAGTTTCTGGTGATGCCGTTTGGGCTCACCAATGCCCCAGCAGCCTTCATGGACTTGATGCAGAGGGTGTTCATCCGTATTTGGACCAGTTCGTGGTCATCTTCGTGGATGACATCCTTGTTTATTCGCGGTCTGCTGAGGAGCATGCGTACCATTTGGGTGTGGTGCTGCAGACGTTGCGAGATCACCAGTTGTATGCGAAGCTCAGCAAGTGCGAGTTTTGGCTCAGCGAGGTGCACTTTCTGGGGCACGTGATTTCTGGTGATGGCATTTCCGTGGATCCCGCCAAGGTCGAGGCTGTGATGCAATGGCCGAGGCCGAGGTCGGTGACGGAGATCCGGAGTTTCTTGGGGCTTGCGGGTTATTATCGTCGGTTTATCCAGGATTTTTCCCGCATTGCGACCCCGATGACGAGGCTCACGCGGAAGGATGTGCCTTTCGTTTGGTCCGAGGAGTGTGAGCAGAGCTTCAGTGAACTGAAGAGATTGCTCACCTCGGCTCCGGTGTTGGTTTTGCCTTCTGGATCGGGAGGTTTTGTGGTGTGTACAGATGCTTCCGGCGTCGGATTGGGTGCTGTTCTGATGCAGCATGGTAGAGTGGTGGCTTATGCATCTCGGCAGCTAAAGCCCCATGAGGAGAACTACCCTACCCATGATCTTGAGTTGGCAGCGGTGATCTTCGCGCTGAAGATCTGGAGGCATTATCTGTACGGTGAGAAGTTCGAGGTGTTCACTGACCATCAGAGTTTGAGGTATGTGTTCTCGCAGAGAGATCTGAACCTCAGACAAAGGCGTTGGATGGAGTTCATGAAGGACTATGACTTCACCCTGTCTTATCAGCCGGGCAGGATGAATGTCGTCGCCGATGCCTTGAGTCGGAAGGTGGCGGTCAGTACCTTGATGTTGAGGAAGTGGAGGCTCTGGGAACAAGTGCCCGAGGTATCTTTCAGGCTCAAGATTCCCCAGGAGCAGGGTTGGCAGTGCTTGCGAGTCTGACTGTCACTCCTGCTATCCGTCGTCAGGTGACAGAGGCTCAGCATGCGGACCCTGAGTTGCCCCGGATTCTTGCGATGGCTGATGTGGAGCTCGGCGAGGACGGTGCTGCGAGGTTTCGTGGCAGGTTGTACGTCCCAGCGGAGGAGCAGGTTCGTCGTGCGGTGTTACGCGAGGCTCATGGGAGCAGGTACACTGTGCACCCGGGTGCGACGAAGATGTATCGGAACTTGCGGAGGCAGTTCTGGTGGCCTGGCATGAAGAGAGATGTCGCCGAATTTGTGGCCAGGTGCCTGATCTGTCAGCAGGTGAAGGCGGAGCATCAGCGACCAGGAGGTACTCTCCAGCCCTTGGATGTTCCTGCTTGGAAGTGGGACCATGTGACCACGGATTTTGTGGTGGGGTTGCCGAGGACCCCGAGTGGGCAGGACAGTATTTGGTTGCTGGTGGATCGGCTGACGAAGGTGACTCGATTGTTACCGGTCAAGGTCAGCTGGAGCGTGTCCAGGTTGGCTCGTCTGTATGTGGAGCGGATCGTGCCGTTGCATGGGTTCCCATTTCGATCGTGTCGGATCGAGATCCGCGCTTCACTTCTGGATTCTGGAGGGTTTCCAGCGAGCTCTTGGCACGGAGTTGGCATTTAGCTCGGCGTATCATCCACAGTCAGATGGTCAGTCTGAGAGGACCATTCAGACTTTGGAGGACATGCTGAGATCCTGCTGCCTGGAGTGGCAGGGGAGTTGGATTCATCACCTACCGTTGGTGGAGTTTGCCTATAACAACAGCTATCATTCGAGCATCGGCATGGCTCCCTATGAGGCTCTGTATGGGCGTCCTTGTCGGACTCCACTTGATTGGTTTGAGGTGGGTGAGCGTGTTTTGACGGGACCGGAATTGGTGCAGCAATGTGTGGATGTTGTGCACCTGGTTCGTCAGAACATGTTGGCGGCCCAGAGTCGGCAGAAGAGCTATGCTGACCGTAGGAGGCAGCCCCTCGAGTTCGCCGTGGGCGATCATGTGTTCTTGAGAGTTTCTCCGATGAAGGGGGTGATGCGTTTTGGACGGCGTGGGAAGCTGAGTCCCCGCTACATTGGTCCTTTCGCGATTGTGGAGCGCATCGGTGAGGTTGCTTACCGGTTGCAGTTACCTCCTGAGTTGGCGTCGGTGCATGACGTGTTCCACGTCTCGATGTTGCGGAAGTATATGCCCGATGACTCTCATGTGCTCGAGTTTTCTGTTTGGCCTGAGGTGACTCCAGATCTTTCTCTCCCAGAGTTTCCGATCCGCGTGGAGGATAGGCGAGAGCAGCGCCTGCGGAACAAGGTCATTCCCTTGGTAAAGGTCGTGTGGCAACGACACTCTGGTGGTGAGGCTTCGTGGGAACGTGAGGACGAGATGCGTCAGCAGTTCCCGTATCTGTTTGAGTGAGTCTTCCTCTTCTTTCCCCTTTGGTTGTTCTCAATTTCGAGGACGAAATTCCTTAAGGGGGGAGGGCTGTAATATCCCGGACCTTTCGGATCCTTCTTCGTGGGTCCCGGATCTGGTTTTCGGAGCGTCCGGCTCTGTTGTGTCCGAAATTTCGTTTCGGACATCTTTCGTGTTCGGATCGGCGCGATCCGGAGTCGTTTCGGAGGCCCGGAGGCGTTCCGCGGCTTTTCCGCGTGTGTTTTCCGATTCCCGGCGTGTGTTTCGGCTTTTCCTTCGGACGCTCGCTGCGGGTTAACTGGGCCGTTCACCCGGGCACGAGTGGTACCGTTGCGATCGGTGCGTTCCGAGGATTCCAGAAATGTATTTTTCTATTTTTCGGTATTTTTCCGAAAATTCGGATTTTCTATAAAGCCCTAATTCTTTTTCTTTTTCTTTTCCCTTTCTCTTTCTTCTTCCTCTTCCTCTCTCTCGCGACCGTGAGCCCCCTCTCTCTCCCTCTCTCCCATTCGGACGCGGCGAGCCCCTCTCCGGCTACGGACGGCGGCGGGGCGACGGCGCGGACGCGTGGGCGACGGTGAGGCGATCTCGTGGGCGTGCGGCGAGCGTGGGAAGCGTGGGGAGTTCGTGAAGCTTCGAGCATTCTTCGTGATTCGTGATCGATCGGCGGAGCATTCGCTCCATTGAGGTAGGGTGACGTTCCTTAGCCTCATGCCGATCTTTTCCGTGATTTATAGGCCGCGGGGAGGCCGAGAGGGGATCATTTGAGCGTTTTTGGGTTTTTCCATGATTTGGGGAGAGCTCGCCCGATCTATGGATTCAATGCATGGATTCGTGTTTTGAGGGCCTAGAATCATGCTAGGGGTCCCCAGGGGTCTTCCCCCTTGTTTTCCCCCTCTCCTATGGAGGCATGGGGGCGTGGTTAGAATTTTTGGGCGTTCTTACCGTTTTCGGCCGCGGACTGAGAACGCGCTATACTCCAGTAGCGCGTTCTTGAGTGTCGCGCTGCCCCGCCCGAGCGCGTTCATCGGAGAAGATGAACAGTTTGGCGGTTCGTGTCGCGCTATGGGGTCCTAGCGCGATCATCATTGTCGCGCTAGGAGGACCTAGCGCGATGGTCCTTGTCGCGCTAGGGTTCCCTAGCGCGATAGTCCGTGTCGCGCTATGGGGCCATAGCGCGACAACCCTTGTTGCGCTAGGGGACCCTAGCGCGACATGCCCTGTCGCGCTAGGTATCCCTAGCGCGATTTGGTTCGTTGTTGGGTGTTCCCCTTGGGCCGTGTGTGCGTCCCGGGCACCCCATGGAGTTCCGTGACCGTGTCTTTGGTGTCCGGAAGTCCCGTTTGCCTCGGTCAGGCGTTTGACCGTGGGCAGTGCGTCTGTTTCTTTTCCGACCGTGGTTACCGTACGAAGGAGCTAGTACGTGGGGTGATTCCCACACGTTGTCGGTTCGGACGTCGTTTTCCGTTGACTCGAGAGTCTACTCCTTCAGTGACCCTCCACTAGTCGTAGCCTACTAGTACGCGGGTGCTAGTCGCACCAGGGAGTGGTGTACGGGCCGACCTTTCGAGACGGTTTGTGGACCGGTTACCGTTGGGCCCCACGTCTTGCAGCCAGAGTCCGGCTGAGGGGAAAACCGGTCAGAGGGCCAGACCTGGGACGCGTGGTCTGTGTGTGCACACGTGGTTGGGGGCGGTTGGACCCACGTCGACGGGCGTGACCCCAGCTAGTCACTTGTTTGTGGTTACTTGTACGGTGTTTGCGCCTCGGGTAGGACCTACCACGTCAGGCGGTTCACCTGCGGTGCGGTGTAAGACGTCAGGGGACGCTACCGGCTGTGCTTCTAGTGGGTGGTACTCCTGTCGAGTACGGAGTGTCAGACTGTCAGTCGTGTGTTTCCGACCTTCGGGTTTTGACGGTTCGACCGTTGAGTTTCGGTCTTCTCGTACCGTGGCACGTGTGTCGGTTTGCGTGCCGTAGGGTCTAGTTCTGTAGAGTACAGGGCTTTCCTTTCCGAGGTACTTTCCTACCGCTAGAGTAGTGGTTTCTCGTTTTACGAGGTAGGGTTCGAGTGATCCCTACTGAGTCTTGTTCGAGACTCATTCCCTGCGTGTTTTCACCGTGTTTCAGGTGAGGCGCCACCTTCGGGGAGCGCGTCAGGAGCGCAGCGTGGTGCGGGTGCCCAGAGGTAGTGCCAGAGGTCAGAGCCGGGGGATGCCCCGTGTAGCTGTACTTTTCTTTCTTGTCACTGTACTAGTCGTGGACTACTGTTGCTGTTGTTGTTATTTTATTGTGGACCATGTAAAATGTTAATTTATTTCATGCTTAATATTATAACTGTTTAATTTCTGCAATTATTTGTGATACTTGTGTAGTTTCCACACCATCCTTTTAACCCTTCCGAGTCTTCGGACTCGTGGGTGGCGGTACGAGTCTCGGGTTATCGGGCCTTCCCGGTAATCGGATTCTCGGGTCGTTACACCGCCAACCCTGGCTCCTGGGGAATCTTGAGCCTGAAAGAAACTTCGAGCACTTGTTCCCAGAGCCTCCACTTCCTCAGCATCAAGGTACTGACCGCAACCTTCCGACTCAAGGCATCGGCAACGACATTCATCCTGCCCGGCTGATAAGACAGGGTGAAGTCATAATCCTTCATGAAATCCATCCAACGCCTTTGTCTGAGGTTCAGATCCCTCTGCGAGAACACATACCTCAAACTCTGATGGTCAGTGAACACCTCGAACTTCTCGCCGTACAGATAATGCCTCCAGATCTTCAGCGCGAAGATCACTGCCGCCAATTCAAGGTCATGGGTAGGGTATTTCTCCTCATGGGGCTTTAGCTGCCGAGATGCATAAGTCACCACTCTACCATGCTGCATCAGAACAGCACCCAATCCGACCCCGGAAGCATCTGTACACACCACAAAAACCTCCCGATCCAGACCAGATCTCTTCAGTTCGCTGAAGCTCTACTCACACTCCTCGGACCAAACGAAAGGCACATCCTTCCGTGTGAGCCTCGTCATCGGGGTCGCAATGCGGGAAAAATCCTGGATAAATCGTGATAATAACCCGCAAGCCCTAAGAAACTCCGGATCTCGATCACCGACCTGGGCCTCGGCCACTGCATTACTGCCTCGACCTTGGCGGGGTCCACGGAAATGCCATCACCAGAAATCACGTGCCCCAGAAAGTGCACCTCGCTGAGCCAAAACTCGCACTTGCTGAGCTTCGCATACAACTGGTGATCTCGCAACGTCTGCAGCACCACACCCAAATGGTACGCATGCTCCTCAGCAGACTGCGAATAAACAAGGATGTCATCCACAAAGATGACCACGAACTGGTCCAAATACGAATGAAACACCCTCTGCATCAAGTCCTTGAAGGCTGCAGGGGCATTGGTGAGCCCGAACGGCATCACCAGAAACTCATAATGCCCGTACCTCGTACTGAATGCAGTCTTCTCCACATCGGACTCGCGAATTCTCAGCTGATAGTAACCGGACCGCAAATCAATCCGCGAGAACACTCGCGCAGACTGAAGCTGGTCGAACAAATCATCAATCCGTGGCAACGGATACTTGTTCTTAATGGTCACTTCATTCAGCTGCCGATAGTCAATGCACAACCGCAGACTACCGTCCTTCTTCTTCACAAACAACACGGGCGCACCCCAAGGGGAAAAGCTCGGACGAATGTACCCCTTGGCCAACAGTTCCTGCAACTGCGCCCTCAACTCCCTCAACTCAGCGGGGGCCATACGGTAGGGAGCCTTCGCCAAAGGTCCCGTACCAGGCACAACCTCGATCACGAAATCGATCTCCCGCTGGGGAGGTAATCCAGGCAACTCCTCAGGAAAAACATCGGGAAACTCGCACACCACCGCAATGTCCTCGACATCGGCTCCATCCGGTCAGACACAACCACTGACGCGAGAAAACCCTGACAACCTGAATCAAGCAATCGACGGGCTCGAATAGCAGAGATAAGGAATCGAGAAGAGGTGGAACGGATACCTTGGAAATAGAAGGTCCTCTTGCTCGGATGCTGGAAGTAGACCCTCTTCATTCCACAATCCACCACCGCTCCATGAGTCTCGAGCCAATCCATGCCTAGAATCACGTCGTAATCCCGAAGCTGCAACGCATACAACCTGCCTGGCATACTCCGCCCATCGATCCACACCGGAACCTGGTCGAAGCAATACGGAGTGACCATAAAGTCACCCGAAGGCAACTCCACTGCCAAATCACAGGACAACTGGGTCACCGGCTCCTCGACGCTCGACGCGAAATCCTCCGAAATAAACGAATGAGACGCGCCAGAATCAAATAAAACCCGAGCCGCACAACCCAAAATCTGAACGGTACCTTCCACGAGCTGCGACGCCACTGCCTCTGCCCTGGTCATGTGCGTGATCTGGCCACGAGCTCTCTGCCTGCCTCCCACACTAGCTGACCTGGGTAGCGGCGGATACTGTCCCTGCTGCTGTTGCTGCTGGGGAACCTGCTGCTGCGGCGGCCTCTGAGGACAGTCACGCGCCATATGCCCTGGCTGGTCACACCGAAAACAGATGATCGGCGCCGTGCACTGCCTGCCTGGGTGGGTCCCACCACACCGTGGACAAGATCCTCGCGATCCACCCACTGATCCCTGACGCTGCAAAGGAATCGGCTGCTGTACACTGCCCGATGAAGCCTGCCCTTGATCCTTGTGCTTCTTCCGGAGACTCTTCTTCAAGAACTTCTTGATCTTCGAGCCGAAGGACGCAGATCCTGCCACTGACGCTGCCGGTGCCGGTACTCCTGAACCACCCGACGCATGCTGGAAGAAACCCTGCTGCTGGGTAGCAGACTGCTGGCTGCGACCTGACAAAGACTGCCCCTGGCTGATCGGTCCTCGAGTCCTCTGCATATCCATCTCCAAGGAAATCGCAACACGAGACACCGTCTCTAGATCAGTGGCCCCATTCGCGATCAAATGGTGCCTCAGCTCCAGCCTCAAGCCCTGCACAAACTGCGTCGGTCCTCACCCTCTCATGCTCCATGATATGAGGTGCATACCGACCCAGCTCGACAAATCGGGCCCTGTACTGCAACACGGACATGTCACCCTGCACCAGCTCCAGAAACTCCCGCATCCGCTGCGTAGCAACGACGTCTGGACAGTACGTACGCTCGAAAGCACTGACAAAGTCACCCACTCGATCTGCTCAAGTGGACGAAGCTGAAAGGACGTCTTCCACTCGGAAGACCACCACCTCCGAGCCGTACCCTGCAACTGGTTGTAGGCCAACACCACTCTGTCCTCGGCAGTACTCTTCGCAGAACTGAACACCCGCTCCATCTCATCAAGCCAATCACGAGCCGCATCAGGGTCTGCCTGGCCGCTAAAGTAAGGTGGATGGAACTGCATGAAGTCCCTCACCGCTCGGCCTGGCCCACCCCTGCTGACGAGCCCTCAGCAGCCTCTCCGCCGAACTGCTGAGACATGAGATAGTACATGCCACGGAAGAAATCCTCGGCCCCCGGAGCTCTCGCAGCATCCGCGGCCTCGGTAGCTCCCGGAACTCTGCTATGCTCCTCCTGGTCCCTCTGGACCCCCTGCTGGATCTCCTGACCTCCAGCCGACTGCCCCTGCTGAGAGCGAGAACTCCTCCTCGGTGCCATCCTCGCTCCTGAAGCACAAGACAGAAAACACGAAAACGGCAATGTCAGAATAAAACACGCGGTGCCCAATGCCAGCGTCACATGTACATCATCGTTGTGGACTAGTGGACCACTACAATTACCTATGATTCTCATGTAATTCCACAACCGCGCTCTGATACCAGCTGTAACGACCCGAGAATCCGATTACCGGGAAGGCCCGATAACCCGAGACTCGTACCGCCACCCACGAGTCCGAAGACTCGGAAGGGTTAAAAGGATGGTGTGGAGACTACACAAGTATCACAAATAATTGCAGAAATTAAACAGTTATAATATTAAGCAGGAAATAAATTAACATTTTACATGGTCCACAATAAAATAACAACAACAGCAAGACAGTCCACGACTAGTACAGTGACAAGAAAGAAAAGTACAGCTACACGGGGCATACCCCGGCTCTGACCTCTGGCACTACCTCTGGGCACCCGCACCACGCTGCGCTCCTGACGCGCTCCCCGAAGGTGGCGTCTCACCTGAAACACGGTGAAAACACGCAGGGAATGAGTCTCGGAACAAGACTCAGTAGGGATCACTCGAACCCTACCTCGTAAAACGAGAAACCACTACTCTAGCGGTAGGAAAGTACCTCGGAAAGGAAAGCCCTGTACTCTACAGAACTAGACCCTACGGCACGCAAACCGACACACGTGCCACGGTACGAGAAGACCGAAACTCAACGGTCGAACCGTAAAACCCGAAGGTCGGAAACACACGACTGACAGTCTGACACTCCGTACTCGACAGGAGTACCACCCACTAGAAGCACAGCCGGTAGCGTCCCCTGACGTCTTACACCGCACCGCAGGTGAACCGCCTGACGTGGTAGGTCCTACCCGAGGCGCAAACACCGTACAAGTAACCACAAACAAGTAACTAGCTGGGGTCACGCCCGTCGACGTGGGTCCAACCGCCCCCAACCACGTGTGCACACACAGACCTTGCGTCACTAGGTCTGGTCCTCTGACCGGTTTTCCCCCGTAGCCGGACTCTGGCTACGACGAGGGGCCTACGGTAACCGGTCCACAAACCGTCTCGAAAGGTGGGTGCCCGTACACCACTCCCAGGTGAGACCAGCACCTCGTACTGGTGGGCTACGACTAGTGGAGGGTCACTGAAGGAGTAGACTCTCGAGTCAACGGAAAACAACGTCCGAAACCGACAACGTGTGGGAATCACCCCACGCACCAGCTCCGTCGCACGGTGCCACGGTCGGAGAAAAACAGACTCACCGCCCACGGCCAAACTCATGACCAAGGCAAACGGACCTCCGGACACCAAAGACACGGTCACGGAACTCCACGGGGTGCCCGGGACGCACACACGGCCCAAGGGGAACACCCAACAACAGCCAAATCGCGCTAGGGACACCTAGCGCGACACGGCAGAACGCGCTAGGGACCCCTAGCGCAACAAGGGAAGATCGCGCTAGGGCCTCCTAGCGCGACACGGACCATCGCGCTAGGGAACCCTAGCGCGACAAGGACCATCGCGCTAGGTCCTCCTAGCGCGACAAGGATGATCGCGCTAGGACCCCATAGCGCGACAGGAACCGCCTCCTGTTCATCTTCTCCGATGAACGCGCTCGGTCGGGGCAGCGCGACCTCCAAGAACGCGCTACTGGAGTATAGCGCGTTCTCAGTCCGCGGCCGAAAACGGTAAGAAACGCCCAAAAATTCTAACCACGCCCCCATGCCTCCATAGGAGAGGGGGAAAACAAAGGGGAAGACCCCTGGGGACCCCTAGCATGATTCTAGGCCATCAAAACACGAATCATGCATCAAATCCATAGATCGGGCGAGCTCTCCCCAAATCATGGAAAAACCCAAAAACGCTCAAACGATCCCCTCTCGGCCTCCCCGCGGCCTATAAATCACGGAAAAGATCGGCATGAGGCTAAGGAACGTCACCCTACCTCAATGGAGCGAATGCTCCGCCGAATCGATCACGAATCACGAAGAATGCTCGAAGCTTCACGAACTCCCCACGCTTCCCACGCACGCCGCACGCCCACGAGATCGCCTCACCGTCGCCCACGCGTCCGCGCCGTCGCCCCGCCGCCGTCCGTAGCCGGAGAGGGGCTCGCCGCGTCCGAATGGGAGAGAGGGAGAGAGAGGGGGCTCACGGTGGGAAGAAACGGAGGAAGAAGAAGAAGAAAGAGAAAGGAGAAAAGAAAAAGAAAAAGGAAAAGAATTAGGGCTATATAGAAAATCCGAATTTTCGAAAAAAATACCAGAAAATAAAAAAATACATTTCCAGAATCCTCGGAACGCACTGATCGCAACGGTACCACTCGTGCCCGGGTGAACCGCCCGGTTCGCCTGCAGCAAGCTTCCGAAGAAAAAGCCGAAACACACACCGGGAATCAGAAAACGCACGCGGAAAAGCCGCGGAACGCCTCCGAGCCTCCGAAACGACTCCGGATCGCGCCGATCCGAACACGAAAGATGTCCGAAATGAAATTTCGGACACAACGGAGCCGGACACTCCGAAAACCAGATCCGAGACCCACGAAGAAGGATCCGAAAGGTCCGGGATATTACACCAACGATCTGAAAACACGAGAAGGCACGTAGCGGTCGAACCTAGGCGCATCACAATGCCGTGGCGGTCTATCGAGGGACCGTCACACCCACAAACCACCAAAAGGCTAACGGGCCCTGTGACGCACCCACACTGGGGCGTCACAGGCTGTGACGGTCACTGGAAGGACCATCACACCCGTCCGAGCGCGAAACGGTGGGAAACAGCCCAAAAATCTGATCCACGCCCCGATCACCCCCGGGTGATGGGGAAACAAAGGGGAGTCCATCCCCAAGCCCCTAGGCATGCATCTAAACCCCCGGATCGGCCAAAAATGCCGTAAAACGAGAGATCCGGCTCACTCCCCAAAAATAAGGATTTTCCCTAAAATGCGAAAATAAACCCGCTCGGCTCGCCACGGCCTACAAAACTCGCGGGAAAGAGAATGCACGAGCTAGGGGTCCATCTCCCTACCTCCACCGAAGATTTCGCGCCCTGAGCTCGCCAATCCACGAAGAAAACGCCGTGAAACCCTCGCCGCTTCACGAACCTGCGGGCGAGCTTCCACGCGCCACCGGCCCTCGATCCTTGACCCGTTCCCCGTTCCTCGCCTCCCGCCATCGCCACCTCGCCCTCCTCCGCCACCGTCGGCCGCCCGGGGAGAGGGGGAGAGAAAGAGATGAGAGAGAGTGAGAAAGAGAGAATGAGAGGGGAGAGAGAAAAGGGTTAATATATATAGAAAAATCCAAAAAATATAGAAATTCAAAAAATTATGAAAAATTACCTCCGCGATCCTCGGAAGGAACACAACGCAGTGGTACTGTCCCGGAGTCAAGGAACGCCACGGTTCGCCCTGCACAGAGTTCCAAAGGCACATCAGGGAAAAACACGTGTAAAGCACAAAATACACTCCGAGACCCACTAAAAGATCCGAAAAAAAAACCTGGGACATTACAGCCCTCCCCCCTTAAAGGAATTTCATCCTCGAAATTCAGGACCTAACACGAAGTCACAGGGGAACAACACTGAACCAACTGACAACGCTGTCAGAGCCCCAGCACAGAAAACCTCGATTCTCACGAAAACACCGATGCTGGGGGACAACCAGACTTACAATCACAAACAACACCTCGCTCTGCGCACCGTGCACACCGGCCATCAGAGCAGGCATATACCAGAGGACACAGTCCGACATCACCTCAGACACCATGAAAACCAACATGGCACCGCTGCCACCATCTCGCCCACCGAGTTAACACACCCTCGACACGAGAAACAGCTATCGATCCATCACATGGTCGGCAGACAAAACACACATCAGCTTCACAACCAGCTGACAAGTCGCACACCCTTCGCAAGGGAACAACCAACACAGAGCCTCCATCGGCTCACGCAGCCATCTCGACAGACCGCAACCAGGACATCGACTCTGCACCAAGAAACACCCCACACATGGCAAGCTGAAAGCCAAACATAACACTGTGCCAACTCTGTCAGAGGACAAACTTCAACAAAGTCCAGATCCCGTCCGGAAAGGCACACCACAAAAACCGCCACCCAAGGCCTCGCTGGCACACGGCTCTCGCCACGCTTGAGCACTGACAACCAGCATCTTCTGTCTATGAAAAGACCATCCACTGGTCGCCAGATACACGTCAACGGGAAACCTCCACCGGCCCAACAGGCACGATCCAACTCACAGCAGGCCATCCGCTGACTCACACATAGACCGATGCCACATCTCGAGCTACACTCCTCTCGGACTCCGCATCCGAGCTCGATCATCGCGCCAACTCGACCCTCTCGGGGAGCACGACGAAACCAGATGACAAGATCCTGGTGTCTTTAGTCATCACGTCACTCGACTCAGACTTACAGGGGAACCATCCCATGCTGGTCACCAAACTAGGGATAACCATTGCGACACCAACGTCCCGTCAAGGACCACCCTCCGACGCCAATCTCGCTAAAAAGACCTCCGCCCACAGGCGTCACTCTTACGTCTGGTCTCATCAAATCCTTCGACCTCCGTCAGGCGACATCCTCAACAACCCCATCCGGGTCTAACACCCACGCCTGACACGGCTTCCATCACAGGAACATGGTACTCATGCGGCGCACTAGCCAGCACATTCCCCAACACTCCATCCTGCCAGTGCCAAGAATCATAATACCTCGAGCAACGGCACGGCAACAACACGTTTCACACCGAGGAACCAATCCTTCAATGCTCAACGCAAACTCAGGAAATCCGCCCGTAGTAACCAACGCTACGATCCTGAACCAGTGGGTCACAAGCCCACCACGCTTCCGCTGCGCACTCTGATCCACGCGCGCACAGCCGAGAAAGCAAACACCGCCAAACCGGCACTCGTCCTTCCGGAACAGCGCCAGCACACCCTCACACGACAAGGGAATGGGCACAACTTCTCACAGACAACCACCTTGCCAAGACCAGGAGCACGTCTCGCACGGACTTCATGGCACACAAGGCCAACCAATCCGGGCACACAATGCAAGACGGCAATCCTAGCCAAATACAATCTCTCCAACCAAAGGAGAACCCAAACGCACTTCCGACCAACAGAAGAACTCCACGCTCGACCTGATCTCGAACCTTGCGCATGCTGGAAACAGCACCATCCAGCACCAAGGAAAACCATCGCTTCCATCAGGTCAGCGCCTCCGACACACTCGGCGAGTGTCACGTCGGACCACAATCACAGCAACTCTCGATGCACCACCGCTGCAATCCCTCGAACTGCAACACGCCACGCCAAGAGCCGCAACACGAGCCATAATCGACAATCGTCAACGCTCATCCTCGAGTCCCGGAACTCACCGCGGAACCTTCACAACCCAAACCAAAACCAAGGCGAACACAACTCATTCGCACACAAGAGCGCAGGAGCAAGACTTACTGGGACACCACAGCCCAATCCTGCCTTGAAATCCGCAAGAATAACCGGGACCGACACGTCATTTCTGACGCGATAGAGCACGACAAGAACGTCAGGCTCGACGAAACAGCAGCTCACCGAGAAGATCCTCCGCTCACCCGAGCACACTTCTCGACCAGAGCACCCGCTCCAACGCCTCAAACCTCAACCTCAGCGCCTCAGGGGCTGGATAAACCTTAAGTTAGAGTGGCCAGACTCAACAACAGCTCCCTCGGAGCACACTTACGGCCACTTAAGCACGAACAATCCGCACCAGCCACCTACCCTCGCGGCAAATACCTCGAACACAGCACCACAGCAACGCACCTGTCGACAACCTCTGCCCAACACAGCACAACTGGGGTCACCACCGATGAGGGAGAAAGCCCTCGACCTCGATCCTTAGACCCCATGCTGGCACGGAAGCCGCGAATAACAACCACCTTCACAGCGCCGCACAGCGCACTCAAGCTCTCAAGCGAGAAACTAGGCGGAAAGCGAACACAAAATCCTAAGCCAGCTGCTGACTGTACTGGACCTTATGGACTCTGATCACTGTAATATTTCAAATTCCTATGTACGTCCACAACCACTGCTCTGATACCAGCTGTAACGACCCGAGAATCCGATTACCGGGAAGGCCCGATAACCCGAGACTCGAACCGCCGCCCACGAGGCGGGAGGGCACGGAAGGGCTAAAAGGAGTGTGGAGGCACAAAGAAATAGGAAATAAAGCAGGACAACAATTAACAGAAATAAATAAACAACTACAGCTACAATAGAGTCCAATCCAACAGAAAGTACAGTCTAAAGCAGCAAAAATGTACCACATGCCGAGTGAACACTCGGCCCGGTGAGCTGGCAGCTGAGAACCTCCGCATCGCGCCCTCGAACCTCGAGGAAGAAGAACCGCCTCACCTGAAAAGCAGGGAATGAGTCTCCAAAACAGAGACTCAGTAGGGATCCCGCGGAACCCCAACCGGAAACAACGGCGGTAGCGGAAAGGAAGGCTACAAGAGCAACCACAACAGCAGGAACAGTAAACCCGGTGGCCGGTCGAAGCCCGGCGCTACAACTACTCCTACTGTACCAGAAACACACCCCGATCTCGCAGTCGAGGCTACCGAACTGCACTAGTACCGCTTACCGAAGTAAAAACCCACGGCAACCACGCCGTAGAGGCCTGTCTCCCCGGACACGGCCGACCTGGACACACAGTCCAAAGTGCAACCCCGACCATCCGGTCGCGGGTACCACACAACAAGACGCAACCTCGGTAAAGCCACTAGCACTAGTCTCACGGCGCGAGAGCCGACACACGTGCCACGGTGAAACACCTGGAACTCAACGGTCAACGCGGCCGAAACCCGAAGGTCAAAGTCACACGGAAACTGATAGTCTGTCACTCTCTGTCCAGAACAGGAGTACCTCCCACTAGAAGCAAGGCCGAATGCGTCCACTGACGTCTTAGTCCGCACCTCAGGTGTCTCCCTCCGGCCCAGCGGGAACTGAGACACCGTACAAGTAACCACAAACAAGTGACTAGCTGGGGTCATGCCCGTCAACGTGGGTCCAACCGCCCCCAACCACGTGTGCACACACAGACCGTGCGTCCCTGGTCTGATCCTCTGACCGGTTTTCCCCTCAGCCGGACTCTGGCTGCTAGACGCGGGGCCCGACGGAAACCGGTCCACAAACCGTCTCTAAGGGTAGCCTCTCCACCACTCCCTGGTGGGACAACACGCGTGTAAGCAGGCTACGACTAGTGGAGGGTCACTGAGAGAGTAGACTCTCAACTCAACGGAAAACAACGTCCGAACCCGACGACGTACGGGGACCATCCCACGTACCAGCACCGTCACACGGTGACCACAGTCGGAGAAGAAACGAGACTCACCGCCTACGGGCCTCACACTTGGCCACGCAGACACATAGAAACACGGTTCCCAAAGCAGCTCACAGGCCGCCAAACCAAATCCCACTCTCAGGGAAAGGCGGGAACCCTCCAGCCCCAGGCTGGCCATTGGACTCGTAGTCCAAGGCCACCTGCATGGCCCATGCGGAAAGCACAGAAGCATGATTCCCAGGGCAACGCACAAGCTGCCACGCTGATAGCTGGACTCACAGTCCAAGGCCAAACACATGGCCCACTCGGGAATCATCTTCCAGGAAAACTCAGGGCATGCGGGGGAGACCCCACCGCACCCCCACCGACACACGGTGACTCGGTCTAGCGTAACACAAAAGCTCGACACGCGAGAAGTCACCCGAACTCTCAAACCCACGGGCACGCTAAACGAGGTAGCACGGTCCTCCCGACACCCTCAAGACACGGACATAAAATCCCACGGGTGTCTGGGGCACTCACAAGACCGCAAGTCGACCACTGGGTCACGACCGGGTCGACTAGGGACCGACACAACGCGCAACGATCGCGGAGAACACGAAAACTCATCTCGGCACCACACAGAGCCTGACGGTCTAACCTTGGGCCGTCCCAGTCTGTAACGGTCTAAGCCTCGACCGTCACCGCACTCTAACGGTCCAACACAGGAGCGCCACACGAGAGGGGAAACAACGGCTGTGACGCACCAACACAGGCTGTGACGCTCACCCCTCGGCGCGTCACAGCGTCTGACAGTCCTACCTGGGCGCGTCAGAAGAATGGGCTGCGTCAGCTCTGACGCTCCCACTCGGGCGCATCATAGTCTCTGACGGTCCTACCTAGGCGCGTCAGAAGACTCGTGACCCCAACGGTCTGAAAACACGAGAAGGCACGTAGCGGTCGAACCTAGGCGCGTCACAGCGCCGTGGCGGTCTATCGAGGGACCGTCACACCCACAAACCACCAAAAGGCTAACGGGCCCTGTGACGCACCCACACTGGGGCGTCACAGGCTGTGACGGTCACTGGAAGGACCGTCACACCCGTCCGAACGTGAAACGGCGGGAAACAGCCCAAAAATCCGATCCACTCCCCAATCACCCCCGGGTGATGGGGAAACAAAGGGGAGTCCATCCCCAAGCCCCTAGGCATCCATCTAAACCCCAGGATCGGCCAAAAACGCCGTAAAACGAGAGATCCGGCTCACTCCCCAAAAATAAGGATTTTCCCTAAAATGTGAAAATAAACCCGCTCGGCTCGCCACGGCCTACAAAACTCGCGGGAAAGGGAATGCACGAGTTGGGGGTCCATCTCCCCACCTCCACCGAAGATTTCGCGCCCCGAGCTCGCCGATCCACGAAGAAAACGCCATGAAACCCTTGCCGCTTCACGAACCTGCGGCCGAGCTTCCACGCGCCACCGGCCCTCGATCCTCGACCCGTTCCCCGTTCCTCGCCTCCCGCCATCACCACCTCGCCCTCCTCCGCCACCGTCGGCCGCCCGGGGAGAGGGGGAGAGAAAGAGATGAGAGAGAGTGAGAAAGAGAGAATGAGAGGGGAGAGAGAAAAGGGTTAATATATATAGAAAAATCTAAAAAAATGCAGAAATTCAAAAAATTACGAAAAATTACCTCCGCGATCCTCGGAAGAAACACAACGTAGTGGTACTATCCCGGAGTCAAGGAACGCCACGGTTCGCCCTGCACAGAGTTCCGAAGGCACATCAGGGAAAAACACGTGTAAAGCACAAAATACACTCCGAGACCCACTAAAAGATCCGAAAAAAAAACCTGGGGCATTACACTCTCCCTCTATCCAAAACACGCACACACTCACAGTCACAGGGGGGCGCCCGGTCGACCCCCTCCGCGTCCCTCTCCCTCTCTCGGTCTCCCTCCCTCCCTCTCCCTCTCTCTCTCTGACACATGCACACACTCACAGAGGGGATGCCGGATCGACCCCCTCCGCCTACCTCTCTCTCTCCCTCTCCCTCTCTCGGTCTCCCTCACTCCCTCTCCCTCTCTCTCTAACACACGCACGCACACACAGAGGGGGGTCCTCTCCCTATCTCCCTCTCTCTCTCTCTCTCTCGATCTCCCTCACTCCCTATCCCCTCTCTCTCTAACACACGCACGCACACACAGAGACCCCTCCCTCTCCCTCTCTTGGTCTCTCTCATTCTCCCTCACTCCCTCTCCCTCTCCCTCTCTCTCTCTCTAACACACACACGTACACACAAAGGCCCCTCCCTCTCCCTCTCCCTCTCTCTCTCTAACATACACACGCACACACAGAGGAGGGGTGCTCGACCCTCTCTTGGTCTCCATCATTCTCTCTAACACACGCACGCATACATGGGGGGTGTTCGACCCCCTCCCTCTCCCTCTCCCTATCTCCCTCTCCCTCTCTTGGTCTCCCTCCCTCCCTTCCCTCTCCCTCTCTTTCTAACACACACATGCACTCACAGAGGGGGGGTGCCCGATCCCCTCCGTCTCCCTCTCCCTCACTCTGTTTCCCTCTCTTACTCTCTCTCTCTCACTGTCGCACTCATAGATGGGCAAGACCCCCCATTCATTCACCCTCTCTGTATTTGTCTCTCACAGTGATCAAATGTTCGTGTAGGGCTACTAGCGTCGGGGACAACAACATACTTCATTCTTTATTTCTGGGGACATTTCTATCAATAAACGGTCAGTAAAATATTTTTTAAATTTTAATAGTTAATTTTAATTTATTTAATTTGATATAAATTTATGTCTTAAATTTATTATTTATTATTATGTGTGTTAATAAATTTATTGTTTATTAGATGAGATATAGAAGGGACGCGGAAGGGGGTGGGGTGGGGTGGGTGGCCTTGTGCCGTCTAGGGTGTGTGTGTGTGCGCGCCAGTGAGAGAGGGAGAGATCAAATATG
Source organism: Amorphophallus konjac (assembly GCA_022559845.1). Taxonomy (NCBI): domain Eukaryota; kingdom Viridiplantae; phylum Streptophyta; class Magnoliopsida; order Alismatales; family Araceae; genus Amorphophallus; species Amorphophallus konjac. Next base: position 366,216,539 of record CM040122.1, on the reverse strand, counting down.
GGGGGTGGGGGAGGAGAGGGGGTCCAGTGTGGGAGGCGAGGGGTTTGGTGGGGGAGGGGAGGGGACAAGAGAGGAAGAGAGGGGGGGCCACGGATGGGAGGGTGGGGGGTATGTAGGCGACATTAGGGGAGGGGAGGGTGGGGGGCGGGGTAGGTGGGGGACGGGAGGGTTCAGGAGAGGGACGGGGTATAGTGGAGAGGGCAGGGGGGTTCAGAAGAGGGAGGGGGTATAGTGGAGAGGGCAGGGCGTTCTGGAGAGGGAGGCCGTGGGGGGCATTGGAGGGGAGGGGAGGGGGGTCGATGGCGGATGGGAGGGGATGGGGAGGGGCACACGGTGGGGAGGACAGGGGGGTTCGAGATAGGGGGCGTCGCTGGGAGAGGGGTGGGGAGGGGAGGGGGCATCGATCGATTAGGGAGGGGGAGGGGGGGTTTCTGCGGCGGTCGGTGGCAAGGGGAGATGGGTCGGTGGGGGACGAGAGGGGAGGGGGGGCCGATCCAGTGGGGAGGGGAGGGAGGTACAGTGGGGAGGGAGGGGGCGGGGGGTTCACTACCAAAAAAAGCGGGATTTCAGACGGATGTTTCAGACGGAAAGTTTTCTGTCTTAAAATCCGTCTGTATTTGTGACGGATTAGTTTCCGTCACAAATTCCGTTGTTATTAAGGACACACCAGACTCCCTCTGAAGATCCGTCTATAATTATAGACGGAATATATTCCGTCTTTATATACGTCGCAAATTTGGGACGGATATTCCGACGGAAATAATCCGTCTGAAATTTCAGACGGCATTGAGTTCCGTTCGTATTTCCGTCGGAAAATTCCGCCTTTCCCGCCTCTTCCACCCGGCCCCATTTCCACCCCCCCACTCTCCCTCTCACTCTCTCCTTCCTCTGCCCTCTGCTTGCGGTCGTCGCCGCAGGAGCCGTCTTCGCCGCCGGAGCCGCCGTCCTCGCCGTAGCCGGAGGCCCCGCCATCCTCGCCGTCACCGGAGACCCCGCCGTCCTCGCCGTCCTCGCCGTCGCCGCCATTCGCCAACCTCCCTCCCTCTCACGGTCGTGGTCGTGGTCGCCGTCGCCGCCATCATCCTCTTCCCACGATCGCCGTCGCCGCCGGCCGGTAAGTGGCCTCCCTCTCCCTCTCTCTCTCCCGATCATGTTCCCCTCCCTCAATCCCTCTCCCTCTCCCCTGTCCGGCTCCCTCACTCCCTCTCCCTCTCCCCTCTCGCGCTCCCTCACTCCCTCTGGCCGCCCTCCCCCACCCCCTCCACTGCCCTCTCTTCCCCTGTCCATGGCCCCTCTCCCCCTCGCATTATGATGCTGTTCTTGTAAAATCTAGTTTGAACATTAGGTGGATGTATTTTAATTTGTAGAATCTATCTAAAAACTTGTTGGAGTGAGATATCGCAAATTTCGAAAATAGACTCAGTTTGAACATGTCTTATTCTCCTCCAAAAATCTATCAGGGCGCATAAGTCAAGATCTTAATACTACATTTGATTAAAATGATAGAGATGTCAGATATTTTAATGAGTAGAATTTTAAAACTCATCCCCACAAATCCAGCCAAACTCCACCTAACGGAGTCATAGATAATTTGGACCCGTGGCCTAAGTGACCGTCTCACTCCCTGCCCAAATTGGCCACTGTGAACAATTTCACATCACTTGGGATCTCCCTGTGTAGCTTCTTCCTGATTAATTTGGATTGAATTAGACTGGGGAGACTCGTCGGACCCACGGAGACTGATTTGGACTGAACAACCATGGGTTTAGTTTAACGATACACAGGTTATTTTTTTTAAAAAAATAAATCGCTTGTGTGAAATGCTACACATGTTCCTAGTCTTGCCCCGGACAGAACTTGATGATAGCTGCATTTTTCCTTTCCCGGGCATGTGACATTCTAAACGCAATAAATAGCCAGAGTTTACAAGAACACCATCAAAGAACCTTCATTCAATCAACAATCATTAATTTTTAGTTCAGATGGTATGCAGGAAAGTGAAGTTCCAACTTCTGATCCGAGAAACAATGTCCTTTTTGGAGTTGACATTGATAACCCTCTTGGGATACCAATGCCTAGTGATCCTTTACTAGCAAAAAATATAAGCTCTAGCAAAGACTATCAGACTAATCTCACTTCAAACAACATTATTTCCAATTCCAGTGGCTCCAAGGAAACTCAAGCAGAATTCTCAACATCAATTGTTTCTCAATCTTTTGGGGTTCCAGATGTGGCATTTAATTCTAGTGACTCCACTAATGATAGCAGCTTTTTGATTGGTAGATCAATAGATATCACTCGGTCTTCGGGCAATGATGAGTTGAAGCAGGATCTTGCTCGACTGTTCAGCATACAGAGGAGAGGGGGGAGCTCTGTGGGAGGGGGGTGGAGCTTGGTGGGACGGGGAGCTCCGTGGGAGGGGGGAGGGGCATCCGAGAGGGTTCCAGTGGGGGGGAGCTCATTGGGAGGGGGGAGGGGCATCCGAGAGGGTTCCAGTGGGGGGGGAGCTCTGTGGGAGGGGGGTGGGAGGGGGGGGAGCTCTGTGGGACGGGGAGCTCGGTGGGAGGGGGGAGGGGCATCCGAGAAGGTTCCAGTGGGGGGGAGCTCAGTGGGAGCAGGAGGGCGGGTGGGAGGAGGGGGAGCTTTGTGGGAGGGGGGTGTCATGTCTCGAGTGGCTCGACAGGCCGAGTCGCAGACCGTTGAACCAGCTCGGAAGCTATAACTCAGTTCTGAGCGGGGTTAGTTAAATTAGATATCCCTGTTGCATTTTATTAGTTAGTGGCTGATGGATTAGTTGTTAGTTAGTGGTTGATGGATTAGCTGGAGTCATGTCTAATCGGATGCAATCTTTGGAGTCCAACTTCGAGAAATTTGAATCCCAAAATTCTCTGTCTGCTGTGGCTGATATTCCTGGTTATTTTCGCCATAAGTTGCACGAGTTCCCTAAATTTGATGGGAGTTATGACCCAGCTGAATGGCGATTCAAAGCTAATCGCTATTTTTACTGTAATAATGTTCCGGATACGCAACGAGTTACTATAGCATCTTATTATTTGGATGGAGAGGCCTTACAGTGGTTTTGGCATTTCTCTAGCTCTAAAGAATCTGTTTCTTGGCATGACTTTTTAGCTGGGTTAGAGTCACGGTTTGGTGCAGTTTCTTCTGTGGATTCTCATGGGCAACTGAGTAAACTCAGACAAGTGGGTACAGTAGCTGCGTATCAATGGCAATTTGAGACCATGTACAATAGAATAACTGGACTTTCTGAGAAGCATTTGCTGGGTGTTTTTCTGAGTGGTTTACGAGAGGATCTTGCCTGTGAAGTTCGCTCCTTCATGCCCCATTCCTTATCACATGCTATGGAGTTGGCAAGAATTCAAGAACAAATGTTTACTGCCAGACGCCGAGCTTCACCACACTTTATCTTCTCAGCACCGCAGACACTGAAACCTTTTACTCCAAACTCTCAGCCAGCATTCTCCCCTAAAGGAGTAAACCCACCAGTTAAAAAGTTATCTACACAACAGTTGCAGGAACGAAAGGCTAAAGGCCTATGTTATAATTGTGATGATAAATGGCTTCCAGGCCACACATGCCAACCTCATAAACTTTTTTTACTGTATCTTATTCCGGATGATAGTGATTTTGCTCCTTTAGACAGTGTGGATCCAGAACCCTTCATTGAATTCTCTCCTGTCATACAACCCTCTCTGTCAGCTCAATATGTTACTCACTTAGCATCACCGGGCACATTGAAAGTATTAGGGAAAATGGGTACCATGTCTGTCCTGGTTTTGATTGACAATGGGAGCACCCATAATTTTTTGGACCCCCATGTTGTAAAGAAGTTGGGATTATCTGTGACAAACTTTGATTCCCACCCTGTCAAAATAGCTGCAGGTCTCCAAATCTCTTCACAGGGTTGGTGTCCTGGAGTTAACCTTAAGATGCCTGGCATGTAATTTACTTTAGACTTTTTAATTCTTCCTCTTGGCAGTGTTGATGTGATCTTGGGGAATACTTGGCTCTAGTTACTTGGATATATAACCCTAAACGTTTCTCAAATGTCCATGAAGTTTTCCTTGAATGGTCAGGATTTCATATTACAAGGGCTTCTTAACCCTTCCACAAGTATTGTTTCTGCTAAAACAATATCTGCTGACCTTCCTAAATCCCAAAGCATCTATTCTTTACACTTGTTTTCCTTGGAAGCTTCGGATATTTCATCTACTTCTTGTGGGTTTACTGGGACTTCTTATTCTCAAGACATTTCCAGCATTCTAGAATAGTATTCAGCAGTTTTTTCTGAACCTCATGGCTTACCCCCATCCAGACCTTATGACCATCGGATTCAACTACTAGATGAAACAAAGCCAGTTTGTCAACCTTCTTATAGACATTCACCTCTACAGAAGACGATTATTGAGCATCAAGTCAAGGACCTACTCTCCCTCTCTCATGTGCAATCAAGCACATGCCCTTTTTCTGCTCCAGTGTTATTAGTTCAGAAAAGGGATGGCTCATGGAGAATGTGTGTAGACTACCGAGCTCTGAATCAAAACACTGTTAAAGACAAATATCCCATACCCTTAGTAGACGATTTGTTTGATGAATTACATGGGTCCAAGTACTTTTCCAAGCTGGATTTGAGATCGGGTTATCATCAAATTAGAATGCATCCTGATGATGTTTACAAAACTGCCTTTAGAACACATGAGGGACACTATGAGTAGACAACCAATTGTATGCTAAAATGTCTAAATGTGTGTTTGGGGTCAGAGAAATTGAGTATCTTGGCCACATTATTTCAGAAAAAGGGGTTGCTATGGACATGTCTAAACTACAAGCCATTTGTACTTGGCCTGTACCCTGGTCTGTGAGGGCTTTGAGAGGATTCTTAGGGCTTACAGGATACTACAGAAAATTTATTAAAAACTATGGTCTTATTGCTGCACCTCTGACCAGTCTTCTTAAGAAGGACAGTTATAGTTGGAGCCCATCTTCTCATCAAGCCTTCTTATAGCTTAAAGAGGCTATGTCAACTGCCCCAGTTCTTGCCTTGCCTGATTTTTCAGAAACTTTTGTAGTCGAGTGTGATGCTAGTGGAACTGGCATGGGAGCAATTCTCATGCAAAAAGGACGTCCTACCATTCTTGAGGCCGTACATGCTCCACTGAGGTTGAAAGTGATCCCATTTGAACCTTGTCTTATGATGATAAGAAGATATAGAGAAATGGAATGACCACATATCTTAAGTAGTACATATATACAAAGATGTGGATAAATGCAAAGAAATCAGAATTCTCTATAGCAATAGGTAAATACCCAAAAAATTCGTTTTGTGATTTAAAACTTTGTGGATTTTAATTGCATGTAAATATAATTTTAAATCTGATTTTAATAGAAATTTGATGTTAATTTAGCTCAAAAATGTAGATTGTTTTGCTTCGATGTTATTCATTTGAAAATTTTTATAATTTGGGTATTATTTAATTTGATATGTGCATAATGATAATTGCGTTGTTATTTAATTTTATGTTATATAAATGCATGGGGTATTCCCTGTGAGTTGAGGTGCGTGGGTGCGACCTAACATTACACGCACCTCAGGAGAGCGCGTTAAAACCGTGTCAATGTGCCTTCCCGTTCAAGACTTTGGGATTGATATGTATGTTCTCATTTATTTATGAGAATGTATATATCTACCTCAAAGTCTTGAATTGTCCCGTTTGGACAGTCTGTGAATGTTTGATCGCACTTAGGCAGTCATTTACTATATATGTTTGTATGGTTTGTTGAGAATTTCGGTTGCGTCTCCTCACTCTTCTCTGATATACCATTATTGATTTTGAGTGTTTTCTTAACCACTTACTTGTAAGTGTTTAAGAAAATTTCAAAATCAATAAATATATTTGGTATATCGGAGAAGTGTGGGGAGATGATGCCGAAATTTTTAGCAAATCGTGCAGCACATATAGTAAGTGATTGTGCGATCAAACCTTCATGGATGGGTTAAAAAGTGATAATCTAATCAATATTCCTCTTCCAACTGCAAATGGTCTATGAACGATGTGAGGAAAGGGTCGGGTGTAATATTATGAGTAATGATTTGAAAGTTAGGATGTGTATTGTCATTTATTGGGTGCAGGCAAAATGTCGACAGATCGTTCATGGATGTATCGTAGAATAGTTGACCGGGTGGTGTCAGATGACTTTAAGCTTGGGGTTGAGAGTTTCATTCAATTTGCATTGGGGAATCCAAATGCAGCAATAGATCGCGACGGTCACATTCGTTGCCCTTGTTCAAGTTGTAGAAACTTGAGGTGGTGTTCAACATGGGATGTGCAACATCATTTGTACACGAAAGGGTTCGTGGATGGTTATACGAATTGGACGTGTCATGGTGAGCAATTCGGGAGGTATGATCTCGACAATATTGCAGGCACAAGTGGGTACGTGGATATGGTTGTAGATGCTGCTGGTCCTAGTTTTAATATTCACGATGAAGTGCCGAATAAGATAGCCGGAAGATTTTATGAACTACTTAGGGATGCTGATGAGCCGCTGTGGGATGGTTGTGAAAATCACACTCGATTGTCTGCAGTGTCACAGTTGTTGAACTTGAAATCTGAATTTCACATCAGTGAGACTTGTTTTGACCGTCTCCTCCTCTTGATCAAGAGTATGTTACCTCCAGACGAGAAGTTGCCAGAAACTTTTTACCGTGCAAAAAAGATGGTCAATGACTTAGGACTTGGATATGTGAAAATAGATGCATGTCCGAATCATTGTATGTTATATTACAAAGATGATGCAGATAAGATATCATGTTCAGTTTGTGGCCATGACAGATTCAAACCTAAGGGGGGGGTCAATTCAAAGGCAAAAGATGTACCTTACAAGGCGTTGCGATACTTCCCTCTTGTGCCTAGGCTGCAGTGACTGTATATGTCCTCAAAGACGGCTCGGCATATGACATGGCACACCGAAAGAGTACGTCGTGCCGATGATATAATCAGTCATCCTGCCGATGGTGAAGCTTGGACTCACTTTAGTCGTACTCATCTTGCCTTTTCAAGGGAGTCACGTAATGTTCGATTGGGTTTATGCACAGATGGCTTTAATCCATTCGGTGGTTCAGTGGCAGCTTATTCTTGTTGGCCAGTGTTCATGACACCGTACAACCTTATGAGTTAACTATGAGTGGAGATGTCTCAGAGGTTGCTCGTGCTGAATATTATCAATCAGACGAAGTTGGCGTTGTCGGTTCCTCTAGGTTTAATATGGACGAATCTGATGAGCCACTGTCATTACGTACGCGAGATGGCGTGGAAGAAGTCGATCCGACGGAGCTAAATGTTGATGTTAGAGGGGAGGAAGAATCAGATGAAGATGAAGATTTTGAATCTCATGAGACTACTATGGATGACGAAGATGATGAAGTTGAGCTAGATATATCAACATGAGGGAGGCATGTTTTGATAATTTAGTAAGAAGATTCTTACTTTTAAGCATAATTTTAAATAACATTTGTCTAGCCTTATATAATTGTGGATTAATATGTATTAATTGTTTTGTTATTAATAAGGAAATGGTGCGAGGAGGTCGTAGTAGGGGTGGGAGGAGATCTAGCAGTGAGAGGGGCACTACTATCTCCTCGCTACCATCTTCTTCAGACACAGGTATATTTGATCAATAAGTTAGCTATATAAATATTTTATTTATTTACAAACTTAAAAGAATTTATTTATAGGTGCAAGTGTCGGCTCACCACCACTTGTACATACGCCACCACCTCCCGCTACAGGTATGTATATTTTAATTTAAATTCTTGAACATTTGTTCTACTTATGAAAATAAGTTCTTGCAGGTCTCAGTGGCCTCCCACCTGTTGTGCATACGCCACTCCCACCACCTTCCGCTGCAGGTATGTATATTTTAATTATATGTTCGCAATATTTGTATCACTCCACATGACAATAAATTCTTGCAGGTCTCAGTGGCAAAAAGACTCGAGGATCATGTATGTATATTTTAATTTAAATTCTTCAATATTTGTTCTACTTATGACAATAAATTCTTGCAGGTCTCAGTGGCCTCCCACCTGTTGTGCATACGCCACCCCCACCACCTCCCGCTGCAGGTATGTATATTTTAATTATATGTTCGCATTATATGTATCACTCCACATGACAATAAATTCTTGCAGGTCTCTGTGGCCTCCCACCTGTTGTGCATACGCCACCCCCACCACCTCCCGCTGCAGGTATGTATATTTTAATTATATGTTCGCATTATATGTATCACTCCACATGACAATAAATTCTTGCAGGTCTCAGTGGCCTCCCACATGTTGTGTATACGCCAACCCCACCACCTCCCGCTGCAGGTATGTATATTTTAATTATATGTTCGCAGTATATGTATCACTCCACATGACAATAAATTCTTGCAGGTCTCAGTGGCCTCCCACATCTTGTGCATACGCCAACCCCACCACCTCCCGCTGCAGGTATGTATATTTTAATTATATGTTCGCAGTATATGTATCACTCCACATGACAATAAATTCTTGCAGGTCTCAGTGCCCTCCCACCACCTCCCACTTGTACAGGGCCCACCACCACCAGTCAGCCCCTTGACGATGTCGGCAGTTGTCACGAGGGAGGCACGACCCATGATAGACGTCGCCCGTGTTGGGTATCCGGGTAAATCTATAAGGTTATATTACATTAATTAGCCCTCAACTGTGTAATATGAATATTTTGACATTTGCAATTGCAGTATGAAATTTGAACCCCACGGCGCTGTCCATCATTCCACCGAACTCATGTTGGCACATGTGCCCGGGGCAGCTTCCACTTTCAGAGATTTTCCGATGTCCGTCCGCGATTCATTGTACAACATGTTCTTAGTAAGTAATTACGTCATTTAATTCAAGTATTTCCCAAAGTCTATTTACAACTTTATACTAAGTGTGAAAAGCAATTGATTTACAGCGGTCTTTTCAATTCACATGTGGACATGACGCGGCGAGATGTCGTCGTGCCTGGGAGTCTACTATGCTCTCAAGTTATAAGAGGAAAATACATGAGGCCCGAGCACACGCTAAAAAATTGAGTGGGGGGAGTGAAGACCGACAATTGTGGAAGGCGCATCGCCCTCTATGGATGAGGCAGGAGGATTGGGAGATATCTTGTGACCATTTTGCCGACCCCAAGTGGATAGAAAAGTCCGAAAAAGCCAAAGCAAACAGGGCGTCAAAACCAGGTTCAAATTTGCATACGAGTGGGTCCATCTCTTATGCGGCTCATAAACAAAAATTGGTAAGTAATATACCAATTTATCTTCTTACAATTTATCCCAATATTTGACTTTTTTTTACTATGAATTGTATAACAGGCTGTGGAGCTTAATCGACCTCCGTCGTTCCTCGAGGTGTTCGACAGAACACACAAAAAGAAGGGGACTAATGATTTTGTGAGTGACACAGCTAAGTCAGCAGCGGTAAGTTTATCTACATATGTAACTTGTACCGTTCATTTAAATCGGCATGTAATTCATATGAAATTGACTAGTTATTTTATTCAATTTGTAGGAAACATATAGCAAAGCAGTGACAGAGAAGTACGGGGAGGGAGACACGCAGCAGCCGGAGTTCGATCCGGTGGAGTGGGTGGCAGCAGCTGGCGTACCGAAGAAAGGCCGAATATATGATTTTGGGGAGAGCCTAGACGCAAGCGCGGTGACATCAGCGTATGCGAGTTCTAGCTATACTTCTTCCAGTGGCAGTGCCTTCACTATACCTTCCGTTGCCCCCAGCGCTTCTGCCAGCGACATGATGGACATGGTCCGATCGCAGATTTCTGATATGCAGCGGCAACAGCAGCATTTCCAGCAAGAGATCTCTAGCCAAGTGTCAGTATTCTTGCAGGCAATTAGTGGCCTCCTCTCCCAGAGCGGAATGGTCCCTCAGAAATCAACAACCACCACAGCACAGCCCGCACAGGTGAGTCTCTAGCCAAGTTTTTATTTTGATGGAATTACTCAATTATGTTCATTATTAATTTTAAAACTCATTTACTTCAGAATAATTGAGAAAATCCGGGGGTCTAAAATTTGAAATACCGGTCAGACGGCCGTGCCAATCATTCCAACGCGACCGGGGAGATGAAAGTGACTTGACAGAACTGACGGAATCCAAATCGGATGCCCAGTTTGATCTCGGCGCTAAAAGTTCAGTTTTAAAATACACTTAGTTTAAATGAACTACCAGGTCGGGTCCGGGGGTCTAAAATTAGAAATACAAGTCGGACGGCCGTGCCGATCATTCCAACGCGACCGGGGAGATGAAAGTGACTTGTCAGAATTGACGGAATCTAAATCGGATGTCCGGTTTGAGCTCGGCGCTCAAAGTTCAGTTTTAAAATACACTTAGTTTAAATGAACTATCAGGTCGGGTCCGGGGGTCTAAAATTGGAAATACAAGTCGGACGGCCGTGCCGATCATTCCAACGCGACCGGGGAGATGAAAGTGACTTGTCAGAACTGACGGAATCCAAATCGGATGTCCGGTTTGAGCTCGGCGCTCAAAGCTCAGTTTTAAAATACACTTAGTTTAAATGAACTACCAGGTCGGGTCCGGGGGTCTAAAATTAGAAATACCGGTCGGACGGCCGTGCCGATCATTCCAACGCGACCGGGGAGATGAAAGTGACTTGTCAGAACTGACGGAATCCAAATCAGATGTCCGGTTTGAGCTCGGCACTCAAAGTTCAGTTTTAAAATAAACTTAGTTTAAATGAACTCCCAGGTCAGGTCCGGGGGTCTAAATATTGTTTCAAGCTAGTAGTTGATCTATAAAATCTGCAGTTATCAATTTGATATGTTTGATTTATATTTATGCTCATTTCTTCGCACTAATTTTTTTATCTATGAATGAATGTTATTATTTTTTTAATGTAGGGGGATCCTTCTGCGGGCAGCGACAGAGGAGATGAGCAGGGCAGTGACGATATGGATGATGAGGATATTGACGATGTACCAGATATTTCTTGATGTTTAATGATATTTGTTTTATGTTATTCAGACGGATCAGCAGGGTTAATGTGTTTTTCTTTGTATTTATTTTGTCAGCATGGTGTTGAGTTTTTTTATTGGTGGTGTTTATTTATTTGAACATCTATGTTATGTTGAGATTTTTTCGGTGGTGTTTATTTATTTGGGTATGTTGATGCTGAGTTTTTTTTTGTGGTTAGTTCCAATAATTTTTTTAACAGGTTTATTAGATAAATAAACTTAAATTTTTTAAAAAAAATATTTTTTTTTCAGACGGATTTATAATCCGTCTGAAATGACGTTTGTAATAGAGACGGTAATTTCAGACGGAATTTATATCCGTCGTGAATTACGTTTTAAACACCGACGGATTTAGGACGAACAACATATAGAACCGTCGTTGGAAGTTACGACGACAAAATAATCCGTCGTAATATCCGGCAGAAATAGAGACGGATTTCAGATAATATTTCAGACGGATTACGGACGGTATTTACAACGGATAATAAATCCGTCTTAAAAACCGTATGAAATACAGACGGAAATTTCAGACTGATATTTACATACGGATATTTTATCGTGTGAGATTTAGACGGAATTTATGACCGAAATTATTTGTGTCTTAATTTCAGACGGAATTTCAGATCGAATGGTCAACTGTCACAAATTTGTGACTAAGAATTTCAGACGGTCGAGTTCGGTCTTAAATCCGTCGGAAATCCGTTACAAATATGTGTTGCGACGGATTTTCAGACGGATTTGAGACGGATAACGTCCGTCTGAAATCCCGCTTTTTCTGGTTGTGGTTCGGGATAGGGAGGGGGGCACATTGGGGAGGGGAGAGTAGGGAGGGGAGGGGGGGCACAGAGGGGAGGGTAGGGAGTAGGTGGGGGACGGGAGGGGAGGGTATAGGACGGGAGGGGGGTTCGGGAGGGGGGCACGGTGGGGAGGGAGGGGACTGGAGGGGACTAGGGGAGGGGAGGGTTTGCTTGTTCAAAAAAAAAAAATCAGCTTAAGATGTAAGCATTTTTAAGTTTCTTTTATGGTATTTTTATTTTTTAATTTTATATATTATAATCAACTATTAGAACGAAATGAATTGTTTAATTCGATGTTATTAAATTTTATGTTATTCAATTACATGGGGTATTCCTTGTGAGCTGAGGTGCGTGGGTGCGACCTAACATTACACGCACCTCAGGAGAGCGTGTTAAACCCGTGTCAATGAACCTTCAGGTTCAAGACTTTTAGATTGATGTGTATGTTCTTATTTGTTTGATGTGTTAGGTTCGGGGGTGCAAAATCTAAAATACCGGTCTGATCGATATGTCGATCGTTCCAACACGATCTGGGAGATAAAAGTGACTTGGGAGAGTTGACGGAATCTAAATTAGATACTCAGTTTGGGCCCGATCCTCAGAAGTGCATTCTCTAAATGCACTTAGTTTAAAATTAAAGAAGTTTGGTTTGATAGTCCAAAATCTAAAATACCGATCTAATCGGCATGCCGATCGTTCCAACACGATCTGGGAGGTAAAGGTGACTTGTGAGAGCTGACAGAATCTAAATCGGATACTCGATTTGGGCCCGGCGCTCAGAAGTTCATTCTCTATATGCACTTAGTTTACAATTAAAGAAGTTGGGTTTGGGGGTCCAAAATTTAAAATACTGATCTGATCGTTATGTCGATCGTTCCAACACGACGTAGGAGGTAAAAATGACTTGTGAGAGCTGACGGAATCCAAAGCGGATACTCGGTTTGAGTTCGGTATTAAAATTTCCGATTTGATATTATATCTGATTCAAATTTATATGATCAAATAAAATATTTAATTTACCTTTTCGATATTTTTTATTTATCAATACATGTTTAATGTTATTATCTTTTTAATATAGGATCCTCCAACGAGTGACGACGAAGGGGACGAGCAAGACGGGGAGGATGAGGACATGGAGGATGCGAATGATATTTCTTGATTATTTTTTTATTATAAAATTGATAATGGATGTTATGTTTCGTTTATTGTATATATTGGATTTTGTTTGTGATGGATATATTTTATATTTTTTTATTTAAACAGATTTTTATATAAATTATATATATATATATTTTAAAAAATAAAAAAAAATTGACGAACGTGCTGCATCCGTCGGAGGGATTCCGACGAAATCATCGACGGAATACAATTTCCGTCGAAAAATATACGAAGGTTATATTTTTTAAAAAATAAATTTTGCGACGGAATTACCAACAGAATAATTGTCCATCGGAATAGTTGCTGACGTCATTTTCGATGGACTGTATTTTTCATCGTAAAATGAATTACAAACGGAATTTTCGTCGACTATCTGTCCGTCAAAAATTATCGACGGAGTTTCGAAAACAAATGATTCATAGAAAATAAAATTACCAAACATGCCTCGACAAGTTTTAAAAACTATCTCAATTCTGCTGAAGAGGTTAGCGGTCATTTACATCATTTTTCAAAAATCGGGTCAAGACATGAGATAGACCAATTTTTTAAAGTAAAATTACTTCAAAAATAAAAGTTAGCATGTTAAGATGGTTAAAATGTGAAGCTACTGATGCGTTAAGTCTCAGTAGTTTTAACGAACGCATCAAGTCTTAAGGTGTGACAGTCATGGGATGTACAGAAGGGTAAGGAAGGTTAGCGGCCGATTACGAGAGAGCCTGGAAATAAGCTCCCCACAAATTTAAGTATATGAGAGGATCTTGTGGTCGGTGGAAAGCTAACAGATTAAGGGTTAGAGTAAAAATTATAAGACGATGCATCCGACAGTGGATGGCAGCCAATTTTTTTTCTTCAAATTTATAGTTCTAAATAACGCCATCACACGATGTCAAATGCACAACCAAGACGGAATTAACATAAAAGACCTTACAAGTTACAATATAGACGTCTAAAAATAAAACTGGCCGACAGAAGTGGATGGTGGTCCCCGAGAGTGAAATTTGGGTTGGAGGGATGGATGGACGAGATTGAATGGGACGGATGGCCGGATGGGTGGATGGATTCATAGATGTGCAGATGAGAGAGAGAGAGAGAGATGAATTGACAGACTGTGAGATTGTGAATAGGATGGATGGAAGTACGAGAGAGAGAGAGAGAGAGAGAGAGAGAGAGAGAGAGAGAGAGAGATGCGCTTTGAGGGGGTGAATGATTTAGGGAGGCGCCGTGGCGGCTGCAACAAGCGTAGTTGACCCGTGTGAAGCTCTCACGGAAGATTCAACCCGACGGACCTCGAACTGTTGACCCACGACTTGTCTAATCCCATCAGGCATTAAAACGCGCAGGCCAGCACCGATCACGACCCCATTTCTTACAACGTTCATGCCCAAACACGACACGTTATAGGGGGATTAGACTTGTCACATGGGCCGCGCTCATCCCGGACCTCGCCCGCCCGGCCACCACCCATTCGTAAACGTGGACGAGTAATGCCGCCTCTCCCGTCTCCACCCACTAGTAAGCTGTGCAGAATTTCCTCTGTACACACCACCATTAACAACTCCATTCGTGCCACACCGGTACTCTCCCTCCGTCGGCAGCATCTACGTATCCAACCCCTACTAAAATAAAAGAAAAAAGGAGAGAAAAACCAGGGCACGCACGTTAACCCATCGGTCTATCTATCTGTAAAAAAAGAAGCCGCCGCAAACCCACACGTGTCTCATCTATCTATCTGTCTATCTATAAAACGAGTGCCACTACTCCCCACATTTGATTAACACACCAAATTGCGCCCCCGTCATGGGGGAGCACCCACCTCCGTTCACAAGGTGGTACTCCAAAAACTAAAAAGCTCCAAAACTTTGACTTAAAATATTGGGTCTCCAAAAGGTGGGATATATGGGTTCTGGGAGATTAGGATAGGCTGGTGACTTGGTTCTAGTTAGGCCTCCGACAAAGCCCCCCCCCCCCCGCCCAGTTGTTTATTCCCTTGTACTTTTGCCTTTAGTCTACTATTACTATCTAGGCACGCTCCTTTGGATTAAGCAATCTCATCAATGCCAAATCTCTAGTGTCAAACCTCTGTCCTTGCCTTTGACTAATAAAAATGTATATGTATTCTATCACGATGTTAATTACTTAATTATACACTTAAATGGCCCATACGATGGGCAACTAACTAACTTGGCATTAAAATACGCACATGCCGAACCCTGCTAGAAGCCATGGTGCTGGCCGCATCCATATTTTAAATTGTAGATAAAATTATTATTTCGTCAATGCAAAGTATATATGGATTATTTGATCTATATAATTTATTTTAACTAGTTTTTAACGTTATATTATTATTATTAGATAATCAATAAATGAATAAACTTGACAACATAATTTAATATCCTTCATGCATCTATAAAATGTAATATCTATGAGTGTTGTTATATTATTATACGGTTAGTATATTTTTTTTTTAAAAAAATAGATTAATTTTTAATATTATATTATTGTTTAAATAAGTTATGACAACTCGTACAATTAATCTTAAGTAAACCACATCGTATCGAGTTTGTCCCGATGCGATCGCAGTTGCCCGAGTCGACACGGCAATTAATCACGCCGAAGAGACAAGATTCTTCATTATTATAGTGTTGACAATTTAAGCACTATGTCACATGTGAGTGCCTACTTCTTCGTTTCATCCGCCCACAGTACTGTTGAGTTGATCCCCACGGCCACCTTAATTTGCAGTGTGCTATAATTGAACAGATGCCTTCGCAGTGACTCGGATCTTCACATGTAATCCATCGTGATCTTGAAGTACCCACGTACGCGCGTGTAACGACTCGGATGTTCGATCATAATCCCATCGTCCTCAAAAGTACCCTGGAACAATCATCACAATTGACACCACGGTCTCAGCTCCCTCCTCCTGCTCCTCCCACGTGCTCAGCTCCCTCTTCAGGAGTGCGAATCACTGGGCCAGTGAGGCACTGTGCCCATCAAGTAAGAAGGTAATACGGAACGTTTTGTTGTAAACTTCTTTTCCACCAAACTGATCAGGACAAAGAGATTTCTGTTTTGAAAATCCGGGCAAATCCAGTAATTAATTAACTTGTTCTTGAGTTTGTGGCAACTGCTTATGCTTTTGATTCACGGTCCATCGTATCAGTGATTCGTATGGATTTGATCTTGTCCGGATACGATCCAATATGATCTAACTCGTATGGATTTGGATATGACTCGAAGAGACTCGGGTTATCTCAAGGCGAGTCATTGATTATCTCGATCTAACCTAGATATATGATACGATATAATTGACTCGGTGTAAATCTCGATGATACACTAAATCATGTTTTGACTTACTTGGAGTTATATATATATATATAGATGATCTATTTTTGCTGGGTTTTTACTTTTAGGTGGTTCACTTGTTTGTCACGCGATCATGGGTCTCACTATTCAGATACGCATATACAGCTCAATATATGGAAAGTATACATGAAAACTGAAGACGTAACCAATACGAGGATCATGGGAGTCTTGCTATGAGTGGTACACCTCATTCGTGTAACATGAGAACTTGTTTCTCCCGTCTATAAAAGCAAAGCATGACCAGCAACTCCCATATAATCATACGCGTTATGGCAGCTAATTACCTTTAGCGACGAAATTAAAATCGTCGCCAAAAGTTCACAACCGCTATAACGCGCGTCCATCCATCCTTTTCGCGTCGCGTCCATCCAGCTTCATCCCAAAATTATACAGTTCTCCGTCCGGCAACTCTCTCCATGCATGAACGAACATTGTTTCACTTCAGGTCAGGCAGGAGACCTCAATTCTGATAATATTCCAACAGCGTCAAATAGTCTATATATCCAGCATCTTTAATTACAAATGGGGGGGGGGGCGTGACATCTCCCCACTGGCCGGGCCCAACGAACCTCGTGCCATCGCATCACAGCTGGTCTGGCACAAAAATATTTCAAATATCCTAGCAAGACACGCACTGGACGTGTTCGCTGTTACGTCCCCGTCAAAACGCACAAATTAAGCTGGCGAGAGCCCACCTTCATGGTCCGGGCGCGCCAGCACACACGCGTGTCTCCCGGCGGATGCCGGCCGCGCGCTGCGCGCGTGATGATGCCGGCCACCTCCCGCCTCCACCACCGCCCTCTCCCAGCTCCGCCCCTTCCCCAACTAATCTCTCTACACACAGGAGAAGCTAACCTATTGGTCATCAACTATATAATAGAATCCTCCTTGCCTAGTATATAATTCACCAAGATTTTGACCAGTAATCACCTTGGGGTCCCTTGACCCGAGGACTTTAAGAAGCAGTCAATAGGTCGAACACATTGTCAACCACCACACCGGCGGGATTTCCGGGCTGTCTGCCTCAAGACGCGTGTGGTGGAAGACCCTAAGAGAGGCAATAACAGGTAAAGTTGACGGGAGATAAGAGGGTGGGACGGCGATGGCCATGGCAGCGGCATGCATGCATGCTCAAAATCTTTCTATATCTCTACGGGGAGTTATTGCCGCGGAGGTGGCATGCACGTTGCGCGCAGGATCTCTGTTTGTGCTGGCCAGGGCCTCGCCATTGGCGCGGGGGAGAGGGGGGAGGGGGAGCATGTGAGGGGCGTCAAACAGGTTTTTGGGCGGCAGTGTGCGTGGATGCTGGGTGCCCTCCACATGGGGTCGGTCGGAGTCTTTTCTGGCGCCACTTTGGGGGGGCACCTCCTGTGCCTGGATCCGGCAGGGAAGCCTTGCGTTGTCCTCTGCCAACGCCTCAACTTGGGGGGCGTGTTTCCTTGCGGCGCTGCACTGTTTGTGGTGGCCTGTCCTACAGTGATCGAGACAAGTCGTAAATGTAGAAGTTTCCTAGTAACATACCAAATAGGGGTGTATGTGTATATATGGGTCGGATTTGATGGAACTCGGAGACATATATATATGAAGAGGTGAGATCTCGCGTTGGATCCTGAGCGGGCTATGGATCACCAGAAGATGAATCTGCAAGATAGGGAAACGTATCAGAGGGTCCAGGGGATCTCCCTGAGGTAAAACCCTCCGATGGCTAAGTCAGTAGAGCTATGGTGGAAGCAATAATGGGGGGAGGAGAGAGCTGATGCGCGAGAATCCTCTCCACCAAAGGGTGAAGCGAATCGTGCTCAGGAGCTTAGGGTGTGTGAATGCTTAGTTCATCTTACCATTTTCCGGAGGGTATCCCTTGCTTAAATAGTGCGCCGCCTTCAGGAGTCCTGTAAGCTGAGGGGTTCCCGGCAGGAGTTACGTCTTTAACAGGGACTTTCATGGCCTGATCGTGGGAACGTTATCCCCTTGGAGTCCGGCGGCTCCCCTGACTCTCCCGCGGACGGAGGACTCTGAATGGCTGCACCTGTAGATAATCAACCGGCCTTACCGAGCCTCGGGGATGCTAGCACATGTCCGAGCGATAGGCATGGCCCGGCGAGGGTGGGGTCGGATAGGTCGGCTGGAGCCTATCTCTCTCGGACGGGGAGAGGGCTTTAGGCCGGACCTTCCTTGGGACCTGACCGTTGTCTCGGGCTCTCCGAGCCTAGAAGGCCGCCGGGGAGAGTTAGTTCCTTGAGTCTTATTTATTGGGCTTTTCTCCCTAAGTGGGCCCTGTGGGCTATCACTCGGGTGGGCTCGCCTGGTTGGACCTTGTGGGTCTTGTTGGGCTGCCTTTGTGGTGGGCTGCGGAAATCCCCCTCTCCACTTGTCCCCCTCCTACTCCCGAGCCAAGGAGGCTCAGATGAGTATTTTTTTCGAGGCTTTGGACCGGCATGGCTCAGGTGGGTGGAATTCCGTTGGCGTTATGGAGCCGCTTATAGCGGTCGCCGAGGCCCGTAATGATGATCCTGACGGATTCAAAACGAAGGGCCCCCCCTTTTTCTCAGAGCACGGAACGGCGCGCCGCCACCCTCAGGGGTTTTTAGGGGGCGCTGCTCATCGTTCTAGGCTTCCAGGGTTTTAGGCTTTCCTTGCTTCTTGATGCGCCGTGAGAGCACAGCGGAGACACGGAGCCTTGCGGCGGCGTTCGAGGAGTTGGCGAGGATAACCGCAGAGGCGGTCAGGCAACTTCCTTCTCCCCCGGAGTCTTCGAGCTCGTACGAGGGATCTCCTCCCGACTCGATGGCGGATCAGAGTCCGGAGCTTGTGCCGGTGAGGCGGGAACCCGTCCCCAACTGTAGTGAGTTGGGGGAAGCGGAGGTGCGGAGGCTGGAGCATCGTTTCCGCCTGCCTCTCAGATACAGCTTTGTTGCCGCCACTCCGTACGAGATGAGTCTGGATGATCGTGATGAGCTCATTTGCACCTTCCTTCTGGCTTGGAAGAGTGGATTTCGGCTCCCTTTCGACTCTTTCGTGCTGCAGGTTCTTAATTTTTTCCGGTTGGCGCCTATTCAGTTGGTGGCCAATTCATATCTGCTGCTCTCGGCCGTCCGGATTCTTTGTCGTCAGCACGGCATTTTTCCTTCTTTGGACCTCTTCCACTTCTTTTTTGAGTTGAAAGCGCACCAGTCGGCGGGGAAAGGCTTCTACTTCATCCAGGCGCGGCGGAATAGGAGCTGCATCTCGCTTGCGGTGAAGGACTCCTCGCACAAGGGATGGAAGAGCCAATTCTTCTGGGTGAAGGCGGTGGCGACGGACGAGATCTGGAGATGCCGGACCTCGCCCAACTTTCACCCGAATCTGCCCCCTCGCCAGGAGGAGTTCCCCCCCCCCCCCACGTGGAGCAGCAGGCTGCCCGTCTGCTGGAGAACCGTCAATCGACCGAGGAGCTGGTGACGCCGGAGAACATCGAACGATGTCTTCTCTCGCGGTTGACGTCGACAGGTACAGCTCTTGAGGCTCTTTTTCGGGGGTGGTAGCTCTTTTCCTCCTCCTGACCGGGGCTTCTTCTTGTTGCAGACGTGAGGCGGGAGCCTCTGGAGGAGGCGGCTGAGGTCATCGATCTGGGAGATGACTCGGCAGCCGATGAGCCTGATGCCCCGATGGGTCGCGTCCATGCCCGAGATAAGGGCAAGGGGGCGGCCCCCGAGGGGACTTCTCGATCGACCGGCCTGAAGCGCAAGGATCCCCTGGCGGGGAAG
This sequence comes from Amorphophallus konjac, assembly GCA_022559845.1. NCBI lineage: Eukaryota > Viridiplantae > Streptophyta > Magnoliopsida > Alismatales > Araceae > Amorphophallus > Amorphophallus konjac. The sequence goes on along the minus strand of CM040122.1, from coordinate 366,196,396 downwards.
TTGCGGGAGGCCGCGAAGGCCAGGAAAAGGGCCAAGAAAGCCGGTTTTCCTACCGCCGTCGGGGGCGATTCTGGCTCGGCGGCGCTCCCCCCTCGGGAGCAGGATGGGGCCGACCCCTCCGGGCTGGCTCTCCCATCCGCTGGGCGAGAGGGGGCCGAGGAGACCAGGGGCCCCGCAGAGGGAGGTGATGGGTCGGCTCTCCCCTCTGTGGGGGCAGAGGGGGCCGGTGCCGGTGTGGCCGGCGCTGGGACCGAGGGATTGGTCGGCGCGGATGGGGGTTCGCCCGCGAGGGCGTCGCAACCCCAAGTGCCGGCAGTTGCTGGTGCGGTTGATCCCGCGGCGCCGGTCGAGGGTGGGGGTTCGCCCGGGGAGGCGTTGCAACCCCAACCGACCGTGGCGCGCGGGGTGGTCAGCTTCGCTGCCCTAACAGGGTCTTTTGGCGGGGTGCCCAGGGTGGAGCAGTCCCCTTTGCCGGAACCTCTGGTCAGGCTCGGTATCTCGGGCGACTTGTACCGGCTCTGTCGGTCGATCGCCGAGAGGACGAGGGGGGGAGAAAGTCGCAGCACTCCCGCCGGGGTCCTTGATATCCTGATGGAGGGCGGCCTGGTCATAGCTCAGACAGCGGCCATGATGGTGGAGGCGCACGCCCGGACGGAGGCGGAGCGGTCGAGGCTCGCCTGGACCCTTGGTGGGTGCGAGGGGAAACTATCTCGGCTCGAGGGGGAGCATGAGGGGCTCCGGCGGGAGTTCCTCGCATTCAGGGAGTTGGCGCGGTCGAGCCGACGGGAAGCCGAGGCGCTGGCCGAGCAGCTAGCAAGGGCCCAAGAATCGCTCGAGAGGAAGAGCAAACGTCTAGAAGACGAGCGTCAACGTCACATCGAGCTGGACGGCCTCTGGGAGCTTGAGCGCGGCGAGCTGCAGGATCGGGAGGAGGACGCGGAGCGCCTTCGCGCTGAGGCCGAGGCGGACCGAGCCCGGGCGGAGGGTCGGACGATCGAAGCCGAGCGGAGGATGACCGAGCTAGAGGAGCGTCTGGCGAGGGCGGAAGAGCGTGCGGCCGAGGCGGAGCGGGCTCGGGACGGGCAGGTCGAGGCGGAGGCGATCGAGCGCTATAAAGGCTCGGAAGCTTACTCGGCCGACCTGATTGAAGCTGCCCTACCCTACTACGAGGTAGCGCTCCGCCGGGGTGCCCGAAAGGGATTCAGGCAGGGCTATCGCCGGGCGATGAGCTATGCCAATGAGCACCTTGCCGGGGGTGATTTTCCTTACGGCCAGAGTTATGACTCGGATGAGTCAGTTTCCAGCTCCTCATCCTCGGCCGGGGAAGAACCGGAGGAGTCATCTCCAGCGGGGTCACCAACTCCGGAGGCTCCAGGAGGGCTCACGACCGGGACAGTTCTCGCACAGGCGAGGTCAGTGTCCGGACCGGCCGTCACCGAAGGCACCGGTGGTGACGCGTCCCCTACTGCTGTTCCCGAGCTTCAAAGTGGGCTCGAGGCCTGATGTATTATGCTTTATTTTGCCCCTTCCCCTTTTTGTCTATTTTTCCTTTTGTAAGAGGATTTCTTTATGGGAGGCAATAAAGGACTTACTTCGTTTGATCGTTATCTTTGCCGTGATTTGGCTGGCGTATCGGGGGCAGTTGGAAGGTGCCGATATTCTCTGCACCGTTCTCGCATGCCGATTCGGGAGACTTCTGGCGGGGCGTCCTTTCATTCCACCATGCTTTGAAAGTCGAGGCGCTTCGCGAATCCCGCTAGGGCGGGGGCCGAGGAATTGGAGGTGACCTTCCAAGGGAGGTCCTATAGCGTGTTTTCGAGGGGGGAGTCATTTAAGGCGCGTGGCCTCCCTTGGCCTATAAAAAGGACCGAAGGGTGCTCCTTCCCTCTTAACACTTAGGACTCTCGCCGGCGGTCTGCTCTTGTTCCCTCGTTTTCGCTCTGCGTTGCACCGCCGCGATCGGAGCATGGAGGACCCTTCAGAAGATGATGCCACAGACGACGGGGAGCGGCCGGTTCCAGCTGTCCTGGAATATCGGTCGGGTCCCACGGTCGCCGCGCGTGCATGAGACGGGTCCGACGGTCACCGCGCGGATCTGGAGAGGGCTTCGACGTGCGGGGGTACGCCGTTTGTCTCCTCTTGGCTCCGGCGAGGCTTCCGGGTGGACGCCGAGATGGAGGGCGGATGGGGGAGTTAGGGATGCTGGCCGCCATTCCCCTCCGCGGGAGGGGAGGAGGCGGCTCCAGTTCCTTCCTCACCTCTGTCCGCAGCCTCTTTCTCTCTCTTTTGTTCTTCATTTCTTTCACTCTTCCGGGGCTGCTTGCTTTCTGTTCGCCTCCAAAGAGTTGGTAGTTTGGCAGAGAGGAGACCTTCACGGCGCTCCTTTTTCCAGGTTGTTGCCAACTTGGAAGGTAGCCTTCCTCGCGTGAAAGGTGGCCTTCTCCTTGCTGTCCCTCTGTCACCTTTGTCACGGTCCACCCGAGCCAACTGGGTCGACCATCTCTTGTCCGAGCCAGTTTCTACGCGAGGCAGAGTCAGTGGCTGGGTGCGAGAAGGTCAAGACCGGGTCGGTCGGGCGATGGCCGTTTGCCGCGGTGCTAGATGGATTTTTGCTTTTCACTATGTAATGTACTGGCAGTTGTCTTTCTGATGTACCAACAGTTATCTTGAATGAATGCAAAAAAGGGGGTTTATTTTACCCGATTTGTCGATACAGTTTTCAGAAATAAAATCTGCGTAGTGTGGTTGCGTTCCATGTCCGGGGAATGGGTTCCCCTTCCATTGTGGCTAACCTGTACGCACCTTTCCCGAGCATCTCGATCACTCGGTAGGGGCCTTTCCAGTTGGGGGATAGCTTGCCCGCCGCCTCCAGTGGTCGAGAGGCTTCGGTTTTCCTGAGGACGAAGTCCCCTGGTTGGAATTGTCTGCCTCGGACCTTGGTGTTGTAGTACCGAGTGAGGCGGCGCTGGTATTCCGTAGCTTGGACGTTCGCGATCTCTCGGAGTTCGTCTGCCAGGTCGAGGTTCTCGAGCAACTTCTGCTCGTTTGCCTCGGGCAAAAAGCTGATCACTCGGAGAGACGGATTGGCGATCTCTAACGAAACGACGGCTTCGGTGCCATATACCAGCTGAAAAGGGGTCTCACCGGTTGCCGTCCTGGGGGTCGTTCAGTGCGACCATAGTACGCTAGGCAGTTCCTCGAGCCAGCTACCCTTAGCCTTGCCGAGTCTGGTTTTTATGCCCTTCAAGATGGTCTTGTTGGCATTTTCAACCAGCCCGTTGGCCTGAGGGTGGGCGACCGAAGTGAAGTGGCTGTGGATATTTAGGTCGGTGCATCTGTCTCGGAAGTACCGAGAGTCGAATTGCCGCCCGTTATCGCTCACTATCACTCGGGGGATGCCAAAGCGACAGATGATCGATTTCCATACGAAACCCTAGACGACTGTCTCGGTGATCCTAGCTGTTGCTTCAGCCTCGATCCACTTGGTGAAGTAGTCGATGGCGACGATGATGAACTTTTTCTGGGATTGAGCCGTTGGGAATGGCCCAAGGATGTCGATCCCCCACCGAGCGAAAGGGTAGGGCTCGGTAAGGGTGATAAGTTCCGTGGCCGGCTGGTGGACCAAATGGTCGAACCGCTGGCAACGGTCGCAATGTTGTGCGTAGGCCGTGCAGTCGCGCTGCAGGGTCGGCCACCAGTACCCCTGTCTTAGCAGGATTCTGGCCAGCGACCGACCTCCTGAATGTGCTTCGCACAGGCCTTGATGAATCTCTTCAACAGCTTGGCTTGCTTCGTCGGGACCGAGACACTTCAGAAGGGGCCCGGAGAACGATCTTCGGTAGAGAGCGTTGTCGAGGATGACGAAGCGCCGGGCTTGGTACTTCATTCGGCGGGCTTCCCGAGGGTCGGAGGGCTCCCGGGAGTCCCGTAGCCAGGACAGGTAGGGGGAGCGCCAGTCGCCGGGAGTGGCCGAGTCAATGGCGAGGAGCTCCAAGTCTATGCTCGGGCGCTCGAGCTCTTCTAGGAGGACCGATCGTGTACCTTCTGGGTCTAGGGAGGAGGCCAGTCGGGAGAGAGCGTCCGCCCGAGAGTTTTGCTCTCGAGATATTCGGACTACCTCGAACTCCTCGAACTGCTGGGCCAGGCTCCGGACCAACTGTAGGTATTTGATCATAGGTACCTCCCGAGCTTCGTACTCGCCACTGACCTGGCTGGCAACTAGCTGGGAGTCGGTGTGGATCCTGACTCGCTCGGCCCCCAACCGTCGGGCCATGCGGGCTCTCGAGATAAGGGCCTCGTACTCGGAAGCATTGTTGGATGCCAGAAAGTTGAACTTTAGGGCGTATTGCAACTCTATTCCTTCGGGGGACTTTAGGAGGATCCCTGCGCCGCTACCAACCGAGTTGGACGATCCATCGACGAACAGCTCCTAGGTTGGCCCGGTTGCCGTCGGAGGCCTGTCCTCGACCGGAACGGTGCTCTCGGCGATGAAGTCGGCGAGTGCTTGTCCTTTGATAGCTGATCGCGGTCGATACGAGATGTCGTAGGCCCCGAGCATGATGGCCCATTTGACGAGTCACCCCGAGGCTTCGGGATGGGCCAGAATCTTCTTCAGCGGCTCGCCGGTTAGCACGGTGATGGGATGCCCCTGGAAGTAGGGTCGGAGGCGCTTTGCGGAGGTAACCAACGCTAGCATGAGTTTCTCGGTTGCGGGGTACCTCCGCTCAGCCTCGCCGAGCACCTTGCTGGTGTAGTAGACCGGCCTCTCGACTCTCGAGTCATTTCTGACTAGGACCGAGCTGACCGTTGATGGCGTCGCCGAGAGATAGAGCAACAAGACCTCACCCGGGACGGGCTTGGAAAGCACCGGGGGCGAAGCCAGGAACTCTTTGAGCTCGGCGAACGCTGTCTGGCATTCCCCATCCTATGCGAACGTAGCAGATGCTATCTTGGGCCCCCTCATCAGCTTGAAGAAGGGCAAGCATCGTTCGGCCGCACGGGACAGGAAACGACTGAGAGCAGCGACACGCCCCGTCAGACGCTGGACGTCTTTAATGCATGTGGGCGGGCGCATGTCCAGGATGGCCTGGACCTTGTCGGGGTTGGCTTCGATCCCTCGCTGAGTGACCAGGAAATCCAGGAACTTCCCGGATCTTACTCCAAAGGTGCACTTGGCAGGGTTGAGCTTCATGCTGTACCTCAGGAGGGTGCCGAAAGTCTCGGCGAGGTCGGTGAAGTGGTTTTGGGCCCTCGGGGTCTTGACGAGCATGTCGTCGATGTAGGCCTCGACGTTCCGACCTAACTGTCCCTCGAACATGTGGTTGACCAGTCGCTGGTATGTGGCTCCAGCATTCTTCAATCCGAAGGGCATCCGGGTGTAGCAGTACACGCCGTAGTCGGTGATGAAGGCGGTCTTCTCGACATCTTCAGGGCTCATTCGGATCTGATGATAACCCGAATAGGCATCCAGGAAACTGAGTATCTCGTTGCCCGAGGTTGAGTCAACCAATTGGTCGATGCTCGGTAGCGGATAGCAGTCCTTGGGGGTGGCCTTGTTCAGATCGGTGAAGTCTACGCACATTCGCCACTTGCATGTAGTCTTCGGCACCAGGACGACGTTGGCTAGCCACGTTGGGTACAGGACCGGTCTGAAAAGACCAGTTTCCTATCCCTTGGTGACCTGCGCCCTGATGATCGCCTGTTTCTCGGGCGCATGCTTCCTTCTCCGCTGCTGTACGGGTCTCACGGTGGTATCGAGGTTGAGCTTGTGCATCACGGTTTCCTCTGGTATACCAGGGAGTTGATCATCGGACCAAGCGAAGACCCGAACATACTCAGAAAGAAATTCCTTGTATTGCTGCTGTTCCTCTGGTGGTAGGTCGGCGCCGATCCTTACTCCTAGGGCCGGGTCGTCGTTCAGGAATACCGTTAATAACTCGCCACCGGGCTCGGTGGTCACGGCTCTTCCTTCGACTCCCCTGGGGCCCTTATCCTTCCCGTCCGGCCTTGAGGCTTCCACCGAGATGTTGTAGCACCTTCTAGCCGTGGCCTGGTTACCTCGGACTTCCCCCAACCCGTTTTTGGTGGGAAACTTCATTTTTTGGTGATAGGTAGATGGTACGGCCTTTATTCGGCTGAGAATTTTTCGGCCGAAAATGGCGTTGTACGCTATCATACCTTTAATCACTATGAAGTCCACTATGACCGTAACGGTTTTGGGTGGGGTGCCGATAGTGACCGGCAGGCTTAGGGCTCCCTCGGGGTAGGTGGCCAGGCCATTAAACCCGCAAAGGGGCGTTCGGATCGGGCGGAGTTTGGATGGGTCTTCTCCCATCTTGAGAAAACAGTCATAAGATAATACATCGAGGGCGCTCCCATTATCAACCAAAATCCTGTCTACATTACAGTGATTTATCGTGGCCGAGATAACGAGGGCATCGTCATGCGGGGTGCTCAGCCCTTCCAGGTCTTGGTCGGAGAAGACTATGACCTGGGGCTCCATCGGCGGGCCTCTGGGGGGCTCTAAGGCTCGGCTGGCTCGCTCGGCATGATGTTTCCTCCCTCGACTGGTGTCGCCGCCCGATGCCGCTCCTCCGGAGATGACGTTGATGTGGACCCCTCGGGGGGCGTTGTCGATCTCCTCTGAGGCGTCTCGGTCTTCTTTGTGCCCGGTCGTGAACCGGGCTAGGTGCCCCAGACGGATGAGGCGCTCGATCTCGTCCTGGAGCTGATGGCAATCTCCGGTGTGGTGACCGTGGTCGCCGTGGAACAGGCAATGCCTGTCCTGCTTACGGTTCTTTGACCTCATTGGCTCGGGCTGGCGGAGAAGACCCGAGTCTTTGATGTCTTCATAGATCTCGTAGACTGGCGCGGTCAAGGAGGTGTACCGCTCGTACTTTCTTTTGCACTCTCCTTCTCGATCGCGCTTCTTACTCGAGCCAGGGTTTGGCTCAGAGGTCCACTTCTTGTCCCCCTCCCGACCCGAGCCGGTTGCGTCTCAGCAGGCGCTGAGTACTTCTTTGCACTCGGCATGGCGCAGTGCCAGAGTCACTAGCTCGGCAAGGGTCGAGGGAGGGTAGAGGACAAGCTCGCGGCGGAGGTTCTCGTCCCGGGTGCCCCCGGTCAGTGCGGTTGTGGCTGAGGCCACATCCAGGCGGGGGATCCTGAGGGCTTCCGATTTAAATCGGTGGACGTAAGTCCGGAGCCTCTCCTCTTGCGCCTGTTTGAGAGCCAGGAGCCCCGCTACTGACCTTGGGGGGGTGCTACCGGCGAAACTCTCCTTGAAAATTCGCCCGAATTGCCTGAAGTCTCGAATGGACCCAGGGGCGAGGGCCCGGAACCATGCCTGAGCACCTTGGACCAGGGTGGCCGCGAAGGTTCGGCATTTGATGGGATCCGGCGTTCCATGAAGGGTCACCAGGGCGTCGAAACTATCGTAGTGGTCGGCTGGGTCGCCCTAGCCGTCGTAGAGCTTGAAGGTTGGAATGGAGGCTCTGGGAGAGACCTCTGCCTTCAAGATGTACTCGGAGAAAGGGGATTTCTCCTCGTCCTCCGGGAGAGAGGTCTTCTGCAGGGCGCGGAGGGCACGCTCTTGCTCTGCGAACCGTCTCTCGAAATCTCGCAGCCAGAGGGACAGCTCTGGCTGCAGTCGCACCGTGGGGCTGGGGGGGGCGTCTTGGCGATCTCCCTGGGCACTAGTGCCCGGGCGCGGTGGCCTCGCCCCCTGCTTCCCTCTCCTCGGCGTGGAGGAAGCCTCTTGCTCCGCAGGCGGAGCATGCGAGGGTCCTCCGACGTCGTTGTGGAGGAGCTGTCGACCGCGGAGGGTGAAGCGGCCTCCGGCGGTGTGCTGCGTCGCACTCCTTCGAGGGGGACTTCCTGACGGGGCGCGGGACCTTGCGTCCCTGGCCGCCTGGGCCCTCATGAGCTCCACGAGGACGTCCATCTTTTCGTTGAGGGCCTGGAAGGCGTTGGCGCCACCGTCGAGGGGTGCCCCTGTCTCCGCCGGGGGGGTGGTGGCCTGTTGGTGGGGATGCTGGCGTTGGAGGGGGGGCTCTGCGAGACCCTAGAGGGGGCGCCTCCCGCCGCCGCCACAGCCTTACCTGCCCCACCGGCGGATCTCCTCCCTGAGCTTCTTCTCACCATCTCGACTTTTCGTGCGTTTCCCACAGACGGCGCCAGATGAAGAGGCGAGATCTCGCGCTGGATCCTGAGCGGGCTATGGATCACCAGAACATGAATCTGCAAGATAGGGAAACGTATCAGAGGGCCCAGGGGATCTCCCTGGGGCAAAACCCTCCGATGGCTAAGTCAGTAGAGCTATGGTGGAAGCAATAATGGGGGGAGGAGCGAGCTGATACGCGAGAATCCTCTCCACCAAAGGGTGAAGCGAATCGTGCTCAGGAGCTTAGGGTGTGTGAATGCTTAGTTCATCTTACCATCTTCCGGAGGGTATCCCTTGCTTAAATAGTGCGCCGCCTTCAGGAGTCCTGTAAGCTGAGGGGTTCCCGGCGGGAGTTACGTCTTTAACGGGGGCTTTCATGGCCTGATCGTGGGAACGTTATCCCCTTGGAGTCCGGCGGCTCCCCTGACTCTCCCGCGGGCGGAGGACTCTGAACGGATGCACCTGCAGATAATCAACCGGCCTTACCGAGCCTCGGGGATGCTAGCTCATGTCCGAGCGATAGGCATGGCCCGGCGAGGGTGGGGTTGGATAGGTCAGCTGGAGCCTATCTCTCTCGGACGGGGAGAGGGCTTTAGGCCGGACCTTCCTTGGGACCTGACCGTTGTCTCGGGCTCTCCGAGCCTAGAAGGCCGCCGGGGAGAGTTAGTTCCTCGAGTCTTATTTATTGGCTTTTCTCCCTAAGTGGGCCCTGTGGGCTATCACTCGGGTGGGCTCGCCTGGTTGGACCTTGTGGTCTTGTTGGGCTGCCTTTGTGGTGGGCTGCGGAAATCCCCCTCTCCAATATAGTTTGCAGTATCCATTTGATGGAATGAGTCATGAGTAAGGTTCGCTGATCCCGCACCGACTCAGAATCTGCTTGCTCAGGTGCGGGTCAACCCAACTCGGGCCAGCTCAGCGACGTGGCATGTTTGAGGCCTTACTCTAATTTTTTTTTCTATACTTATTACAATGTTTGGATTGTTTATCTTACATTTTACTCGTAGAATTAATATTTCATTAGTTTAAAGTACATATAGATTATTTAATTTGTTTTTATTTTTTAAAATTTCAAATATATATTATTAATTAATTAATTAATTAACTAATTAACTCAAGAATAAAATTTAATATTATTCATCCTAAATGCAAAATCTATGATAATCAATTCCTACTATATCATTATATCATTAATATTTAAATTAAAGTTTAAATAGTATATTAAGATTTGAATATAATGGGACTGAGACGACGCCATGAGTAGTACGGAAAAAAAATTGCCGCATATATCATGAAAGACTACGTAGACCCATGCATGGTAAGCCATCCAATCAAATGGTCGCACTGAATCGTTATTCAATGTCGTTGTCCCATCCACGGTTAATGCCAAATCATAGGTACGAGGGGGTGGATGGAGGTTTCATCCTCGTCTTTATCTTTCAAAAAAAATATTTTTGATTTTATCTATTTTTATTTTTTTGAAAAATAATTGAAAGTTAAATTAGTGTATTAAATTTTAAAAGCCGTTTGTTTACCCTGCTTGCCATTTACTATCTTACTATTGGCAACCGTCGTCCAATAAACCAAGTCATTACTCTCTCTACCAAGATGATATCCTCAGAGTCCCTCTCCGGAAGCCTCAGTGACCTCCCCCGAGCTCACCGGGACCCTGATTCCCTCCGCTCCCCCCCTCTCTCCTCCTCCTCCGACCTCCGGTCCCCCCCTTCCCCTTCTAGACCCCCCTCCTTCTATGCACCTGATTTTGCGGAGTGACTCCTTGCCTCTCCGGAACCCTCGGTGGACTCGTCAAGTCCCACCGAAACCCTAACCCATCTCCCCCCCCTCCCCCCCCCCCTATCCTCCACCGTGTGAGCTGGCCGCTCTCTGTACCCCTTACCCCCCCTCCCCTACTTTACCCAGTCTCTGGTCTCCCCTCCCCCCCGGAACCTAAATCCCCCCCCTTATTATCTCCCCCCAACCGTCGCATCCTCCTCCCCGCGGCTTGCTTTGGCTTCCCCACAACCCCATCCCCTCCACCTGGAAGCTATGCCCCTGGTCCCCCCCCTCTCCTCCGCTGAAGTCCACCTCACAACCTGCCCCCCCTACCCTACCCCCTTCCCCAACCCTGCCCCGTCTGCTAACCCTGTCGGCCGCAGCTCGCCCATCTCAGCCCCCACTTCCCTGTACCCTGCCCGCCGGCCCCTCCATTCCCCCCCCCCCCCGACTCAGCTCCCCACCTGCATATGTCATGGCAGACAACGAAGGTGAGCAAATGCAGGAAGATGATGAAATAATCAGACGACGTTTCATGCAACTGATGGTCAAAGAGAAGAATGCTGAGGTGGTCGACGTAGCAGACTCCACTCAAGCAGGCCGAGATCGTTGGAAATGCTCCCTGGTGGTGAAGATATTGTCAAAATCCAAAATCAGAGTAGTAGGCCTCAAAGAATGGATGGAAAACCTCTGGAAACCTACAGGTGAGTGGCAACTCATCGACTACCCGAATGATTCATATCTCGTTCGATTCTCTGATCCTCAGGAGGTGGAACTCATTTGCAAAAGATCACCCTGATTTTTCAAGAAGGATATTATGCTAATTCAGAGGGGGGAATCCTTTATGTCGCCATCCCAGTACTCCCTCACAAAAGCTGACCTCTGGGTTCGGATATATGATCTACCAGAGGAACTCCTCAATCCGTCTTCAATCCAAATGTTGGCAAATCAGCTGGGGGAGCCCTACGCTCCTATTCCTAGAGAGATATCCTCCCGGGGTTGGTTCACCTGAATCAAAGTTTCAGTCGGTATCAACAAGGATCTCAAGACAAGTATCCAAGCTAGGCTCCCAGGTAACTCCATTCGGTCCTTTCAAGTGGCATATGAGTGTCTACCCTAGTTCTGCCACTACTGCGGCTGCATGGACCACGACTCCAAAGGCTGCAAAGAGCTGGAAGAACTGAAGAGGCACATCAAACAATCATACTCTCCTCAGTTGAGACAGGAATTGATAGAGCTGATCGAATTCGAGTATGGTGACTGGCTGAGGGTAAGCTCCTCCTCCCCCACCCACAGCCTGAGAGATTCCAACAAGAACCGAACCCCCTCTCCTCAATACAGCGGGGGCGAAAGCAATTCCACTGAGGAGGCACCGGAATCTGTAGGAGATCACCCACCTCCCAGGTGCCAGAGAGCTCTCTTCCAAGAGAGTCCCCCCTCCGAACAGAGCCCAGTCCATACCGCTGAGTTGGCTCAACCCACCACTCTTGCCCAGAGCCACCACCATCCAGTCCCATCCCCCTTACCCTCACCCTCGAAGACAACTCCTACCCACATCTCCAACCAACCAACCCAAACCAACCCTTTCCACCGAACCCCCCACCAAAATGCCAACAACAACCAACCAGAATACACCAAGTCACCTCCCACCTACCCTACCAGTCACCCCCCCCCCCCAGACCCTCCTACTCACAACCCCACCTGAACAAGCATCCCCCCTTCCCCCCCCCACTCACCACTCATTCGGGAATCCCCCCCCCCACCCTTCAAAAATAACATCCACATCCATTTCAACCCCCAACCATGGAAAAAGAAAAGAAAACCCATACCCCAAAACACCACAGGAAAGAATACCAAAAAAAGCCAAAGTCGACCCCCCCACCCCCTCCCACCTACCCTTCCACCCAAGAACAACTTCTACTGACCCCCCCTCAAAAAATCAGAACCAAGAACCCCAAGCAAGTTGCCCGTTCAAAACACCCAATCCCCGGGAAGAACCCCACTCTTTAAATGACCTGCCCAACAATAAGGTTACAGCGGCTGACCTCAACGAGCCGCCAAGTCCAAAATGAAGATACTTTCCTGGAATTGTAGGGGTGTTGGTGGGCCCTCCACAATTCTATACCTCAACCAAATAACCCACTCTATCAAACCTGACATCCTCTTCCTGTTCGAAACCAAAGCCTCCCCATCCACTAGTACTTCCTTTTTTGATACCAAAAGCCCAGGGTCCTACCATGTTATAGATCCTGATGGTAGATCAGGAGGCCTGTGGGTGTGGTGGAACTCCAACATCCAAGCTCAGGTATTCAAGTTGTTGTCCATTGGATCACCCTAGAAATTGAAGACCCCCCCTAGACACCATGGAGGCTCATCTGTATTTATGCTCCTGCTAGAAGATCCAGTAGACATGCTTTTTGGATAGAACTAGCAGCTTTCATCAACACTCATAAAGGCCCAATTCTGGTCACGGGAGACATGAATGCTATTTTGGGGCCGAGAGACAAAGCTGGTGGTTCCTCTGTAAGCTCCTAACAGGTCAAAGATTTCCAGAACTTCACTCTAGATGCTAGCCTGGTGGATCTGGGTTTCGATGGACCGGCATATACTTGGACTAATCGAAGAATGGCAAAATGGCACATCAGAGAACGGCTAGATAGATCTTTGGCCAATGTTGAGTTGAGAATGTTGTTCCCGCAAGCAACTGTCCACCACCTTCCTCGCATTGCCAGTGATCACAACCCCATCTACACCAACCTGCACATGAACAACAGACGGAGAAGACACACCTTCAAATTTGAATCCATGTGGACTCTGAGGAAAGACTTCGAGGCCATGATTCATAGCAGCTGGAACAATTCTACCCCCCAGTATCCAGCTATCACCAGAAAACACAGCAACTCCAATATACTATAAGAAGCTAGAGAATCAGAAACTTCAAAGACCCCCAACAAAAAGTGAAGGACATCACAAGCGAAATGCAGCAGCTCCGGTCCCTCCCTTCCACAGAAGAAAACATAAAGAAGGAAGCCATCCTGGAAGGTCAGCTTGAGGAACAAGTAAGGTTGCAAGAGGAATTCTGGAGGCAAAGAGCCAAGGCCCACTGGTTCAAGGAGAGTGATCGATGCACTAAATACTTCCATACCAAGGTCCTAAATAGAAGAACATCAAACAGGCTCACCTCGGTAAAACTCCTGGATAACAGCTAGTCAGGGGATATCCACACCATCAAAGACGCATTTGTCACCCATTTCAAAACCTATACACATCTTCTATACCCACCCCCACCCCCCTCTTGGCACCTTCCCACTCCTACCAGGACCCTATCCCAGCCCGAAGATAGTCACTTCCACTCCCCCCCTCCATCACAAAAATTGAAGAAGCCCTTCACACCATGAATCTCAGAAAATCCCTCGGGCCCGATGGCTTCCCACCACTATACTACCAAAAATACTGGCCAACCCTCAAACCCCAATGCACAGACCTCATCACCTCCTTCTTCCTCAGTCACACAATCCCCACCAACCTCAATCACACACACATCACACTTATCCCCAAAAAACAACCCGCCAGCACCCCCTCTGACTATAGACCAATCAGCCTATGCAATGTTCTCTATAAACTTATCACCAAGATCCTGGCTAACAGAATCAAGACTATCCTCCACCCAGTGATTTCTTTTAACCAAAATGCTTTTCTGCCTAACAGGTCTACCTTTGATTGCATTATTATTGTTCAGGAATTGATGCACTCAATCAGAACAAAGCAAGGAAAGACATGCTTCTTCGGTCTCAAGCTTGACATCAGCAAAGCATACGACAGTCTAGAATGGCCCTTCATTGACGCAGCCATGGAATCACTGGGATTCTCAGCTCATTCCAGGAACCTGGTCTTGCAGTGCGTCAGCACAGCCACTTATTCTATCAACATCAATGGGGAGCCCACGGGTGTTATCAACCCAACCAAAGGAATCAGGCAAGGCTGCCCTCTATCCCCCTACCTGTACATCATCTGCGCCGAAGTCCTCACCAACCTCATCAGAGTCAGAGTGGAGGAGGGAAAGATCCAAGGCTTCAAAGTCAATAGCAGAGCTCCCAAAATTACACATGTCATGTACGCCGATGACATCTTTCTTTTCGGCAAGGCTGAGGAAATGGAGATTAAAGAATATATGGAAGTCCTTCAAACATTCACATCCTGGTCAGGTCAGTCCCCCAATAGACAGAAATTTGGTTTCATATTTAGCCCCAATGTTTCTCCATCCACGCAAAATTATATCTGCCAGATAACTTACATAAACTGTCTCCCAAAACACGAGATGTATCTGGGCGTGCCCCTTTGGCCTGAGAGAAGTAGAATCCAACAATTCAAATTTTTGGAAAATCGTATCAGGAACAAGCTCAGCAAATGGAAATGCAAAACCTTGTCCCCTGCTGGGAGGGCCACCCTCATACAAACTACCCTCTCCCCCATCCCCTCCCACATTATGCCCACCTCCCTTCTCCCCAAAGGCATTATCCACATGCTTAACCAACTCCAATGCAAATTCTGGTGGGGGGCAGACTCCAACCAACACAGAATCCATTTCTGTAAGTGGGAGAAGTTAAAACTTCACAAAAGGCCGGGGGTTTGGGTTTCAGAGACCCCCAACATTATAACAAGGCTGCCATCATGAAGATTACCTGGAGATTCCTAAATGATCAGCAATCACTTTGGGCTAGCATCTTGAGGGACAAATACCTAAATGGTAAGGACTACTGGATAGCCAAGAAACCTGCTAGGTGCTCCCACATTTGGACGGCTATGCACTCTGTCAGTCAAGAGGTTCAAGAGGGTCTTTGTAATATTCTGGACCTTTCAGATCCTTCTTCGTGGGTCTCGGATCTGATTTCTCAGAGGGTCCAGCTCCGTTGTGTCCAAAATTTCGTTTCGGACATCTTTCGTGTTCGGATCGGTGCGATCCGGAGTTGTTTCGGAGGCCCGAAAGTGTTCCGTGACTTTTTCGCGTGTGTTTTTCGATTCCCGGTGTATGTTTCGGTAATTCCTTCGGAATCTCGTTGCGGGTGAACCGGATCGTTCACCTAGGCGAGAGTGGTACCGTTACGATCGGTGCATTCTGAGGATCGGGGAAATGTGATTTTTGATTTTTTAGTATTTTTTGGAATTTCTGAATTTTCTATAAATACCCCCCTTTTTCTCTCTCTCCCCACCCTTCTTCTTCTTCTTCTTCTTCTTCCTCCCACCGTGAGAACCGCCCCCTCTCTCACCCATTCGATCGCGGTGGGCCTCTCTCCGACTGCAGACGGCGGCGGGGTGACGGCGCGGTTACGTGGGCGACTGCGAGGCGAGCTCGTGGGCGTGCGGTGTTCGTGGGAAGCATGAAGGAGCAGGGTTTCCAAAAGCGTTCTTCGTGGTTTGAGCTCGATTCGGTGGAGCTTTCACTCCATTGAGGTAGGGGGACGAATCCCTATGCTCATCCCGTCATCTCCCGTATTTTGTAAGCCTAATGGGAGCCGAGAGGGGTGTCTTTGAGCGGGTTTGGGCAAAAGCATGATTTTGGGGGAGTTCGCCCGATCTATGGTTTTAGGCCATGATTTCACGTTTTGATGGCTTAGAAGCATGCTAGGGGTCCCCAGGGGTCTTCCCCTTTGATTTTCCCCTCTCCTATGGAGGCATGGGGGCGTGGTTGGAATTTTTGGGCGTTTCACGCCGTTTCGCCCTAGGACGGGTGTGACGGTCCTTCCAGTGACCGTCACACCATGTGACGCGCCTGGATGGGTGCGTCACAGTCCTGTTGTCATCCAACTGGAGTCTGTGGGCTGTGACGGTCCCACGATAGACTGCCACAGGTGCTGTGACGCACCTGGGTTGGACCGTCAGGGACGTTCGATCGTTGGCTTTTGACCGTTGGTTTTTTTGACCGTTGGGGGTCGAGGCATGTGACGCACCATGCTTGGTGCATCACAGCCTTGTGACGCCCTTGTGTGGGTGCGTTAGAGTGGACGCATTCCTTCACTGTAACGCACCAGGCTTGGTTCGTTACAGCCTGTGACGCACCAGGCTAAGTGCGTCAAGGCCTGTGACGCACCGGGTGGCACGCGTCACAGTATGTTTCCACTTGTCTTGTGACGCACCAGGATAGGCACGTCACAGACTGTAACGCACCAGGGCAGGTGTGTTACATGCTGTTTTGCACTGGGTATCTGACGCCCCTGTGTTGGGCCGTCAGATGGCTGTGACGGTCCAGCCATAGACCGTCAGAGCCTATGACGCGTCTAGGGTAGACCGTCAGGCTCAGGGTTGCCCCGGGTGGTTTGCAACCCCGTTTCTTTTCGACCGTGGTCACCGTGCGACGGTGCTGGTACGTGGGAGGGTCCCCGTACGTCGTCGGATGCGGACGTTATTTTCCGTTGACTTGAGAGTCTACTCCGTAGTGACCCTCTGCTAGTCGTAGCATGCTTACACGTGTGTGGTCCCACCAGGGAGTGATAGAGAGGCTACCCTTAGAGACGGTTTGTGGACCGATTTTCATCGAGCCCCAAGTCTTGCAGCCAGAGTCGGCTAAGGGGAAAATCGGTCAGAGGGCCAGACCAGGGACGCACGGTCTGTGTGTGCACACGTGGTTGGGGGCGGTTGGACCCACGCTGACGAGCGTGATCCCAGCTAGTCACTTGCTTTGTGGTTACTTGTGCGGTGTCCGTGCCTTTGGTAGGAGCTACCACGTCAGGCAGTTCACCTGCGGTACGGTGTAAGACGTCAGGGGACGCTACTGACTGTGCTTCTAGTGGGAGGTACTCCTGTTGAGTCGGGAGTGGCAGACTGTCAGTCTTTGCGACTTCGACCTTCGAG
Organism: Amorphophallus konjac; assembly: GCA_022559845.1. Classification (NCBI taxonomy): domain Eukaryota; kingdom Viridiplantae; phylum Streptophyta; class Magnoliopsida; order Alismatales; family Araceae; genus Amorphophallus; species Amorphophallus konjac. Next base: position 366,179,616 of record CM040122.1, on the reverse strand, counting down.
TTTTGTCGTGTTGACCGTGGTGTTCCAGTCGTTTAACGTGGCACGTGTGTCGGTTTTCATGCCGTGGGATCGGTGTTTTGTAGATCGCAGGGCTTCCCTTTCCGAGGTACTCGCTTACTGCTAGAGTAGCGGTTTCTCCGTTTGCGAGGTAGGGTTCGAGTGATCCCTACTAAGTCTTGTTCCGAGACTCATTACCTGCGTGTTTTCACTGTGTTTCAGGTGAGTCGCGGCCTCAGGGGAGCGCGTCTGAGGCTCAGCGTGGTTCAGGTGCCCAGCGTTAGTGGCAGAGGTCAGAGCTGGGATATTCCCCGTGTAGCTGTACTTTTCTTTCTTGTCTCTGTACTAGTTGTGAACTATTGCTGTTGTTATTTTTATTATATCTTGTGAACCATGTATCATGTAAACTGTTAATTTATTTCCTGCTTAATTATAACTATTTAATTTCTGTAATTATTTGTGATACTTGTATAGTCTCCACACCATCCTTTTAACCCTTTCGAGTCTTCGGACTCGTGGGTGGCGGTGCGAGTCTCGGGTTATCGAGCCTTCCCGGTAATCAGATTCTCGGATCGTTACAGCTGGTATCAGAGCAGCGGTTGTAAGATTATACGAGTATCATAAGTAATTGTAGTGGTCCACTAGTCCACAGCGATGATGTATAGGTGACGCTGGCATCGGACATCGTGTGTTTTGCTTAACCTTGTTGTTTCTGTGTTTTCTATCTTTTGCTTCAGGAGCGAGCATGGCGCCGATGCGGAACACTCGCTCTCAGCAGGGGCAGTCGGCTGGAGGTCAAGAAATCCAGCAGGAGGTTCATCGGGATCAGGAAAAGCATAGTAGAGGCCACCGGGGGCCACCGAGGCAGTGGATACTGCGAGGTTTCTGGGGGCCGAGGATTTATTCCGTGGCATGTACCAGCTTATGTCGCAGCAGTTCGGTGGAGAGGCTGGTGAGGGCTCATAGACCAGGGTGGGCCAGGCCGGGCAGTGAAGGATTTCATGCAGTTTCATCCACCTTACTACGGCGGTCAGCCAGACCCTAATATGGCTCAGAGTTGGCACGACGAGATGGAGCGGGTGTTTAGTTCTGCGCGGTGTGCTGCGGAGGACAGAGTGATGTTGGCCTCCAACCAGTTACAGGGTACGGCTCGGGAGTGGTGGTCTTCCGAGTGGAAGATGTCCTTCCAGCTTCGTCCACTTGAGCAGATTGCGTGGGGTGACTTTGTCAGTACTTTCGAGCGTACCTACTGCCCAGAGTATATTGCTACGCAGCGGATGCATTAGTTTCTGGAGCTGGTACAGGGCGACATGTCCGTGTTGCAGTACAGGGCCCGATTTGTTGAGCTGGGTCGGTATGCACCTCATATCATGGAGCATGAGAGGGTGAAGACCGCACAGTTCGTACATGGCTTGAGGCAGGAGCTGAGGCACCATTTGATCGTGAATGCGGCCACTGATCTGGAGATAGCGTCTCGTGTTGCGGCTTCTTTGGAGATGGATATGCAGAGGACTCGAGGACCGATTAGCCAAGGGTAGTCTTTGTCGGGTCGCACCCAGCAGTCGGCTACCCAGCAGCAGGGTTCCTTTCAGCATGCGTCGGGTGGTTCAGGAGCGCCGGCACCGGCAGCGTCGGCGACAGGATCCGCATCTTTTGGCTCGAAGGTCAAGAAGTTTTTCAAGAAGGGATTCGGTAAGAAGAAGCTCAAGGATCAGAGGCAGGCATCATCGATCAGTGTACATCAGCCAGTCCCGTTTCAGCGTCAGGCATTAGTGGGTGGATCATGAGGACCGTGCCCACGGTGTAGCGAGTACCATCCAGGCAGGTAGTGCACAGTGTCGATAGTTTACTTCCAGTGTACCATCAGAGCATATGGCGCGTGACTGTCCTCAGAGGCAGCAGCAGCAGTAGTTTCCTCAGCAGCAGCAGGTTCCCCACCAGTAGAGGCAATAGCAGCAGCATCATGGACAGTATCCGCCGCTACCCAGGTCAGCTAGTGTGGGAGGCAGGCAGAGAGCTCGAGGCCAGATCACACACATGACCAGGGCAGAGGCAGTGGCGTCGCAGCTCGTGGAAGGTACCGTTCCGATTTTGGGTTGTGCGGCTCAGGTTTTGTTCGATTCTGGCGCGTCTCATTCGTTTGTTTCGGAGGATTTCGTGCTGAGTATTGAGGAGTCGGTGACCCAGTTGTCCTGTGATTTGACTGTGGAGTTACCTTCGGGTGATTTTATGATCACTCCGTATTGCTTCGATGAGGTTCCGGTGTGGGTGGAAGGGCGGAATTTGCCAGCTAGGCTCTATGCGTTACCGCTTTAGGACTTTGATGTAATTTTGGGCATGGATTGGCTTGAGGCACATCATGCGTTGGTGGATTGCGGCTCGAAGAGGCTTTATTTCCGGCGACTTCACAGACCCACCTTCTATTTCCAAGGTATATGGTCGTCCTCTTCCCGCTTTCTTATTTCTGCGATTCGAGCTCGTCGTTTGCTTGATGCGGGTTGTCAGGGTTTTCTCGCCTCCGTGGTTGTGACGGACCGGATGGAGCCAGATGTCGGGGACATCCCGGTGGTGTGCGAGTTCCCCGATATTTTTCCAGAGGACTTACCTGGATTGCCTCCCCAGCTGGAGATCGATTTCATTATCGAGGTTGTGCCTGGTACGGGACCTTTGGCGAAGGCTCCCTACCGCATGGCCCCCGCTGAGTTGAGGGAGTTGAGGGCGCAGTTGCAGGAGCTGCTGGCCAAGGGGTACATTCGTCTTAGCTTTTCCCCTTAGGGTGCGCCAGTGTTGTTCGTGAAGTAGAAGGACGGTAGCTTGCGGTTGTGCATTGACTACCGGTAGCTGAATGAGGTAACCATTAAGAACAAGTATCCGTTGCCGTGGATTGTGATTTGTTTTACCAGCTTCAGTCTACGTGAGTGTTCTCGCGTATTGATTTACGGTCCGGTTACTATCAGCTGAGGATTCGCGAGTCTGACGTGGAGAAAACTGCGTTCTGTACGACGTACGGGTATTATGAGTTTCTGGTGATACCGTTCGGGCTCACCAAGCCCCCGCAGCCTTCATGGACTTGATGCAGAGGGTGTTTCATCTGTATATGGACCAGTTCGTGGTCATATTTGTGGACGACATCCTTGTTTATTCGCGGTCTGTCGAGGAGCACCCGTACCATTTGGGTGTGATGCTGCAGACGTTGCGAGATCACCAGTTGTATGCGAAGCTCAGTAAGTGCGAGTTCTGGCTTCGTGAGGTGTACTTTTTGGGGCACGTGATTTGTGGTGATGGTATTTCCGTGGATCCCGCCAAGGTCGAGGTAGTAATGCAGTGGCCGAGGCCGAGGTCTGTGACGGAGATCCAGAGTTTCTTGGGGCTTGCGGGCTATTATCAGCGGTTTGTCCAGGATTTTTCTCGCATTATGGCCCCGATGACTAGACTTACGCGGAAGGATGTGCCTTTCGTCTGATCTGAGGAGTGTGAGCAGAGTTTCAGGGAATTGAAGAGATTGCTCACCTCGGCTCCAGTGTTGGTTTTACCTTCTGGATCGGGAGGTTTTGTGGTGTGTACAAATGCTTCCGAGGTCAGATTGGGTGATGTGCTGATGCAGCATGGTAGAGTGGTGGCCTATGCATCTCGGCAGCTGAAGCCCCACGAGAAGAACTACCCTACCCATGACCTAGAGTTGGCGGATGTGATCTTCGCGCTGAAGATCTAGAGGCATTATCTGTACGGCGAGAGGTTCGAGGTGTTCACTGACCATCAGAGTCTGCGATATGTGTTCACGTAGAGGGACCTTAACCTCAGGCAGAGGCGTTGGATGGAGTTTATGAAGGATTACGACTTCACCCTATCTTATCAGCCGGGCAGGATGAATGTCGTCGCCGATGCCTTGAGTCGGAAGGTCACGATCAGTGCCTTGATGTTGAGGAAGTGGAGGCTCTGGGAACAAGTGCCCGAAGTTTCATTCAGGCTCAAGATTCCCCAGGAGCCAGGGTTGGCAGTGCTTGCTAGTCTGACTGTCACGCCTGCTGTAATGCCTTGGATCCTTGGTAGGTCTTGCTGGATCTTCATTGGATCTTTTGGATTGGTTTCGGTGAGTTTTGGTTCGCTTTTGTGGCTTCCGAGTTGAGCTTTACGAGCCGTGTGGGTTTTTCTCTTGTACTAGTTACGGAACCCTACGGTGAGTTTGTTTGTCCGTTCCTCGACTCGCGGATGCTGCAGCGACGATGTACTCGTCGAGCCGGTTGTTTCGACTATTTTTACGTATTTTTCTGAATTTGTGCATTTTCGGCGCATTTTCGGAATTTTCAAAAATTAGAAATATTTTCTAATTTCCTTTTCTTATAACCCCCCCTTCTCTCTCTCCTCACTCTCGCGTTCTCTCTCTCTCTCTCCCGCTCTTTCTCGTTCTCTCACCCTGTCACCTCCGGCTGCAGACGGAGCAATCCAGGGGCGAGGTGGCGACGTTGGGGAGTTGCCGAGGCGCATGATGGAGCAAGGATCGAGATGGATTTGGCGTGATCCCGAACGATGGATTCAAAGCCGACGTTTGAGCTCGCGACGCGGTTTTCGATGCGGTTTAGTCCCTTTGGGGCACGGATTCTTCGGTGGAGGTAGGGTGACAGTTCGTCACTTCTTCCTCTCCGTTTTCCCTGTCATTGCACATCGTTCGGCAAGGAAACGGTCGAGTTTGGGCTTGTTTAGCCTAAATCATGATTTTCGGGTTTTGTAGGGTTCGCCGAAAATGGCAACCATTTGTAGCTCGGTTAGTGTTGAACTGACCGTTGGGATGTTAGGATCCCATCCATGCTAGTTTTGTGTTGATCGGTGGTCATTCGAGGCCGGTAGGAGCCCGAGAACCTCGTTGAGCCATTTAGGGTTGATTCGTTGGAATCGCCCCGATCTTGCGTTTTGATGCTTGCATGTGGGCTTTTGCGCCATTTTATGCTGTTATTTATCGTTTGGGTTTGGTTCCCCTGCGTTCCGGCGTGAATGGGGCGTGGAATGGGCCGGTTTGGCCATTCCCTTGTTTTCCCGCCGTGACCGATGTAGCGGTCGTTCCAGGGACCATTACATGGCCCTGACGGCCCTACGATAGACCGCCACTTCGTTTGGCGTTTAGAGTTTTGTGGCTTCTGGGTGTGTGACGGCCCTGGGGAGGCGTGTCACACCCATGTAACGTGCCTATGTTGACGCGTTACATTGCTTCGTCGTTTAGAGTTTTGGGGTTAAGTCGGTTCCTCTAACGCGCTTGACCCAGTGCGTTAGATGGATGTAACGCGCCCTGTGCTGGCCGTTACATTCTTTTTGACATACGTTGCCCATTAGAGGCGGTGCCTCTGACGGTGGTTCCCCCGTGCATTAGGTGAGTGTAACGCGTCTGCCCCTGGCCGTTACACTCTGTTTTTGGCCGAGTTTGGGTGGCTGCATGCTGTTCTGTTTGTAACGGCTATGCCCCTGTGCGTTAGGCCAGTGTAACGCGTCCTCTCTGGACCGTTACATGCTGTTCTGGCTGAGTGGGGTTGCTGCGCCGTTGGATGTAACGGTGGGACCCCTGTGCGTCAGGCGTTTGTAACGCGCCCTGTGCTGGCCGTTATATGCCTCTCAGCCTCTATTTTTGTCTTGAGCCAGTGTGTAGCACGCATGCTCCTGCGCGTCAGGCGTGTGTAACGCGCTTGGCCTAGCGCGTTACATGGCTCGAGTTGCCGTGGGTTTTTGTCTTCAGTTTGTGGCTGTAACGCGCCTTGTCCTGCGCGTTAGGTGCTTGTGACGAGCCTGCCATGGCGCGTTACATTTGCTGTGTTTACGTTTTGGTCCGTGTTGGCCCTGACGGCCCCGATCGGGCACGTCAGGTGTGTGTAACGCGCCCGTGCTGGCCGTTACATGCTGTTTTCTGTGTTTTAGAGTCGGTTAGGGCGGTGTGAGTGACGGCTGCTCCCCCAACCGTCGCTTGGAGTGTAACGGCCCAGGTCTAGACCGTCATATGCTTGTAGCGGTCTAGGGGTGGCGCGTTACATACCCTGTGCTCCGATTTACGTTCCTTGGGTTTCTGCTTGTCTTGGCTTGGCCTTGTGGTCTGCCCGTTGTCCCGTGGATGTCTTCTAACGTCCTATGACGGCTAGGACTACGTTGTAAGGTAGCCAGGAGTCTTCTTACTTGAGGTATGATTCTCTTTCCTACTCTTTGAGCATTATTGTCGGGTTCTGGTCAACCCGGTGTGACCTAGGGGTTGACAAGTAGCCCTGTGTGTGTCTCGGTGGTTTTACCCGGCCCGAGACACTGGTTCTTGATGCCTCGAGGTATTGCCTTACCTCGGTTTGTGTGTCCAGGTGTGCTGAGGGTTGCTCGTGTTCCCTCAGGTCTCCGTGTGTTATTTTCTGCGGAGTGTCGTTTCTTGGCTTAGGTTTAGACCGATTGGCGGCTTGTTCCGCTGTCTGTGACAATCTTGCCTTTGAGTGGTTCGACTCGGGATCGTTACGTCGTAGATCTAGTTGCCTTATCCTGAGTCTGTTCGGCGGTGGTTGTACTGCCAGGAGTGCTGTCTGTTCGTGCGACAGGGTTTGTGGGCTGTCTGCACTTTAGCACTCGTGTTTTCGAGTCTTGTGCCTCGTGAGCCTCCGTTTGTTGTTACCCTTCGATCTCTTGAGTGCCGGCCCGCTTGCGGATAGCGGAGGGTTCCCGTACATGATTTGTAAGCTAGTTCCGTGGGCTCCCAGCCAACGATAGCGTCCTGTCGACGGAGAAAACTAGCTAGAGGACCTGACTTAGGCTAGAGCCAGTGTGTGCACACGTTGTCAGGGACTGAGGACTTACGTCGACGGACGTGACCCTGACTAGTTACTTGTCTTGTTGTTGTTCTGTTTCTGGTTCAGCATCTGTTGGTGCTGCCTCTCCTTGGACTCGGAGCGGTTGTTCCTTGTGTGAGCTGTTGTGCCCCTGGTTTTGATGATGACAACCATGAGATATGAATGATGTATTCAATTCAATGATGAATTAAATTTTGATTCAATAATACTATCACTTGATTTCATCCTTGTGCTAGAAAGGAACAGGGTCGACGCTGGGAGCTTACAGCGTCCACGCATCAGTCGAAGAAGCCCTCACCAATATCTTCATAAGTTGTTCCACTGCGTCAACGCCAAGATAGAGCGGCGTCGACGCAGTAGTTACAAAGGGAGAGCCAATGGCTTACTGGAATACTCTGATGCGTCAACGCTTTGATCAAGTAGCGTGAATGCAGCAGTTCAAGCATTCCTTGTTGTAGCCTCTAGAGTACCTTGGCAGCGTCGACGCTGCAGTTCGATGAGTCGACGCTGCAGTACGATGGATTGCCACAACTGTCTAAAGCACAACTAATGAGTGGACGCAGCTGCATCTTGCGTCAACGCACTCAGCATGAAATCTGAAGCTAGAAGAAGGGTGCGTTAACTCCTTGAGGCAAGAGGGTCGACGCCATCTAATCCAAGTTGCAGAGCACGATAAGTGGATCCCACCTTCAGTCATTATCTGCCACATCAGCCACAAGTGGATAAGGTTTCGTAGCTTCTACCACTCCAGAAGGTTCCCCATGTGAGCAATCATGAGGATAACCAGAAAATCAGGGTGGTGGCCCACCTGCCTCACGTGAACTATTTTGTGCGCGGGAAGACCACAAAATAGGTTCACCTGAGAAGAAAAGAAAAACATAGGAGAGGAAAAAGAGTAGAAGAATAAGTGAGGCGAAGAGCAGAACGAAAGAAGTGAACAGCAGAACGAGAGAGGCTGAGAGCAGAACTGGACGAAGGCTGCTGAAAAGTCAGATCAGAAGATCATCGCGCCACCAAGACTATTCTACATTCCAGACGGAGGAGATTCAAGGATCGAAGCTCATGCGTATGGACATGGATCTCTCTGTTGGTGATATAAATTCCGCTGCGTCCAAGTGCTGAAGTTTGATTTCTTATCTTTTAGTTTTCCTATTATTTTTGAACATTGTATTCCTCTCCTTCACTGGATTTAGTGAAGAGAGGGTGATTCTGATTCAGCGGACTGTGCTGAGATCAGGGGTGTCAAGGCTGTGTGCCTTCAAGCTGTTTGACAGCGGATCTGAGGATTTGTTCCTCGTTGTCTTCTGTTGGGGTAGTCAACAGTATAGAGGAATTACTTCCTCGGTTTAGCAAAGCTGTGAAGCTCAGCAGGGTTCCTCACTAGTTAAGTGGGGAGGTGGACGTAGGTCTCCATTGGGTGACCGAACCACCTTAAAATTGTGGTCTCTTGTGTGGTTTGGTTTATTCTTCGCAATTGTTCCTCGCTAGATGCATGATAGGCACGCTCTCTGATTGGCTTGGTTCAGTGTTTCAATTAATCATCTAGGTGTGGTGCTTCTATTGCAAATTGATCTACTATAATTTTTATAAGGTCAACCTATTCACCCCCTCCCCCTCTAGCTTGACCGTCCTCTCGATCCAACACGTGGTATCAGAGCGCCAGGCTCTCTTGCAAAGGTTTCACAGCCTAGAGAGAACTAATGGAGAACAGAGGACTCATGCCTAAGGGGTATGCAGTGAATAGGCCACCATTTTTTGATGGGACTAATTATTCGTACTGGAAAAATCGCATGCAAGTATTTTTAAGAGCGCATGATCATGAAATCTGGAGAGTAGTGAGCAAAGGGCCATACCAAATTGAAGGCGATGAAGAACTCTGGGTGAAGGAGCAAATTCGAAAGTCAAACGTAAATTGGCAAGCCATGAACATTATGAAGTGCTCACTCCATCCCAAGGAATTCTCGCATGTATCCTCATGCTCCAGCGCAAAAGAAATGTGGGATAGACTCGAGGTAATCTACGAAGGTACCTCAGAGGTAAGAGAGACAAAAGCTAACATGTTAATTTCAGAATATGAATCTTTTCGGATGAAACCTGAGGAAAGTGTATCTGAAATGTATGCCAGACTAACTCTTCTTGTGAATGGTCTTAAAGGTTTGGGAAAGATCTACAGTGACTATGAGGTAGTTAGGAAGATTCTTAGATCTCTAACTCCAATCTGGCATACCAAAGCCACGGTCGTTGAGGAATCAAGGAACCTTCCCACCACCAAACCAGACGAGCTAATAGGCTCTCTTATGGTTTATGAACTGAACTTAAAAAGAACAGATGAGGACATGAAGAAGAAAAAACCCCTTGCATTGAAGGCTGGTTCCAGCAGCAAGGAAAGCTCAGATGATAGTCAGTCACCTTCATCTGATGATGACTCAAGTGAAATAGTCATGCTTACTAGAAAATTCAGAAAATTCTTAAGAAAGGGAGGTAAGACTGATAGATATAAAGGATATCAGGTAAGAACTAGCTCAAAACTCAAGCCAGATAATCCTAAGAAATCTGATAAAGTTGTTTGCTACAAATGCAGGAAACAAGGACACATCAAGTCGGAGTGTCCTGAAAATGTGAAAAAGACACAGTCAAAGTGGAGAAATAAAAAGCCCAAGGCCATGCTAAGCACTTGGAGTGATGAAGAAAAAGATGAAGATGAAGAAAGCACCTCTGAAGAAGAAAGCGAGGTGAAAATGTGCTTCATGGCAAATGGTGATGATCAAGTCGAGGTAACCTCTCCCTTTGCAGACTTCTCCTGTGATGATTGGGAAGAAGCTTTTAACGAATTGCTGGATAAGTATGAAGATGTTAAAAAGGAAAATAAATATCTAAAGAAAAAGAAAACTCAAACCAGTCCAGAAGATGATTTGAATGAAAGAGTCAAAACGCTAGATGCTGAAATCGTGTGTCTAAAAAGGGACTTGGAAGAAAAAGATGAGTATAAGAGACAGCTAATTGAAATAAAGAGAGAAAATGATTTTCTATTGAAGATGCATGATGAATTGAAATTAAGAATGCAGAATTTGGAAAAAGAAGTAAAAATTGCTGAAGAGAAATATGAGGCCATTTGTGGAGTCAATGCAAAACTTCAAGAAAATCTGAAGAAATTAGAGGAAGAGAACCTAAGCAAACAAGCATCCCTCGAAAAAATGACACAGGGTAAAAACAACCTTGATGCTGTTATCGGAATTAAGTGCAACTTTGGAAAAGAAGGGCTTGGATTCAATCCTACTAAAAAGAAAGAACTGGGAACTAGATTGGTGACATTTGTCTCTGGGAAGGACACATCTGAAGAGAGGCAAATGGATGAAAATAAAAAGGATGAGAAGAATGAGAAAGGATCAAAACAATCTAATGAAATAAGAAAAGAAAAAGGAAATGAGAAAGGGAAGGCAACATTGAATTTTAGCAAACAGAAAAGCACATTTATGTTCAAATATGCCTCTTCAGGTCAATATAGGAATCCTAGTTTTGATTCATCAACCCAACAGCAATCTATAGAAGATCAGAAGGCTTAAGGCGTGGTAGAAATCAACCGCGTCAACGCAATGCTCACATGGCGTCAACGCACCTAGCCTTCCAGAAAGGGCATTCGGTTAGAAATACTCAGATGCGTCGACGCAGTCACTACCATGAGTCAACGTAGTACATGTACCAGAACCCCCATGATAGATATGGTAGGTGGATGAGTCAACGCAGCAACACTAAAGGGTCTACGCACTCAACTCTCAATCAACCAAGAAGCATGCATTCATCTAGAGTCCTTAAGTCAAATTTCCCCAATACTTCATGGAGTCATCACTATCAATGGCACAGGAATAATCACAAGTCTGTCAAATCATTGAACTTACCATATCAAAGACCCTCACAACAGCAACTATGGATCCCCAAGAGTTCGATATCCTACCTGAACACGTCCTATGGTTTGAAGGGACCCAAGCATATCTGGGTTCCAAAATCTCTTGTTTAATATGTTTTGCAGGAGTGTCTTGCAGCTGTACATAATAGGTGGTATCTCGACAGCGGCTGCTCAAGGCACATGACGGGGGATAAAGCAAAATTTTGTGTCTTGATGGAGAAAGACGGGGGTCATGTTACATTTGGTGGAAACAATAAAGGGAAAATTATTGGAAAAGGTAAGGTAGGTAAAAATCCTTCAAATTTCATTGATGATGTGTTACTTGTTGATGGCTTAGAATATAATCTACTTAGCATAAGCCAGCTGTGCGATAAAGGAAATAAAGTTGTGTTTGATGATCACACTTGCACCATTTTAGAGATGAGTTCTGATAAAGTTAAATTCATTGGAAAAAGAATAAACAACATGTACGTGGTAGATTTAGATGACCCTGCACATAACAATCTGTGCCTTGCTGTGAATAAAAGTGAACTTGCTTGGATGTGGCACCGCAGACTAGGGCATGCTAGCTATAGTGTCTTGCATAAGTTAGCAAAGTTTAACATGGTGAAAGGTCTGCCAGATGTATCATTTAAACGAAATGACAAAGTTTGTAGCGCATGCACTCAAGGTAAACACACCAGAAAATCATTTAAGTCCAGACTTGAAACTCAATCATCTAAACCTTTTGAACTCATTCATATGGATTTGTTTGGACCAACTAGAACAGCTAGTGTGAGTGGAAATAAATATGGATTTGTTCTAGTGGATGATTTCTCTAGGTTTACTTGGGTGTTCTTTCTAACTCACAAGAATGATGCATTTGAAGAATTTCAAGCATTCTTCAAGAATGTGCAACAGGATGGTAAGTTTGCCATTTCATCTATCTTGTCAGATCATGGAGGAGAATTTGACAATTCTGAATTTGATGATTTTTGCAGAGTCACAGGAATTTCACACAAGTTCTCATCTCCAAGAACTCCTGAACAAAATGGGATTGTGGAAAGAAGAAATAGAACCCTTGTGGAGATGGCAAGAACTATGCTGATTGAAGGACAACTCCCAAGGAAGTTCTGGGCAGAGACGGTAAATACAGCTTGTTATATTGTGAACAGGGCAATGGTAAGACCTCAGTCCAAAAAGACTCCATATGAATTAATGAAGGGTAAGAAACCTTCTGTTGCTTATTTTAGAGCCTTTGGATCAAAATGCTTTGTTCAAAATAATGACAAACGACGTTGGACAAATTTGAACCTAAAAGTGAACCTGCCATCCTTCTAGGATATTCTAGTCACTCTAGGGCCTACAGAGTCCTAAATCTAAAAACACATGCTGTTGAAGAATCACCTCATATTGTGTTTGATGAAATGAATGAAAATTCTAAGATTGAGGAATCATGTAGGGATGAAGATGAAGGGAATTTCCTTAAAGAAAAGGAAGAACAGAATCTCCAAGATGAAGAGACAAGGCCAAATGATGATCATGCAGAATCAACCCACCATGGTGATTCAGGTATAAATGAAGGTAACTCTCTAACCGATGTCAGGATGCTAAGGGATCATCCTTTATCCAATGTCATTGGTAACTTGCATGAACCGGTTAGAACTAGATTTCATTTTAGAGGTGTTGAGGAAATGGATAATCTAGCCCTTGTCTCTCAAATTGAACCAAAAAATGTTGCTGAAGCATTGAAAGATAGTAATTGGATAAACGCAATGCATGAAGAATTACATCAATTCAAAAGAAAAAAGGTGTGGTATCTTGTGCCAAGACCCAAAGAGCTTTCTGTAATTGGAACTAAATGGGTCTTCAGAAATAAACAAAATGAAAATGGAATGGTAGTTAGGAATAAAGCTAGGCTGGTAGCACAGGGTTATAATCAAGAATTTGACATTGACTTTGAGGAATCCTTTGCTCCAGTAGCTAGATTAGAAGCCATTAGATTATTACTTGCTTATGCTTGCTGTCATGGAATAATGTTACATCAAATGGATGTGAAGAGTGCTTTTCTAAATGGGTCAATAAAGGAAGAAGTTTATGTTGAACAACCCCCTGGTTTTGAATGCACAGAAAATCCTAACCATGTGTACAGATTGGACAAAGCTCTTTATGGACTCAAACAGGCACCTCGAGCGTGGTATGTTAGACTCAGCTCGTACCTCACAGAGAAAGGCTACTCTAGAGGTAAAGTGGACCAAACTCTGTTCACCAAGGTAAGAAATTCAGATATTATTCTGGTTCAAATTTATGTTGATGATATAGTTTTTGGTTCCACTAAAACCAGCATGTGTGAGGAGTTTGCCAGCTTAATGACCACTGAATTTGAAATGAGTCTAATGGGTGAGCTTAAATTCTTTCTAGGTCTGCAAATCACTCAGAGCAAGGAAGGATGTTTCATCAACCAGGCAAAGTACATCTCTGAGTTGCTTAAGAAATACAAAATGGAAAATCTGAAAGCAATCAGCACACCTATGAGCACCACTACAAACTTGGATGCAGATTTGACAGGTAAACAGGTTGATGCTAAAACATATCGAGGTATGATTGGATCACTCCTCTATCTTACTACATCTAGGCCAGACATTCAATTTTGTGTATGCATGTGTGCTCGTTTTCAATCTGATCCTAGAGAATCCCACTTAAGTTCTGTCAAGCGTATCTTTCGATACCTTGCTGGAACTCGAGATTTAGGGATTTGGTACCCTGCGTCTTGTTCTTTTGATCTTGTATCCTATTCAGATGCAGACTATGCTGGATGCAAACTGGACAGGAAAAGCACGAGTGGCTATTGCCAATTTTTGGGAGGATGTTTGATTTCTTGGGCTTCCAAGAAACAACACTCAGTGGCACTATCCACTGCAGAGGCAGAATATGTCGCTGCAGGGAGTTGTGGTACTCAAGTGTTGTGGATCAAACACCAACTCCAAGATTATCAAACTGATCTTGGGTGTGTCCCCATATTGTGTGATAACACAAGTGCCATAAACCTGGCCAAAAATCCTATCCAGCACTCTAGGACCAAACACATAGAAATTAGACACCATTTCTTAAGAGATGAAGTGATAAAAGGAAATTTTAAACTCATATTTGTTGAATCACAATCTCAATTGGCCGATATTTTTACCAAGCCTCTGAACAATGATAGATTCTCTTATCTTAGAAGAGAGCTTGGTCTGTGCAATTATAATATGGATGCCTGATTTGTGTGCCTGACTTATCTTCTAGAATATGAATGATTAAACTTGTCTGGGTTTGAAGTGTATCTGTCATAAACTCAGGGGGAGCTTAGTCTTCTGTGCTTGGTATGTCTATCTTTCCATCAATAAATTCATAATGAATATAGTTTCAACATGATACTCATTTTATTGGCTGTTATAATTTCATTCATGCATGGTCTGAGGGGGAGTTAGCTTCAGATTACCTTCTTGGTGTCAAAATGATGAACAAAGTGCAGAGTTGTTATTGCTGGTTGGTTGTTTGAGTTAACGCAGTGTGGAAATAGGGTTAACGCACCAGACAGCTTGTTCTTTGAGAACTGGTGTGTAGTGTCTCTGGCTGGTTGAATGAGTTGACACAGCAATGAGACTGAGTTGACGCTGTGAGCAGTTGTTTTTGGAAACAGAACCATTCTATGAGCGGCCTTGATGGATGAGTTAACGCAGTTATAAGGCTGGGTCAACGCAGCAGTGTTATATACTCTTCTTTTGGAGACTTCCCTATCTAAAATCAACTTGCTCTGTTCATTTATCTCGTCCCTTCCTTTCTTATCTCTAAATAAAGCCTCCTTGACATTCTTGTATGAGGGAAAAACTCTAGAGCACTGAGATATGTAGACGATGTCTTAAATTCAGGGGGAGTTACAGTGAAAATTCCTATTGAGTATGAGATATGTTCTGAACAGCTCTATGAAAAGCTAATGATAGGGGATCTATAATTCTTATGGTGTTTGAATTCAAGAACTTTTGAACCCAATAATGCACTATGTATGGAATAAAAGCTGAACAATTTAATAAAATCAGGACCTTGTCATCTCTCAAACCTTATATTGTTCAATAGTAAAGAAACCACTGTGTGTAGAGGAATTTAATATTTGTATTGGTAATAAACCCAGATATTGAGTATAAATGCTGAAGAAACAATCTCTTACACATGTTATAAAATGCAGAGCAATGGTGGCTATTCACTGAGAAACTAGCCCTATGCACCAAAGAAGTGCTAAAGAGCAAGTCATGAGGTGCGCCACTATCTCTGTCTTCAAGTGAAAAATAAATCATTTCAGAGCAATGGTAACTATTCACTGAGAAACTACCTTCAAGCACCTGTGAAGTGCTGATAGGCATGTCATGACGTAAGTTGCCAACTCTGGTCCGTCTATGCAGAATAGCTTGCTATGCTGAGTAACCGGGGACTCGGGTGTCTAATAAACATGTGTTCCCGTGTCAAAAGGCTAGCCATACTTGACTGCAAATGAAAACGTAAAAATAAGTTGAAAATGCTGCAAATGTGAAAAATAATGAAAACATGTAAGTGTGATTGATCTGAAGCTCGTTATTCAACTTAGTCTGTTATCAATGCCAGTTAAATTTCTCTCTCTCCAAAAGGCAACTTGAAATTGACAGATATAAGGAACAGAAATGAAAATGGTTCTAGTGTGAAAAGAGTTCCTCTTTTTCTCCAGGCAGGTGCCTTTGGTGGTTCATATTTTTTTTAATTCAATGCTTTAAGATTATTTCTTCTCTTTATCATTAATTGAATTGGAGCCTATTTACACATCTCTCTCATGGGAACTCGATCTGCAATACTTAAAAATCCTTGACTATGAGCATCTCTACTCCATATCTCCGCATCTTAAGAAAATTCCTTGTACAGATGACCTTTTTGCTACTCTTCTTGCATATATTCGTTTGTTTCTGCTTCACTGCGTCGACGCTGTATCCCTTGGCGTTAACGCAACGATTCCAGAATCATTTTCTACTTTTTCCGGTTCGCGGACTTGAACCTGCTGAACCGCACTGAAAAGGGTTTTGAAGCTCCTTTAAAAGCGGAATGTGACCGCCGTTCGTCTTCATCTCTTTTGAAAGCCTTTGTCGTTCTATCTTCCAAGCTCTCCCAAACCCTTTCCTGTTTCATTCTTCCTCATCCCGCTGCCATGGCTCCTCCGACATCTACTCACAAGGGGAAGAAGAAGGCAGAGGATCATCCAAGAAGCTCAGCATCGGCTGAAGACAATCTGGAGCCCCACTCCAAAGCTGCTCACGATAAAGGGAAGAGGAAAGAGATGCGTCCACGCGCTCCGAGCCCGCCAGCCAAAAGAGAAGGGAATCTGATGTCAGGTCAGACAAGACGGGTTCATCTGCAAGCGCTGCAACGGGACAGAAAGGTGCGGCCAGCTCACTTACCGTCACTGTGGACGAACCTCTGAAGGTTCTTATTTCCCGGTATATTGCTGCTACCGACCATCAAATGCTTGACGTTTTTCCGGAACTATTTCCTACCTTGGACTATCAGGGATGGTGGTCTTTTGTTACAACCCACAAGGTATATTACCCCACCCTGGTCAGAGAGTTCTACAAAAATTTGAAATATGAACCTCAAGTTCCAAAACTCACATCAACCGTCCGGAATGTCAGTTTTGAATTATCAAATAAATTGTTTGCCAGAGCCTGGAAAATCCCCAAGAATGGAGTTCAACTACATAGCTTTGAGTATGATGAGCATGGAGCTTATGCTCTCCTGACTGATAAACCGAGTGATCCTTCTGATGTCAGGGAAACTTATTTGTCCAGTCTCAAAGCAAATCAATTCCCTCCATTGAATAGACTGCTCCACCACATTTGCACATCAATGATCACACCACAGAGCAGTGGTTGGGAAAGGGTGACTGAGATGCAGAGATTTCTACTTTACTGTATGCTGAAGAGAATACATATTTCCCTGCCTGATGTAGTTATTCAAACCATGGGGTCATGCTTGACACAATCCAGAACACTTCCATATGCTGCTCCCTTGACTGCTATCTTTCGAAAAGTGGGAGTAGACTTTGGTTCTGAGAAGAAAATAATCATCCCTCAAGGGAATGTTTACACACTTTCTTACATTCAGAAATTTATGGGTTTTAAAGTCATTGATGGTAAGCCAGTCCGAACTCTTCCTAGTCAGCAAACAGCTCCATCAAGAATAGGAACTGCGGATGCTAGTCACGCAAACAGGACAGATGTACCAATTCCTCCTGTGGTGAGAGAAGACAGACAAGAGGGTAGTTCACCAAGAGAAGAGCATGAGTTTGAGGAACCATTTGCTCGATCATCAAGCCCTCAGCTGGAAACTGGGCAACCCAGTGGCACTGCACCTACATTGGAACCCCTTATGACTGGAGCCATTGGAATTTTTAGAAGACCTTTTCCAACTTCTGATGAAGCTCCACCTCCAGCCACTGTTGAAGAGATGTTTGCACACATGACTATGATGCTGCAACGACAGGATGCAAAAATGGACAAATTAATGGAGTTTACAAATTATCATCTCAACAAATTGACTTCTCGGATTGTCCAATTTGAAGTCTCTATTTTATCCGAGTGGCAAAAATTCTTGCTCACCAAGATGCTATCTGACCAAGCTACAAGGAAAGTCTTGCAGAACATATCATCTCTTCTTGACAAGTTATCTACACTGGTGAATGATATGCACAGCAATCAAGCTTCATTTTTTCAATCCCTTGCCAAGATTACTGATTTATGCTTTGATGTGAGGATAACCATTGAAACCATCAAAGGTCCTGTCAATGTAGTTCCCCAATGCCTCAAAGTAATGTTAGAAAAGATTGACAAAGTGACTGCAGCAATTCAGTCAATTGGGGACAAGTTTCAACACAAGGACTCTATCACAGCTGATCTTCCTTCTGCCATTGACAGTGTACGCTCCACTCTAAGTCATCAGCTGGGTGAACTCTCGCAGGATATCCGAGATTTACTGGCCAGAGATTCATCTGCCTCAGGACAGCAGTAGCCTCGCCAGCCACCTCTAGGATCTCAGTCTACTCAAGGGCAATCATCTCGTCAGCAACAACAACCTCCTTCTGCCAGAAGATACAATCGCTTCTTCCACTCTTGAAATAGATCTTCCACGTTTCCTCCCCTTCTTGATGAAGTCAAAGGGGGAGAACAAATGTTATGAATGCATCAATCATGAAGTCAAGCTGGAAACTTGACCAAAGTTCATTGCATCTGCATCAATCATACTGACTAACTTGAATGAATGTTTTCTTTTTGTCTGGTTCTATAATGTAAAATCTTGAACGTGAATGAATGACAAAATTGTAGTTTGATTTAGTCAATAATTTTATTTCCTGTTAATGTGAAGCTTTTTGCTTGATATGAATAACCTTGATTGTTTAGATGCAATGTTATGAATGGCATTCACCTCATAGTTGCCATCATCAAAAAGGGGGAGATTGTTGTGCCCCTGGTTTTGATGATGACAACCATGAGATATGAATGATGTATTCAATTCAATGATGAATTAAATTTTGATTCAATAATACTATCACTTGATTTCATCCTTGAACTAGAAAGGAACAGGGTCGACGCTGGGAGCTTACAGCGTCCACGCATCAGTCGAAGAAGCCCTCACCAATATCTTCACAAGTTGTTCCACTACGTCAACGCCAAGATAGAGCGGCGTCGACGCAGCAGTTACAAAGGGAGAGCCAATGGCTTACTGGAATACTCTGATGCGTCAACGCTTTGATCAAGTAGCGTGAACGCAGCAGTTCAAGCATTCCTTGTTGTAGCCTCTGGAGTACCTTGGCAGCGTCGACGCTGCAGTTCGATGAGTCGACGCTGCAGTACGATGGATTGCCACAACTGTCTAAAGCACAACTAATGAGTGGACGCAGCTGCATCTTGCGTCAACGCACTCAGCATGAAATCTGAAGCTAGAAGAAGGGTGCGTTAACTCCTTGAGACAAGAGGGTCGACGCCATCTAATCCAAGTTGCAGAGGATGATAAGTGGATCCCACCTTCAGTCATTATCTGCCACATCAGCCACAAGCGGATAAGGTTTCGTAGCTTCTACCACTCCAGAAGGTTCCCCACGTGAGCAATCATGAGGATAACCAGAAAATCAGGGTGGTGGCCCACCTGCCTCACGTGAACTATTTTGTGCGCGGGAAGACCACAAAATAGGTTCACCTGAGAAGAAAAGAAAAACATAGGAGAGGAAAAAGAGTAGAAGAATAAGTGAGGCGAAGAGCAGAACGAAAGAAGTGAACAGCAGAACGAGAGAGGCTGAGAGCAGAACTGGACGAAGGCTGCTGAAAAGTCAGATCAGAAGATCATCGTGCCACCAAGACTATTCTACATTCCAGACGGAGGAGATTCAAGGATCGAAGCTCATGCGTATGGACATGGATCTCTCTGTTGGTGATATAAATTCCGCTGCGTCCAAGTGCTGAAGTTTGATTTCTTATCTTTTAGTTTTCCTATTATTTTTGAACATTGTATTCCTCTCCTTCACTGGATTTAGTGAAGAGAGGGTGATTCTGATTCAGCGGACTGTGCTGAGATCAGGGGTGTCAAGGCTGTGTGCCTTCAAGCTATTTGACAGCGGATCTGAGGATTTGTTCCTCGTTGTCTTCTGTTGGGGTAGTCAACAGTATAGAGGAATTACTTCCTCGGTTTAGCAAAGCTGTGAAGCTCAGCAGGGTTCCTCACTAGTTAAGTGGGGAGGTGGACGTAGGTCTCCATTGGGTGACCGAACCACCTTAAAATTGCGATCTCTTGTGTGGTTTGGTTTATTCTTCGCAATTGTTCCTCGCTAGATGCATGATAGGCACGCTCTCTGATTGGCTTGGTTCAGTGTTTCAATTAATCATCTAGGTGTGGTGCTTCTGTTGAAAATTGATCTACTATAATTTTTATAAGGTCAACCTATTCACCCCCTCCCCCTCTAGCTTGACCGTCCTCTCGATCCAACATGAGCGACGTCACGCGGTTTGAGAAACGAAAATGCGGAGCGCGCGGGCTCATTTTGTTTGCTGCAACATAGAAATCAGAGAAAAGAGAAGGGGCCACCACGGGAGATTGCTCCGGCGGGGCGAGCCGGACAAATGCAATATAGCAAGATATGGGGGTTAAACGGCCATAGCGGGAAGTGACTCGCCGCGGCCTCGGGGGGACGGGAATGGTGCGAAAATCAAAAAGTAAGAATTGAAACGGCCATTGCGGGAAGTGACTCGCCGCGACCTTGAGAGTATAGCAGATATAGCAGCAATTCAAGATATACAAGAGAAAGGACATAATTCAAACGGCCATTGCGGGAAATGACTCGCCGCGGCCTCGAGAATATGAGCAAATAAGAATATAACAGGATATAAAGAGAATATAAAGAACGGGAGTTTAAACGGCCATTGGGGAAGTGACTCGCCGCGGCCTCGAGAATATGAGCAGATAAGAATATAACAGAATATAAGGAGAATATAAACAACGAAAATTTAAATAGCCATTGGGGAAGTTACTCGCCGCGGCCTCGAGAATATGAGTAGATAAGAATATAACAGAATATAAAGAGAATATAAGAATGGAAATTTAAACGGCCATTGGGGAAGTGACTCGCCGCGGCCTCGAGAATATGAGCAGATAAGAATATAGCAGAATATAAAGAAAATATAAGAACGGGAATTTAAACGGCCATTGAGGAAGTGACTCGCCGCGGCCTCGAGAATATGATGTGATCGCCTGGGGCCAAAGACCCCAAAATAAGGAAATGATCGCGCCTACCTCACTAGCAGGAAGTGGCGGGTTGCTTCTTCCTTCCCCTTCGGCCGGCCGACGGAGAGGGATTTCTTCAGTTACCCTTACAAAATAACAGACAATATATAAACAGAATTAGAAAAAGGCAGTGTAGTATCAATCCCTTGTGATGAAAATAACGAAATCGCGGCAGGACACACACCTGGTTGGTGTGGTTTTAAACCCCTCTCGGACTTGAGTAGGAGGAAAATGCAATGATGGATGCAAGAAGTATATAAGAAGAGGCGGCCTTATGAAGGGGGATAGAGGATGCGAGATGATGAATGCAAAAGAACTACGAAAAAAAGGAAAGGATTGGCTTATTGGATGTGCCGATGGCGAAATCCGGCGGAGCTCCAGCAGCGTAGGGACGACGTGGAAGCGCGGTGGATGAAGATGACCTTCCTCTCGCCAGCGTGGGCACCCGAGAAGCTGGCAGAACCTCCTCCTTAAAGGAACCTAAGGGTTAGAAAAGGATCCGGTAGCCTCGGGATTCCGGCAGCCTGTCGGACCTCTCAAAAACGCTTCCCTTCGGATTGAGGGGGGTCTGCTATTTATGGTGTCCCGGACGATGGAGGCGTCCAAGGGCCTGGACGCCTCCTTTTGGGGGTGTCCAGGACCCAGGACACCTTCATCAAGGCCTTAGAAAATTTTTATTAATTTTTATTTTTTTATTTTGAATATTTTAATGGAGGCGTCCAGGCAACTGGACGCCTCCATAACAGCCCACCGGAATCCGCCGAAAGTCGCACGCGGTTTGGCGAAACACATGGTTTTTGACCGGCGCCTGTGAGTCACAAGTGGGCGCGTCTGGCTGGCAGGACGCCCTTATATTCTAGACTTTTCTGAGACGTCAAATTGAGCGGCGCGTCGGGCTTGTCCGGATGTGGTGAAATGAAGGCGTCCAGTCTCCTGGACACCTCCACGTTTTGGATTTTTCTGATTAGTCAAACCGACCAGTGTGTCTGGATTGTCCGTATATGGAGTATGGGCGCGTCCAGGAACCTGGACGCCTTCACATTTTGGATTTTTTCTCGCCCGTGGGTAAGTTGATGGAGGCGTCCAGAGTCTTGGACGCCTCTATAAATACATTATATTTTTTTGTTGTTTTGTCTTTTATCATGATTAATATTTTTTATATTTTATTTTCATGGAGGCGTCTAGGGGCCTGGACGCCTCCATTAATTTATTATTTTTTTATGTATTTTTTTGGCTTTAAATATATATTAAAATCATGGAGGCGTCCAGGGGCCTGGACGCCTCCATGAAGACCCCCCCCGGGCCCCCTGAAAAGGTGTCGGCAGCCGCCTGTCAGACATTCTTCCTGGTTCCGGAACCTTCCGGTGCGTCTGATTGGTGTTGATGCCGTCCGAATGCCGCAACGAGACAATTTCCGGATGCCGAAAAGGCGGGAAGAGACTCAAGAATAGGAAGCACTCAAGCGATTCAAAATGCGAAAGCCGTTGAGGGGCGTCGTATAGTAATATGAGATTTTCTCAGGAGACGTCAGGAATAGCGTGTCTACAGCTGCCCCGCCTTGGCGTCTGCTTTGTAAGAGAGTGACACGTAATGGAATGGTATCGAAGTGGAGTGAAATGGAGTGGGAATGGACTGATAAGTTGATGCCAAGGTGTGATAAGACACGCTTTTGACATTACTATTTGGAATCTTTCTTATAGTTTCAATGAGGCGACATTGAAGAAGGTCTTTCAAATTTTGACGATTGCTTAGACGGAGATCAAATAAGGGAGGGTGAGATGTGCGCTTAGGCACGAAAATAAAGGAGACCAACTTCTCGGTGTGGAAGTACCTGGGTCATAAACCGGCAGGTTTCACCTTTGCGGCCAAGGTGGGTCAAACATGGTAAAAAGTAAAGGAATATCTGATGGTCTGTCCAAACAAGGGTCTCCTTTTGGAAGAGCAACGTAAGGCCGTTTCAAGGAAACTCGGTATTTCATTCGGAGTGGAATATCTCATATTTATAAGAATTGAAGCACAGCGGCTTTCGCAATCGAATCACTTGAATGATCTTCCGCAATAAATCAAAGTCCTATATGAATGCATGCTGGGCTTAAAGAAAAATTTAAAACAAATTAAAATAGAAAATAGCCAAGGATAATATTGTCAACTTGTTAAGAATGGGTCAGGATACCGATCCGGTGAGCCGACACTGGGTTGGGGCCCGTTTATCCGCGCACCAACTCACTGAATGGAACCGTCGTCCCTATGCTACCACAAGTTAACGGCCTATCCGTACAACCCAAATTCTTCCGGGATCATCACTGTTTTTGTTGAAGGGGAACTCAAATCCCAGATTTGTTCGGGCCGCAAGGTCCTTGACATGTTCTAGTAGCGTAGGTATCATATATTACAATGTATGACATGGTGGGACCAACCATTGAAAGGTGGGACAGGAGATAGGACAAAGACGTCCGTTAGTAAAACCTGCACAGGCCAGCATGGATTAATAACATCAGAAAGTAACAGAATCGTAACAGAATCGCACCACAATGGAAAGGAGATCTACCCAAAATCCTGACATTGACCGTTGATGTGACATGTTCCGTCCTGTAGCGCCCTACCCTTCCTATAAGAACTCCCCCTTAGGCTAGTTAATTCAAAAGCATCAAGGTGGGTTTTGGAAGCTCAGGAGAGGAAAGAGAGGAGAATCTAGAGATTTCAGGATGGAAGGAGAGTCTTCCCGCGTTATGAAGAGGAGCAGGCCTAGCAGCGAGATCAGGCGACTCTCCGACCTCGAGGGTCATTTGAGTGGGACGATCATGTCGCATATGGTAAGCTGATTCTTTTCAAATTTCTCCATGTGAACTCTCTTCTCACTTCTCTTCCTTTTTCTTCTTCTTCCCAGCCGTATCCATTCTTCCCAGGCCCGAGAAAGTTTTCCAAACTGCCATGGCTTTCAAAGTTAACTTCCAACATCTCCATTGACATGAGGGCCATACTCTCGAAGTGGCATCTTCAGGGGCTCCTTATTCATGCCAAGCACTATGAGAGGATTCGCATGGACTGGGCGGCTATGGGCGCACTAGTGGAGATCTGGCATCCCCAGACCCACACTTTCATCTTCCCGACCTTCGAAGCGACCATCCTCCTCGAGGAGATGGAACTTCTGCTCGGTTTGAAGAAATTTAAGAGTGACGGGAAGGTGAAGGCTATGCGGATGCTGACAAGGGGAACTTCCGAGAGCGTCCTTGGAAGCTTCATGCCGCCCGACGCAGCCAGAAAGGTCCGTACTCAACAGGGAATTGATTTGCAAAGGCTCGCGGAATGGGTCATGGACGCCCTGAGAGGGTCACCAGACGATGACTATTTGGAAGGAATCATGAAAGGGTTCACTATTCGTCTGGCGGGTGCTCTCTTATTTCCTTATACCGACAACATAGTGGAAGAAACCCAACAGAGTGCTATCTACGGGATCTGGAGTGGAAAGAGGGTGGGACCTGCCGTCCTTGCCTACCTTTACAGCGGTCTTACCGCCTCGAGCATGGGTAGGCCTCATTTTAGTTGGGCACTTGTTCTCAGTTGCTGGGTCAATTTGCACTTCAAATTCGACCACCGTGAGGAGATGCCGACTGCTTCAAAGCTTTTACAACAAAGCCCCCTTTATCACATAGCCGATGTGTTAGGCTTCGGTGGCACTGTGGCGAACTGTGTTCCGTGGCTGAAGAAACGGGAAGACTGACGGTCTCACTTTCGAACCATGACACAAAGCTTCTTCACTTGCGCACCGGCATGTCTATTCTCACTTGAACTCCTTATGAGGTCTTCTCCCGAAGTTGAACTCCAACTGATCGGTGCGACTGAGTTTGTCCTTTACAACGCGCATCGGTGCTGCCTCCAGATCGGCATTCCACGCTACTCGTTTCCACCACTGACTGACATCGTCCCTTTAAAGAAGAGGGAGTTTGGTACGGAAGCGGATGCGAAGGAAGCGAAGGCCGTTAAAGCACCCTAGAAGACAAGTGTTGCGGGAAAGGCCTTAGCACACGTGGGGGAAGAATGTGAGCTGTGGAGAGCTTATGTAACCGAACTGGGGAAGTTAAGGCCTAAGGCGCCTAAGCCCCTGATGTAGCCCGCTCTAATTTCTGATGGAATAAAAATATGGAATTTGACATTTTGGACCATTGTTCCCTTAATTATTATTTTTTATGATTTTTATTTTCTTTTTCTTTTTGTGTTTTCTCTCTTTTTGTGTTCTTGTTTATTATGATCATATATATATGTATAAACATTTTTTTGTTTACTTTTTTTAATGGGAGCGTCCAGGGGCCTGGACGCCCCTATATTTCCTTTTTTTTATTTTTTCAATTTTTTGATGTGGGGGCGTCCATGGGCCTGGACGCCCCTATATTTCCTTTTTTTATTTTTTCAATTTTTTGATGTGGGGGCGTCCAGGAGACTGGACGCCCCTATATTTCCTTTTTTTATTTTTTCAATTTTTTGATGTGGGGGCGTCCACGCGTCTGGACGCCCCTATATTTCCTTTTTTTATTTTTTTTAATTTTTTGATGTGGGGGCGTCCAGGCGCCTGGACGCCCCTATGTTTTTTTTTTGAATTTTTTTTTAAAAAATAAAAAACGTGGCGGCGTACAGGCGCCTGGACACCCCAAAGCCTGGTGTTTTTCTATATAAAGGGGGCCTCACCCCCCTTTCACTTTTACTATTCATTCTGACGACTCGTTCACTCTAAACGACCCATTCTCAGTCTCCAATGGAGCAAGGAGGCCCGAGCCAGGGTGGAGAGAGGCGGAAACGATGGGCTCGTTGTCCAAGGAGGTCGAGGGATCATGCCGAGGAGGCTGCCGTGGGAGAGGAGATTGCCGCGGAAGAGGAGGCTCCTCTTTTGGCTGTGGAGGACCCTGCGGGCGCTGGTGACGCGGGAGAGGACGAGCACGATCCGGTAAGCCCCTTAGACTTCCATTCTATTGGTTCACTGGGCTAAACGGGCGGACGAGAGGCTGTGTGGAGAACGCCGGGGAGTGAGGGAAGGAGGCGTCCAGGGGCCTGGACGCCTCCATATTTTCTTTTTTTCTTTTTTTTATTATTTTATTTACGTAAATAATAAAAATAGAATTAAAAATAAGGAGGCGTCCAGGGCTTGGGACGCCTCCATGATAATATATATATATATATATATATTTTATTTATTTTTGTTTTGGTTTTTGGGTTTTTCTAAAAATAAAATAAAGAAAATGTAAAGGAGGCGTCCAAGGTGTTAGACGCCTCCAAAAAAAGCATAAATATTTTTTAAAAATAAAAATAAAATAAATAAGTAGTATATACAGTGTTATTGTTTATTACTATTCATGATGCTGATGTGTTCTTTGTTGGTTTTGTGGTGTGCAGGGCGTGATGAAGGGCCGGATCAGCTGATCCCTAGTGGTGGCAGCATACCGTGGGCTGCCAGACTTTCAGAGAGCGCGTGTGGACGCCATGGGCTTTGGAGCCTTCCTCAGGATCGAGCCCTTTCGGCTCGACCTTCCTCTTATCCAGGTATTGAGGGAGCGGTGGCACGCACCGAGCCGGGCGTTTCTGATGCCCTGGGGGCACATGGTGCCGACACTCGAGGACGTGGCTCGGATCACCGGGCTACGGGTTGACGGAGAGGCGGTGAGCGGGGTCACCTACCCCGACTACCGAGAGAGTATCCTGGACCTGCTGTGGTTAGAGACGAGCGTGACTGACAGGGACAGCAGGGTAGTTGGCCGAGTGGAGATCATGGAGGCGCTCGGATTCGTCGACCCGCGCCAGCGGGTTTGTGAGACTGGAGCGGAGTTTCTGGCACGACTGGAGGGAGACGCTCGTGCAGCTTCACCCAGGACCCGAGCGAGCGGGAGCTGGTGGATCTAGACCTCCGGAGGTTCCTCTTCTTCTTCCTGGGCCGCCTCCTGCTGGGGACGAAGGGTGACGGCATCCACTGTCGCTTCCTCGGGATCCTGGCAGATCTGGACAGAGTGGGAAACTATGCGTGGGGAGCGGCTCTGCTTGCCCATCTGATCGCCGATCTCTCCCAGACTTAGAGAGGGAGACGACAGTCAGCGGCTTCGCACCTTTTCTCCAGGTAAACATTTTATTTATGCATTTTACCGTAGTTAAATATGCAATTATTCGGGCTAATGATGTATGATGGATGCAGGTGTGGAGCTACTACTACTTCCCGATGGGAAGAGCCAGCCAGGGGAACAGGAGAGCCGTGCCTCTGGCGCGACAGTGGAGGCCGGTCATGGTCGCGGCACCCCACGGCTACCTGCTGGCGTCGCTTCGTCAGGAGCTGAGCGAGTACCCCGAGGCTATGGGATGATGCGTATGATTTTTGGTGTTTTTATGCATGCGACTTAATGGCAACTGACATGACGTATGTATGGTGATGCAGGTGGTGTGGAGGCCCTACCTGGGCATGGCCGACGCTGGCCAGCCTTGGGTCGTAGCGGGTCATCCTTGTTTCGGGCGGGACGTGTGGGTCCATTGCCTGAACGAGATCGAGCCGCTGCGGCTCAGGCTGGTTATGAGGACGTTGGGGTTAGCCCAGGAGTGGGTCGACGTAGACGACCCGGTCCGCGTCGGGCGGAAGACCAAGGGGAAGGCAAAGATCGTGGACTGGCATACGCGCTTCCCTGCACAGTACCAGGACTGGCAGTAGGGCGGGGTCCCAGTGGTGTCCCATGTACCGGACAGCTCCGATTACATGAGACGGTATCGAGCCATGTACGGGGAGCGTCTCTTCCTTGGTGGTGCGGCAGGGGTAAGCGTGAAATGAAAAATGTTTCCCTTTTCTATATGTATATGCATATGACACTAATTTATATGCACTGTAGGATGCTCGTGATAACATGATTGCCGACCTGCGGGCCTAGCTGGCAGACGCCAGGCGGCAGTTGTTGCCCATCCGACAGGAGTTGGAGATCCTGGTGAGTCTATGCAATGCATTTTTTTTGTGACTTGGATTTTGATACTTAGCCTCTGCCTATCGTTTGCTTTGTGTTTCAGCGGGCCCACCAGGCAGCGACAGTCGGGATGGCTGGTTGAGCGGGTTCCAGTTCGTGGGTCCCTCCTCCGGAGGTTTCTGACCTTCAGGAGCAGTTTGCATACGCGGTGGCCCGGGCTGAGGAGGCCGAGCGTGACCACGCAGCTCGAGTGAGTCCTGCTTGACCCCGACTTCTTTCCAGTTGCTCTTCTTCTTTCACTGCTCTCTTACGGTGCATGTGGGTTTTGGCAGGTGGCCGAGATTCGAGAGGCCCTGGCCCGTGCTGTTCGTGCCGAGCAGGAGCGTGACGCCTGGGCGGCAGAGCGTGACGTCCGGATTGCGGAGCTGGAGGAGGAGCGGCGACGGGAGGCTGAGGAGCTTCCTCGCGACGTAGTGGATCTGCGGATCGCCCTCGAGCTGTCGAGGAGAGAGGCGATGAGGGAGAGAGAGGAGAGGGAGAGGGATAGGGAGAGCGTGGAGAGAGAGAGGGAGAGGGATAGGGAGACCATAGAGAAAGAGAGGGAGTACAAGATGGCAGAGCGACATCGAGATTGGGACGAGAGGAGAGCTCTGGTGGCCTTGGTGTCGAAGCTCTGGCTGAGTCTTGGCACGGCGGAGGGGAGACTTCGGGAGAGTGAGGAGCGGTATCAGAGGGCGAAGGAGCGCGGGGTGCGACTTCGTCAGTCTGGTTCCTTTTCTGTGGGCAGCTTTCTAATTTCTTCGGCCGAGGAGCGTCGCCGCACCTTGGAGGCCGGCATGGTGCCCCCTAGAGAGGCGAGCACGGCTTCTCAGGGTTCGCAGAGGTCACAGAGGCCCCCTAGGGATCCCCGTCAGAGGAGGTAGGAGAGAGATGATCAGGAGGGTGGTAACGAGAGTTAGAGAGTTACTTGTACACCCCACCTTCCTCACTTTATGATGTCTAACTGACTATTTGCTTATGTGCAATGAAATGGTTTCTTTTATCGTATGCACTTTCCCTTTTCCACGCTTCTTCTCTTGCACCGAGTTGTTTCGAGACACGCTTCACGAGGCCTTACCCTGAAAAGTAGGGAACTACGCCTTGCACGGAGGGGTCCTCTCTTTTTTCTTTTTTCTTCTTTTCTCCTTTTGGGCGCGTCTAGCCGCGGGGACGCGTCTTAACTCTCGAATTCAAATTTAAAGCGCCAGGCGGCCTTTCTTCTCCCGTGCCTTACCCGCACATGAGTCCGCCTCCCGTCGAGATTTACTTGCCCTCCTTCGTCTTCTTCCTTTCTCGATTGATGGAGTTCGGTGGGCCAGATCATGATGAAGGTGGAGAGGGACGAGGGACTCCTCACCCGAGGAGGGACACGCAAGAGCACGGAACGGCGTCCATAGAGGAGGAAGAGCCGCTTCGAGCCCCCGAGGGACTTGAGGGGCCCGATGGCGCGGAGGGAGGTGAACACGGTCTGGCAGGTCCTCCGATCTTCTCCTTTTGATCCATTTTGAGTTTTGAAGTGAGCCACGCGAGGGGGGGAAGAGGGTTCGGTGAGTGTTGCACTCAAATGATGGGCGCGTCCTTGACAGGAGACGCGTTCTCGTTGTCTGACTTAAGACCCCCCTTTCTTGATGTAGGACATGGCACGGACCCCGGGCTTGGCCGATGAATGGGCGAGCGTGGATGAGCCGAGCCGTGTCAGGAAGGAGAGTCGCGGCAAGGCGAAGCTTGAGGACTGGCGCATACGTCTCCCTGGACAGCAAGGGAGTGTATTGGTGCAGGACAGTGCCGACTTCCTATGGCAGCGGCGGGAGAGTCATGTGGGACCTCTCCAACCCGGGGATGCGCGCGACATCAACGACTTGCGTGCCCAACTGGCAGAGGCCAGGCGGCAGCTGGCCGTCACTCAACAGGAACTGTCGATCCTGGTAAGTTAAGTACTGCATTCCTTTTTTTTTTAAATTTGGAGCTTAGCTGACGGCCGTTCTTTGTTTGTTCCAGCGTGCCCAGCGGACAACGATGGTGGGAATGGTCGGCGGTGCATCTTCCAGTTCCTCGGCCCATGTTCTTGAGATTGCTTCCCTCCGGGAGCAACTTGCCGGTGCGGTAGCCCGTGCGGCCCGGACGGAAGAGGAGCGTGATGCCTGGGTGGCGGCTGTAGCGGAGCTGCGGCGTCGCGGTGAGGAGAGGCCTTCTCCAGACATCCTGGAGTTAAGGGTTCTTCTCCAAGTGACGAGGAGAGAGGCAGAGAGAGAGAGAGAGGAGAGAAGGGCCGTGGAGGCCCAGGTGAGGGAGCTCCAGCTAGGCCTTCGAGCTATGGGACAGAGGATAGAGAGCATGGAGGCAAGCTATGAGAGAGCGCGAGAGTTCGGGGCGCGACTCCGCCAGTCTAGCCGCTTTTCTGTCGGTGGCCTCTTTGCCACGCCAGGGGAGCAGCAACGAGCCGTCGCTGTGGAGCAGGCGCCATGAGGCGAGGGGACTGCTGTTTCACGGAGCCCCAGAAGGCCCTTGAGGGACCCTCACCTCAGGAGAGAGGAGAGGGACGCCTAGAGGGATGAATGTGAAGGTGACGGCGAGAGTTGGCGAGCTAGCATACGCCTCCTTTTTATGATTGTGATGTTTATGACAGCTTATGTAGAATTATGAATGGAGTGATTTGATTTTCTGCTGCTTGTTTCTTCTCTTTGTGCGTTCCTTCCTCCCCACACTTCTTCTCCTTTGCACTGTTCCCATGTGATGTGTCTACCGAGAATTGTGTCTTGCTGTGACCATTTTCCACGGGAATCTGCCGTGGAAGTCAATAAAGAAGGCTCCAATCCCTTCTCCTGGACGATGTTTCAAACTTTACGGACGACTTCTAAAACATGATAGGGTATCCCTAGACAACATAGGGGGCGGGTCGTCATATTACCCCGTCCAATCAATCACCCTGTGCATGGCAGGTGTCTCATCGCAAGGGCTATCGTTAAAGGTGATGGAGGTAATCTTGGCCCGTACTCCTTCCATTTCTATAAATTCCTGTCTCTTTTATTCTCCCAGGTATATCGAGAGATAACTCGAGGAGCACAAGTTCTCACGGGAGAGGAGGAGTTCAAAATTCTGAGAGTTGGATGGAGGGCGAATCTTTCCACTCCTCGAAGAGAAGCAGGTCCAGTGGTAGTAGTTCCAGGAGGCTCTCGGACCTCGAAGGGCACTTCAGCGAAAGGGCCCAATCACAACTCGTAAGATGAGCTTCCCCCCCCCTTTTCTCATTCTTTCTTCCTACCTCTTGACAACACCCTTCTCCATTTCTTATGCACGCACAGAGTGTGATGAAATCACACATTTCATGGGAGTTAGCAGTGGCCGCATACAGGGGTCTCCCGGATTTTTAGAAGGCCAGGCTAGACGTGATGGGATTTGGTGCCTTTCTTCGGATCGAGCCTATCCAGCTCGACCTGGCCCTCATCCAAGCCTTATGCGAAAGATGGGACCCAGTAAGTCAGGCATTCCCAGTCTGGAGGATGTGGTCCGAATCATGAGCCTCAAGGTAGATGGCGAGACAATGACTGGAGTTACCTATGCGGATTACCGAGAAGGTGCCCAGAAGCTACTGGGTTTGGACTTAGATGGTCGGAAGAACATGTCAGTAACCAGGGCATCTATCATGGAGGCATTAGGGCTCATTGATACTCGTCGAAGGGATGATGAGTCC
Organism: Amorphophallus konjac; assembly: GCA_022559845.1. Taxonomy (NCBI): domain Eukaryota; kingdom Viridiplantae; phylum Streptophyta; class Magnoliopsida; order Alismatales; family Araceae; genus Amorphophallus; species Amorphophallus konjac. The sequence goes on along the minus strand of CM040122.1, from coordinate 366,148,452 downwards.
TCAGAAGAATTCATGGAAAGGATGGAAAGAGGATGTCGTGCTGTGTACTGCATAGATTTTGGCAATCGTGAGAGATCCAACATGGATTTGAGGAGATTTCTCCTCTTCTTACTGGGAAGATTGATACTGAGCTCGAAGGGAGATGGTATCCATTGTCGTTTCTTGGATCTGCTATCAGACCTTGAAAGAGTGGGGCACTACACCTGGGGAGCTGCCATGCTGGCGCATTTATTTACAGGTCTGTTCCAAGAGGCGGACCGTGAGATGACTATGAGTGGTTTCACACCATTTATCCAGGTATTTTTATATTTTATTTTATATTTTTTTGTTTATTTTTGTGATAGCCCACTTAAGGTACTAATGACATGCGCTAAAGCAGCTGTGGAGTTATTATTACCTCCCTATGGGGAGAGCTCGACATTGGCGACCAGTGACGGTGCCGCTACCCAGGCAGTGGCAACCCATCATGAGTGCGGCACCCCTAACCTACCAACTGATGGTGCTAAGGCGGGAGATATAGAAGTTCCCTGCAGTAATGGTGGGATCTTTTTTTGGAATTATTTTCATTTTGTTTTTTTTTGGTTTTGACCAGCTAAACGGGTATGTACAACCTAACCTAGGTAAACTGGAGACCCTACTCAGGCATGGTTGACATCGACCAACCACGGGTTCTAACAAGTCGTGCCCGATTCGGACGGGAACTGTGGATGCACTGCCTGAATGAAATCGAGCCGCTCCGGCTACGATTGGTTATGAGGACTCTAGGACTGGCTCAGGAATGGGTGGATACGGCTATGCCACCTCGTGTCGGGAGAAAGACGCGGGGACCGGCAACCTGCATTGATTGGCGTGTGCGGTTCCCCGAACAGTATGAAGATTGGCGACGGGGTGGCACAATCGTGGAATCACATGCACAAGATAGTGAAGACTATCTGCGTCTGTATAAGATAATGTACGTAGAGCGGCTCCAACCCCGGAGACTTGTGGTGGTAGGTCTCCCCTTTTCTCTTCTTTCCCTCCTTTGATTTTATTCATGGAAATGCTGACTCCTATGGCTGCAGGATGTCCGTGACACTATGATAGCGAACTTGCGATCTCGCCTGGCAGAGAGGGAGCAACAATTGGGTGACACACGTGAAGCCCTGAGTGCCTCGGTAGGTGTACATTGCACACTCCTAATCAAGACTTTAGATTCATGGTGTCCGGCCACTAACTATCGCATGTGTGATCATAGCGCGCCCAGATTGACGCGGCTTCCTCAACGATGGGAGTGGGTGGCGTCTCTAGCTTATGGATCCCTACCTCAGAACTTGATTTGCTTCACGAGCAACTCGCTCGTGCCACACAGTGTGCCGCGGAGGCAGAATAAATGCTCTCTATACAGGTAAGAGTCTCAGTGTTGAATTCTCCTTGTTTACGTCTTGCCGTATATCTGAGATGGTACATCTGGCAGGAAAATGAGATGCAGGAGTCACTTGCCCATGCTGCGCAGAGGGAGGCCAGAATAGCAGAGCTGGAGGAGAAACTACGGCGTCGTCCAGATGACGACTCTTCTAGGGATGCCATGGAGCTGAGGATCACTCTCCAGTTGGAGAGGGAAGACCGTGAGAGAGAACGGACAGAGAGAGAAAGAGACATAGAGAGAGAAAGAGCCGACAGATTGGTTGAAAGGGAGGAACGAAGGGCCATGGAGGCCCAGCTGTTCGAACTCCGAACCAGCCTTGGTCTTGCTGAACAGTGGCAGAGAGATGGTGAGGAGCGCTACCGAAGAGCACGAGAGCGTGGCTTTCGTGTTAGTAACTTTCTTGCTGCCCCCACGGATCAACGTTGGGGTGTAGGAAGAGGAGGAGGAGTACATAGCGGTAGGAGTACCGCTTTTTGTAGCTAGGTAGCACCCTTGAAAGTATTCTGCCCGGAGAGTAGCGGGACGAGTAATACAGAGAGAGAGGGTGGAACTTGATGTAGTTTTTTTTTATTTTTGGAATAAAATACAAGGTTCGGTTTGTTTGGTTTTCACCTTTGATTTTCTCGCCTCGAATCCCTGCACACATCACTGATACAAACAAATCAGAATTTCTGCTCTGACTTGGCCCCTTGCTCAATAAGTAAATGGTCACTTTGACTGTCCTTGATAACTGGTCAAGGGGCCAAGCCTTTATTTAACGAAGGCAAGAGAAAGATGCGGTGATGACGAATGCAGCAGACAAGCACACGAATGCAAGCGATATTAAAAGATGAAATGCTGCATACAAACGTAATCACGCAAAAATGATTTATTTTTCTTTTATATTTGGCATTTTTGTTGTTGTTTTGTTATCAAAAAAAATTTTGTTTGCAAATATGTACATTTTCTCTTTTTCTATTTTTTGTTGTTATTTTTATCATTTCATTTTTTTTATTGCTAACGCCTGGCAAGCACCCAAATGGCACCTAACCTATATGAGAACAGGGGTTTCTTACTAACCTCCCAGATATCCTAAGTGCACATCTAAGTTGATTAGGGCCTCTAGACCCCTCGAATGATGATCCCGCCGGCTAAGACTTACCCTGATGACAATACCGTCATGCCATACTTAGGCTCCCAGTCGCTTCCGACCACAGGGATTCACCCAAAAGGTGTTTGAGGTAAATAATTTGCCCGACCCGGGTCTATTTCCTCACAACTCTAGATGGTATATGATGGAACACCCTGGAACCCTAACGACCAACCGCGCGACGCTGACCCGGAATCAGACGCCGTCGCACCCAGAGATGACGCGCTTGCATTGGCCTAAGCCCAAGGTTAAACAAGAAGACATCAAGATGGTAAATAGGGGTCTTGACCAGCCAGAAACACAGAGACTCCTTCGCAGCGATAGATTCTGCTTTTTTCAAAGTAGGCAACCATATGTTTGTATTAAAATAAGGTCGCAAACCTTGGCGGGTTTCGCCCTTCAGACATTCCGTCGAGCTTTCGCCTTTAAAGGAAGAAGGAAGAGCGTAGGGGATGAACCTCCTTAGAGGATCGGCAAAACCGTTAACCCGGCGAGCCAATAAGGGCCCATTTAACTCTTTCCTTTCGGACAACTTCGGACCAAATCCCCAGCATTTACATTCCATGGCCCCTTTTGTGGATTCAGACTTTTGCTTTGAGGGGTTTCATTTATCGCATCAGGCACGGTCACGACCAGCCTTTTCTCTTGATTTTGATTTTATGTTTCTTTTTGCGAGGGAGATATAGTCGTTTGACGTTTGTGAGCTCCCTTTCGTATGCCTGCAGGGACATTGCCCTCTTCTCGTGCTCTGATCGATGCTCGAGGAAATGGATCCTACTCTTGCCCTTGGGGGTTTGAGTTTTGGTTTCTCATGCTCAGCGTTTTAAGGGCGCCGACTGTCTCATTTGGTCGAAGAGAAAAGAATAAAGATTACAGCTTCTGGAGATCTTCGGATGAGGCCCCACCGTAGGTGATGCTACCAACTTTTTTTGGATAAAATACATAAGTGAGTACATGTTAGCTTCCTTCGAGCGAGCATAGGCCGACGTGGCCGAACAGGGATCTCCACGGTTCTGGCAAACCAAGACCCGGTGCCTACCAAGCCTTAATGGGCCCTATCCTAACATGAAGGTTGATGCAGGGACTCAACTACATGGTGACCACCAGGCATCGGCATTTTGAATTTGCCATATTTTTAGTGATTTTCAATATTTTTTGTTTTTGATGTTTTCTTTCTTTTCGTCATTTTTTTATTTTTTGACACTAAGCTAAGGGTAGTACTTTTTAAAATAAAGCCCGTTCCAAGGGTGGGATAACTCGGTCCCTTCGACGTTGACTAGCTTGTAAGCGTTGCCAGGGTACACGGCTTGAATTACAAATGGTCCTTCCCAATTGGGTTGGAGCTTAGAACGCGGCCCTCTAGGTTTGACAAAAATTCATTTTACGACCATCTCACCGACTTTGAATTTTCTCTCAACGACTTTCTTTTGGTAAAAGCGAGCGAGTCTATTTTGATACACACGCGCATGCTCGGCAGCGGCCAGCCGCTTCTCATCCAAGAGTTCCAACTGGGCGAGGAGTGAAGTATGACGGTCGTCGAGGAGAAATTCCTCGTCCAATTGTACCATGAGAGAAGGGATCAGAGTCTCGTACGGGACTACCGCTTCCATACCATAAGTATGGGCAAACGGAGTCTGCCCGGTGGGGGTACGGATTGAAGTGCGATAGGCCCATAGAGCTTCGATAAGTTTTTCTGGCCAGTCTGAAAACTTACTGGACTCGCAGGTTTTCTTGATGATTTTGATCAATGTTTTATTGGTGGCCTCCGCTTGGCCATTACCTTGTGGGTAATAAGGCGATGAATGATGCAATGTAATTGCGTACCTTTTGCAGACGTCCTGAAGGTCCTGAGAAATGAACTGTGGCCCATTGTCGGTGACGATTGTGCTTGGGACGCCGAACCTGGCGAGGCTGTGCTTCATGATGAACTTGCAGACTGTTGACGCCTTGATTTCCACGTAAGCTTCGGGTTCGGCCCATTTGGTGAAGTATTCCGTCGCAGTAAGGATGAAAAATTTCTGTTTGGTGAGGGAATTGGGATCACCTAGGGGACCGATGATGTCGAATGCCCACATGGAGAAAGGCCATGGGGAGGATATTGGGTGAAGTGAGGAAGAGGGTGAATGTATTTTATCGGCGTGAAGTTGACACTTGACACACCTACGGACATAAACGGCACAATCCTCTTCCATAGTGGGCCAGTAAAAGTCTTGCCTAATGATCTTCTTGGCGAGCATCTGGCTATTCACGTGGCCACCGCACACACCCGAGTGTGCTTCTTCTACGTATTTCCAAACCTCGTTGTCGTCAAGACACCTTAACAGAATGCCAGTAAGGCTCCTCCTATAGAGTAGACCTCCAACCAATGTGTATTTCTGAGCCACCCTTCTTATGGCTTTCTTATCTTCTGTGGTGGCTCCTTCAGGATAAGACTGATCTTTACAATATTTGACAATTTCATAGAACCATGGTTTCTCATCGTCAGCCAGCTCTTCTTCGACTTCTGCCAGCATGATCTCCATCTTCTCAAGAATTTCTCCCTTCTGGATCTTCTGTAGGACTCGTTCCTTGATCTTTAAGAGGTAAGGGTCCTGAACGACAGGGACAAGACGCTTGTAGAGAATGATGGATCTAAACCATGCACCTAAAGGGAATTTGAAGGATGACGCCAAGGAGGCGAGGACATCGGCCAGAATGTTCTGTTCGCGAGGAACATGGACAAAGATCAGCTTGGTGAACAATTTGGCATAGGCGGAGACCAGAACTGATAGGGTTTGAGCTTGGGATCGAGGGTGCGATATTTGGTAAGCACCTGGCGGAGAACAAGTTGACTATCACCCACAACTCGCAACTCAGTGATATAGAAAGAACGGGCTAGTTCCAGGCCAGCTAGAAGAGCCTCGTATTCTACGATGTTGTTGGTGACTGGGAACACGAGCTGAAATGCCTCTGGCATGGTAACGCCTTCAGGCGTTAGAAGAACAATGCCGATACCATTCCCTTGGGAATTTAGAGCTCCATCAAAATATAATGTCCACATTGGCTTATCGGATTGGGCGATGGACATCAGTTCCTCATCTGGAAACTCTGATTGGACATGGTCAAACTTGGGGAGAGGATGGTGGGAGAGATGCTCGGCTATGGCATAGCCTTTAATCGCCTTTTACTGGATATAGGTGATGTCAAATTGAGAGAGGAAACTCTGCCAGCGTGCTAGCCTATCCGTAAGGACGGATTTCTCCAGAAGGAACTTGATAGGGTTCATGCGAGCAGTCAAGTGGACCTCATGAGCCAAGAAGTAGTGCTTCAATTTCTGCACTACCCAAACGAGGGCAGCACAGGTTTTCTCCATGACTGTGTACTTCTGCTCACATGGATTGAGAAGTTTGGACAAGTAATAGGTTATCCGTTCCTTGCCTTCTTCATCAGCTTGTGCAAGGACAGCTCCCACGGAGTCGTCCAAGACTGAGATGTAGAGGATCAGAGGTTTTTCTGGTTTGGGTGGAATGAGAACGGGTGGACTAGCCAGATATTCCTTTAACCCTTCAAAAGCTTTTTGGCATTTAGAATCCCAGTGGAATTCTACTCCTGGCTTGGTCAACTCATAGAAAGGTCTACACCTTTGTGAGTGCTGAGACACAAACCGACGAATAAACTGCAACCTCCCGATTAAATCTCAGACTTCCCTCAAATTCTTGGGAGGCGGCATATCCCTGATGGCCTTAGCTTTTTCAGGATCTATCTCGATCCCTCTTTTACTTACAATGAAGCCCAGTAATTTACCCGATGATACACCAAACACACACTTCTTCGAGTTCATTTTCAATTGGAACTCCCTTGATCTCTGCAAGACCTTAGCCAAAACTTCTGGATGTTCCACCCTGCTCCTTAATTTCACCAATAAATCATCCACATACACCTCCAGATATATGTGCATCATGTCATGAAATATGGCCATCATAGCTCTTTGGTAAGTAGCTTCAGCATTCTTTAACCCAAACGGCATGACCACGTAACAATATGTTCCCCAAGGGGTAGTGAATGACGTCTTCTCTTGATCCTCTTCTGCCAAACGAATTTGATTATATCCTGAAAATCCATCCATGAATGAGAGGGTTTCATAGCCTGCTGTGTTGTCGATTAAAACATCAATGTGAGGCACGGGAAAATCATCCTTTGGACACGCGCGGTTAAGGTCCCGGAAGTCGATGCAAATCCTGACTTTCCCATCTTTCTTCATGACCGGGACAATGTTTGCCACCCATTGAGGATAAAGGACGACTCTAATAAACCTAGCTTTATGGAGCTTGTCGACTTCTTCTTTCATTTTCAAAGTCATGTGAGGGTGGAAACGCCTTAACCTTTATTTTACCGAGACGGACCCTGATTTTAGGGTTAAACGGTGTTCAACCAGGGTTGAATCCAGTCCTGGCATATCCTCGTAGTTCCATGCAAACGTGTCCTTATATTCCTTGAGAACTTCAATTAATGCCTCTTCTTCAGAGGGTGGTAGATTATCACTTATGAGGATGATCCTAGGGTCTTCCTCAGTTCCCAAGTTGACTTCTTTGGTGGACTCTTCTACGGCGGTTGACGGCTCGTCGAATCTCCTTATTCCACTAGCATATGCGCCAGCCGCATCCTCATATTCTTCACCCTCATCTTCAGTAGGGTATTCTTCACCCGTGATCTCGTAGACTCCATACCCCTCATCAATTGTGCAGTTGCCCTCACATTCTATTTCTGGTTGCTGGATCGGATTTTCTAACAACTGAAGGATGCCAAGAAGGGCCTAACACCTGGCGGCTAAATCCAGAAGGAATCGACGAGGGATCTGCCTACCCTTGGATTTCTTCCTAGGTACTACCTTTGACTTATTATTCCTAGATTGACTGACATTATTTACAGAAGAAGAACAAGATGAAGAGGATGGTGAAGAATGTACAGGGAAAGACCCCTCAGAAGAGGGGTAGAAAAGGTCGCTCATCGGACCTTGGACGGGTGGTCCGCAGGACAGGACGCACCCATGGGAGATGTAGGAGGTTTCCTCAACGAAGATGTGTTGTTGAGGAGTTTAGAAATTGACGTTTTTTTTTTCATTTTCATTTTTGATGACAAAACAGTGAAAAGAGATCGGAGGAGAGAGAAAAGTTGTTATGGCTAGAGGATTGGGAGGCTCGTAGAGCAGATCATGATTGAAGACCTGACGCGGGTTGAGAAACCAGCGCAGGTATGTAAGTAGAGAGGGGGATCTGGGAAGATCATCAGACAACTGTCTGGCCCAGGAAGATGACAGCAACAAAGGCTGTGACGAATGAATGGAGAAGATGACGGCTAATGAGTCGCCGGTGGTGATGGTGATGGCGGATGAAGATCCGTCGATGACTGGGTCCTTCTAGCAAGGACGAGGATAGTTTGGAACCTTGGCAACAGTAATAGTATATTCTGACATTCCGGAGATCAATGGCGGTCCTTCAAGCCATGGAGGCGAGAACATCCTTTCCAGTGCAACGTAAATATCTCGTATATCAAACCACTTGTCCCATTCGCATTCTGGATCTTTGATCTTGCCTCTTTTGGGGACCCCCGGATATTTTTCAGCTGAATATACATCATGTGGTCCCCCATGTGCTTCTTGCGGGTAATCTCCCATCTGAACAATGGGCCCTTTGTTGAAGTGGTTTGATAGGGTCCATTTGAGGGGCTTCCAATCCGCCTTGAATGATCCTTTGAAGCCTAGGCCAAACCTACGGTTCGGCCTAATCTCCTTTGGTGGTTTCAACCTACCTTGCAGCTGTGCGCCCAGACCTTTTCCCTGTTGATAGTCGATGTTCCTCATAATCTCCCAACCTTTGGAGTGAAAAGGGAGATATGGCGTTGTTGCCTTGATCGGCTTCTTTGATGCTAGCGGAATGTGAGATGAATCACACACGTCCAACAATGACAATATGGGCAGATGAGACGGCCAAACAGAGGGCAGAGAGGTGTTGATAGCATCCACCGTGTGAAGGACAGGTGTGCTGACCACTTTAATAATTCTTCCATTGTAAGGAAACTTCAAGCACTGATGGTTGGTGGAAGGCACAGCATCCATGGCTTCAATGTAAGGGCGACCCAGTATGGCCTTGAATGTGGGGTCCATGTCGAGGACATGGAATTCCGTGGGGACTGACATAGGACCTAGCTCTGCCCTCAGAATAATCATCCCTTGCGGCGGCCTTTTGCTATTGTCATAAGCCGTGATGTGATTAAAGAAGGTCTTATATGTTCCTGTTCGACCCCACACAACTGAAGGGTGCTCATGGAGATCACATTTATGGATGCACCAGTGTCTACAAGGCATGGGTTTATGGATACCCTATTAATTTTTATTAAAACACACAATACATATTTCTGAGCTTCCTTGGGAGTGAGCTCGTAGTTGTGGAACATGATGGCCGGTTGCGTGTCCGTTGGGGTCAGGACGGCATAAATCTTTTCTACAGGGAGGTCCTCATTCACCATGACCTTTTGAAGATACTCAATTAAGGCTGCCTGATGGGATGTGGATCTCTGAAGCAGCTCCAGGATGGAGATCCGAGCAGGCCTCTTGTCCAAGTGTTTCAACAAATCATACTGTGTTCCAGGGATAGATCTTTCCGGTTGTTCTCCATCGTCCCTCTCTGGCTGAGACTGCTCGGGATTCTGACTGTTCTGGGGGAAAACCCTGTGAAAAATCCTTCCACTCCGGAGCACCATTGCCTGTGGCTTTTGTACCTCTATAGGGGTAGCAGTGAGTTTTAACAGAGGTTTGAGGGGTAGTGGTGGAGGGATGGTTGATGAAGCAGGGGTGATGATGGGAGCAGGGATTCTGATGAGGGGTTTGTTAGGTGGAGGCATGGTAGAGGTAGAGGGGATATCGCACGGGTTATGAAGGATAAGGGGTCTGGAAGGTGGAGGTGGGTAAGGTTTGGAGCGGGTAATGGTGTTGAGATGGATGGTGGATGATGAGTGGTTTTGAAGGCATTGGCGTTGGTATGGTGGAGACAGGCGGGGTTACGTATGGTGGACGGGTGATAAGGGGCTTAGAAGGCATAGGGGCAAATGCAGTAGAGGTGGATGGTAAAGTGGGGAGTGAAAGAAGATGAGAGGGTGTGAGGGTGTAATGAAGGGTGTTGGCTGATAGGTCATTGGGGTGCGAATGAGAGGGCGTGGTGGCAGTGGAAATAGTGAAGGCGGTACTAACACGGGTTGATGAGAGAGAGGTGCTACCCGGGCAAGGCGAGGGGGTTGCATGATGATAGGGTTGGCGGTAGAGAGAATAGAGGTACTTTCTTGGTGCCACACCTGCTCTCTCCCGACTTCCGGGAAGTAGGAGATGGGGTTGACCTGATGATTGGGCTGTTGGTGCTCCGGTAATGGATTCTGGATTATGCCCATGTTGGGCTGTTGTGGTTAGGCCTGCTGAGCCTGCTGTTGTTGTTGTGGTTGTTGCTGTGGCTGCTGTTATCACTGCTGCTGTTGTTGCTGGAACTGTGGCCTAGGAGGAGGTCTCCTAACCTTGAGAGTGGCGACGTATCGCCTCATTTCATCCCAGTCAATCCCGCCTTCATCATTCGTATCGTGGATGTAATCTTAAAACTGAAAGCAGTTGTCCACTGTGTGTCCTAGCTGTCTGTGATAGACGCAGTATCTGGAGGTATCAACATTCGGGAGCCACACGGGCCTTTCCCTGGGTAGGATGAGTGTGTTTGAGGCCATGAGGGCGTTGAAAATATCCGCCAGAGTTTCTGGCAATGGTGGGTAATAGGCTCTCTTGGGACCAATCGGCCTCCTTTATTGCTGTGGGGGACCGTAATTTCCTGGGGGTGGAACTTGGTTGTACTGAAGTGGTGGTTGTTGTTGCTGGGGTCGAGGTTGTTGCTGGGGTTGAAGTAGTTGAGGCATGTTGTTCTGAGGTGGATCGTTTTAGGGTGGAGGAAGAGAGGGGAAAGGACCTGGTTGGAGGGGAAGTCGGGACATTTGTGGAAGCCTTGGGTTGGCTGCATAGTTGGCGTTGTTGACCGCACTCACTTGCTCATTTGTTACGACCCCTTCTGTTGCTCCGCCTGGGACACCAGTGCCTGTCTTTCTGACCACCTTGAGCTTCGACGGCTCAAACATGTTCATAATGGAGGAGTCTTTTAACTGGGTTTGGATTACCGGGCACTTTCATAGAGCTCTTCCATGGTGGTGAGCTTATTCATGGCCAAGATAGGCCTGAACTGTGGGGTCGCATTGGATACAATCATCTTTACTTGTTCAGGTTCCGAGAGGGTATCTCTTATTCTTTCTGCCAGAGACCTCCATCTATCAGCATAGCGGACAAAATCCTCGTCGGACTTCATCTTTTCGGCCACTAGATCAGTAATGGAGAGAGAGGGGCCGACCCTATCCCGATACTTTTGCAAGAACCTTCTCTGGACTGTTTCAAAATTCTCGGCCTCGCGGAGCTCCAAAGAATAGAACCACTCTAGCGCAGGACCGTCCAATGACCTCCGAAAGAGGTATGCCAGGGATCTCTGGTCGTTTTGCCAATAGGAGGACTCATACATGAAATCCTTGAGGTGAATGAAGGGGTTGCCAGTGCCATTGTACCTGCGGTACGTGGGCATTTCGGAGGGAGGAAGATGGATGTCCGGAAGGATTGGCAAAGCAACCTCCTGGGTGGATTTCACGTCCACCATTTTCTTCAAATTCTGAAACTGTTCGTCCATCCTATTGAACCTATTGAGGAGCGATTGGGCGAGCTCCTCGGGCGGTGAAGGTGGCACTTGCCACTGGGGAGGAAAATGTCTCCCGGAGACTTGAGGGGGAAACCCCGAATGAGAGGGAGCTGCCGGGCCGCCGATAGTTGGCCCCGGTTGAAGTGGTATGTGGGGAACAACAGGGGTTTGAGATTGCGAAGGGAACTGGAACGCGGGTGGTTGTTGGCTCGCTTGCCCTTGAAGCGAGAGAGATTGGATGGCTTGTGCCAGTGAAGGAGATGGAATGACTTGCACCGATTCTTGGAGAGGTGCGATGGCCGGAGTTGATTCCTGGGGAGCGGGGGAACAGATTTCCCCTTCAGAATGGCCTGGAAGGCCCGGAGCTACTCAGAGGTAAGCTCCGTGTTGGCGAGGACACCTAGCAAAGAGGAGATGTCATGTGGCGGGGATGTGTCTCCTGTGGTAACCTGCACCTCACGTGAGGGCTCATGGGAAGGACCCGCATCCATAGCATGGACTCGCGGCTCGACTGACTCACCACGATCAGGGTGGTTCTCCTCAAAAGACTCGTGAGCCATGCTCACAGTTTTCCCGGAACGCAAAAACATACACTAGCAAGTAAATAGCAGAGATTATCAAACAAATGGATGCCTTTACGCCCTTTTTGTGTTTTGATTTTGATGATTTTTTTTTGTGTTTCTAACTAGATCCGAAGTTCACACAAAATAGGGACCCTAGTTCGTTGTTGTTTCACCACCATGTCAGCTAGGGGCTCTCGTCTCACCACGAATGGGTCGACTAACTCCAGGGAACTTCAATGGTACAACCGGCCCAGTGAACGAAGAGAAGATTCTTCGATGTCGGGGACTTACGGAGGTCCCAGTGGAGGAGATTCTAGTCCGTCGAGAGGAATTCCCGAACGGAGAGTCCTTCCTGCACCGAGAGAGGGTGATCCTTAGAAAAAAATGAAAAAGAATAGAAAAGAGGGATGGATGTATGCAATGGAATGCTGACAGATATATGGAGTACAACAGAACAACGAATCAATCAAGATATAACAACACACAAGAGATAGTAAAGCAAATCACAAGAAATTGCAAGGGTAACTGAAAGAAAGTAACTGGGTCCCACCGTGATCGCCAATCTGTGAGCGACGTCACGCGGTTTGAGAAACGAAAATGCATAGCGAGCGGGCTCGTTTTGTTTGCTGCAACACAGAAATAAGAGAAAAGAGAAGGGGCCACCACGGGAGATTGCTCCGGCGGGGCGAGCGGGATAAATGTAATATAGCAAGATATGGGGGTTAAACGGCCATAGCGGGAAGTGACTCGCCGCGGCCTCGGGGGGACGGGAATGGTGCGAAAATCAAATAGCAAGAATTGAAACGGCCATTGCGGGAAGTGACTCGCCGCGGCCTCGAGAGTATAGCAGATATAGCAGCAATTTAAGATATACAAGAGAAAGGACAGAATTCAAATGTCCATTGCGGGAAATGACTCGCCGCGGCCTCGAGAATATGAGCAAATAAGAATATAACAGGATATAAAGAGAATATAAAGAACGGGAGTTTAAACGGCCATTGGGGAAGTGACTCGCCGCGGCCTCGAGAATATGAGCAGATAAGAATATAATAGAATATAAGGAGAATATAAAGAATGGGAATTTAAACGACCATTGGGGAAGCTACTCGCCGCGGCCTCGAGAATATGAGCAGATAAGAATATAACAGAATATAAAGAGAATATAAGAACGGGAATTTAAACGGCTATTGGGGAAGTGACTCGCCGCGGCCTCGAGAATATGAGCAGATAACAATATTGCAGAATATAAAGAAAATATAAGAACGGGAATTTAAACGGCCATTGGGGAAGTGACTCACCGCGGCTTCGAGAATATGATGCGATCGTCAGGGGCCAAAGACCCCAAAATAAGAAAATGATCGCGCCTACCTCACTAGCAGGAAGTGGGGGGTTGCTTCTTCCTCCCCCTTCGGCCGGCCGACGGAGAGGGCTTTCTTTAGTTACCCTTGCAAAATAACAGACAATAGATAAACAGAATTAGAAAAAGACAGTGTAGTATCAATCCCTTGTGATGAAAATAACGAAATCGCCGCAGGACACACACCTGGTTGGTGTAGTTTTAAACCCCTCTTGGACTCGAGTAGGAGGAAAATGCAATGATGGATGCAAGAAGTATATAAGAAGAGGCGCCCTTATGAAGGGGGATAAAGGATGCGAGATGATGAATGCCAAAGAACTACGAAGAAAAGGAAAGGATTGGCTTATTGGATGTGCCGATGGCGAAATCTGGCGGAGCTCCGGCAGCGTAGGGACGACGTGGAAGCGCGGTGGATGAAGACGACCTTCTTCTCGCGAGCGTGGGCACCCGAGAAGCCGGCATAACCTCCTCCTGAAAGGAACCTAAGGGTTAGAAAAGGATCCGGCAGCCTCAGGATTCCGGCAGCCTGTCGGACCTCTCAAAAACGCTCCCCTTCAGACTGAGGGGGGTCTGCTATTTATAGAGTCCCGGACGATGGAGGCGTCCAGGGGCCTGGACGCCTCCTTTTGGGGGTGTCCAAGACCCAGGACGCCTTCATCAAGGCCTTAGAAAATTTTTATTTTTTATTTTGAATATTTTAATGGAGGCGTCCAGGCAACTGGACTCCTCCATAACAGCCCACCAGAATCCGCCGAAAGCCGCACGCGGTTTGGCGAAACACGTGATTTTTGACCGACGCCTGTGACTCACAAGTGGGCGCGTCTGGCTGGCAGGACGCCCTTATATTCTGGACTTTTCTGAGACGTCAAATTGAGCGGCGCGTCGGGCTTGTCCGGATGTGGTGAAATGAAGGCGTCCAGTCTCCCGGACACCTCCACGTTTTGAATTTTTACGATTAGTCAAACCGACCAGCGTGTCGGGATTGTCCGTATATGGAGTATGGGCGCGTCCAGGAACCAGGATGCCTTCACATTTTAGATTTTTTCTCGCCCGTGGGTAAGTTGATGGAGGCGTCCAGGGTCTTGGACGCCTCCATAAATACATTATATTTTTTGTTGTTTTATCTTTTATCATGATTAATATTTTTTATATTTTGTTTTCATGGAGGTGTCCAGGGGCCTGGACGCCTCCATTAATTTAGTATTTTTTATGTGTTTTTTTGGCTTTAAATATATATTAAAATCATGGAGGCGTCCAGGGGCCTAGACGCCTCCATGAAGACCCCCCCGGGTCCCCTGAAAAGGTGTCGGCAGCCGCCTGCCAGACATTCTTCCTAGTTCCGGAACCTTCCGCTGCGTCCGATTGGTGTTGATGCCGTCCGAATGCCGCAACGAGATGATTTCCGGATGCCGAAAAGGTGGGAGAAGACTCAAGAATAGGAAGCACTCAAGCGATTCAAAATGTGAAAGCCGCTGCGGGGCGTCGTATAGTAATATGAGATTTTCTCAGGAGACGTCAGGAATAGCGTGTCTACACCTTGGACTTGGTTTTGAGTACCTTGGCCTCCACCGTTTTGGGCGTGTGTAGGTAGGTACTTGTGGCGCAGCGTAAGACGTCAGTGACGCAGCTGGCTGTTTCTGTGAGGAGGTGCTTCCGTCACCTGACACGTGACTCTCGACGTTTCTTGCGCATTGTGACCTTTGCTCGTGGCCCTCTCGTGGCTGTACTCGGGGTCGGTGCCCTGTTGCGTGCGTGACGTTCTGGTCGTGCGTGGGGCGGCGTGTACGGCGTTCTAGTCGTTCTGGTTGTCGTCCGTCTGGGCCTTTTCTAGACCTTTTCTGTTTGTGTAGTTGGCTTTTGCCCTCTTCTCGGTTTTGGCCGACGGACTGGTGTACCCTACCGTGTGAGTTTAGGGTTGACCGTCTGTTGCCTTTTGGAGTAGCTTAGAGTGCCGAGTTCTCCTCGGTTGCCGTGTTCCGGGTTTTGCGGCCTCGCTCTTTCTTTTGGTTGAGATCCCCTTGCTCTTAGCCTGCTCCCTACTCCTGTTGTCCCTGTTCTATTTACAGCTTTGTAGTGTAGCTTTTCCTGCTTTGCTGCACTCGTTGTTTAGCGGTTACTTCCGTTGCACTGTGTGTTTTCCAGGGGGGATCCGCGTGACCCCTACTGAGTTTCTGTTTAGAGACTCACCCCTGCTCTTCAGGTGGGTTTCACCTTCTGCCTCTGCGGTTCCTGGAGTGTGCGTGCTCGTTGTGTGCCGTTGCTGCCAGCTGGTACCTGCGTCGGGCTTCTCCCGACCTTATGGTACGTCTTTCCTTTCTGTCGACTGTACTATGCTAGACTTGTTATCTTTAGCTGTGGACTGACTCTGGGATATAATTGTTAATTTGAAAAGTTAATTAAAAAGTAATTTTATTTCTGCTACTTTAGCAAACCTATCTAATGAAATTTAATTGCTTACTGTACTATCCCTGTGGCTTCAATGTACTCTACACGTTCCTTTTTCCCTTCGGAGCTTTCCCGCTCTTGGGAGGCCTCGCGGGTTCATGCGGTATCACGCGTATCCGGTAGTCCTACCGGGTATGCCGGGTATCCGGAATCCGGGTCGCTACAGCTTGGTATCAGAGCAGTGTTCTGAGATGTTCGGTGTTCTTTTCTGAGCTATCAGAGCATTGTCGTGTGAAGTACATGGGGATCTGAGATATACAGTTTCCAGAGTCGTGAAAGTCCAGTACAGTCTTCAGCTGGCTTCGGTTTGGGATTTTTGTCGCTTTGTTTTCTGTGTGTTGTCTTGTGCGTGCTGTTCTGGCACTGTACGAGATAGTCCTGCTCTCGTCGGGATGTGACGAGGTGTTTCTTCTCATCGTTGTGTTTGTCTCGATCATGTTGTACTTGGCAGTGTTCACCGTAAGGCTTGAATCTGTAGTACGTTGTTCGAGGTTTTCTCCGTGTGTTGTTCAGGTTGCTGTTGACCTTTGGCCTTGGTTTGATGACCGTACACGTTCTCACGTTGTCTTGGTCGTCCTGGCTTAAGTCTGTTCAGCTCCTGATGTGTTTCGCTTCTGTTGATGTGCTCGATTAGATTCCGTGTTTGAGAAGTTGCTCAGGCGAGCTAGGATTTTTCCTTCCTGATGAGCTTTTGTGATTGAGCTTCTTGCTTCTCATCCCTTCTGGTGGAATCTTTTCGAGGTTTACCTTGGAATTGCTGTCTTGGTGATGCCTTTGTCCTGTGTCTGCTTAAGTGTGGACAGCTTTGTTTTGAGCCTGATCTGCTCTCTACTATACGGTTGCTTGGCTTTGGACTCCATGATGGTGTTAAGAGCTGTTGTGTACCGTATTTGTCGTGCCGTGTCCAATGGCCGATGTATTGTAAAGGCTCATTTATCATTTTCAGGACGTGAAGGTAAGCTGAGATTGATGCTTTCCTTGTGCTTTGTGCTGAAGCTGGTGCTCTTCTCTTGTTGAACTTAGGCTCCTTGTGATCGGTTGTTCACGGGATCGGTGCTCGTGGCGTGTTAATTGCGATCTTTCTTGATTGCGATGACGCCTGGTGTGTGCTGAGGTGCGACTACCGAGGTTGTTCTGTTACCTGTGCGCGTTGTTGAGAGCGCAGCGGAAGCGTGTTGGTGGTTTTCTTGTGTTGGCATCGGTATTTTACGAGTGTTGGGGAATTTGTCGCCATTCCTACTGATTGAGTACCCCTTTGCTCTGCATTTCTTTCTGGGGTGTTGTGCTCTCGAGGCGTGTTGGTAGTCCTTGAGTTGCGTTCCTCGAGATTATTGTCGTTTCTTGTTGTCGTGGGTCCCTTCTTGGTGAGCAGTCTGATGTGTGACCCGTCTCTTGTGGTCGTGTGCTCAGCTGTTCTTGTGTCTTGATGTGACCCTGCTTGCAGTTGTGTTCCATGGTTCTGTGTTCAGAGTGGAACCGGAATCCTGCAGGTGCTGCCGTTGTGTTGTTTCTGTAAGTGCTGTTTCTCTATGATTTTGTGTCTCTGTGTGGACCAAGTCTTGTCGGTTAGCTTTGCTGTACTCTTTTCCCTAGAGTTAGCTTACGACTTGATCAGATGTAATATCTGGGTGAGGACTGACTTGTTTGTGCCGGTGGTCCAGCAGTGTTGTTGTCATTGGCATCCTGTATGCCAGGTGTTCCCTGTTGCCTTTGGCACTGGAGCCGATGATGTGGTTGAGCTGTCAGCTGAGAGGACTGTGTCTCCTCGTGTAAGTTGCCGCTTGCCGTGTTGTTGTTGTGTTTCTCGGTTGTTTGTTGTTGTGACAATCGTGTCTTCTGTCCTGTGAGACGTAAGCGGCGTTGCCTTGTTTCGGAGGTGTCGTACTTGAGTTCACTTGTGTCGTGCTCGATCTAGAGCGTGTACGAGTGATTGTGGTCTGACGGTGTTCCTCTGAGCTGTGTTTCTCGAGATTTGTGTTGTTTTTGTTGTTACGCTGTTGGGTTGTTCTTCCCTGCTTCTCCTTTGTTAGTCCTTAATTTCGAGGATGAAATTTCTTAAAGGAGGGGAGGATGTAATGCCCTGGATCCTTGGTAGGTCTTGCTGGATCTTCATTGGATCTTTTGGATTGGTTTCGGTGAGTTTCGGTTCGCTTTTGTGGCTTCCGAGTTGAGCTTTACGAGCCGTGTGGGTTTTTCTCTCGTACTAGTTACGGAACCCTACGGTGAGTTTGTTTGTCCGTTCCTCAACTCGCGGATGCTGCAGCGACGATGTACTCGTCGAGCCGGTTGTTTCGACTATTTTTACGTATTTTTCTGAATTTGTGCATTTTTGGCGCATTTTCGGATTTTTCAGAAATTAGAAATATTTTCTAATTTCCTTTTCTTATAACCCCCCTTCTCTCTCTCCTCACTCTCGCGTTCTCTCTCTCTCTCCCGTTCTTTCTCGTTCTCTCACCCCGTCGCCTCCGGCTGCAGACGGAGCGATCCAGGGGCGAGGTGGCGACGTCGGGGAGTTGCCGAGGCGCGTGATGGAGCAAGGATCGAGATGGATTTGGCGCGATCCCGAACGGTGGATTCAAAGCCGACGTTTGAGCTCGCGGCGTGGTTTTTGGCGCGGTTTAGTCCTTTTGGGGTACGGATTCTTCGGTGGAGATAGGGTGACGGTTCCTCACTTCTTCATCTCCGTTTTCCCTGCCTTTGCACGTCGTTCGGTAAGGAAACGGAGGAGTTTGGGCTTGTTTAGCCTAAACCGTGATTTTCGGGTTTTGTAGGGTTCGCCGAAAAACGGCAACCATTTGTAGCTCGGTTAGTGTTGAACTGACCGTTGGTATGTTAGGATCCCATCCATGCTAGTTTTGTGTTGATCGGTGGTCATTCGAGGCCGGTAGGAGCCCGAGAACCTCGTTGACCCATTTAGGGTTGATTCGTTGGAATCGCCCCGATCTTGCGTTTTGATGCTTGCATGTGGGCTTTTGAGCCATTTTATGTTGTTATTTGTCGTTTGGGTTTGGTTCCCCTGTGTTCCGACGTGAATGGGGCGTGGAATGGGCTGGTTTTGCCATTCCCTTGTTTTCTCGCCGTGACCGATGTAGCGGTCGTTCCAGGGACCGTTACATGGCCCTGACGGCCCTACGATAGACCGCCACTTCGTTTAGCGTTTAGAGTTTTGTGGCTTCTGGGTGTGTGATAGCCCTGGGGAGGCACGTCACACCCATGTAACGTGCCTGTGTTGACGCGTTACATTGCTTCGTCGTTTAGAGTTTTGGGGTTAAGTCGGTTCCTCTTACGCGCTTGACCCAGCGCGTTAGATGGATGTAACGCGCCCTGCGCTGGCCGTTACATTCTGTTTGACATACGTTGCCCATTAGAGGCGGTGCCTCTGACACTGGTTCCCCCGTGCGTTAGGTGAGTGTAACGCGTCTGCCCCTGGCCGTTACACTCTGTTTTTGGCCGAGTTTGGGTGGCTGCGTGTTGTTCTGTTTGTAACGGCCATGCCCCTGTGCGTTAGGTCGGTGTAACGCGTCCTCTCTGGACCGTTACATGCTGTTCTGGCTGAGTGGGGTTGCTGCGCCGTTGGATGTAATGGTGGGACCCCTGTGCGTCAGGCGTTTGTAACGCGCCATGTGCTGGCCGTTATATGCCTCTCAGCCTCTGTTTTTGTCTTGAGCCAGTGTGTAGTGCGCATGCTCCTGCGCGTCAGGCATGTGTAACGCGCTTGGCCTAGCGCGTTACATGGCTCGAGTTGCCGTGGGTTTTTGTCTTCGGTTTGTGGCTGTAACGCGCCTTGTCCTGCGCGTTAGGTGCTTGTGACGCGCCTGCCATGGCGCGTTACATTTGTTGTGTTTTCGTTTTGGCCCGTGTTGGCCCTGACGGCCCCGGTCGGGCGCGTCAGGTGTGTGTAACGCGCCCGTGCTGGCCGTTACATGTTGTTTTCTGTGTTTTAGAGTCGGTTAGGGCGGTGTGAGTGACGGCTGCTCCCCCGACCATCGCTTGGAGTGTAACGGCCCAGGTCTAGACCGTCATATGCTTGTAGCGGTCTAGGGGTGGCGCGTTACATACCCTGTGCTCCGATTTCCGTTCCTTCGGTTTCTGCTTGTCTTGGTTTGGCCTTGTGGTCTGCCCGTTGTCCCGTGGATGTCTTCTGACGTCCTATGAAGGCTAGGACTACGTTGTAAGGTAGCCAGGAGTCTTCTTGTTTGAGGTAGGATTCTCTTTCCTACTCTTTGAGCATTATTGTCGGGTTCTGGTCAACCCGGTGTGACCTAGGGGTTGACAAGTAGCCCTGTATGTGTCTCGGTGGTTTTGCCCGGCCTGAGACACTGGTTCTTGATGTCTCGAGGTATTGCCTTACCTCGGTTTGTGTGTCCAGGTGTGCTGAGGGTTGCTGGTGTTCCCTCAGGTCTCCGTGTGTTGTTTTCTGCGGAGTGTCATTTCTTGGCTTAGAATTAGACCGATTGGCGGCTTGTTCCGCTGTCTGTGACGATCTTGCCTTTGAGTCGCTCGACTCGGGATCGTTACGTCGTAGGTCTAGTTGCCTTATCCTGAGTCTGTTCGGCGGTGGTTGTACTGCCAGGAGTGATGTCTGTTCGTAAGACAGGGTTTGTGGGCTGTCTGCACTTTAGCACTCATGTTTTCGAGTCTTGTGCCTCGTGAGCCTCCGTTTGTTGTTACCCTTCGGTCTCTTGAGTGCCTGCCCGCTTGCGGATAGCGGAGGGTTCCCGTACACAGTTTGTAAGCTAGTTCCGTGGGCTCCCAACCAACGATAGCGTCCTGCCGAGGGATAAAACTAGCTAGAGGACCTGGCTTAGGCTAGAGCCAGTGTGTGCACACGTTGTCAGGGACTGAGGACTTACGTCGACGGACGTGACCCTGACTAGTTACTTGTCTTGTTGTTGTTATGTTTCTGGTTCAGCATCTGTTGGTGCTGCCTCTCCTTGGACTCGGAGCGGTTGTTCCTTGGACGTGGTTTTGAGTAGCTTGGCCTCCGCCGTTTTGGGCGTGTGTAGGTAGGTACTTGTGGCGCAGCGTAAGACGTCAGTGACGCAGCTGGCTGTTTCTGTGAGGAGGTGCTTCCGTCACTCTCGGCGTTTCTTGCGCATTGTGACATTTACGAGTGGCCCTCTCGTGGCTGTACTCGGGGTCGGTGCCCTGTTGCGTGCGCGATGTTCTGGTCGTGCGTGGGGCGGCGTGCACGGCGTTCTAGTCATTCTGGTTGTCGTCTGTCTGGGCCTTTTCTAGACCTTTTCCGTTTGTGTAGTTGGCTTTTGCCCTCTTCTCGGTTTTGGCCGACGAACTGGTGTACCCTACCGTGTGAGTTTAGGGTTGACCGTCTGTTGCCTTTTGGAGTAGCTTAGAGTGCCGAGTTCTCCTTGGTGGCCGTGTTCCAGGTTTTGCGGCCTCGCTCTTTCTTTTGGTTGAGCTCCCCTTGCTCTTAGCATGCTCCCTACTCTTGCTGTCCCTGTTCTATTTACAGCTTTGTAGTGTAGCTTTTTCTGCTTTGCTGCACTCGCTGTTTAGCGGTTGCTTCCGTTGCACTGTGTGTTTTCCAGTGCGGATCCGCGTGACCCCTACTGAGTTTCTGTTTAGAGACTCACCCCTGCTCTTCAGGTGGGTTTCGCCTTCTGCCTCTGCGGTTCCTGGAGTGTGCGTGCTCGTTGTGTGCCGTTGCTACTAGCTGGTACCTGCGTCGGGCTTCTCCCGACCTTATGGTACGTCTTTCCTTTCTGTCGACTGTACTGTGCTAGACTTGTTGTCTTTAGCTTTGGACTGACTCTGAGATATAATTGTTAATTTGAGCAGTTAATTAAAAAGTAATTTTATTTCTGCTACTTTAGCAAACCTATCTAATGAAATTTAATTGCTTACTGTACTATCTCTGTGGCTTCAATGTACCCTACACGTGCCTTTTTCCCTTCGGAGCTTTCCCGCTCTTGGGAGGCCTCGCGGGTTCCATGCGGTATCACGCGTATCCGGTAGTCCTACCGGGTATGCCGGGTATCCGGAATCTGGGTCGCTACACCTACTATCCGCCGTCAGGTGACAGAGGCTCAGCATGCGGATCCTAAGTTGCCCCGGATATTGGCTTTGGCTGATGTGGAGCTCGACGAGGACGGTGCCGTGAGGTTTCGTGGTAGGCGGTACGTCCCAGCCGAGGAGCGGGTTCGTTGTCCGGTGTTACGCGAGGCTCATGGGAGCATGTACACCGTACACACGGGTGCGAAGAAGATGTATCGGAACCTGCGGAGGCAGTTCTGGTGGTCTGGCATGAAGAGAGATGTCGCCGCGTTTGTGGCCAGGTGCCTGACCTGTCAGCATGTGAAGGCGGAGCATCAGCGATCGGGAGGTACTCTCTATCTCTTGGATGTTCCTACGTGGAAGTGGGACCACATGACCACGGACTTCATGGTGGGATTGCCGAGGACTCCGAGTGGTCAGGACAGTATTTGGTTGTTGGTAGATAGGCTGACGGAGGTGACTCAGTTGTTACCGATCAAAGTCAGTTGAAGCGTGTCCAAGTTGGCTCGTCTTTATGTGGAGCGGATTGTTCCGGTGCATGGGATTCCCATCTCCATTGTGTCAGATCGAGATCCGGGCTTCACTTCTAGATTCTGGAGGAGTTTCCGGCGAGCTCTTGACCCAGGTTTGGCTTTTAGCTCGGCGTATCATCCTCAGTCAGATGGTCAGTCAGAGAGGACCATTCAGACTTTGGAGGACATGCTGAGATCCTGCTACCTGGAGTGGCAGGGGAGTTGGATTCACCACCTACCGTTGGTGGAATTTGCCTATAACAACAGCTATCATTCGAGCATCGGCATGGCTCCTTATGACGCGTTGTATGGGTGTCCGTGTCGGACTCCACTGGATTGGTTTAAGGTTGGTGAGCGTGTTTTGACAGGACCGGAGTTGGTGCAGCAGTGTGTGGATGTTGTGCACCTGGTTCGTCAGAACATGTTGGCGGCCCAAAGTCGGCAGAAGAGTTATGTTGACCATAGGCGGCAGCCTTTCGCGTTCGCCGTGGGCGATCGCGTGTTCTTGAGAGTTTCTCCGATGAAGGGGGTGATGCATTTTGAACGGCGTGGGAAGCTGAGTCCCCACTATATTGGTCCTTTCCACATCATGGAGCGCATCGGTGAGGTAGCTTATCGGTTGCAGTTACCCCCTGAGTTACCGTCGGTGCATGACGGGTTCCACGTCTCGATGTTGCGGAAGTATATGCCCGATGACTCTCATGTGCTCGAGGATTCTGTTTGGCCTGAGGTGACTCCAGATCTTTCTCTCCCAGAGTTTTCGGTCCGCGTGGAGGATAGGCGAGAGCAGCGCCTGCGGAACAAGGTCATTCCCTTGCATAAGGTGGTGTGGCAGCGGCACTCTGGTGGTGAGGCTTCTTGGGAGCGTGAGGATGAGATGCGTCAGCAGTTCCCTTACCTGTTTGAGTGAGTCTTCCTCTTCTTTCCCCTTGGGTTGTTCTCAATTTCGAGGACGAAATTCCTTAAGGGGGGAGGGCTACAATATCCTAGACTGTTCGGATCCTTCTTCGTGGGTCCCGGATCTTGTTTCTCGGAGTTTTCGGCTCCGTTGTGTCTGAAATTTCATTTCAGACATCTTTCGTGTAATGTCCCGGGTTTTTCAGATATTTTTCGAATAAGGATCCGTGGGTTTCGGATCGTCTTTTCGCGAGTTGCGGATCGTGTCCGAGTGAGCTTCGGACTTTTTATACCGATTATCAGACCCATTGGTGGTGTGCCCGTGAATTTCCTTGGGTCAATGGCATTGTGAGGAGCACGCCGGTAATTTTTTGAATTTTCGGAGCGCCTTTGTGGGTCTCGGGTTGCGTTTTGGGGTTTCACACGTGTTTTCCATCTGTCGGACTTTCGAAACCTCGTACAAGGTGAACCGTTGCGTTCTCTGACGCCGGAACATTACCACGGCGACCAGCGTGTTCTGAGGATCGCGGGGGTATATTTTTCTATTTTTTGATATTTTTGAGAATTTCAGGATTTTCTATATATTAACCTCCTTTTCTCCCTCTCCCCATCTCTCATTTCTCTCTTCCCTCCCTCTCTCTTCTCTCACGTTCTCTCCTCTCCCCCTCTCACTCCGGGCGGCCAATGGAGGAGGCGAGGGTGGGGCGGCGTGGCTCGTGGGACGTGGTGCGACGGGCTCGGGACGAGGATCGCGATGGTGGAGGCGGTTCGTGGGATCGTGAACCCGCGAGGGTTTAAATGGCGTTTCTTCGTGGATCGGCGTCCACGGCGCGTCGAATCTTTGGTGGAGGTAGGGAGATGGACCCTCAACTCGCGTACTTCATTTCCCGCGAGTTTTGTAGGCCGTGGTGAGCCGAGCGGGCTTATTCGAGGGATTTGGGGAAAATGCATGTTTTGGGGTGTGTGAGCCGAATCTTGTGTTTTGATCGTATTTTTGGGGTTTAAATGGGTCTTCTCGGTGCTAGAGAGGTTGGGGAATGTTTTCCCCTTTTGTTTCCCCTTCACCTGGGGGTGGATGGGGCGTGGAATGGATTTCCCGCCGTTTTCCCGTTCTTCCGGTTTCAGACTGAGAACGCGCTAGTCTCAGGTAGCGCGTTCTTGAAGGTCGCGTCGCCCCGATAGGGCGCGTTCATCAAGGAAGATGAACAGTAATGCGATTTTTGTCGTGCTAGGGGTGAGTAGCGCGTTCTGTGTTGTCGCGATATATGCCTATAGCGCGTTCTGTTCTGAACGCGCTATAGAAGTATAGCGCGATCTTGTTGAACGCGCTAGGTATGTATAGCGCGTTATGCCTGAACGCGCTATGCATGTGTAGCGCGTTCTTGGGGTGGCCTGCCGGCCTGCCCAGGGCGGGCAGTCTACGGCTGATCGTGCTCCCCTTGGGCCGTGTGTGTCCCGGACACCCCGTGGAGTTCCGTGACCGTGTCTTTAGGCGTCCGGAGGTTTCGTTTACCTCGATTAGCGTGCCCATAGGTTTAAGGGTTCGGGTGACCCTCTAGCGTTCCGATTATGTTGCATTGGTCTCCGATCGACTCGGTTGTGACCCAGTGGTCGAACTTTGGCCTCGTGAGTGTCCCAGACTCGCCGTGGGTTTCGTGACCATATTTTTGGGTGTCTGGAGGTACCATGTTACCTCGATAAGCATGCCCGTGGGCTTGGTGGGTCGGGGTGACCCCAGGTGTTCCGGGCTTCCGTGTTCTTGTTAGATCGAGTCACCGTGTACTGGTGTAATTGCGGTGAGGCTTCCCCGCACGTTGTGGTTTCTCCGGAAGGTAGTTTCCGAGTAGGCCATGTGTGTGGCCTTGGACTGTGAGTCCAATCTCCCAGCCTGAGGCTGGAGGTCGCTTAAGTTTTCCTCCTCGAGGGATGGGTCTCGGTAGTTGTGAACTGTCTTGTGAGTCTTCCCATCGTTGTTTTGGACCTAGGGATTAGGCTAGATCGACGGCTCAGTGCTGTCATGTGCAATAGTCTTGACCCCGAGTCTTGTGACTCAAAGGCCGTTGGGTTTAGTAGGTCTAGTGGGCCGTCGAGAGTCGGGTGGCTTTGAGCCACTTGTTACTCCGTGTTACTCGCAATGGGTGCGTGCATGGTTTTCAGTGTTCACGTTCTGCGACCCGTTCACTAGTCGTAGCCTTCTTACGGCACGCATGTGCTGACCCACCCGGGAGTGGTGGAGCGGCTGACCCGAGAGAGACGGTGAGTAGGCTGGTTACCGTAGGGCCCCCACGTACAGCCGAGTCCGGGCTTTGGGGGAATTACCAGCTAGAGGACAGGCCTAAGGCATATGGTCTGAGTGTGCACACGAGGTTGGGGGCATCGGACGGCGCCGACAGGCGCGACCCCATCTAGTCCTTGTTCTATGGTACTGGTTACTGTGTGTGTCTGAGTCTCCGCCTGGAGCGTAGTAGCTAGACACTTGAGACGCGGTGTAGGACGTCAGGGGACGCATCCGGTCATTCTTCTAGTGGGTGGTGCTTCTGTCACGTGACGTGAGTTGTCGTGTACCGAGTTATGTTTCCGTCCACGAGATGGGACTTCGTGAGTCGTTTCGGGAGTGTTCCCGGAGTCGAGGTCTGGGGTCTCCGGTGAGCGTCACCGAGGGCCTTTCCCCAGACAGCGTTGTGTTCACGACGGTGAGGTCGTGACCGTGTTCCCTGACCGTGTGGTTTTGGCTCGGGCCCTTTTAGTGAGAGCAGGACTCTGCTACGGAGGTATCGTCGTGTTTTCCTAGTAGCGTGGCTAGGGCAGTTCATGTCTGGTGGTCCCCGATCGTGGAATTGGGTGGTCGGGTGCGTGGCTTGGTTGTCCCCCGACGGGAGACTGGGTCGTGTTTTCTGGTACAGTAGGAGTAATTGTAGAGCCGAGGTTTTACCGGCCACCGTACTTACTTTCCTGCTTTCGTAGTTACTTCTTTCCGTGCCGTCGTTGTTTCTCAGTTGGGGTTCCACGGGATCCCTACTGGGCCAGTGACAGGAGGCTCACCCTTGCGTTTCAGGTGCGACGGTTATTCCTTGAGGTTCGAGGGTGCAGTACGGAGGTTCTTAGTTGCCAGCTTGCCGGGCCGAGTGTTCACTTGGCATGTGGTACGTTTTACTGCTTTAGACTATACTTTCTGTTGGACTGGAATCTGTTGTAGTTGTTTATCTATGTCTGTTAATTGTTGAATTGTCCTGCTTTATTTCCTATTTCTTTGTACCTCCACACTCCTTTTTAGCCCTTCCGAGCCTCCTGCTCGTGGGCGTCGGGCCAGGATTCGAATGGTATCGGGCTCCTCCCGGTATCCGGATCTCGGGTCGCCGCAGTTGGTATCAGAGCGTGGTTGTGGACGTACATGGGAATTCGAGATATTACAGTGATCAGAGTCCGTAAGATCCAGTACAGTCGGCAGCTGGCATAAGGTTTCATGCTTGTTTTCTGCTTTATTTCTCGTGTGAGAGCTTGAGTGCGCTGTGTGGCGCAGTGAGGGTGGTTGCTGTTCGCGGCTTTCGTGCCGGCGTGGGGTCTACGGATCGAGGTCGAGAGCTTTCTCCCTTGGGTGGTGGCCCTGGTCGTGTTGCGTTGGGCAGAGGTTGCCGACGGGTGTGTTGCTGCGGTGCTGCGTTCGAGGAGTCTGCAGCTAGGTCAGGTGGCTGGTGAGGATTGTTCATCGTTAAGTGGCCGTGAGCGTGCTCTGAGGGAGTTGTCATAGAGTTGGCCACTCCAGCGTGAGGTTTACCCAGCCCCTGCGGTGTTAAGGTTGTGGTTTGAGGTGTTGGAGCGGGTGCTCTGGTCGAGAATTGTGCTCTTGCGAGCGGAGGATCTTATGTTGAGCTGCTGATTTGTCGAGCCTGGTGTCCTTGTCATGCTCTGTGGCGTCAGAAGTGACGTGTCGATCCCGATTATCTTTTTAAATTTTGAGGCAGGATTGGGCTGTGGTGTCCCAGTAAGTCTTGCTCTTGCGCTCTTGTGTGCGAATGGGTTGTGTTCGCCCATGATTTGGCTCGAGATGTGAAGGTTCCGTGGTGAGTTCGGGGCTCGAGGATGAGCATTGATGATTGTCGATTATGGCTTGCGTTGCGGCTCTTGGCGTGGCGTGTTGCAGTTCAGGAAATTGCAGCGGTGGTGCATCGAGAGATGTTATGATCGTGGTCCGATGGGACACTTGGTAAGTGTTATCGGAGGAGCTGACCTGACGGAAGTGATGATTTTCTTGGTGCTGGAAGGTGTTGTTCCCAGCATGCGCGAGGCTCGAGGTCAGGTCGAGTGTGGAGTTTTCCTTCTGTTGGTCGGAAGTGTATTGAGTTCTTCCCTTGGTTGGAGGAGATCGCGGTTGGTTAAGGTGGTTGCATGTGAGAAGCTTTGCCCGTTCCCTGATGTGTAAGGGTGTTGGCGCTGTTCCGGAAGGACGAGTGCCGGCTGGGCGGTATTTTTGAGATTTGCGGTTGGTGTTGCGGTTGCCGATGTGCGGAGGATCAGAGTATGCGGGGTTGCAAATGGTTGTCGGGATGGAGGATCCCGAGTTGGCGTTGTGGTGGCTGTGCGTGTGGATCAGAGTGCGCGTATCGTAGCGTTGGTTGCTGCGGGTGGATTTCTGAGGAAGTGTAGAGCAGCGGAGGATTGGTTCATCGATGTGCGTTGTGTCGGGCGGCGTGAGACGTGTTGTTGCCGTGCCGTTGCTCGAGATATTGTGGTTCATGGCACTGGCAGGTGGAGAGTTGGGGAAATGTGCTGGCGAGGTTGCCACATGAGTACCCTGTTCTTGCGTTGAAGGTTGCGTTCGCCGATGAGATCGTGTTTTGGAGAAGTGATCTCTCAGAGATTATGGGTCCCGATTGGTGGCCGTGGGTGGCTGGTCAGGTTGACCGAGTGGTCGACCGTGGTAAGGCGTGTATTGTCTACGGACCCGTGTGCATTGCTCGTGGCGTCGTCGACCTGCTTGCTGTGGTGGCAGGCGGCACTTGTCGATTTTGGAGAAGTGTGTCGTGGATTGTAAGAGGTTGTGTGTCCCGTGGCTCTGTGATAAGAGCGGGAGTCGGGATGGGCAGGCGTCCTCTTGGATTAATTGAGATTGAGGTTTCGATGAGATAGGATTTGATGAGACAGGATAGAGGAGTGACACCTGTGGTTGGAGGTCTCTGATGAGACTTTGGCGTTGGATATTGATCCTCACTCTACGGCCAGCAAGGGAGGATTCCCCGTAAGTCTGAGTCGAGTGACGTGAGGACCGAGGGGAGATGGAGTCATTGGGTCCCGCCGTGCTCCTCTGAAGGGTAGAGTTGGCGCCGGGATCCATCTGGATGTGGTGGTGGTCTGTGCGAGAGTCAACAGATGGCCTACCGTGAGTCAGATCGTGCCTGCTGGGCCGGTGGAGGTTTCCCGTTGATGAATGTCTGGTGAGCAGAGGATGGTCTTTCATGGACAGAAGATGCTGGTTGTAGGGGCTCGAGAATGGAGAGAGCCGCGTGCCAGCGAGGCCTTTTGGTGGCCGTTTCTGAGGTGTGAGCTGGTGGAAGCTCAGTGATGGTTGTCCGCGATGCAGGGGGTGAGATCGATCAGCGGGTTGCGAAGCTTGTGTTTGGTTGGTCTGCCGAGCATGGGCGTTGACCGGTGGATTGGTTCTTGTGGCGAGGATTGCGTTCCCTCGGTGAGCGAGAGGGTGGCAGCGATGCCGTGAGTGGTTTTCGTTGTGTCTGAGGTGATACCAGACTTGTGCCTTTGTATTATGCCTACTCTGGTGGCCGATGTATGTGCGGTGTGCGGAGCGTAGGCGTCGTTCGTGATTATGGTCTGGCCGTATCTCTCATGATCGTGGTTTTTGTGAGAATCGAGGTTTTTCTGTGCTGGGGCCCTCACAGCGTTGTCAGTTGGTTGAGGCGTTCTTCCCCAGTGGCTTGGTGCTAGTCCTGAATTTCGAGGATGAAATTTCTTTAAGGGGGGAGGGCTGTAATGCCCCGGGTTTTTCAGATATTTTTCGAATCAGGATCCGTGGGTTTCAGATCGTCTTTTCGCGGGTTGCGGATAGTGTCTGAGTGAGCTTCAAACTTTTTATACCGGATTGTCGGACCCATTGTTGGTGTGCCCGTGAATTTTCTTGGGTCCATGGCATTGTGAGGAGCACGCCGGCAATTTTCTGGAATTTTCGGAGCGCCTTTGTGGGACCCGGGTAACGTTTTGGGGTTTCACGCGTGTTTTCCATCTATCAGACCTTCGGAACCCCGTACAAGGTGAACAGTTGCGTTCTCCGACGCCGGGACGTTACGACGGTGATCAGCGTGTTCTGAGGATTGCGGGGTATATTTTTCTATTTTTCGATATTTTTGAGAATTTCTAGATTTTCTATATATTAACCTCCTTTTCTCCCTCTCCCCATCTCTCATTTCTCTCTTCCCTCCCTCTCTCTTCTCTCACGTTCTCTCCTCTCCCCCTCTCACTTCGGGCGGCCGACGGAGGTGGCGAGGGCGGGGCGGCGTGGCTCGTGGGACGTGGAGCGACGGGCTCGGGATGAGGATCGCGATGGTGGAGGCGATTCGTGGGATCGTGAACCGGCGAGGGTTTAAACGGCGTTTCTTCGTGGATCGGCGTCCACGGCGCGTCGAATCTTCGGTGGAGGTAGGGAGATGGACCCTCAACTCACGTACTTCATTTCCCGCGAGTTTTGTAGGCCGTGGTGAGCCGAGCGGGCTTATTCGAGGGATTTGGGGAAAATGCATGTTTTG
Source organism: Amorphophallus konjac (assembly GCA_022559845.1). NCBI lineage: Eukaryota > Viridiplantae > Streptophyta > Magnoliopsida > Alismatales > Araceae > Amorphophallus > Amorphophallus konjac. Next base: position 366,118,630 of record CM040122.1, on the reverse strand, counting down.
GGGTGTGTGAGCCGAATCTTGTGTTTTGATCGTGTTTTGGGGGTTTAAATGGGTCTTCTCGATGCTAGAGAGGTTAAGGAATGTTTTCCCCTTTTGTTTCCCCTTCACCTGGGGGTGGATGGGGCGTGGAATGGATTTCCCGCCGCTTTCCCGTTCTTCCGATTTCGGACTGAGAACGCGCTAGTCTCAGGTAGCGCGTTCTTGAAGGTCGCGCCGCCCCGATAGGGCGCGTTCATCGAGGAAGATGAACAGTAAGGCGGTTTTTGTCGCGCTAGGGGTGAGTAGCGCGTTCTGTGTTGTCGCGATATAGGCCTATAGCGCGTTCTGTTCTGAACGCGCTATAGAAGTATAGCACGATCTTGTTGAACGCGCTAGGTATGTATAGCGCGTTCTGCCTGGACGCGCTATGCATGTGTAGCGCGTTCTTGGGGTGGCCTGCCGGCCTGCCCAGGGTGGGCAGTCTACGGCTGATCGTGCTCCCCTTGGGCCGTGTGTGTCCCGGACACCCCGTGGAGTTCCGTGACCGTGTCTTTGGGTGTCGGAGGTTTCGTTTACCTCGATTAGCGTGCCCATAGGTTTAGGGTTCGGGTGACCCTCTAGCGTTCCCATTATGTTGCATTGGTCTCCGATCGACTCGGTTGTGACCCAGTGGTCGACCTTTGGCCTCGTGAGTGTCCCAGACACCCCGTGGGTTTCGTGACCATATTTTTGGGTGTCTGGAGGTACCGTGTTACCTCGATAAGCGTGCATGTGTGCTTGGTGGGTCTGGGTGACCCCAGGTGTTCTGGGCTTCCGTGTTCTTGTTAGATCGAGTCACCGTGTACTGGTGTGAGTGCGGTGAGGCTTCCCCGCACGTTGTGGTTTCTCCGGAAGGTAGTTTCCGAGTAGGCCATGTGTGTGGCCTTGGACTGTGAGTCTAATCTCCCAGCCTGAGGCTGGAGGTTGCTTAAGTTTCCCTTCTCGAGGGATGGGTCTCGGTAGTTGTGAACTACCTTGTGAGTCTTCCCATCGTTGTTTTGGACCTAGGGATTAGGCCAGATCGACGGCTTAGTGCTGTTATGTGCAACGGTCTTGACCCCGAGTCTTGTGACTCAAAGGCAGTTGGGTTTAGTAGGTCTAGTGGGCCATCTAGAGTCGGGTGGCTTTGAGCCACTTGTTACTCCGTGTTACTCGCAATGGGTGCGTGCGTGGTTTTCAGTGTTCACGTTCTGCGACACGTCCACTAGTCGTAGCTTTCTTACGACACGCGTGTGCTGACCCACCCGGGAGTGGTGGAGCGGCTGACCCGAGAGAGACGGTGAGTAGGCTGGTTACCGTAGGGCCCCCACGTACAGCCGAGTCCAGGCTTAGGGGGAATTACCAGCTAGAGGACAGGCCTAGGGCGTATGGTCTGAGTGTGCACACGAGGTTGGGGGCGTCGGACGGCGCCGACAGGCGCGACCCCAACTAGTCCTTGTTCTGTGGTACTGGTTACTGTGTGTGTCTGAGTCTCCGCCTGGGGCGTAGTAGCTAGACACTTGAGACGCGGTGTAGGACGTCAGGGGACGCATCCGGTCGTTCTTCTAGTGGGTGGTGCTCCTATCACGTGACGTGAGTTGTCGTGTATCGGGTTCTGTTTCCGTCCCCGAGACGGGACTTCGTGAGTGGTTTCGGGAGTGTTCTCGGAGTCGAGGTCTGGGGTCTCCGGTGAGCGTCACCGAGGGCCTTTCCCCAGACAGCGTTGTGTTCACGACGGTGAGGTCGTGACCGTGTTCTCTGACCGCGTGGTTTTGGCTCGGGCCCTTTTTGTGAGGGCAGGCCTCCGCTACGGAGGTATCGTGGCATTTTCCTAGTAGCGTGGCTAGGGCGGTTCGTGTCTGGTGGTCCCTGATCGTGGAATCGGGTGGTCGGGTGCGTGGCTTGGTTATCCCCCGACGGGAGACTAGGTCGTGTTTTCTGGTACAGTAGGAGTAGCTGTAGAGCCGAGGTTTTACCGGCCACCATAGTTACTTTCTGCTTTCGTAGTTACTTCTTTCCGTGCCGCCGTTGTTTCTCAGTTGGGGTTCCGCGGGATCCCTACTGGGCCAGTGACAGGAGGCTCACCGCTGCGTTTCAGGTGTGACGGTTCTTCCTCGAGGTTCGAGGGTGCAGTACGGAGGTTCTTAGTTGCCAGCTTGTCGGGTCGAGTGTTCACTTGGCATGTGGTACGTTTTACTGCTTTAGACTGTACTTTCTGTTGGACTGGACTCTGTTGTAGTTGTTTATCTATGTCTGTTAATTGTTGAATTATCCTGTTTTATTTCCTATTTCTTTGTACCTCCACACTCCTTTTTAGCCCTTCCGAGCCTCCTGCTCGTGCGCGTCGGACCATGATTCGAATGGTATCGGGCTCCTCCCGGTATCCGGATGTTGGGTCGCCACATTTCGTGTTCGGATCGGCGCGATCCGGTGTTGTTTCGGAGGCCCGGAAGCGTTCCGCGGCTTTTTCGCGTGTGTTTTCCGATTCTCGGTGTGTGTTTCGATAATTCCTTCGGAACCTCGTTGCGGGTGAGCCGGATCGTTCACCTAGGCGAGAGTGGTACCGTTGCGATCGGTGCGTTCCGAGGATCACGAAAATGTGATTTTTTTTATTTTTCAGTATTTTTTGGATTTTCTGGATTTTCTATAAATACCCCCCCCTTTCTCTCTCTCCCCACCCTTCTTCTTCTTCTTCTTCTTCTTCCTCCCACCGTGAGAACCGCCCCCTCTCCCCCTCTCTCTCCCATTTGATCGCGGCGGGCCTCTCTCCGGCTCCAAACGGCGGCGGGGCGACGGTGAAGTTGCGTGGGCTCCTGCGAGGAGAGCTCGTGGGTGTGCGGTGTTCGTGGGATGCGTGAAGGAGCGAGGTTTCCAAAAGTATTCTTTGTGGTTTGAACTCGATTCGACGGAGCTTTCGCTCCATTGAGGTAGGGGGACGAATCCATATGCTCATACCGTCATCCCCCATGTTTTGTAGGCCGAATGGGAGCCGAGAGGGGTGTCTTTGAGCGGGTTTGGGCAAAAGCATGATTTTGTGGGAGTTCGCCCGATCTATGGTTTTAGGCCATTATTTCGTGTTTTGATGGCTTAGAAGCATGCTAGGAGTCCCCAGGGGTCTTCCCCTCTGATTTCCGCCTCTCCTATGGAGGCATGGGGGCGTGGTTGGAATTTTTGCACGTTTCACGCCATTTCGCCCTCGGACGGGTGTGACGGTCCTTCCAGTGACCGTCACACCATGTGACGCGCCTGGATGGGTGCGTCACTGTCCTGTTGTCATCCAACTAGAGTCTGTGGGCTGTGACGGTCCCACGATAGACCGCCACAAGTGCTGTGATGCACCTGGGTTGGACCGTCAGGGATGTTCGACCGTTGGCTTTTGACCGTTAATTTTTTTGACCGTTGGGGGTCGAGGCATGTGACGCACCATGCTTGGCGCGTCACAGCCTTGTGACGCCCATGTGTGGGTGCGTTAGAGTGGACGCATTCCCACACTGTAACGCACCATGCTTGGTTCGTTACAGCCTATGACACACCAGGCTAAGTGCGTCAGGGCCTGTGACGCACCGGGTGGCACGCGTCACAGTATGTTTCCACTTGTCTTGTGACGCCCCAGGGTAGGCGCGTCACAGACTGTAACGCACCAAGGCAGGTGCGTTACACACTATTTTGCACTGGGTATCTGGAGCCCCTCTGTTGGGCCATCAGATGGGTGTGACAGTGCAACCTTAGACCGTCTGAGCCTGTGACGCGTCTAGGGTAGACCGTCAGGCCCAAGGTTGCCCTGGGTGGTTTACAACCCCGTTTCTTTTCCGACCGTGGTCACCGTGCGACGGTGCTGGTACGTGGGACGATCCCCGTATGTCGTCGGATGCGGACGTTATTTTCCGTTGACTTGAGAGTCTATTCCATAGTGACCCTCCGCTAGTCGTAGCCTGCTTACACGCGTGTGGTCCCACCAGGGAGTGGTGGAGAGGCTACCGTTAGAGACGGTTTGTGGACCGGTTTCTATCGTGCCCCACGTCTTGCAGCCAGAGTCCGGCTGAGTAAAAAATCGGTCAGAGGGCCAGTCCAGGGACGCACGGTCTGTGTGTGCACACGTGGTTGGGGGCGGTTGGACCCACGCTGACGAGCGTGACCCCAGCTAGTCACTTGCTTTGTGGTTACTTGTGCGGTGTCCGTGCCTTTAGTAGGAGCTACCACGTCGGGCAGCTCACCTGCGGTGCGGTGTAAGATGTCAGGGGACGCTACCAACTGTGCTTATAGTGTGAGGTACTCCTGTCGAGTCGGGAGTGGCAGATTGTCAGTCTTTGCGACTTTGACCTTCGGGTTTTGTCGTGTTGACCGTGGTGTTCTGGTTGTTTCACCGTGGCACGTGTGTTGGTTTTCGTGCCGTGGGATCGGTGTTTTGTAGATCGCAGGGCTTCCCTTTCCGAGGTACTCGCTTACTGCTAGCGTAGCGGTTTCTCCGTTTACGAGGTAGGGTTCGAGTGATCCCTACTGAGTCTTATTTCGAGACTCATTCCCTGCGTAGTTTCACCGTGTTTCAGGTGAGTCACGGCCTCAGGGGAGCGCGTCTGAGGCTCAGCGTGGTTCAGGTGCCCAGCGTTAGTGCCAGAGGTCAGAACCGGGGTATGTCCCGTGTAGCTGTACTTTTCTTTCTTATCTCTGTACTAGTTGTGGACTACTGCTGTTGTTATTTTTATTATATCTTGTGGACCATGTATCATGTAAACTGTTAATTTATTTCTTGCTTAATTATAAATGTTTAATTTCTGTAATTATTTTTGATACTTGTGTAGTCTCCACACCATCCTTTTAACCCTTCCGAGTCTTCGGACTCGTGGGTGGCGGTGCGAATCTCGGGTTATCGGGCCTTCCCGGTAATCAGATTCTCGGGTCGTTACAGTCTTCTCAAGCTGGTTCAAGATGGCAGAAGCACTAGCATATGGGAAGACAAATGGATTCTGATAGAATTAGCCCTCCTGCTCCCCTCGACGACCTCACCCAACACCCCCCTGTCCTGGTTTCCCAGCCGATTTCAAATCAGCAATGGAACCATTCTCTCATTAAATCTATCTTTCAGGAAGACACAGTGCAGGACATCCTGAAAATCATCCTGCCACAGCAGAATTGCCCAAAGGGAGACTCTAACATATGGAGCCTCACTAGGAATGGAAACTTCACTATAAAATCAGCTTACAGAATGTTAGCCGAGAAATCCCTCCCCCATCTTCATCCACAAAACACAACATCTGGCAGATCATTTGGAATCCCTCTTCCTATAACAGTATTCCTCCAAAGGTTTCTGTCTTTATATGGAAATGCATTGTGGGTGCTGTTCCAGTCAACTCCAGAATTGCCAAGAGCATTAAGAGTGTTGACCCCAACTGCCCTCTATGTCACACTGCTGTGGAAACTATCCATCACATGCTATTCTACTGCAACAATGCTAGAGCTACCTGGAAGATGTCCCCACTCAACTATCACTCAGCCGAGGATCCCAGGGAACTTGATGACATAATCCAGGAATGGTCTAGCCCTCCTTTCTCTAAGGATAGAAAGGATATAAAAATCATCTCCATGTGCTACGCTATTATATGGCATATATGGGCAGCAAGATGCATGAAGGTATTTGATGGCATTGAGGAACACCCTAGCTCCACCACCATCAAAGCCCTGAAGAATTATCACAGTTGGGCAGAAAACAAAGTCAATTGCAGCAATCCTATCCCACAGCAGCCAGCCACCTGGCGCCCTCCCCAGGGCCCTTTCCTCAAAATCAATACGGATGCGGCCTTCACCGAAGGACAGGGAGCGCTCGGTATCATCCTCACCGACCCTGCCGCCAACCCCATCCACTGCTTGCAACAGTTCCTGCCTGAGGTTTCCTCCCCAGAAATGGTCGAGGCCCTGGCATTCCTCCAAGCTCTAAAGCTAGCGGTTTCCCAGTCCCAGCACATAGTTGTCGAAGGCGATGCACTCAATGTGGTGAACTACATCAACGGCTCTTCCTCTCCCCCATGGAGAATTCTTCCAATCATTCAAGATTGCATGAGCCTTCTAGTTCATACTCTTCATGTGCAGCACATTCCCAGATCAGCAAACAAAATGGCCCATGATCTGGCAAATGAGGCTCTCCAGCTTCAAAGGAATAGATCTTGGTCTTTCCCTGAAATTCCTATGTGTATTATGTAGGCTGTAAACTCTGTTAACCATCTTTAATTACAGTTTCCCTGTTATCTTCCAAAAAAAACATTGCTTCTCTATTTTGAAACAATCCGTATCCTCCCAACCTTCTTTCTCGCCTCATCAATGTAGTCAATAGCTTGGCTTCTTAAATTTTACTTAGAACTTCACAAATTTTATTTACATCCCGTACATTATATAAATATGAATTACGTAAATACTAGTTCAAAAAAGATTTGTTCGAACATGCGGAATGGTGGGAGAAAAAAATATAATTTGTGGTTGATGATGATTTTTGCTGGGTGCATTTTAGTTTTGTGTGGGTCTATATGTTCTGTGTGCGTGTCAGTCGAGTTTCGACAATTACCGCGAAATTATATTTCAACTGAGATGTGCTTCTAAAACATAACACGTGTGTGTAGACATACGGGCGACACATGGCTAAGGCATACGTGCGCGTGATAGCTGTTTAGGTAGTAGGCACAGGTTTGATTCCATGAGTGAAGGTGTATCATACAATGTGGGGGTTTGAGTGCAGGATATTTTCCCGTCGACGGCAAGTAAGCGATGTTTATTTACATCGGATATAATTCAAACACCCTTATTTCTACTACCAAAGGAAGAGAGTCAGAGATTTTGGAGGCCACGGCGTTGAGAGAGTTTGACTCGTGCTACGACAAAGGAGCAACAGCGATATAGCGGGGGTAGGTGGATGTAGGGAGACCGGTCCCAATGTAGGCACTGAAAAGGGCATGGACTCTGGGTTTATAGAAGCGAGACATTATCTCGAAAAGTGGAGCGACAGATACTGGCTCGGTTAGGAGCTGACAGGTTTTGGCCCAGGTATGGAGCTGCTGACACTGGCTCGACTAGGAGTAGGCAGGAGTAGACAAGTATTGGCTCAAGTGTGGGGTTCATTCCATTGGTTGGGTAGAGTCCAAGTTGTGAGGCGGACAACAGCTCGACGACGGTGTTGAGACTAGTGGCCGGTGAAGATGGGAGTCAATTCCCATACCAGACTTCATTGATACCTATCGTGAAAGGCTTTATACGAGACATTGATAGCCCGATTACAAGTTGTGTGCAAGCCACGGGATAATTTCGTCATTTATGCCAATCCCCGAATCATTGCGTTGTTACGTGGATATTTTCGCCTTTATATATAATGTCCGCGGAAGGTCTCGTGATTCTGCAAGACGCTGCTCTAGGGGAATGACGATGTACCCTTGATATGTGAAGATGGGCCACCCAATCATGAGAGGGCTTGTAAGTTCCTTGACATTCAACACTCAGACGTTGTCGTCTGTTATCGCGTGCCTCGCTCAAGTAAGGAGTTGACGAGTGTAGCTCGTGTGAAGTAGTTGAGCACGACTCATGCGGAGCAGTCGAGCTTGGCTCAATGTGAGTTGTCGGGCACCGGCTCGGTGTGAGATGTCGGGCACCGACTCGGGGTGAGATGTCAAGCATCGGCTCGGGGTTAGCTATTGGGCACCGACTCGAGGTGAGCTATAGGGCACCAACTCGGGATGAGCTATCGAGCACTGTTAAGACTGAGGAAGTCAGGTGTAGTGGGCACTGTTGTGACTGAGAAAGTTGCGACTGAGGAAGTCAGGTGCCGTGGGCACCGCCGTGACTAGAGTAGTCGGATGTTGTGGGCCACCACTGTGACTGGAGCAATCGTGAGCCATTAAGACTGAAGTCATCGGGTGTCATGGGCACTATTGTGACTGGAGTAATCGAGTGCCATGGGGCACTGTCGGATTGAAAAGGTCGAGTGTCGTCTGAGAGTTATTTGATAAAGATGGACCTAGCCGACGCGACAACAATCGGCCAGTCTGTCTTCTGTAGTCGTCTGTGTGAGGCGCATTCTACAAGATAAAGGCGTCTACACCCAGTAGACGCCTACTTAATTTTGAACATCTTGCATACCTTGTTTTAGTCATCATAAGGGTGACACATTTTTCGGGATGATTGAACCTTTGAGTGTCCATTTCCAACCTAATAACTTAACCGGGCCAAAACCATTGAAATAATGTGTTGAATCCACTTTTTGGGCGTCCGAATCAACGATCGCTAAAACCCTGGAAGAGGGGCAGTTTGCTGGCTGCCCAAGACATCTGAGCGGCCACATACTTGGCCGTCTAGGTGGCCTGGGCAGCCACAAAGCTAGCCACCCATGTCTTCTGGGTGGCCATATATATACTTGGCCGCCCAGGTCATCTTGAACGGCCATTGACATGGTCGCCTTCTGATAACCACCCGTTAACCCACGTTTTCATGAATTCTCGGTGAAGAGTAGAGAGAAAGAGTGTTTTCTTTTTATATTTACTAGCTCTACCTCTCTTTTGATTTTTTTTGCCAGAACTGGCCCCCTTTAACTTTTTTCTGGTGCATCCATGAGGGTTTTAACACCTAGGGGTTGTTCGATTTTGTCTGAGACACTCTTATGGATTTTCACCTCAACTGGTTTAGTGGCATTTTTTGCCCTCAGTAGTCTCTTGGAGGAGGCTCACTCAGGTTGACGAGACACCTCTATTTTTAGTCTCATTTTTTTTATTTTTCATACTTGCGAGCCTTGCGACTGTCGTCTATAGTTTGTTGCTATTAAGGGACGCTACCTGTGGATTGTGCCACTGATGGCTGATTGCCGTTGTAGCCATGACTATGACTTTGGCTTGTTGGGACTTTGTTGTTGGTCTAGCAGTTGGCTAACCTTTGTGGCATATTGCCAGAATCTTGACTAGAGTTTGGATGGCTCAACTGTGATGGGCTGATAACTAGAAGTTCTAGGTTGATGGACCTTTGTGAGGTACAGATCAAGATTGATGGTGTTTAGAGGCTAACCGGGGCGGTGTGTAGGCCAAAGGTACTCTTGTGGGATGACCGACTAAAAGGGTGTATGGGTCAATAGTGGATGTGGGCCGACCATGATCGTGTGAGGCCAAAGGAGGAGTAAGCCAATTGTGGTGGTATATGGCCAAAAAAGGAAGGTGCAGGACTAACTGACCGCAGTGGTGTATTGGTCAGAGACTGGTACAGGCCGAGGGAGATGTGTGGCCCAAGTGACTTGCGTAGGCCGACCGTAAGGGTGTGTGGCCGCTGAAGGGTGGAATGGATGGTTGCCCCCAGTGAGGGAAGAGAGATATTATTTTTGTTCTCTTTACTAGTTTTACCAAGGGCTGTTCATAATTCGGTTCAAATCGAAAAATCAAACCGAATTGTTCGGTTCTATTTGATTTGGTTCGGTTTGAAGTCAAATTTGGTCGGTTTGATTTCATAATTTATGATACCGAACCAAATCGAATCTATTATATATATATATATATATATATAGTATTTTTATTTTTATGTTATATACATATAAGTTATTAAATATATATATAACAATAAAATATAAAAATTTGATTTGAAATCGAATCAAACCGAATTTTTTCGGTTTGGTTCGATTCGGTTTGATGAGCAAATTCGGTTTAGTTCAGTTAAAAAAAATAGTCCTGAACTAAATCAAACCATATTCACCCCTAGTTATACTGCCCTTTTCGGATTTTCGTCAGAACTAACCCCCCTTTTACTTTTTTTCAGTGCATCCTTACGAATTTTCACATCGAGGAATTACCCGATTTCACTTGAGCTAATAAAAAGAACAAAATGAAGCAAAAATAATGACTCCTTATAAGGAGTTAGGTAAATAAAATGACTAATTAAAGTATATATCAAATAAAAATATACTTCACTATATGTGTGTGTGTGTTTTGATTAATCATTTTAAATGGCTGTGGAAAATGAGTGCCTTTGTTTCCATATCCATTATTCTATTAGAAAGTCATTTTTGATATATATTAAAAGCAAACAACGAAAGTCATGTGCTTTTGTACCTAGCTGCTAAGCGCTCATAGAAAATAGATCAAATATTAGAAACGTAGAATCTATTATAAGGTGTTTGGTTACTTTTTTTGAACAGTTTTTTAAATTTATTTTAAAAAAATAATTAGAATTAAATCATATTTTGAGAAAGGTAACTTAATTTTGTTAAACTTCCTCAAAATAAAAAATAATTCTTTACTTATTTTTTTCAAAAGAACAAATCTCGCATCTCTCTCTCTCTCTCTCTCTCTCTCTCTCTCTCTCTCTGCACTAACACACACGCGGACGCGCGCGCACACACACACCCACCTCCAATAGAGATGAGGTACAGTTTGTTTGTTATTCCTTTTTTAAAAATTATTTAGACTTTATCAAATAGGCTAGGGTTGAGTAATACAAATTTAAAAATTGTGATAAAAATTAAAATGAATTGTGTTGAAAAATTTTATTCCCAAATACCCTATTGGACTTCAAATAAGGACACGTAGATAAACATCGGGTACCCTTAATTTGACATGCTTACCCACTACTTTGCAGCATGGTGCCAACTTGCACAAGGTGTGTTTGAATCCTGTTGGGCGCATGTTACATATATAGAGCTCGGAAGACAACCAACAGTACTACTATTCGCCCTCGCTCGAGGGGGAAAAGAGAACAGCGATTGTATGTACTTGATAAAATTTTGTATCATGAACCATTAATGAACATGCTGCTCTAGCATCTAACCACCAGAAAAGAACACTTTCTCTGATATCTTATATGAAAATTTATATCTATCAATTTGTTTTGGTTTGCGTGTGCATTAATGTTTATCGTTCCAAGAATGGTATTCCTACTTCGGATCTGTTGGAATCTATGTTTAAATTTTAAAAGTTTAGATTGAAAAGTGGAAAATTCCACTTATTTTTAGTTGGGACTCGTGTCTATGTGATGTATTACTTTGAAGAAATTATGGTAGTTGACCCATTTGGGTTAGTGGACTCTTGGACTTGTCTCCTCTTTCTCACACACGTGCGAATTACCTTGCCTACCCTGGCCGTGTCGTGCGTGCGTGTGATTCCAATTATTATTTTATTTTTATTTTTTCTTTAATTTTTTGACCGTTTAGCCGAGTGTCTCTTGGATTCTCTCCGCGTCTCTTCGGATTCCCTCTTTAGGCGGTTGTGTGTGACTCGATCGAGGGTCACTTCCAAAGAGGGTATTTGAAGGGGGTTCGTCTTTCTGTGAGAGATACGGTTTTCGGTTCTCTCTCACCCGAAGACTATCTCTCTCGAACTCCTCTCTCTCAAGGTCTTCTTCTTCTTCTCGCAAGAGCCTTTTGTCACAGAGGTGTTCGCCCCCGGCAACGCGAGTTGGAGTGCACATTCGCGTCGCCATCGGTTAGGGTCGTCGTATCTTGGGGAAAGTTCGTCGAGAAGCCTATCTACACCGGAGTAGGGGCGGAACGACTCTAAAGAAAGTGACTACACGCTTCGACCCGAGTTTGTTATTCTTGATCGATCGATTCCCTTAATTTCTATGCTTAGATCTAGTAGAAAAACTCTACCCGTGAACACTGTTTTCCATCACGATCATCCTAAAATGGCCATTTATGTTAGAAAAACAGTTGACAGGAAATACTTTGTGCTATTGATTTTTTCATAGATAACAATTTTTATGGAGAATTTAGATAGTAGGGTTTGGTTGGAAAGATAAAGTTTGGAATTGACATATCCAAAAGATATTGATTTTTCCCTACCTAGCTAAAAGAATTTAAATAGCAGAAAAAACAATAGTAAAGGTGTAGAATGACCTCTACATTAATACCATTAATCCTCATTTACATGCGAAGGTTAGTTATAATCATGTTCTTAAATTTTTTATCCACATTTGTCTCAAAGATTATTCTATAACTTTTTTCGGGTTACATCATCTAACACAACCTTAAACAAAAATTATATCTTTTTCCTAAGTACTCTATTTTTTTTAACGGGGAGAGAGATCTTACGACTCAGCTCGAGATCTCTTCTAAAATGAGAGAGGTGGTGAGACCACCATGACAAGTCAGGGTCTTTTGAACATAAATTATGTTTTGAAATAAAATTTAAAAATAAATGAAAAAAATTGATAAATAGATATATTTAAAATTTAAACATAAGTTGTGTTATAAACGTAACCATGTTCATTAGATGATAAGAACATGCACGTCAGGGTATGATCGACTTAAATAAAAAAGAGAAACGACTGCACTGCATGTGATGATGTAACAATTCAGACTCTAGCAATAAATGCATCGCCAATAATGCCCCATATGATGTTAATTACCAGAACCCATGAACAATCAAGACATCCTCGGCGAGAAGCACCGGCAATATATAAATATATATAGAGTAACGATCAAATCATGTCGGCACTATGTGAAGTTTTTCATGGTGTTAATATTTGGATCGTTCATCTATCTCAACGAACATTTAACGATCACTTTAATTTTTTAAAATATGATATGTGAATGATTTATCCATGTTCATCTTTAATTTTAATAAGAAAAGACTCAATTCATCTCTTAAAATATAAATTAAAATTATAAATTTATTTTATAAAAAATAAATAAAAATATTATTATAATATATCAAAATATTAATTAAAATTGAACAGTAAATTAATATTTTTGTGTTTCACTTTTAATTTTTAATTATTAGTATCAAGAATTATATATATTAAATATTTTATTATTTTGATAAAAATTTTATTTTATAAAATTTAATAAAAAATTAAAATCTTTCAAAATAAATAATGATAGGTACGTGTTAAAATATTTTTATGTTATATATTATTATTAAAACTATAAATTTTAATAAAAATATTAAAAATATTTTAAAAACATGATTAAATGAGAGTACCGTGACTTATTACGGTGTACGAGGAGGGACGGATATATTGTAAGTAGAAGAACACAATTTCATAAATAGTTAGATTGATTTAATAAGATTAAGTAACAGCTCCGTAATAACGTTCGCATGATGTTGACATCATCTGAACGCAGTCATATATATATATCACTCAGCCATTCGACTTCCCTTTACCTCCCTCAGATCCCACCATTTACCTCTTGCGCCGTGAGATCTATATCAACCTAAGAAATTGGACGTGCTTGCGGTGCCCATCCCCATTCCTGTCCGGCCTGCCGGTACGCATGTACGTGGCTTAGGATCCGAGATCTGTCTGAAAACGACCGCACCGTGTACATACTTGGGCATTCGGGTCCGGTAATTAATGTTGATAACAAACGTCACAGGTCTCTCGCACAAGTTGCCGGTGCTGGTCGGGATCCCATCCATCCCCCCCCCCACTTAAAAGGCTCCGGGGGGGGGGGGGACCATTTGGTGATAACCTCGCACCCACGGTACCACGGGCGAATGCAGTGGGCATAGGCAGGCGTGGTGGTGGCCCGGTGGGTGGTGGACGCGCCTCCACCCAAGGATTTCAATGGCCATCTTCTCGGATGAATGGCTCGATGCTTTCTATATATTATGCCATAAGCTTCTACCTAGGTAAATTGAGAACAAGCACGAGATATTTCCATGGAAATTAATGCTCCCGTGTCACAATTTCTATCATCTTATTAATTTGCCGCACTTCTTCTTTGTTTTTGATATTTTTAGAGCGCAACAAGAGCATGTATTAATAGAAATCCAAATTTCTTATATAAATAATAACCCAACTCTTCATTCCATTGAATAGGTGACGAGAATAAAGGAACCTTATAGCTAATTACAATCGTACGTAATTAATTCCTTACCCAATAGCTATGTAAGAGGCCAAGTTCCCACGGTATCTGACAGAGGAATGTCATGTTTGGAAGTCACTCGTTGGCCAGCCTGCGGAGAAAATTTAGTAGCCAATATGATTGCCACTAATTAAAAGAGGATAATTAATAGATCTCGCCGTCACATGAAACTAACTACTAAGGTCTCTTTTGATAATCGGGTGAGAGAAAATTAATCGACCCCGAAAGATCGATTAAGTCACCTGGGGTCGGTTACCGCGAATGACTGTGAGAGAGAGGTGGGGCTCGCGAGAGATTTCTCTCTCATCGGTTGCGCGGCTCGACCGACGACTCCGCAAACAAACTCGCCTTAAAAGATTCGGATCCATCTTAGCCCCACTCGTCCCATTGGTCTCAGTATCAGTAAGGACAATAGAGACGGATGCTTTCCAAAGAGTATAACCACATTATCTTTAATGTTCTGTACGGTACCTTTAGTTCTACATCGATCTTTATCGCCCTCAACAAGTCTTCGGATATCAAAAAACAATGGGTTGAAAGCCTAAAAAGGACGTTCGTGGACAAAGGCCATAAGAAGAGGCCTGCCCAAAGAAGAAAACTAAAACCTAACTTATGACACTAAGCTATCAATACATAACGTCTTTGGACGATGGAATTAACCTCTAGATATTACAATGAAAATTGATCCTATGGAATTTTTCGGTGGAGGAGAGATCGGGGACGAAGGATCAGACGATGTGGGTATCGATTTTCTTCTTCATCTTCATATTTATGATCGTCCTCGTCGAACTGATAACTTTTAACTCAAAATTTATGAGCCGTAATAAGATTGTCAAAAATATCAAGACCTAAAATGATTGAAGAGATAAATAACATCGCATTAACTTTCAGAACAACTATAAAGGTTACTGTGTGTCCGTGGGATCTCCTACTAGGATTTCATCAGCATAGTCATAGTTGCTTTGGAGGCAGACGAAGCCTTCTATTTACTTTTGTTATCATCATCCATGATGTCAGTTATGATGGGTCGATGAGATCATGTCTGCGACGCAGAGAAGGAAAGGAAGAAAGAGAAAGCATCCCAGAAGGCGGTCCAATCAATAGGTTACCATGCCTCATGGTCTGTGATAAATAAAATAAAATAAAAAAGGATCAAAAGCCAATGAAGGCGAAGTTTGAGAAGCTTGCACTTTGAAAACGACGACACGAATAGGACTGTTAAAAAAAATAGTTTCACATCGCTTAATATATATAAAAGTATTCTTGGATAGAAGAGATTAACTAATTTAATGTTAATGCGAGGTTTTGCGGTAGAAAGTCTAATAGTTTGCCACGATATGAAAGTTCATGATTACCTTAATTAATTTCGAACCATGCACCTTATTTTTACTACCATCCATATCTCAATTTTTAATATTTCTCAATACCATAGAGGGTATGGCAAAAGAAATCAAGTCTGAACACTAATTAATTTGTTGAAAGACAAACATAAAAATATGCTCAAGTACGTAGTAGAGTACTCTACTGCAGTTAGCTTCATAAGGTTTCAAATAAATAGCGCAACAATTTAATAGAACATGTTTGGTTCGTAAAAAGTATATATGTATTGTTCCACTGAACTGGTCGAGTGTGTTCATGATAAGGTTCGACGATCCGATCGTACTAATCATAATGATCCTTTTTTGATACGGTACGTTATGACACTGTATCATATTATATTACAATATATCAAGTATATAATAAATATTTATTATAATAAAATATTAATTAAAATCTTGTGTAAGTTAGTTGCTCAGAAAGCGTCGCATAATCGAATCTCACAATTGACCTGCTTTATTGACCTTTTTTCCCTTAAGAAGTGTGAAACTTTTTTTAAAAAAAATTCCCACACATGTTTTGAACTCAAAGTCTGTTGTTAGAAAATGCACCCCCCGTCAACTGAGCTATTAATATCAATCAAATATATAAAAAAATATAATAGTTAAATAAATATAAGTACTGTATCGGTTGAGTACTATACCGATTATGTCACGCCCCAAGCGTGGAAGATACCCGGAGACGCGTGACGAGTTTATATCGATCATGTCAATCAGAGTATTAGCGTATTCGACACCAAATCAGAGATGCGCAAAAGTAAAGATAACCCAATCCATTTATTCCTTTAATAAGAATATGTCTATTACAAACCCTTGCAAATACTAGACTCAATAAAAGAAAGGTACATTTCTGACTCAACAAAAAAATATAGAGAAGACAGGACTGATGGACGCTTGAATAGCTCTAACTCTTTCACTCTTGACCTTCCCCGTCAGTGAGCGAACGCTCAGTAGGAAATTATATCTCAAGAACTAGCAAGGGGTTTAAGTAATTACACTTTCCATGAATGCACTATAGCTATGCATGCTCGCAAAAACGACAAGATAGCAAGAGGATATAATAATAAGATGGCAAGAAAAACTAGTCATGAACTTTCAATAACTTATCAAGCAGATATCAAGACTTTCAAGCAAGTAGACGCATCATGTCATGATGGAATTTGGCTATTATATTTCAAGTCAAGAAAGTATATATTTACCCTTTCTCGGGCCACGCAAGTCATGTAATATCAAGTCAAGTCAAGTACAAGATTTGTGGAATGTCCAATCAAGCTAGTCATGCACTTCGGTACAATGCCAATATCGTTATCATTACAACTCCCATGGGCACAAGTACTTTCGGGTGCTCCTCCCAGGATCAGATCGGGCCCTATATGCGCAGGCATTGATCATGTATTTTGACATCCACTTTCGTGTATAGCCAATATGGAATTTCAAGGATAAAGCTTGTACGTAGGATAGACTTTTGCTAGAATAGAGTCCAAAAATATGACACTTGACATAGATAGGTGATAACAACGGTATAATCACGATTTCCGATAAAGCTGGGTAGAATTGGTTCCCTAACTTGGGTACTATGACAAGTAAGTGCCCACAAGTAGATGGTCACTCTTTTAATATAGAATTGAGGTCCACAAGAACATCATAATAATGTTGATATAGAATTGGGGTCCACAAGAACATCTCAATAATTACATGCTTTCCCCATTCATTAAAATACTTCACATAGCATAACATGATGGCCGGTATACCATGTTTCTTATAGAGTGACATGGCAAAAATAGTGTGATAGGTTTTTATGGTACAACCAGCTCAGTCGGCCTTGAGGGAATCCAAGGCTCGAGGAGTCTTATGGAGGTCTCTATGACTAACTTGCTAGTCCAAAGGAACGGAATGTCCAATGGAGAGCTTGTATGTCACTGAGAATTGAGGGATAATACGATAAATCATCATGAAACATGGGACTATATTCACGGAATGGAATATAGTGCCAATATATATATATATATATAAATATACATATGAAACCCTCGGTTAACAGTAACAGTGTAAAATAGTATCACAGGAAAATAGCGACTTAATCTAAGTCATTACTTATCAAATTAATACCTTCTACAGGGACGTTTATTTATGATTTAACGACTACAGTAGCAGGCGTCCATTAGATTTATAATATTTTGTAAAATTACCAATTTCTGGAATTTTCATGAAAACGCGCCTTACAGAGGGGCGTTAATTTTAAAGTCACGCCCTGGTGCAGGGCGTCAGTTGTGTAAGAGACGACCTATCCCAGGTCGTTAATTCCTTAACATCCGAAATAGGATTCATGGACAGTATAAATTTTCAGATAATAAAATTTTCAGGAAGAGGATCACATGGTTAGGAAGAGAAAAATAGCAGGATTCAACAAGTATGATCATGCATTAGATTAGATACATGGTTTACTTGATATAGAATTTTAAACATGGGTAATTAATAATTAAGTAAGTTGACGACTCCTGGGCAGGGCATCAAAATAAGAATTAGCGCCCTTGGAAGGGTCGCTTCCTTTAAAATTAGCGCCCTAAGGAGGGTCGCTACTTACACTATTTTTCAGAAAACTATGAAAAACGCAGAGAATCTATATTCATAAATTGACAGATGACTTTATCATAATTACTATGTTGGTTTGGGCTACAATTCTTGAAAAAACCTACCTTTTTGAATTGGTTGACAGACGTGAAGATTGATTGAAGAAGGTGAATGATACTCTGTTTTAATACAAGACAGCAACAACAGAAAGAAGAAGCAGCCCCTTGCAGAAGCAGAAGAAAGCTTCCTCCTTTCACGGTCGTTTGGCTGCAAGAGGAAGAAGGAAGGTGAAGATCAATCTACGTTCTTCACATGGTAACAGTAACAACTCTTCCCTGTTGCAGTCAACCTGCACAAAAAGGATGAATAGATCGTTTGACGAAGAACCCACGATCTTCTCTTTGACACGAGAGTTGCTACTTACTGTAGACTTCCTACATGAAATAAGATGAAGACATTAGTCTTCATACTCATACATAACCGAAGGTGAAAGCAAAATAATGAAGAACAACTTACGTTCCTCACGGATGACAGCAGCAATACACAGAACGCCAAACAGCGGTCTGGGTCGAGCAACAGGATATTTATAGGATTTTTAGAACCCTAATGGAGTTAGTGTTGTATTGGAAGTAATGTTTCCCTCATAGAGTCCTTGCCATAATCAATCTCCCTCGTAGTTATCCAGAACTTGCCCTGGATAATGTTCTGGTTTCGAACGAAACTCGAACGGAATTAACGCATTGTCATAGGGCGTTAGTTTAAATTGACGCCTTTGTTAAAGTCATTTCTTACGTAAAACGCGTCCATGTGGAGGGCGTCACGTTTATTTGCCCTTTTTATTATTTTGGCCGTTTAAGAATTGACGACATCTTCTGTGGTCGTCCTTTCTGAAATTCGCGTCTTGTATAAGGGCGTTTCTTTTTGAAGTAGCGCCTTGAATCAAGGCGTTATTTACATTTTAGTTTATTATTTACTTCTTTAGGCTCTTATCATTTATTCATTAAACCTTTTAATCTTATTTTGATCAATTGGGGTTTTTATTTCCTTTTATTTTTACCAGGGTTGCTACACCCTCCCCCACTTAAAAGAATTTGGTCCCCAAATTCAATCGCATATATATATATATATATATATATATATATATATATATATATATATATATGTGTGGAGAGTGTAGAGTATATACCTTTTTAGAATAAGTTCGGGAATCGTTTCCTCATATACTCCTCGGTCTCCCATGTGGCTTCGTGTTCTGAACATTTACTCCATTGCACCTTTAGCATGGGGATAACTTTATTCCTTAATGTTCATACCTCGCGGTCAAGGATCTTCATGGGCTTTTGTTCATAAGTAAGATCCCTTTGAATCACCAGGTCTCCATGATCAATGATATGTGACGGATCATGCACATATTTTTTTAACATTGATATGTGGAATACATTATGAACTTCGGACAATTGAGGCGGTAAAGCGACGCGATAAGCAACCTCGCCAACCCTCTCTAGTATTTCAAAAGGTCCGATAAATCTTGGCGTAAGCTTGCCCTTAACACCAAATCTCCTTATTCCACGTCCAGGTGATATCTTGAGAAAGACGTGATCTCCGACTTGGAATTCGAGATCTCTTCTTCTTGTATCAGCATAAGCCTTTTGTCTAGACTGAGCTACTTGCAGTCTTTCTCTAATCAACTGTATCTTCTCGGTGGTATCCCTTACCATATCTGAACCTAATAATTGTTTCTCTCCAACTTTGTCCCAGCATAAGGGTGATCGACAACTCCTTCTGTAACGACCGAGAATCCGATTACCGGGAAGACCCGATAACCCGAGACTCGCACCGCCGCCCACGAGCCGGGAGGGCTCGGAAGGGCTAAAAGGAGTGTGGAGGCACAAAGAAATAGGAAATAAAGTAGGACAACCAACAACAACAAGCTGAAAGAAAGAACAACTACAGCTACAACAGAGTCCAGTCCAACAGAAAGTACAGTCTAAAGCAGTAAAACGTACCACATGCCAAGTGAACACTCGGCCCGGTAAGCTGGCAACTGAGAGCCTCCGCTCCGCACCCTCGAACCTCGAGGAAGAACCGCCACACCTGAAAAGCAGGGAATGAGTCTCCAAAACAGAGACTCAGCAGGGATCCCGCGGAACCCCAACCGGAAACAACGGCGGTAGCGGAAAGGAGAGCTACGACTACAACAGGAACAGCAGACTGGTGGCCGATCAAAAACTCGGCACTACAGCTACTCCTACTGCCAGAAGGCAGACCTCGATCACACAGTCGAAGCTACCGAACCACGCTAGAACTGCCTACCGAAGTAAAAACACACGGCAACCACGCCGTAGAGGCCTGTCCCCCGGACAGCCAACCTGGACACGCTGTCCAAGGTGCAACCCCGACCATCCGATCGCGGGTACCGCACAACAAGACCCAACCTCGGTAAAGCCACTAGCACTAATCTCATGACGCGAAAACCAACACACGCGTCACGGTGAAACAACCGAAAACTCAACGGTCAACACGACCGAAACCCGAAGGTCAAAATCACGGAAACTGACAGTCTATCACTCCCAACTCGACAGGAGTACCGCCCACTAGAAGCACAGCCGGTAGCGTCCCCTGACGTCTTACACTGCACCGCAGGTGAACCGCCTGACGTGGTAGGTCCTACCCGAGGCGCGAACACCGTACAAGTAACCACAAACAAGTAACTAGCTGGGGTCACGCCCGTCGACGTGGGTCCAACCGCCCCCAACCACGTGTGCACACACAGACCACGCGTCACTAGGTCTGGTCCTCTGACCGATTTTCCCCCGTAGCCGGACTCTGGCTACCGACGAGGGGCCTACGAAAACCGGTCCACAAACCGTCTCAAAGGTGAGTGCCCGTACACCACTCCCAGGTGAGACCAGTACCTCGTACTGGTGGGCTACGACTAGTGGAGGGTCACTGAAGGAGTAGACTCTCAACGGAAAATAACGTCTGCATCCGACGACGTACGGGGACCACCCCACGTACCGGCCCCGTCACACGGTGACCACAGTCGGAGAAGAAATAGGACTTGCAGTCCTCGGTCACGCACGCACCTTGCGCGAGAGTCGAGAAAACTCAAGTGGCACTAAGCCACTAGACTCTGGACAGTCCTCTAAACGCACTACAGTCAACGGTCCTTGAGTCACAAGACACGGGGTCAAGACCGTTGCACGCAACAGCACAAGGCCATCAATCTAGTCCAATCTCTAGGTCTAAAACCACGGTAGCACGAGTACCGAGATAACACACGAGTCGCCAAGACCACTCCCTCGGGAAGGGAACGCAAGGGACTAAGGCCACTCACACGGGCCACACGAAAATAACACAGAAGCACGATTCCCAAGGCAGCACGCAAGCCGCCACGATGATTTCCCATCTTGAAGCAAGCGGGAAACCTCCAGCCCCAAGCCGGACAACTGGACTCACAGTCCAAGGCCAAACACATGGCCCACACGGGAATCGCCTTCCAAAGGAACCCACGATATGCGGGGGAGACCCCACCGCACACACACCGACACACGGTGACTCGATCAAGCGTAAGACGAAAGCCCGGAATACATGGGGTCACCCGGACCCACCACACCGATGGGCACGCGAATCGAGGTAACACGGTCCCTCCCGACATCCCAAAAATAAGGAGACAGAACCCATCGGGTGTCCAGGATACTCACAAGGTCGGAGGTCGACCACTGGGTCCCAACCGGGTCGACCGGAGACCAACATAAAACGAGGTAAACGGAACCTCCAGACACCCCAAAACACGGTCACGGAACTCCACTGGGTGTCCAAGGCACACACGGCCCAAGGGGAGCACGATCAGCCGCAGACCGCCCGCCCCGGGTAGCCCGGATGGTCACCTCCAAGAACGCGCTGTAGGTCCATAGCGCGTTCAAGCAGAACGCGCTATGCACCTATAGCGCGACACGACAGATCGCGCTATATGCCTATAGCGCGACTGCACAGATCGCGCTAGGATCACCTAGCGCGACAAGGCAGAATGCGCTAGGGACCCCTAGCGCGACAGGGCAGAACGCGCTAGGACCCCATAGCGCGACAAGAACCGCCTTACTGTTCATCTTCTCCGATGAACACGCCCTATCGGGACAGCGCGACCTTCAAGAACGCGCTACTGGAGTATAGCGCGTTCTCTGTCCGCACCAGGAAACGGTGGAAACCGCGGGAAAAGCCATGCCACGCCCCGTTCACGCCCAGGTGAAGGGGAAACAAAAGGGGAAACCTTCCCCAAGCCCCTAGGCATGCATCTAAACCCCTAGATCGCCCCAAAACACCATAAAACGGGAGATCCGGCTCACACCCCAAAAACATGTATTTTGCCCAAAACGCCCCGTTTAGCCCGCTCGGCTCACCACGGCCTACGAAACTCGCGGGAAAGGAAGTACACGGGCTGAGGGTCCATCACCCTACCTCCACCGAAGATTTCGCGCACCGTGGATGCCGATCCACGAAGAAAACGCCGTTGAAGCCTCACCGTTCCACGAACTCACGGCCGAGCTTCCACGCGCCTCCACCGCCTCGATCCTCATCCATCCTCGCCCGTGCCTCGCCCGCGCCGTCCCCGCCTCGCCCATGCTCCGCCCCGTCGGCCGCCGGAGAGAGAGGGAGAGAGGAGAGAGCGTGAGAAGAGAGAGGGAGAGAAATGAGAAAATGAGAGGGGGAGAGAGAGAAAAAGCTATTTATAGGAAAATCCGGAAAATCAAAAAAATCCAGAAAAATAGAAAATTACACCCTCGCGATCCTCGGAGTGCACCGATCGCAACGGTACCACTCGTGCCCTGGTGAACGGCCCGGTTCACCTGCAACGAGCTTCCGAAGGGAAAGTCGAAACCCACGCCGGGAATCGAAAAACACACGCGGAAAAAGCCGCGGAACGCCTCCGGGCCTCCGAAACGACTCCGGATCGCGCCGATCCGAACACGAAAGATGTCCGAAACGAAATTTCGGACACAACGGAGCTGATCACTCCGAGAAACCAGATCCGAGACCCACGGAGAAGGATCTGAAAAATTCGGGGCATTACAGCCCTCCCCCCTTAAAGAAATTTCGTCCTCGAAATTCAGGACCTAGCACAAAGTCACAGGGGAAGAACGCTGAACCAACTGACACGCTGTCAGAGCCCCAGCACAGAAAAACTCGATTCTCATGAAAAAACCGATCCTGAGGGACACCGCCAGACTTACAATCACAAGCAACACCTCGCTCCTCGCGCCGAGCACACAGGCTAACAGAGCAGGCATATAGCAAAGGACACAGTCCGGCATCACCTCAGACAACGTGAGAATCCACCATGGCGCCGCAGCCACGATCTCGCTCACCGAGGAATCACAACCCTCGACACGAGCAACAGCTACCGATCCAACCTATGGTCGGCAGACAAATCGCACAACAGCTTCGCAACCAGCTGACAGGTCGCACACCCTCCTCAAGGGAGCAACCAAAACAGAGCCTCCACCAGCTCAAGCAGTCCTCTCCGCAGACCGCAACCAGAACATCGGCTCAGCACCAAGAAACACTCCACACATGGCAAGCCGAAAGCCGGACATAACACTGTGCCAACTCTCGTCAGAAGACAAACTCCGACAAAGTCCAGATCCCATCCGAAAAGGCACATCACAGAAACGACCACCAAAGGTCTCACTGGCACACGGCTCTCGCCACGCTCGAGCCCCAACAACCAGCATCTTCTGTCTCTGAAAAGACCATCCACTGGTCACCAACTGCTCGCCAACTCGACCCTCTCGGGGAGCACGACGAAACCAAATGACAGAACATGGCGTCTTCAGTCATCACCTCACGGGACTCAGACTCACAGGGGAATCATCCCATGCTGGTCACCAAACCAGGGATAACCATTGCGACACCAACGTCCTATCAAGGACCACCAATCCGACGCCAATCTCACAGGAGGCCTCCGCCCTAATGCGTCACTCTTCCATCTGGTCTCATCAAATCCTTCGATCAATCCAAGTGGACACCCGCCAATCCCGATTCCGCCCTTACCACAGAGCCACGGGACACCACCTGAACAGAGCTCACGGGTCCCTAAGCAACGAACATTCCACCGTCACAATCCGACAAGATCGTAGAACCAACAGGAACCCACAGCCTGGCAGAGACCACATCCTCAAAGCACGATCTCATCCGAGGACACGACTGGGAACACAAGTCGGACACCAAGCCACCGACTCCGACCATCACGTCCTCGCCCACCGTCAGGCGACATTCTCAACAACCCCATTCAGGTCCAACACCGACGCCTGACACGGCTTCCAACACAGGAACAGGGTACTCATGCGGCGCACTAGCCAGCACTTTTCCCAACACTCCATCATGCCAGTGCCAAGAATCACGATATCTCGGGCAACGGCATGGCAACGACACGTTTCACACCGAGGAACCCATCCTCCGATGCTCAACGCAAACTCAGGAATCCGCCCGTAGCAACCAACGCTACGATCCTGAACCAATGGGTTACAAGCCCACCAAGTTTCCGCTGCGCACTCAGATCCGCGCGCACCGTCGGGAAAGCAAAACACCGCCCAACCAGCACTCGTCCTTCCGAAAAAGCGCCAGCACACCCTCACACAACAAGGGAATGGGCACGGCTTCTCACAGGCAACCACCTTGCCAAGACAAGGAGCACGTCTCGCACGGACTTCATGGCACACAAGGCCAACCAATCCGAACACACAATGCAAGATGACGAACCTTAGCCGAACGCAATCTCTCCAACCAAAGGGGAGACCAACGCACTTCCGACCAACGAAGAACTCCACGCTCGACCTGACCTCGAACCTCGCACACGCTGGAAACAGCACCATCCAGCACCAAGGAAAACCATCGCTTCCATCAGGTCAGCTCCTCCGACACACTCGACGAGTGTCACGTCGGACCACAATCACAGCATCTACCGATGCACCACCGCTGCAACTCCTCGAACTGCAACACGGCATGCCAAGAGCCGCAACACGAGCCATAATCGGCAACCGCCAACGCTCATCCTTGAGTCCCGAACTCGCCGCGGAGCCTTCACATCTCAAGCCAACTCCAGGGTGAACACAACCCATCCACTGACAGGAACGCAGGAGCAAAGACTTACTGGGACACCACAGCCCAATCTGCCTCGAAATCAGCAGAACAATCGGGACCGACGCGCCATTTCTGACGCCACAGAGCACGACAAGATCATCAGGCTCGACAAAACAGCCGCTCACCGAGAAGATATTCCGCTCACCCGAGCACACTTCTCGATCAGAACACCTCAGGGGCTGGACAAACCTCAAGCTGGAGTGACCAAAAACCGACAGCAGCTCCCTCAGAGCACGCCCACGGCCACTTAACCAAGAACAGTCCGCACCAGCCACCTGACCACGCTGCAGGTTCCTCGAACGCAGCACCGTGAGCTCACGCCTGCCTGCAACCTCTGCCCAACGCAGCACAACCAGGGCCACCACCGATGAGGGAGAAGGCTCTCAACCTCGATCCTTAGACCCCATGCTGGCACGAAAGCCGCGGACAGCAACCACCTTCACAGCGCCGCACAGCGCACTCAAGCTCTCAAGCGAGAAACAAGGCGGAAAGCGAACACAAAACCCTAAGCCAGCCGCCGACTGTACTGGACCTTACGGACTCTGATCACTGCAATATTTCGAATTCCTATGTACGTCCACAACCACCGCTCTGATACCAGCTGTAACGACCCGAGAATCCGATTACCGGGAAGACCCGATAACCCGAGACTCGCACCGCCGCCCACGAGCCGGGAGGGCTCGGAAGGGCTAAAAGGAGTGTGGAGGCACAAAGAAATAGGAAATAAAGCAGGACAACCAACAACAACAAGCTGAAAGAAAGAACAACTACAGCTACAACAGAGTCCAGTCCAACAGAAAGTACAGTCTAAAGCAGTAAAACGTACCACATGCCAAGTGAACACTCGGCCCGGCAAGCTGGCAACTGAGAACCTCCGCTCCGCACCCTCGAACCTCGAGGAAGAACCGCCACACCTGAAAAGTAGGGAATGAGTCTCCAAAACAGAGACTCAGCAGGGATCCCGCGGAACCCCAACCGGAAATAACGGCGGTAGCGGAAAGGAGAGCTACGACTACAGCAGGAACAGCAGACCGGTGGCCGGTCAAAAACTCGGCACTACAGCTACTCCTACTGACCAGAAGGCAGACCTCGATCACACAGTCGAAGCTACCGAACCACGCTAGTACCGCCTACCGAAGTAAAAACACACGGCAACCACGCCGTAGAGGCCTGTCCCCCGGACAGCCAACCTGGACACGCTATCCAAGGTGCAACCCCGACCATCCGATCGCGGGTACCGCACAACAAGACCCAACCTCGGTAAAGCCACTAGCACTAATCTCATGACGCGAAAACCAACACACGCGTCACGGTGAAACAACCGAAAACTCAACGGTCAACACGACCGAAACCCGAAGGTCAAAATCACGGAAACTGACAGTCTGTCACTCCCAACTCGACAGGAGTACCGCCCACTAGAAGCACAGCCGGTAGCGTCCCCTGACGTCTTACACCGCACCGCAGGTGAACCGCCTGACGTGGTAGGTCCTACCCGAGGCGCGAACACCGTACAAGTAACCACAAACAAGTAACTAGCTGGGGTCACGCCCGTCGACGTGGGTCCAACCGCCCCCAACCACGTGTGCACACACAGACCACGCGTCACTAGGTCTGGTCCTCTGACCGATTTTCCCCCGTAGCCGGACTCTGGCTACCGACGAGGGGCCTACGAAAACCGGTCCACAAACCGTCTCAAAGGTGAGTGCCCGTACACCACTCCCAGGTGAGACCAGCACCTCGTACTGGTGGGCTACGACTAGTGGAGGGTCACTGAAGGAGTAGACTCTCAACGGAAAACAACGTCTGCATCCGACGACGTACGGGGACCACCCCACGTACCGGCCCCGTCACACGGTGACCACAGTCGGAGAAGAAACAGGACTTGCAGTCCACGGTCACGCACGCACCTTGCGCGAGAGTCGAGAAAACTCAAGTGGCACTAAGCCACTAGACTCTGGACAGTCCTCTAAACGCACTACAGTCAACGGTCCTTGAGTCACAAGACTCGGGGTCAAGACCGTTGCACGCAACAGCACAAGGCCATCAATCTAGTCCAATCTCTAGGTCTAAAACCACGGTAGCACGAGTACCGAGATAACACACGAGTCGCCAAGACCACTCCCTCGGGAAGGGAACGCAAGGGACTAAGGCCACTCACACGGGCCACACGAAAATAACACAGAAGCACGATTCCCAAGGCAGCACGCAAGCCGCCACGATGATTTCCCATCTTGAAGCAAGCGGGAAACCTCCAGCCCCAGGCCGGACAACTGGACTCACAGTCCAAGGCCAAACACATGGCCCACACGGGAATCGCCTTCCAAAGGAACCCACGATATGCGGGGGAGACCCCACCGCACACACACCGACACACGGTGACTCGATCAAGCGTAAGACGAAAGCCCGAATACATGGGGTCACCCGGACCCACCACACCGACGGGCACGCGAATCGAGGTAACACGGTCCCTCCCGACACCCCAAAAACAAGGACACGGAACCCATGGGGTGTCCAGGATACTCACAAGGCCGGAGGTCGACCACTGGGTCCCAACCGGGTCGACCGGAGACCAACACAATGCGAACGGACGCTAAAAGGTCACCCGGACCCTTAAGCGCACGGGCACGCAAAACGAGGTAAACGGAACCTCCAGACACCCCAAAATACGGTCACGGAACTCCACTGGGTGTCCAAGGCACACACGGCCCAAGGGGAGCACGATCAGCCGCAGACCGCCCGCCCCGGGTAGCCCGGATGGTCACCTCCAAGAACGCGCTGTAGGTCCATAGCGCGTTCAAGCAGAACGCGCTATGCACCTATAGCGCGACACGACAGATCGCGCTATATCCCTATAGCGCGACTGCACAGATCGCGCTAGGATCACCTAGCGCGACAAGGCAGAATGCGCTAGGGACCCCTAGCGCGACAGGGCAGAACGCGCTAGGACCCCATAGCGCGACAAGAACCGCCTTACTGTTCATCTTCTCCGATGAACACGCCCTATCGGGGCAGCGCGACCTTCAAGAACGCGCTACTGGAGTATAGCGCGTTCTCAGTCCGCACCCGAAAATGGTGGAAACCGCGGGAAAAGCCATGCCACGCCCCGTTCACCCCCAGGTGAAGGGGAAACAAAAGGGGAAACCTTCCCCAAGTCCCTAGGCATGCATCTAAACCCCTGGATCGCCCAAAAACACCATAAAACGGGAGATCCGGCTCACACCCCAAAAACATGCATTTTGCCCAAAACGCCCCTGTTTAGCCCGCTCGGCTCACCACGGCCTACGAAACTCGCGGGAAAGGAAGTACACGGGCTGAGGGTCCATCACCCTACCTCCACCGAAGATTTCGCGCACCGTGGACGCCGATCCACGAAGAAAACGCCGTTGAAGCCTCGCCGTTCCACGAACTCACGGCCGAGCTTCCACGCGCCTCCACCGCCTCGATCCTCATCCATCCTTGCCCGTGCCTCGCCCGCGCCGTCCCCGCCTCGCCCATGCTCCGCCCCGTCGGCCGCCGGAGAGAGAGGGAGAGAGGAGAGAGCGTGAGAAGAGAGAGGGAGAGAAATGAGAAAATGAGAGGGGGAGAGAGAGAAAAAGCTATTTATAGGAAAATCCAGAAAATCGAAAAAATCCAGAAAAATAGAAAATTACACCCTCGCGATCCTCGGAGTGCACCGATCGCAACGGTACCACTCGCGCCCTGGTGAACTGCCCGGTTCACCAGCAACGAGCTTCCGAAGGGAAAGCCGAAACCCACGCCGGGAATCGGAAAACACACGCGGAAAAAGCCGCGGAACGCCTCCGGGTCTCCGAAACGACTCCGGATCGCGCCGATCCGAACACGAAAGATGTCCGAAACGAAATTTCAGACACAACGGAGCTAGACACTCCGAGAAACCAGATCGGGACCCACAGAGAAGGATCCAAAAAATCCGGGGCATTACACCTTCCGTATAAGGCTTCGAAAGGTGCCATTTGTATACTTGCCTGGTAACTGTTATTGTATGTAAATTCAACCAACGGCAAGTGATCATGCCAGCTTCCACCAAAATCAATGATGCAAGCCCTGAGCATATCTTCAACCACCTAATTAGTTCTCTCGGTCTGACCATCCGTTTGAGGATGAAAAGCTGTACTAAAGTTAAGTCTCGTTCCTAGGGAATGTTGTAGTCCTTTCCAAAAGTGAGAAGTGAAACGGGGATCTCTGTCAGACACGATTGAAACAGGAATGCCATATAATCTGACTACCTCTTTTATGTATAATGCAGCCAGAACATCAACTGACCATCGACTCTTGATTGGCAAGAAGTGCGATGATTTGGTCAATCGATCCATATTCCATCATATCCTCCTTTTGATTTAGTTAGACCCATGATGAAATCCATACCAATATCCTCCCACTTCCATTTGGGAATATTCAGAGGATGTAGCTTTCCGGCAAGCTTCTAGTGTTCAGCCTTAACTTGTTGGCAGGTGAGACAGCGAGACACAAAGTCCGCGACTTCTCTCTTCATATGAGGCCACCAGAAGGTCCTTTTTAAATCTTGGTACATCTTAGTAGATCCTGGATGAATTGTGTACCTTGATCTGTGAGCTTCATCTAAGATCTTCTTCTTTAATTCTGGACAATCCGGTATACAAGTTCTATTTTGGAATAACAACCTTCCATCTGAAGCTAGTTGGAACACAGATTGTCCCTCTAGTTTGCCCTTGATTTCCACTAATACCGGGTCACTACCTTGAAGTCCTTGTATTTCGGATAGCAAGTCTGGCTGTATGCTCATATGGGATAAGGTGACACACCTACTGTCCTTGTCCATGCTTATATTAAGTCTAGTGAATTGTTCTAGCAACTTCCACTCCTGAATCATACAATTGGCTAATAATGCTCTCGGCTTTCGACTAAGGGCATCAACTACAGGATTACCCTTTCCAGGATGATATTGTATAGTAAAGTCGAAGTCCTTAAGATATTCTAGCCAACGTCTTTGCCTCATATTCAATTCCTTCTGAGAGAAGAGATACTTAAGACTTTTATGGTCAGAGTATACAAGAAACTGCACTCCATACAGATAATGTCTCCATATCTTTAGTGCAAATACTACCGCAGCCAATTCTAAATCATGAACTGGGTAGTTCTCCTCGTGCTTCTTCAATTGGCGCGAAGAGTAGGCTATAACCTTCCCTTGTTGCATTAAAACACATCCGAGGCCAATGTCAGATGCATCGGTGTATACCTCGAACTTTTCTCCTTCAATTGGTAGAGCTAAGACGGGGGCAGTAGTTAAGTGATCCTTGAGAGCTTGGAAGCTTCGTTCACAATCCTCGCTCCATTCATAGCGTATCTCCGTGCGAGTTAGCCTAGTGAGTGGTACGGCTATCTTGGAGAAATCCTTGATGAATCGCCGATAGTAGCCCGCAAGACCCAAGAAACTACGGACCTCGCTAGCATTGGTCGGTCTTTCCCAATTCCTTACAGCTTCAACCTTTGATGGATCTACGGATAAACCGTCTTTTGATATAACATGCCCCAAGAAAGCTACTTCTCCTAACCAAAATTCACATTTGCTGAGCTTTACATATAGCTGATTTGTCCTCAATATCTGTAATGCAATCCTTAAATGTTCCTCATGCTCTCCCTTGGTCTTGGAGTAAATTAATATATCATCAATGAAAATCACCACGAATTGATCTAGATAAGGTCTGAATATACTATTCATTAACTGCATAAAGGCAGTAGGGGCATTTGTTAGTCCAAAAGGCATAACAACAAACTCATAATGGCCATACCTGCTTCTGAATGCGGTCTTATGAATGTCATCATCCTTGATCCTTAGTTGGTGATAACCTGACCTGAGATCAATCTTTGAAAAATACTTGGATCCAGATATTTGATCAAATAACTCATCGATTCTCGGTAGTGGATACTTGTTCTTGATAGTGAGATGATTCAACTGTCGATAGTCGATGCATAACCTCATGGATCCATCCTTCTTCTTTACAAATAGCACAGGTGCTCCCCACGGGGAAGTGCTTGGTCTAATAAATCCCTTCTTGAGAAGCTCCATTAATTGCTCCTTCAGCTCCTTGAGTTCGGCAGGGGACATCCTATATGGTGCCTTAGAAACTGGTCCAGCACCAGGGGCTAAATCGATGGTGAAGGCCACTTCTCTTTGTGGGGGTAATACAGGTAAATCTCTCGGAAACACATCCGGAAATTCTTGCACAACAGGGATGTCTTCTAGTTTAGTTTCCTTAGTCTCCTTAATGGTGACAAATGCAAGGAAAGATACACATCCTTTCCTTATTAGCTTGCTAGCTCGGAGAGCCGAAATAAGAGGTGACTCGCTCCGACTCTTAGGGCTAGAATAGACTAGTTCTGGAAAGTCCTTGAAAGTAACTTTGCTGTTACGGCAATCCACAGTTGCCTGATACCTAGATAACCAATCTGCTCCCAATATGACATCATATTCCTTTAGGTCTAAACATATGAGATTGATAGGAAGATTTCTTCCTTTTACTAAGACTTCACAGTTTTGATAATGGTGAGTAATATCGGTTTCGTTTCCGAGAGGAGTAGATAAAAATATTTTCATCCATTCCGGTTCCATAGGCAGTGGGTCAGCAAACTTCTTGGAAATAAAAGAATGTGATGCACCCGTATCAAATAAGACATGTGCAGACTTGGAACAAACTTTCAGTGTACCTTCTACTAGTCCGCCTTCGTCTTCTTCGGTCTCCTTTATTGCATGAAGACGAGCATTCTTGGTCACCGGGCGCTTTCCGTCACCAGCCTGATCATTAAGTAATGGGCAGTCGGGAATCCGATGCTCATGGCTCCCACAACGGAGACATGCTCCAAGTTTCCTCCAGCACTCTTCTGCTTTATGACCCACCTTGTCACAATGCTTGCATATTACATTCGAAGGGGTAGTGGTGATGGAGAAAGGCTTGGTCTTCTTAGTCTTCTGATCTTGTGAAGAAGTACCTCCATTGCTAGGCCTCTTCTTAAAGTTGGGTTTAAAGGAACCCGAACTTGTAACTTGTTCTTTCTTATCCTTCCCACGGATTCTATCTGATAGCTCCGTGGCATCTTCTAATAATTGAGCTCGACGCACAATTTCTGAGTAGACCTGAATATCCATTTGCGCCAGCTGGGTAATATATTGGGGCCTGAGCCCATTAAGGAACCTTCTAGCTTTCATCTTCTCGATGCTAACTAAGTGCTTAGCATACCGAGACAATCTAGAGAACTGTGCCTCATACTCCGCTACCGATAAGGATCGTTGCTTAAGTGCGGCGAATTCAGCGGCTTTCTTCTCTTGAACTCGATCTGAGAAATATTTATTGTTGAAATGTTCAACAAACTCCTCCCAAGTAACTTGTCCTTGATCTAATGTGGCTTCTACCGACTCCCACCAGCATAGGGCATCTCTTTCTAATTGAAATGTGGCTAACAGGACCTTCTCTTGGTCCGAGCATTGCATGACTCTAAAAACACGTTCCGTCTCTCGGATCCAGTGTTCGGCATCATCTGGATCAGTGGATCCCATAAACTTAGGAGGGTTCATGTTCTTGAAGCTTTGGTGGAGATTTCCTGCTCCACGATGTGCACCTCCTTGTGCCACTTGTTGAAGTGCCTGGGTCATGCCTTGGAGAGTGCGTTGCATGTTGCGCCATTGAGCACGTTCGGCAGCCATTGTCCTACAATTATAATAGCTATTAGTATGTGATGGCGTTAAAAGGTCTTTAATTCTATGTTGACTTTAACCCTTGGTTCTACCCAATCTCACTGGTTAGAGGTTCAGACTTATCCTTGGACTTGGGTTTCCTAGGAATTGAATACCCTAGGCTCTGATACCACAAAAACTGTCACGCCCCGAGCGCGGAAGATACCCGGAGACGCGTGACGAGTTTATATCGATCATGTCAATCAGAGTATTAGCGTATTCGACACCAAATCAGAGATGCGCAAAAGTAAAGATAACCCAATCCATTTATTCCTTTAATAAGAATATGTCTATTACAAACCCTTGCAAATACTAGACTCAATAAAAGAAAGGTACATTTCTGACTCAACAAAAAAATATAGAGAAGACAGGACTGATGGACGCTTGAATAGCTCTAACTCTTTCACTCTTGACCTTCCCCGTCAGTTTGGGTCTCGTCATCGGACTTACCTGAAAAGTATGGAAACACTGAGTGAGCGAACGCTCAGTAGGAAATTATATCTCAAGAACTAGCAAGGGGTTTAAGTAATTACACTTTCCATGAATGCACTATAGCTATGCATGCTCGCAAAAACGACAAGATAGCAAGAGGATATAATAATAAGATGGCAAGAAAAACTAGTCATGAACTTTCAATAACTTATCAAGCAGATATCAAGACTTTCAAGCAAGTAGACGCATCATGTCATGATGGAATTTGGCTATTATATTTCAAGTGAAGAAAGTATATATTTACCCTTTCTCGGGCCACGTAAGTCATGTAATATCAAGTCAAGTCAAGTACAAGATTTGTGGAATGTCCAATCGAGCTAGTCATGCACTTCGGTACAATGTCAATACCGTTATCATTACAACTCCCATGGGCACAAGTACTTTCGGGTGCTCCTCCCAGGACCAGATCGGGCCCTATATGCGCAGGCATTGATCATGTATTTTGACATCCACTTTCGTGTATAGCCAATATGGAATTTCAAGGATAAAGCTTGTACGTAGGATAGACTTTTGCTAGAATAGAGTCCAAAAATATGACACTTGACATAGATAGGTGATAACAACGGTATAATCACGATTTCTGATAAAGCTGGGTAGAATTGGTTCCCTAACTTGGGTACTATGACAAGTAAGTGCCCACAAGTAGATGGTCACTCTTTTAATATAGAATTGAGGTCCACAAGAACATCATAATAATGTTGATATAGAATTGGGGTCCACAAGAACATCTCAATAATTACATGCTTTCCCCATTCATTAAAATACTTCACATAGCATAACATGAGGGCCGGTATACCATGTTTCTTATAGAGTGACATGGCAAAAATAGTGTGATAGGTTTTTATGGTACAACCAGCTCAGTCGGCCTTGAGGGAATCCAAGGCTCGAGGAGTCTTATGGAGGTCTCTATGACTAACTTGCTAGTCCAAAGGAACGGAATGTCCAATAGAGAGCTTGTATGTCACTGAGAATTGAGGGGTAATGTGATAAATCATCATGAAACATGGGACTATATTCACAGAAATGGAATATAGTGCCGATATATATATACATATGAAACCCTCGGTTAACAGTAACAGTGTAAAATAGTATCACAGGAAAATAGCGACTTAATCTAAGTCATTACTTATCAAATTAACGCCTTCTACAGGGACGTTTATTTATGATTTAACGACTACAGTAGCAGGCGTCCATTAGATTTATGATATTTTGCAAAATTGCCAATTTCTGAAATTTTCATGAAAACGCGCCTTACAGAGGGGCGTTAATTTTAAAGTCACGCCCTGGTGTAGGGCGTCAGTTGTGTAAGAGATGACCTATCCCAGGTCGTTAATTCCTTAACATCCGAAATATGATTCATGAACAGTATAAATTTCCAGATAATAAAATTTTCAGGAAGAGGATCACATGGTTAGGAAGAGAAAAATAGCAGGATTCAACAAGTATGATCATGCATTAGATTAGATATATGGTTTACTTGATATAGAATTTTAAACATGGGTAATTAATAATTAAGTAAGTTGACGACTCCTGGGCAGGGCGTCAAAATAAGAATTAGCGCCCTTGGAAGGGTCGCTTCCTTTAAAATTAGCGCCCTAAGGAGGGTCGCTACTTACACTATTTTTCAGAAAATTATGAAAAACGCAGAGAATCTATATTCATAAATTGACAGATGACTTTATCATAATTACTATGTTGGTTTGGGCTACAATTCTTGAGAAAACCTACCTTTTTGAATTGGTTGACAGACGTGAAGATTGATTGAAGAAGGTGAATGATACTCTGTTTTAATACAAGACAGCAACAACAGAAAGAAGAAGCAGCCCCTTGCAGAAGCAGAAGAAAGCTTCCTCCTTTCACGGTCGTTTGGCTGCAAGAGGAAGAAGGAAGGTGAAGATCAATCTACGTTCTTCACACGGTAACAGTAACAACTCTTCCCTGTTGCAGTCAACCTGCACAAAAAGGATGATTAGATCGTTTGACGAAGAACCCACGATCTTCTCTTTGACACGAGAGTTGCTACTTACTGTAGACTTCGTACATGAAATAAGATGAAGACATTAGTCTTCATACTCATACATAACCGAAGGTGAAAGCAAAATAATGAAGAACAACTTACGTTCCTCACGGATGACAGCAGCAATACACAGAACGCCAAACAGCGGTCTGGGTCGAACAACAGGATATTTATAGGATTTTTAGAACCCTAATGGAGTTAGTGTTGTATTGGAAGTAATGTTTCCCTCATAGAGTCCTTGCCATAATCAATCTCCCTCGTAGTTATCCAGAACTTGCCCTGGATAATGTTCTGGTTTCGAACGAAACTCGAACGGAATTAACGCATTGTCATAGGGCGTTAGTTTAAATTGACGCCTTTGTTAAAGTCATTTCTTACGTAAAACGCGTCCATGTGGAGGGCGTCACGTTTATTTGCCCTTTTTATTATTTTGGCCGTTTAAGAATTGACGACATCTTCTGTGGTCGTCCTTTCTGAAATTCGCGTCTTGTATAAGGGCGTTTCTTTTTGAAGTAGCGCCTTGAATCAAGGCGTTATTTACATTTTGGTTTATTATTTACTTCTTTAGGCTCTTATCATTTATTCATTAAACATTTTAATCTTATTTTGATCAATTGGGATTTTTATTTCCTTTTATTTTTACCAGGGTTACTACAGATTACGTGTCACATATCGATCATATTAATATTTGATTGATACGATTCGATAAATGCGACAAAAAGATAATAACTCTACGGTCTCTCATGGGTCATGTCATCTTATTGTTTTTCTATCACATCCCAAGATTGGGAAATGGTCATGTGATTACTCAACCATGGCCGAAATCTTGCTGGTCTGATCACTTAGCTGCATGCACCACACAACAGAGAAGTCAACGTACGACAAGAAAATTGGGGCGGGGGGGGGGGGCGGCGGGGCGGGGAGAGATTCTTCCACTTGTTGAGGCGGAAGGGGATCACAAGTTCACGTATCCAGCGTTTAGATTCGGCAGTTGTCATCTCCTGGATTTGTCCGGAGACACGTCCCATTTCTCTTAGTTTTCATTGGGTTGAGAACGATCTGACGCCGGTTTCCTGCTTAATTCCTGCACGGCTGCTCATGTGTCCGATCAAAGGGGTCGTTTCATGTGATGTGCCCGTAAAATGTTACAAAATGGTGTATTTCTTAAGTCTAAAATGTCAAAAATTATTTCATATTATATTTCTTATGTTTAGAGTGGCTTAAATCAGCGAATTATTCGGGACCAGGTGACTCATGGGGCACCATTTTTATTAATTTTGATTTTCCACTTAAAATTATTGAAAAATCAAAATCAGAGATTTTAAAAATAATAATTTAGAATCAAAAAACATTTTCATAAATTTTAAAACATAAAATTTTAGAGTTGATATTTTATATTATCATACGACGACCTAAACAAGCCCCTGGATAGATGATTTGCTACCAGGACACCCTTCTTGCTTTTTAGATCTCATCAGTACTGTAGGAGGCTAAGTTCCTTCCGGTGGGAGTAGGTGCGCTTTGACAGTCCGCTTTAAAGCAAAAATGTGCCATAAAATATTGTGACCTTTTTATTTAAATCATTATTTAAAATTTTGTAAGTTTTAATCTAGGGAGATTGCAGTGCCTTGTGTGTCTTATATCGTTTAAGAAGGGCGATCATCGTTTAAAAGAAGAGTTGGGTATTCTCTGGTTGGGAGATACAAAATTATAAAAAAACTATTGACTCGTATATTATAACTCTCCGGCCTCTTTTGTGGCCAATCGGTGTACGAGTTATTGCAAGCCAGGTGTCCATTAAACCACGTGCCTTGACCAGACCCAAGTGGTCGGTCTAACGTTTGGCGACAGGTCAGAAGATCAGGTCTAAAACTCTCTTTTTTTTTGGTTTGCGACGTGGAACTTCGCATAGTGTGTTACTCACGTCTACAACGAAGTGTGATAGATTTTCAAATTCAACGTGTAGCGACAGAAAAATGATTTTTAGATCACGTATCATTTTTTTTATTTATTTGTTGAGAAAGTTATCTTACGTCCATGGATGACTGCACACACCAAGAAATCAGAAGGGCGTCAGAAAGACTCCCAGATGTTACCCCAGGGGACAACCCTCGGATGCTTAAGTCAGCAAGGGATTAATGAACAATAGAGAGGAGCAAGGTGAGAGAGAAGTAGGGGCCGTAGTCGTCGATCTAGGAGGCGTGTAGATCTTCTGTACGCGTGCTCGTCGCTCCGAGTGGGCTCTCGAAGAGTGCTCGCTGGGTGGTAAGGCCGTGCAGGAGGAAGTGGCTCTCTGGACGTAGAGGATGGCTCCTCTGTCGTAGTTGTAGGTAGCGTTGCTCTCCTCTCCGTAGGGGCTCTAGTGGTAGAAGTATCCACCGTATCTCCTCTTGCGTAGTAGTGTGGGGGTTTAGTAGAAGAATCTACCGTTCTCTTCTCTTCTGTCGATGTCCCTTTTATATGGGTTGTCCTGGAGCGAGGGCCTCATCCCTTGATAGAGAAGGGTCCGTTTAGTAGAGTAACGTTCCTCCGCTATGTTGGCGGGAGTTTCCCGTTGGAGGGTGATATCTCCGGCGTCGGCCTGTCCTGGGGTGAGTCTTGCGGCACTCATGGTGCGTGCTCGCCCGTTACGGGGTCAAGGCCGGCATCGTGGGGGCAACGGTCTACCGTCGGAGTGTCCTCCGGCGAGAACTGCACTTGGGCCGGCCTCATCGGTGTCGTGGAATCCGATGCTCCGTTGGGCCGGTCTTCTTTTTATTGGGCCGAGCAAGCGTGCTCGTCCCTTGCCTGGGCAAGCATGTCCAAACCTTAGTGGGCCGTTCGTGCTTGGGCCGTTTCTGGATCAGACCAGATTTACCATCCTCACTTCCCCCTACTCTTAGTTGTCGAGCACTCGCAAGGGACTGAGAGTAGCCCAAGATAGGGTTCTTCTGGAGGGCGTGATTCGAAGATGATTTCCTCGTACGACGGGAGTTGGTGGCTTCGAGACCTGCTTGACGCGTAAGGCGCCTCTGGCGGTGGCAGAAGCCACGCTGGCAATGATGACGTCGGGTCTTGTCTTGTTCCAGGGATGTGGGCTCAGAACGGCCGCCTGGGCTCGATAGCCGTACCGCCGTAGCGGCAGGCGTCCCTTTGCCTGACCCTCAGGGGACAACCGTCGGACTGTAGTGGGCGATTTATAAGGAGCGTGGAGGGGGCTCTCGCAAACCACACCCACGTTTCGCTGGTCGTCGTGCTCTGTCGTAGGCTTCTTCCTCCCTTTGACTGGTGAGGATCCTTCTTTCTTGATTCTTCTTTTCTCCGGTAGCGATGCGTCTGCGTAGGAGAGCTCTCACTGTCGAGTCTTCCTCTTCGGAGGACATGCCTCAAGGCCGAGGCGGTGTGCCGAGCACTTCAGGTGCGGGTACTAGTCAGCCTGATCCCCAACCTCTAGTGGCCTATAGGGTATTCCATGGTTTAGGGGAGACCTTCCAGATCTCCCCCGAGTACGACATCATCTTTCCTGCTGTGGGAGACGACATAATGAGTCACCCTACTGGCGAGATCATGATCCCGGTGGCCTCCTCCTAGGCGGGTCTTCGTATTCCGGTCCATCCTTTCATTTTGGCCGTCCTCTGCCATTACAGGCGGAACCTTGGGGGCATAACTCCCAATTCTTATAGCATCCTCTGCGGGTTTGTCTATGCCTGTCGTAGAGCGTCGGTGGAGCCGAGTGTCAACTTGTTCTGGTAATTCTTTCTCCTCCAGAGTTGCCCATTTGACACCTTTTTCGCCTTATTCAACGCTCGTACCCGCGACCATTTTATCTCTGTCTCACGTATCGCGTCCAACCGCAAGGGGTGGGCAGAGCGGTACGTATAATTGATCGAGTCGAAGGACTGGGAAAGGGCCTCTGATGGCTGGATGCAGAGTGGCTTTCCTCGCCCTTGGCGCTATACAAAGCCTCCCCTCAACGTCGAGGGCCACCGGGATCTGAAGGCGGTTTCCCGGTACCCTATCGTCGATGCAGACCACGTCTTGACCCCGGCACTACTTCGAGAGTTGGGGTTGTGTCCTCCGTTGCCGCATGATACTGATCTTGTCTCCCCGTGGGGATGTGGCAGTAGTGGCTGATGCTTGACTAACCTCGTTTTGTTTTCAGGGGCAGCGGAAGCACTGGGGTGGACCCCCGAGATCGTCCGGCTGCCGCGGCTCACTCTCCGCCCCGTGGATCACGTTGCTCTGGGAATCGGCCAGGTGTCGGTCATCGCCCCCCCTGCCCAGGTTGCTTTTGCCCCGGGGAGGTTGCAGTATCTCGCCCCTGTCGGCATTCCTCTGGTGCGTTCGCCTGAGGCGTCGGTGGCCAATGGAGGGCCTAGTCTTCGGCATAGTTTCCCCGAAGCCGCTCCCAGCATACCCGGCGGGGAGTCTGCCATGACTGGCGGTGGTCGGGCTTATCTGACCAAGGATAAGTTGGCAGCGATTGACAGTCGCCGCCAGTCGAGGAAGAGGGGGAGGGATTCGACTCCAGCCATGAGGCGGGCCCCACCCTCATCTGGGGCGCCTCCCCCCAGTGTTCGCCTACCGTCGTCACCGGCAGCGCCGACAGCTGCTACTCCGACGTCCGCCTCCGGTAGCCGGGGGCGTGAAAGGGGCAAGGCCCCAGTTGTTGCTGAAGTTGACCCTCTCCCTCTGCAGAGGGTTCCTCCGCGCGGTCAGTCCTCGCAGCCCGAGGACTCGCCGGCGGGGGCGCCTGGTGTCCCGGGCATTATCGACCTCATGATGCGAAGTGCTCGCTGGCATGAGCACGTGGGGGAGCTGGGCCCTGGTGTCGTGGATGAGTTGACGGCCGTTGCCGCGAGGAGCGTGTGCCTGGTCGTTAGTGCCTTCAGGCTGTGGAGGCACCGCTTCCTGGACGCTGTGCGTGAGCTGGAGGCTAGCCGAACCTTCAGGCGGGGGCTGAAGAGCGTTTGAAGGAGTCTGAGGCTGCGAACGTCGGACTTCGGAAGCAGCTGTCTCAGCTGAAGTCGGCCCTGGCGGGCATGGAGCGCGACCGAGACTCTTTCCGGGTGCGGGCTGACGCGGCTGGAGAGCGGGCGGCCAAGCTGGAGACGGAGGCTCGAGCCATGGAGCCCCGCGGCCAGGAGATCGAGGTGGAGCTCGCTAGGCTGCGTATGTCCGTGTCCTCAGCGGGTGAGGAGGCTGTGGAGGCCTTTCGCTCCTCCTCAGCTTATCGTGCCGAGCTGACGAAGGCGGCCTTGGAGTACTACGGGCCGGCACGTGACCGCTGCTTCCGGGAGGGCAGGAGTGCTGCCGTGAAGGCCACAGCTGAGCACTTCGACCTGGATGTAAGTTTTCGAACAGCACCATCGGGCAACGCAGTGGATAACAAAAATTTCATTTGCCCGAACTCGGCTGCATGGAATCCCAGATCCATGCTCTGATCGACGTTTTAATCGCCCCAACCCCTAACTACGGGTTGCGTATTTATACCTTGCGTGGAACGACGTTGTCCTCAAAGCCCGATGCAGAATACCGAGCCGCACAAATGCACGACCTCTAGAGCTGATCCACACGGATCCTTGCGCAGCGACGGTACCCCCCGGCACGGACCTTCCCCAACCCTTTCACCTTCTGGAGAGAGAGAGCAAGAGAGAGGAATGGGGGAGGAGCTAATCATTCTCCCCTTAGCTTAATTGCTTGATTAGCCAAGAGGGGAGGAAGGAGCTCTCGTAGGATCCTTTATATAGAGTTTGGCCCATTTCTGAAAAGGCTCCAAAGGATCAAAACTGTATATATATCATTTCTATTATTATACATATGTATTAAACCCCATTTACACTCTTTTTCAAAAGAAATTAAAGGAATTAATACATACATTTGTACAATAATAATCCGTCACCCAAGAATCCATCGTGTGTGATCCTCTAGGCCCATAGTCACTCTAGTTTAAGGCCTATAACTTCTAATTCTCAATTAGAAGTAAATTAAATGTATTCTTCGCTTCTACTAGAGCCGAATAATAGTTTAATTTATTCCGAACCTTCGATCACGTTGGGTCAAACAAATCCGCGTGATCCTAGAGGACGCCGGGTTTAAACCAGCATGTCTGGTACCTGTAAGTCCACAGTTACCGCATCGATATAATCTCTCGCTCCTTCTATGAGTCTGATACGATCGAATGTATGGTTTCTGCCAAACCCCATGATCGTGCCATTTGACCATGACCTTCTTAAAGTGTATGACGTCCGTTCTAAACGAACTCACGCGACCTTGGCCAGGGATTAAACGGACCGTCAATGTCATGACCCATTAACTGTCTGATATATACCCGACAGTGAGCGATCCCCTCTTGACCATTGATGATGTTCACACGTATCCTGGAGTGGTTAATGACTCGACAATTCATGACTTATAGTTAAAGTCACTTAGTCAAGTAATTAAACCATTCCAGTCCTCGTGTAAGATCTGATCAATGTCTCAGGTCAAAGGACCAATGATGCTACTTAAACAGTTGGATCTTCAGTTGACATAAGGTATAATCAACCATCTGAAGATCCAATGGCGGATCAGTTCAGTGTACATCCTCCAAGGACATACACCTACACATATGTATTGGTGCCCCGCACCGGAGACCAAGAGACTGGTCCATAACACATCATGTGTACTGGTTTAATAGGTAATCAAAGTCCCCGAGTGATTACCTTCCAACCAGGAATAATTTAAGGTATATGTTCATGTAAAGTCAGTCTTATAATCGAGATCCAATCTCGAGTTGACTTTACAACCACATATCCTAGGGACATCGTAAAGTAATACACAATCGCATATTTACGCTCAAATACCACTTTATTAACAATGAACAAGATCGTACATAAATCGGGTCTACCCGATCCTAAATTGACCTGTAGCACACCAACACTAACAATCTCCCACTTGAACTACAGCCAATTACCTACAACTTTGAGGCCCATCTTATCCGATGACGCTCAAATACAGTCTGTGTCAAAGGCTTAGTCAGTGGATCTGCTATGTTATCTTCTGACGGTACACGTTCTACCGTCACATCTTCACGATCAACAATCTCCCGAATAAGGTGAAAGCACCTCAGAATATGCTTCGACCTTTGGTGAGATCTCGGTTCCTTCGCCTGGGTGATGGCCCCATTATTATCACAAAATAATGGGATGGGAGCTGATATCTCGGGAACGACGCCAAGTTCAAGATAAATTTCTTCATCCAGATGGCTTCCTTAGCAGCTTCAGCTGCAGTAATATATTCTGCCTCCATCGTCGAATCTGCAGTCGTATCTTGCTTGGAACTTCTCCAACTGACTGTCCCTCCATTC
Source organism: Amorphophallus konjac (assembly GCA_022559845.1). Lineage (NCBI taxonomy): Eukaryota > Viridiplantae > Streptophyta > Magnoliopsida > Alismatales > Araceae > Amorphophallus > Amorphophallus konjac. Next base: position 366,076,165 of record CM040122.1, on the reverse strand, counting down.
AACATGAATACAAACCCAGACATGGATTTACAGTCATCTGGATCTGACTGGAAACTAGAGTCTGTGTAAACTCTAAGCTGTAGGTCCTCTCCTCCATAAAGCAGAAAAAGATCCTTAGCCCTTCACAAGTACTTAAGGATGCCATTTACTGCCTTCCAGTGCTCTTCGCCTGGATTTTCCTGATATCTACTGACAATGTTTAAAGCATTGACAACATCATGCCGTGTACATAGCATCGCATACATGATTGACCCTATCGCCGAAGCATAGGGTACCTTATTCATGTGTGCCACCTCCTCAGAAGTTTTAGGACTCATCCCCTTGGATAGGTAAATTCCATGTCTCATGGGAATAAGACCTCTCTTGGAATTTTCCATCCTAAACCTTTTGAGGATAGTGTCTATGTACATGGATTGGGACAATCCTAGCATCCTTTTAGATCTATCTCGATAGATCATTATGCCCAACACATAGGATGCTTCTCCCAAATCTTTCATGGAGAAGGTCTTGGATAATCAAGACTTAGTTGATGTCAATATCTCTACATCATTCCCAATGAGTAAGATGTCATCAACATAAAGGACCAAGAAGGTCACAGAGCTCCCACTGACCTTCTTGTAAACACAGGGTTCATCTTCATTCCGAATGAAGTTGAAAGATTTGACAGTCTCATCAAATCTTAAGTTCCAGCTTCTAGATGCTTGTTTTAATCCATAAATGGACCTTTGAAGTTTGCATACCTTATTAGGATGTAGTTTGGAGGTGAATCCTTCAAACTGTACCATGTACACCTCTTTTGATAGATTTCTATTAAGAAAAACTGTCTTCACATCCATTTGCCAGATCTCATAATCCAGGTATGCAGCAATTGCAAGGAGGATTCTGATTGACTTAACCATGGCTACCGGTGAAAAAGTCTCATCATAGTCCATACCTTGCCTTTGATGATATCCTTTCGCCACTAGTCTAGCCTTGTATGTGTCAATCTGTCCATCTGCACCGATTTTCCTTTTGAAAATCTATTTGCAGCCGATAGGGACCTTCCCTTCGGGTACATCAACTAAGTTCCAAATTTTGTTGGTGTACATGGACTGTGTAACGACCCGAGAATCCGATTACCGGGAAGGCCCGATAACCCGAGACTCGCATCGCCACCCACGAGCCCGAAGACTCAGAAGGGTTAAAGGAATGGTGTGGAGACTACACAAGTATCACAATTAATTGTAGAATTAAGCAGGAAATAATTTAACAGTTTATATAATACCTAGTCCACAAGATATAAATAACAACAACAGTAGTAGTTCACAACTAGCACAGAGACAAGAAAGAAAAGTACAGCTACACGGGACATACCCCGGCTCTGACCTCTAGCACTATCTCGGGGCACCCGCACCACGCTGCACCCCAGACGCGCTCCCCTGGGGCGGCGCCTCACTTGAAACACGGTGGAAACACGCAGGGAATGAGTCTCGGAACAAGACTCAGTAGGGATCACTCGCACCCCATCTCGTAAAATGGGAAATCACTACGCTAGCGGTAGGAGAGTACCTCAGAAAGGAAAGTCATGTACTCTACAAAACAAAGGTTCTACGGCACGCAAATCGGCACACGTGCCACGGTGCGACAACCGAAGCTCAACGGTCGACCCGGTAAGGAAAACCCGAAGGTCGAAGTCACAAAACTGACAGTCTGACACTCCGTACTCGACAGGAGTACCTCCCACTAGAAGCACAGCCGGTAGCGTCCCCTGACGACTTACACCGCACCACAGGTGAACTGCCTGACGTGGTAGCGCCTACCCAAGGCACGAACACCGCACAAGTAACCACAGACAAGTGACTAGCTGGGGTCACGCCCATCGACATGGGTCCAACCGCCCCCAACCACGTGTGCACACACAAACCGCGCGTCCCTGGTCTGGCCCTCAGACCGGTTTTTCCCTCAGCTGGACTCTGGCTGCAAGACGTGGGGCCCGACGGCAACCGGTCCACAAACCGTTTCTAAGGGTAAGTCCGTACACCACTCCCTGGTGCGACCAGCACCGCGTACTGGTAGGCTACGACTAGTGGAGGGTCACTGAAGGAGTAAACTCTCAAGTCAACGGAAAAGAACGTCCGCATACGACGAGGTACAGGGACCACCCCACGTACCGACCCCGTCGCACGGTGACCACAGTCGGACTAAAAACAGAGTTGCAACCCTCTCGGGGCAACCAGGAGCCTGACGGTCCACCCCTGGACCGTCACAGGCACCTGACGGTCCAACGCAGGCCGTCACACTCTCAGTGCCAAAACAGAATGTAACGCGCCTGCCCGGACGCGTTACAGACTGTGACGCGCCTAAGCAGGTGCGTCACAGAACGTAACGGCCCAGCCCTGGGGCGTTACACTTCCTGGGGGTAAAACGGCTCTGACGCACCCACCCTGGGCCGTCACAAGGCTGTGACCCAGTCCTGGTGCGTCACACGCCTTGACCCCCAACGGTCAAATCAACGGTCTGATGCCAACGGTCGGATGCCTCTGACGGCCCGACCCAGGCGCGTCACATGCCTGTGGCGGTCTATCGCGGGACCGTCACAGTCCCTGACCCCAGTTGGCTAAACAAAGGGCATGTGACGCACCCACCCAGGCACGTCACACTGTGTGACGGTCCCTGGAAGGACCGTTACACTCGCCCGACGGCGAAACGGCGGGAAACGCCTAAAAACTCCAACCACGCCCCCATGCCTCCACCAGAGAGGGGGAAATCAACGGGGAAGACCACTGGGGACCCCTAACATGATTCTAGGCCATCAAAACGTAAAATCATGCATCAAATCCATAGATCAGGCGAGCTCTCCCCAAATCATGGAAAACTCCAAACCCGCTCAATCACGCCCCTCTCGGCCTATCCTCGGCCTATAAATCACGGAAATGAACGGCGGGGACCTAGGGAACGTCACCCTACCTCAATGGAGCGAATGCTCTGCCGAATCGACCACGAACGCAAGAAATCACTTTAGAAAACCTCGCCTCTTCACGTTTCCCACGCTCGCCGCACGCCCACGAGATCACCTCGCCACCACCCACGTCGTCGCGCCGTCGCCCCGCCGCGGTCTGCAGCCGGGAGGGAGCTCGCCGCGCTCAAACGGGAGGAAGAGAGGGAGAGAGGGGGGTCACGGTGGGGAGAAACGGAGGAGGAAGAAGAAGAGGAAAGAGAAGGTGGGGGAGAGAGAGAAAATAGGGGGGTATTTATAAGAAAGTTCGGAAAATACCGAAAAATTAAAAATTACATTTCTGAAATCCTCGAACGCACCGATCGTAACGGTACCGCTCGTGCCCGGGTGAACTATCTGGTTCACCCGCAACGAGGTTCCGAAGGAATTACCGAACACACACCGGAAATCAGAAAACACGCGTGGAAAAGCCGTGGAATGCTTCCGGGCCTCCGAAACAACTCCGGATCACGCCGATCCGAACATGAAAGATGTCTGAAATGACATTTCGGACACAACAGAGTTAGACACTTTGAAAAACTAGATCCGGGACCCAAAAAGAAGGATCCAAAGGGTCCGGGATATTACAACCATCCCCCCTTAAGGAATTTCGTCATCGAAATTGAGAACAACCCAAGGGGAAAGAAAAGGAAGGCTCACTCAAACAGGTACGGAAACTGCTGACGCATCTCATCCTTACACTCCCAAGAAGCCTCACCACCAGAGTGCCGCTGCCATACCACCTTAACCAAGGGGATGACCTTGTTCCGCAGGCGCTGCTCTCGCCTATCCTCCACGCGGATCAGAAACTTTAGGAGAGAAAGATCTGGAGTCATCTTTTTTTTTATATAACATCTAGAGTCATCTTGGGCTAAACAGAAACCTCGAGCACATGAGAGTCATCGGACATACACTTCCGCAACATTGAGACGTGGAACACGTCATGCACCGATGCCAACTCAGGGGGTAACTGCAACCGATAAGCAACTTCACCAATGCGCTCCAAAATCACAAAAGGACCAATATAGCGGCGACTCAGCTTCCCACGCCATCCAAAACACATCGCCCCCTTCATCGGAGAAACTCTCAAGAACACACGATCACCTACGGCGAACTCGAGGGGCTGCCTCCTCCGGTCGGCATAACTCTTCTGCCGACTCTGGGCCGCCAACATGTTCTGACGAACCAGGTGCACCACATCCACGCATTGCTGCACCAACTCTGCTCCCGTCAAAACACGCTCACCAACCTCAAACCAATCAAGTGGAGTCCGACAAGGACGCCCATACAAAGCCTCATAAGGAGCCATACCAATGCTCGAATGATAGCTGTTGTTATAGGCAAACTCCACCAACGGCAGGTGATGAATCCAACTCCCTTGCCACTCCAGGCAGCATGATCTTAGCATGTCCTCCAAAGTCTGAATGGTCCTCTCAGACTGACCATCTGACTAAGGATGATATGCCGAGCAAAAAGCCAACTCCGTGCCAAGGGCTCGCTGGAAACTCCTCCAGAATCCAGAAGTGAAGCGCGGATCCCGATCCGACACGATCGAAATGGGAACCCCATGCAACGGCACGATCCGCTCCACATAAAGACTAGCCAACTTGGACACGCTCCAGCTGACTTTGACCGGTAACAACCGAGTCACCTTCGTCAGCCTATCCACCAGCAACCAAATAATGTCCTACCCACTCGGGGTCCTCGGCAACCCCACCACAAATTCTGTGGTCACGTGGTCCCACTTCCACGCAGGAACATCCAAGGGCTGGAGAGTACCTCCTAGTCGCTGATGCTCCGCCTTCACCTACTGACAGATCAGGCACCTGGCCACAAACTCGGTGACATCTCTCTTCATGCCAGGCCACCAGAACTGCCTCCGCAAGTTCCGATACATCTTTGTCGCACCGGGTGTACTGTGTACCTGCTCCCATGAGCCTCGCGCAACACCGCACGGCGAACCTGCTCCTCCGCTGGGACGTACAGCCTGCCACGAAACCTCGTAACACCGTCCTCGCCGAGCTCCACATCAGCCATCGCCAGAATCCGGGGTAACTCGGGGTCCGCATGCTGAGCCTCTGTCACCTGACGACGGATAGCAGGAGTGACAGTCAGACTCGCAAGCACTGCCAACCCTGGCTCCTGGGGAATTTTGAGCCTAAAAGATACTTCGGGAACTTGTTCCCAGAGCATCCACTTCCTCAACATCAAGGCACTGACCGCGACCTTCCGACTCAAGGCATCGGCGACGACATTCATCCTGCCCGGCTGATAAGACAGGGTGAAGTCATAATTCTTCATGAACTCCATCCAACGCCTTTGCCTGAGGTTCAGGTCCCTATGCGAGAACACATATCTCAAACTCTGATGGTCAGTGAACACCTCGAACTTCTCACCGTACAGATAATGCCTCCAGATCTTCAGCGCGAAGATCACCGCCGCCAACTCAACGTCATGGGTAGGGTAGTTCTCCTCATGGGGCTTTAGCTACCGAGACGCATAAGCCACCACTCTACCATGCTACATCAACATAGCACCCAATCCGACCCCGGAAGCATCTGTACACACCACAAAACCTCCCGAGCCAGAAGGTAAAACCAACACCGGAGCCGAGGTGAGCAATCTCTTCAGTTCCCTGAAGCTCCGCTCACACTCCTCAGACCAGACGAAAGGCACATCCTTCCGCGAGAGTCTAGTCATCGGGGCCGCAATGCGAGAAAAATCCTGGATAAACTAGCGATAATAGCCTGCAAGCCCCAAGAAACATCGGATCTCCATCACAGACCTCGGCCTCGGCCACTGCATTACTGCCTCAACCTTGGCGGGGTCCACGGAAATGCCATCACCAGAAATCACGTGTCCCAGAAAGTGCACCTCGCAGAGCCAGAACTCGCACTTGCTAAGCTTCGCATACAACTGGTGATCTTGCAACGTCTGCAGCACCACACCCAAATAGTATGCGTGCTTCTCGGCAGACCACGAATAAACAAGGATGTCGTCCACGAATATGACCACGAACTGGTCCAAATACGGACGAAACACCCTCCGCATCAAGTCCATGAAGACTGCAGGGGCATTGGTGAGTCCGAACGGCATCACCAAAAACTCATAATGCCCGTACCTCGTACTGAACGCAGTCTTCTCCACATCGGACTCACGAATTCACAGCTGATAGTAACTGGACCGCAAATCAATCCGTGAGAACACTCGCGCAGACTGAAGCTGGTCGAACAAATCATCAATCCGTGGCAACGGATACTTGTTCTTAATGGTCACTTCATTCAGCTGCCGATAGTCAATGCACAGCCGCAAGCTACCGTCCTTCTTCTTCATAAACAACACGGGTGCACCCCAAGGGGAAAAGATAGGACGAATATACCCCTTGGTCAGCAGCTCCTGCAACTGCGCCCTCAACTCCCTCAACTCAGCGGGGGCCATATGGTAGGGAGCCTTCGCCAAAGGTCCCGTACCAGGCACAACCTCGATTACAAAATCGATCTCCCGCTGAGGAGGTAACCCAGGCAATACCTCGGGAAAAATGTCGAGAAACTCGCACACCACCGGAACGTCCTCGACATTCGGCTCCATCCGTTCAGTCACAACCACGGACGCGAGAAGACCCTGACAACCAGAGTCAAGCAATCGACGAGCTCGAATAACAGAGATGAGGAATCGAGAAGGGGTGGAACGGATACCTTGGAAATAGAAGGTCCGCTTGTTCGGATGCTGGAAGTAGACCCTCTTCATTCCACAATGCACCACCGCTCCATGAGTCTCGAGCCAATCCATGCCTAGAATCACATCGTAATCCGAAGCTGCAACGCATACAACCTGCCTGGCATACTTCGCCCATCGATCCAAACCGAAATCTGATCGAAGCAATACGGGGTGACCATGAAATCACCCGAAGGCAGCTCCACTGCCAAATCACAAGGCAACTGGGTCACCGGCTCCTCGATGCTCAGCGCGAAATACTCTGAAATAAATGAATGAGACGCGCCAAAATCAAACAAAACATGAGCCGCGCAACCCAAAATCTGAACGGTACCTTCCACGAGCTGCGATGCCACTGTGTAATGTCCCGGATCTTTGTTGGATCCTTATTGGATCTTTCGGATCCTTTTCGGTGAGTTTCGGATCGCTTTTGTAGCTCCCGAGTTGAGTTTTACGATCCGTGTGGGTCTTTCTCTCGTACTAATTACGGAACCCTGTGGTGAGTTTATTTCTCAATTCATCGACTCATGGACGACACAGTGGCGATGTACTCGTCGAGCCGATCGCTTTGACTATTTCTGCGTGTTTTTTGGAGATGGGGCTAAAAAATTAGATTTTTCGAAAATTAGGAAAATTTCTAATTTCTTTCTATAAATTCAATTCCACTATCTCTCCTGCTCATTTTTAACTCCACGCTATCTCACTCCGTTCTCTCCCGTCTCTGGTCCGTTCAGCGCGGGGCGCGCACCGTTACGGAGCTGAGTGAGGCGTGGACGTGCTCGGGTGATCGGTTCGCGGGAAGGAGCCGCGGATGGAGCGTGGTGGGCGCGATCCCTCGGTGGATTCTGAGAGGGCGTCGTTCGTGATTCGGTGGTTTTCGGCGTGGTTTAGTCCCTTCGGGGCACGATTTCTTCAGTGGAGGTAGGGAGATGGGCCGCCACTTCCTTCTGCACGTTTTCCCTACTTCTGTGTGTTGTTTGGTGCTCGATCGGGGGAGATTGGGCCGGTTTAGTGAAAATCAAAATTTTTGGGGTTTTCAGGGTTCGCCGAAAAACGGCAACCATTTGTGATGTGGTTAGTGTCAAACTGACCGTTGGGATGTCTGGATCCCATTCACGTAAGTTTCGTGTCGATCGGTCATTCGAGGCCGGTAGGAGTCCAGGAACCTCGGTGACCCATTTAGGGTCGATTTGTCTAAATCACCCCGATCTCTAGTTTTAGGGCTTGCATGTGGGCTTTTGAGCGTCCTAGAGTTATTTTTCGTCGTCTAGATCTGTTTCCCCTGCGCTTCAGCGTGAATGGGGCGTGGAACGGCCCGATTTGGCGTGTTCACTATTTTCCCGCCGTGACCGGTGTAGCGGTCGTTTCAGAGACCGTCACATGTCTCTGACGGCCCTACGACAGACCGTCACAGCGTTTGGACATTTTTAGTTCTTCATGATTTTGGGAGTGTGACGGCCCAGGGGAGGTGCGTCACAGCTCTCTGACGCGTCCCGGGTGATGCGTCACGCCTGTTTTTTCGTCTAGCGTTTTGGGTGAGTCGGTTCCCCTGACGCGCCCGCCCTGGCGCGTCAGGTTTGTGTAACGTGCCTACCCCAGGCCGTTACACTCTGTTTTAGTTGTGTTGGGTGGCTGTGTCGGCTATCTCTAACGGCCCTGCCCCGTTGCGTCACAGTGTTGTAACGCGTCCGCCGTGGACCATTACGTGCTGTTTGTCCGAGTTTCAGTTTTGGGTCGGTTGGTGTAACGCGCCTGTCCTCACGCGTTAGGTGGGCGTAACGCGTCTGCGCTAGTGCGTTAGGCCGTTGTAACGCGCCTGCCCTGGTGCGTTACGTGGCTCGCATTGTGTTTTCGTGCATGTTGGCTCTGACGCGCCTGCCCTGGTGCGTCAGGCCTGTGTAACGCGCCTGTGCTAGGCCATTACAGTCCTGTTGTGGCCGTGATGGCCGTTGGACTTTTTGGTGTGTGGTCGTGTGTTGTGGGTCTGTCTTTGGTAACGTTAGGGGTTTTTTTGTGGCGTGTCTGTCTATGTTAGGGTGATGTCTGTCGCTCCCGTGGTATGGCCGCTTTCCCTGTGGACATCGGTCGATGCTCCCATGAAGGCTAAGACTACGTTTCGAGTCTGTCGGTAGTTTCCTGTGTTGCCTTTGGTGTTTGAGGTACGGGTGACAGTGCATGTTCGACTGTCTGTACTTCAACGCCGCGTTTCGAGCTTCTTCCTTGCGTCGCCCTAGACGTGCAGTAGTCGAAAGGTGACCCCGATATACGATTTGTAAGCTAGTTTCCGTCGGCTCCTGCGGTTACCGTAGCGTCCTACGGGGGGAGAAAACTAGCTAGAGGCCTGGCTCTAGGCAGGAGTCAGTGTGTGCACATGTGGTTAGGGGCGGAGGACTGAAGCCGACGGGCGTGACCCTGACTAGTACTTGTATTTGTGGTTCCACGTAGGTCTGCGACTCGGCCTTGTCCGTGTTGGTCGCGCTTGGCGGGTGGTCGGGACACTTGTGGTGGGTGTTCTGGTGCAGTGTAAGACGTCAGTGGACGCATCTGGCCGTTCTCCCGGTGCGGGGGTTTTTTCCGTCGCGTGGCGCGCGACTCCCGTGCACTTCCTGTGTTGTGACCTGTCCGGGTTGGCCTTTCCGTAGCTGTACTCGAGGTCTGTGCCTGTCTAGATCTTTTCTAGACTTTCTTTTGCATGCCTGTTGTAGGTGTAGGTTGGGGCGTTTGTGCGTGGTTTTTCCCATTTTTCCTCGTTGCTCCCTACTCTTTCCCTTTCTAGGCTTGCTTGCATGTTCGGGTTATTCCCCTCGTCCTTGCATGTTCCCTACTCCTGCTTCCCTTTCTTTTACAGTTTTCTAGTGTTGTTTCTTTCTGTTGTTCCTGTTGTTCCGTGTTACTGCGTGTTTTTCAGTGGGGATCCGCGTGACCCCTACTGAGCCAGTGACACGAGGCTCACCCTTGCTTTTCAGGTGGGGTGATGTGTTCGTTCTGCTTCCGCAGATTCTGGAGTTCGAGTCGTAGCTGCCAGCTGGTACCCCTGTCGGGCTTCCCCTGACTTTTCGGTACGTCTTTTCTTTCTGTCGACTGTACTGCTAGACTGCTATGTTTAGCTTTGGACTTGACTCTGGTATATAATTGTTTAAAATATGTTAATAAAAATATAATTTTATTTCTGCTACTTTAGCAACCCGATCTAATGAAATTCAATTGGTTGCTGTCGTATCTGTCAGTTCAATGTACTACACGACAATCTTTTTTCCCTTCGGAGCTTTTCTGCTCTTGGGAGGCCTCGCGGGTTCCAATTGGTATCACGTGTATTCGGTAGTCCTACCGGGTATATATGGTATTCGGGATCCTGGTCGCCACAGCTACCTCTGCCCTGGTCATGTGCGTGATCTGGCCTCGAGCTCTCTGCCTGCCTCCCACACTAGCTGACATGGGTAGCAGTGGATACTGTCCCTGTTGCTGCTGCTGCTGCCTCTGCTGCTGGGGAACCTACTGCTGCTGAGGAAACTGCTGTGCGGCTGCCTCTGAGGACAGTCACGCGCCATGTACCCTGGCTGGTCACACCGAAAACAGATGATCGGCGCCGTGCACTGCCTGCCTGGGTGGAACCCACTACACCGTGGACACGGCACTCGCGACCCACCCACTGATCCCTGACGCTGCAAGGGAATCGGCTGATGTACACTGTCCGATGAAGCTTGCCCCTGATCCTTGGACTTCTTCTTACCGAACCCTTTCTTGAAAAGCTTCTTGACCTTCGTGACAAAAGACGCAGATCCCGTCACCGACGCTGCCGGTGCTGGCACTCCCGAACCACCCGATGCATGCTGGAAGGAACCCTGCTGCTGGGTAGCCGACTACTGGCTGCGACCTGACAAAGACTGCCCCTGGCTGATCGGTCCTCGGGTCCTCTGCATATCCATCTCCAAAGAAGCCGCAACACGAGACGATGTCTCTAGATCAATGGCCCCGTTCGCGATCAGATGGTGTCTCAGCTCCTGCCTCAAGCCCTGAACGAACTGCGCGGTCTTCACCCTCTCATGTTCCATGATGTGAGGTGCATACCATCCCAGCTCGACGAACCGGCCCCTGTACTGCAACACTGACATGTCGCCCTGCATCAGCTCTAGAAACTCCCGCAGCCGCTGGGTTGCAGCGTAGTCTGGACAGTACGTACGCTCGAAAGCACTGACGAAGTCATCCCACTAGACCTGCTCAAGTGGACGAAGCTGAAAAGACGTCTTCCACTCGGAAGACCACCACTTCCGAGCCGTACCCTGCAACTGGTTGGAGGTCAACATCACTCTATCCTCGGCAGCACTCTTCGCAGAATTGAACACCCGCTCCATCTCGTCAAGCCAATCATGAGCCGCATCAGGTCTGGCTGGCCGCTGAAGTAAGGTGGATGGAACTGCATGAAGTCCCTCACTGCTCGGCATGGCCCACCCCTAGCAGACGAGCCCTCAGCAGCCTCTCCGCCGAACTGCTGAGACATAAGCTGGTACATGCCACGGAAGAAATCCTCGGCCCCCGGAAACCTCACAGTATCCACTACCTCGGTGGCCGCTGGTGGCACTCTACTCTGCTCCTCCTGGTCCCTCTGGACCCCCTGCTGGATCTCCTGACCTTCAGCCGACTGCCCCTGCTGAGAGCGAGTGCTCCGCCTCGGCGCCATACTCGCTCCTAAAGCAAAAGATAGAAAACACAAAAACGTCAAGGTTAAGAAAACGCACGATGCCCAAAGCCAGCATCATCTGTACATCATCGTTGTGGACTAGTGGACCACTACAATCACTTATGATTCTTGTGCAATCCCACAACCCCTGCTCTGATACCAGCTGTAACGACTCGAGAATCCGATTACCGGGAAGGTCCGATAACCCGAGTCTCGCATCGCCCCCCACGAGCCTGAAGACTCGGAATGGTTAAAGGAATGGTGTGGAGACTACACAAGTATCACAATTAATTGTAGAATTAAGCAGGAAATAATTTAACAGTTTACATAATACCTAGTCCACAAGATATAAATAACAACAACAGTAGTAGTCCACAACTAGCACAGAGACAAGAAAGAAAAGTACAGCTACACGGGACATATCCCGGCTCTGACTTCTGGCACTACCTCTGGGCACCCGCACCACGCTGCACCCCAGACGCGCTCCCTTGGCGCGGCACCTCACCTGAAACACGGTGGAAACACACAGGGAATGAGTCTCGGAACAAGACTCAGTAGGGATCACTCGCACCCCACCTCGTAAAACGGGAAACCACTACGCTAGCGGTAGGACAGTACCTCGGAAAGGAAAGCCAAGTACTATACAAAACAAAGGTCCTACGGCACGCAAATCGGCACACGTGCCACGGTGCGACAACCGAAGCTCAACGGTCGACCTGACAAGGAAAACCCGAAGGTCGAAGTCACAAAACTGATAGTCTGACACTCCGTACTCGATAGGAGTACCTCCCACTAGAAGCACAGCCGGTAGCGTCCCATGACGACTTACACCGCACCGCAGGTAAACTGCCTGATGTGGTAGCGCCTACCCAAGGTACGAACACCGCACAAGTAACCACAAACAAGTGACTAGCTGGGGTCACGCTCGTCGACGTGGGTCCAACCGCCCCCAACCACGTGTGCACACACAGACCGCGCGTCCCTGGTCTGGCCCTCTGACCGATTTTCCCCTCAGCCGGACTCTGGCTGCAAGACGTGGGACCCGATGGTAACCGGTCCACAAACCATTTCTAAGGGTAAGGCCGTACACCACTCCCTGGTGCGACCAGTACCGCGTACTGGTAGGCTACGACTAATGGAGGGTCACTGAAGGAGTAGACTCTCAAGTCAACAGAAAACAACGTCGACGTACGGGGACCACCCCACGTACCGGCCCCGTCGCACGGTGACCACAGTCGGACTAAAAACGGGGTTGCAACCCTCTCGGGGTAACCAGGAGCCTGACGGTCCACCCCTGGACCGTCACAGGCACCTGACTGTCCAGAAGGACCGTCACAGGCACCTGACGGTCCAACGCAGGCCGTCACACTCCAGCGCCAAAACAGAATGTAACGCGCCTGCCCGGACGCGTTACAGACTGTGACGCGCCTAAGCAGGTGCGTCATAGAACGTAACGGCCCAGCCCTAGGGCGTTACACTTCCTGGGGGTAAAATGGCTCTGACGCACCCACCCTGGGCCGTCACAAGGCTGTGACGGGCCAGTCCTGGTGCGTCACACGCCTTGACCCCCAACGGTCAAATCAACGGTCTGATGCTAACGGTCAGATGCCTCTGACGGCCCGACCCAGGCACGTCACACGCCTGTGGCGGTCTATCGCGGGACCGTCACAGTCCCTGACCCCAGTTGGCTAAACAAAGGGCATGTGACGCACCCACCCAGGCACGTCACACTGTGTGACGGTCCCTGGAAGGACCGTTACACTCGCCCGACGGCGAAACGGCGGGAAACGCCTAAAAACTCCAACCACGCCCCCATGCCTCCACCGGAGAGGGGGAAATCAACGGGGAAGACCCCTGGGGACCCCTAGCATGATTCTAGGTCATCAAAATGTAAAATCATGCATCAAATCCACAGATAGGGCGAGCTCCCCCCAAATCATGGAAAACCCAAACCCGCTCAATCACGCCCCTCTCGGCCTCCCCTCGGCCTATAAATCACGGAAATGAACGGCGGAGAGTTAGAGAACGTCACCCTACCTCAATGGAGCGAATGCTCTGCCGAATCGACCATGAACGCAAGAAATCGCTTTAGAAAATCTCGCCTCTTCACGCTTCCCACGCTCGCCGCACGCCCACGAGATCGCTTCGCCACCACCCACGTCGTCGCGCCGTCGCCCCGCCGCCGTCTGCAGCCTGGAGGGAGCTCGCCGCGCTCGAACGGGAGGAAGAGAGGGAGAGAGGGGGGTCGCGGTGGGGAGAAACAGAGGAGGAAGAAGAAGAGGAAAGAGTAGGTGGGGGAGAGAGAGAAAATTGGGGGGGTATTGAAAAATCCAAAAAAATTGAAAAATATCAAAAAATTAAAAATTACATTTCCGGAATCCTCGGAACGCACCGATCGTAACGGTAACACTCGTGCCCAGGTGAACGACCCGGTTCACCCGCAGCGAGGTTCCGAAGGAATTACCAGAACACACACCGGAAATCAGAAAACACGCGCGGAAAAGTTGCGGAACGCTTCCAGGCCTCCGAAACAACTCCGGATCGCGCCGATCCGAACATGAAAGATATCCGAAACAAAATTTCAGACACAACAGAGCTAGACACTCCGAAAAACCAGATCCGAGACCCAAAAATAAGGATCCAAAGGTTCCGGGATATTACAGACAGGATCTCTGAATCCATTGCCTCTTGCCATTTCTCGAAGTCTATACTACGGATTGCATCCTGGTACGACTGAGGATCATCATCCTCATCGATACATACCTTAGAGGATCCTTCTGAGACATGTCCAACATATCTCTCAGGTTCTCTCGATAGTCTACCAGATCTCTGCAGTATCAGTGTTTCACTCTGAATATGATCAACCGATACAGTCTCATCTAATGAGTTTGTATCTACGGGTTATGGTTCTTGGACCTCGCCAAATTCTATCTGGCTCCCACTATTTTTCTGGAGTAGATATTCTCTTTCCAGAAATACAGCTCTCTTAGCCACTAAGACCCTTTGCTCAGAATAGTGATAGAAATAATATCCAAACGTCTCCTTTGGATATCCCACAAACCTACATTTATCGGTTCTTGACTCAAACTTATCACTCTCGTTCTTCTTTACATGAGCAGGACACCCCCAAATTTTAATGTGATCAAAATTTGGTTTCCTGCCCTTCCATATCTCATATGCTATAGAAGGAACTGATTTACTTGAGATCCTATTCAATAAATAAGCCGCTGTCTCTAATGCATAATCCCAGAGAGACAAGGGTAGTCCTGACATAGACATCATGGATCAGACCATGTCTAACAAGGTCATGTTTCTCCTTTCGGATACACCATTGTGATGTGGTGTATACGGTGGAGTCTACTGAGAAATAATTTCATTGTCTTTAAAATAAGAAGTGAATTCATGGCTAAGGTATTCACCTCCTCGATCCTATCGAAGAGCCTTAATACTTTTGCTAGTTTGTTTCTCTACTTCATTCTTATATTCTTTAAACTTCTCAAAGGCTTGTGATTTATGTCTCATTAAATACACATAGCCATATCTTGAGAAGTCATCAATAAAAGAAATGAAATAGAGATGACCTCCTTTTACCGCCATGGACATGGGTCCACACACATCCGAGTGTATGAGCTCGAGAAGGTCAACAGCCCTCTCACCATGTCCACTAAAGGGAGCATTGGTCATCTTCCCCATGAGACACGACTCACAGGTATCAAATAGCTTGTATTCGAACGAATTCAAATACCCATTTGAGTGTAGGTGAGAGACTCTTTTATCACCTACATGACCAAGTCTACAATACCATAGACATGCAGAATTCACTTCATCAGCATTAGAAACTTGCATAACATTAGAACGTGTATCTAATACATAAAGATCATTGACTAATGAATCATTGGCTATAACCAAACCAGTATTCATTATAGAGCACCCAGTGCTATTAAAAGCCAATGTATATCCAATGTTATACAAGCCAGAGATTGTAATAATGTTCTTAATAATATTAGGAACATAATAACAGTCATTCAACTCCAGAATGACTCTTGAAGATAAACTGAGGCGTGGAGTCCCGGGAACTTTGGCAGAAACTAAAGCTACATTGCACATCCTCAGTTCAATCTCCATTTTTACCCAGCCACCTTCTATTTGCCAACACCTGCACAGAATTACATATATGAGATGCACATCCAGTATCCAATACTCATGATGTGGATTCCATATAATATAAATTAAGGTATATGACAAAAATACCTTCATTTAGAATTATCTTGCAATTCCTTTTTCAATGTCTAGTTTCCCCGCATCAAAAATACTTGTCCTCTTTTTCATTCTTCTTGCCCTTCCCTTTGTCAACTTTGGCGAGTTACTTACCCATGACCTTCTTCTTTCCCTTCCCTTTGTCACCTTTGGTGGATATCTGGGTGGCCTTCCTTTTCTTGTTGACCCGGCCAACAATCATTACAGAAGAAGATGGTTTATCTTTCTATATAGTTCCTTCAGCACTCTTTAATATGTTGAGCAGCTCCGGGAGAGTTGCATCAATCATGTTCATGTTAAAGTTCATGATGAAGGAAGAAAAGGAATCGGGCAATGACTGGAGTATGAGATCAATGCACAGTTCAAGATCTAACTTGAACCCCAGTGCATTGAGTCTCTCTATCCACTCCATCATTTTCAGTACATGGCCTGTACTGAAGCACCCTCTGACATCCGTGTCCTGAAAGTCTTTTGGAGATATCATATCTCTCAATTCTACCCTGCTCCCCGAAGAGCTGGCGTAAATTGAGAAGTATGCTTCTGCAATCAATCTTTTCAAATTGTCTCTGCAGCTCGGGAGCCATAGAGGCTAACATGTAACATTGGGCAAGGGAGGAGTCTTCAGACCATTTGGCATAAGCCAGTAACTCGCCCTCGTCGGCATCGGGAGCTGACTCAGAATGAACCGTGTCCAACACGTAAACTATTTTTTCGGCGGTGAGGACTATGCGTAGATTACGCAGCCAATCCGAGTAGTTCGGTCCAGTCAATCTGTTGGCATCCAAGATGCCGCGGAGGGGTTGGACGACGACATTGTAATCTGGATAAGAAATAAAAGACAACTTAGCATATATTCAACTTCTAACTTAGATGTGGTTTTCTATCTTAGTTAGTCCCACTATTTTTCAATCGAACTATATAACCCTCAGTATATAGAACGGGAGATCAACGAGATCAACCTAGTGGGTCGGAATCCCAACGAGACTGATGTACGACCTTGTGGAAAGCACAACAAGTCATACATCATCTCAAGGACAGTCAATAGGCACTTGCATCTAATGCAATATCCGATATTCGGCCCCCGAGAAATCATCCCCTTGTGGAAAGCACAACAAAGGATATTCTCGATTAGATCTAACCATCATTACTACATAGCAATGAGTTCATGACCCGACCCTTGTGGAAAGCACAACAAGGCCGAGTTCAATTCCTCACCCCATTGAGGCCGAGCCTTGAAATTTAATCCCGCCCCCAAACTCATGGACCTTGTGGAAAGCACAATAAATCTATGAAATGAAGACGTTCATTCACTCCATAATGATGGAGGGCCACGACGACTCCTAGAGCCACGCTTACCCGATTTAAAATTTAATCGTGAGGGAATTTAATTTTATCTTGATCTCACCCCAGGTGGTAATATAAATTGTATCCAATATATTTACCGTACCTAGTAGTTTGCACAAAGTAAATGCATCCAATGTAAAATTAAATCGCAAGTGATCATGGACTTTATTCCTAATGTAACTAAGACATCCGGCCCACTTCCGAAGCAGCTGGATCGTCCTCGTCGGGTGTGCTCCGCACTTTCAAACTCCGACGCCGTAATAATTATAACTTTTACACGGCACGCAGGCCGGGAAAATGTAAATTACATGTCAATAAAATTTCAGAAGCCCTTAGGGCGAGTACAACTGTAAAAGGGAGATAGAAGTACATTAGAATTTTAACAGAGAGAGAAAAGAGGTTCGCAGACCCCAATTAATTACATTAACCAAGTCCATGATCACTTGCTAACCCATTCATTCAAAATCAATCAAGGGTTATTTTCTAAAAATAATCCTTATTTTTGGATTTAAAAATGGGATGTGCAAACAAAAATAGGCTAGCTTTGTTTAATTTTAAAAATCGAAGCAGGATTAACTAAAATTAAACATATAAGCAAGCCAATGCAAGGTAAATAACGCAAACAACGTAAAGAACTATCATTTATAACAGGGGCATGTATATTTGAATCTGATTCAAATAAGTTAGATAATTAAGATAATTATTCAAATTTAAATTTAAATTTAATTATCTAATAATCAAATTAAATTAAAATTTTAAACAAGACAATCATTTAAATTTAAATTCAAACTAATTTTTTAATAATTTTTTTGAAAGTAAATTTAAATAATAAAATTATCCTCAATTATCAATATTCTAAAATTTAAAATTTGAATTTAATAATTATCTAATAAGTAAAATTCAAATAATTAAATTTTATACACTTAATCTTCAATAAAATTTAAATTCAAAATTTACTAATTATCTAATAATTAAAATTTCAAAAATTAAATTTTACTGAAATTTTATTTTTTTTATGAAGCCAAGTCATCAAGTAGGAAAAGGGAGAGTGCACCCCCATTCCAAAGGATAATTTTACTGAAGTAACTTCAATTATTACCAATTTATCTCAAGGTAAATAGTAATTATCTCAACTTAGTAAATTTAAAAAGGGTTAAATAAAAATTAACATTTGAATTTTACTATTGAGATAATATAATTAATAATTGAGATAAAAATCACATTAATTTATTATGAATTTATATATATATATATGTGTTGCATATATATATATATAACACTTAAATTAATAAAGAAACAAATTTTTTTAAAATAAAAAAAATGGGTCAACGCCAATAGTCGCGGGCGCGCCCGGCCACACAACCCGCGTGGGCGGCCGCGCCCGCATTCGCGGGCGCCCGCCGCCCACGTGGGCGGCGCCCACCCACGCGAGCGCACCCACGGTGGCGCAGTGCGCCCACCGGCCAAAAGTTCTTTTTTTAAAAAAAAATTTACTTCAGAGATGCCCAGCATCCTCTTCTACAAATAATAACTGAAGATTTTAATTCCCCTATAAACATGGTTCTATACGGCGATAAAACACCGACCAGAGCGCGAACCTGGCTCTGATACCACTGTAAGTTTCCGAACAGCACCATCGGGCAACGCAGCGGATAACAAAATTTTCATTTGCCCGAACCCGACTGCATGGAATCCCAGATCCATACTCTGATCGACGTTTTGATCGCCCCAACCCCTAACTACGGGTTGCGTATTTATACCTTGCGCGGAACGACGTTGTCCGCAAAGCCCGATGCAGAATATCGAGCCCACAGATGCACGGCCTCTAGAGCTGATCCACACGGATCCTTGCGCAGCGACGGTACCCCCCGGCACGGACCTTCCCCGACCCTTTCACCTTCTGAAGAGAGAGATCAATAGAGAGGAAGAGGGGAGGAGCTAATCCTTCTTTCTTAGCTTAATTGCTTGATTAGCCAAGAGGGGAGGAAGGAGCTCTCGTAGGATCCTTTATATAGAGTTTGGCCCATTTCTGAAAAGGCTCCAAAGGACCGAAACTGTATATATATCCTTTCTATTATTATACATATGTATTAAGCCCCATTTACACTCTTTTCCAAACGGAACTAAAGGGAATTAATACATACATTTGTACAATAATAATCTGTCACCCAAGAATCCATCGTGTGTGATCCTCTAGGCCCATAGTCACTCTAGTTTAAGGCCCATAACTTCTAATTCCCAATTAGAAGTAAATTAAACGTATTCTTCGCTTCTACTAGAGCCGAATAATAGTTTAATTTATTCCGAACCTTCGATCACGTTGGGTCAAGTAAATCCGCGTGATCCTAGAGGACGTCGGGTTTAAACCAACCTGTCTGGTACCTGTAAGTCCACAGTTATCGCATCGATATAATCTCTCGCTCCTTCTATGAGTCTGGTACGATCGAATGTATGGTTTCTGTCAAACCCCATGATCGTGCCATTTGACTATAACCTCCTTAAAGTGTATGACGTCCGTTCTAAACGAACTCACACGACCCTGGCCAGGGATTTAACGGAGCGTCAATGTCATGACCCATTAACTGTCTGATATATACCCCACAGTGAGCGATCCCCTCTTGACCATTGATGATCTTCACACGTATCCTGGAGTGGTTAATGACTCGACAATTCATGACTTATGGTTAAAGTCACTTAGTCAAGTAATTAAACCATTCCAGTCCTCGTGTAAGATCTGATCAATGTCTCAGGTCAAAGGACCAACGATGCTACTGAGACAGTTGGATCTTCAATTGACAATAGGTATAATCAACCATCTGAAGATCCAATGACGGATCAGTTCAGTGTACATCCTCCAAGGACATACACCTACACATATGTATTGGTGCCCCGCACCGGAGACCATGAGACTGGTCCATAACATATCATGTGTACTCGTTTAATAGGTAATCAAAGTCTCCGAGTGATTACCCTCCAACCAGGAACAATTTAAGGTATGTGTTCATGTAAAGTGAGTCTCATAATCGAGATCCAATCTCGAGTTGACTTTACAACCACATATCCTAGGGACATCGTAAAGTAATACACAATCGCATATTTACGCTCAAATTCCACTTTATTAATAATGAACAAGATCGTACATAAATCGGGTCTACCCGACCTTAAATTAGCCTGTAGCACACCAACACTAACACTGGAGGCCCCGGTCCTCTGTCCTCCTTCAAATCCGTACGGCTCGGAGGCCGATGACAAGGAAGAGGGGCCTGACCCCGTAGAGGCAGGCGCCGAGCGACCGGTGTGGAGTGCGGGTGAGCGAGCACCCGTGGAGGTTGCTGTGGTGGACTTGAGTGACGAGCCACCTCCTCCTACTGTGATGCAGGACGGACCACGGACACGACTCGAATGAGGAATGCAGTCCTCGGACTCTAGGTGAGCTCGTGATTGTCCCTTAACGAGGGAAGCGTCAGACGTGCACGGTTGAGAAACCGGCAAGAGTTAGGGTGGTCAATTCGCACTTTCGTGCCCGGATCGGGTCACGGGACGGCTTCGCTCTCTCTCGCAGCAGCGGTGATATGAAAATATATAGCAAGCTAGGTCCTAAAATATGCTCTCTAGCAGCGGCATATAAAGCATATATGGAAATAAGCGAAATGCCAAGCAAGGAGCGAATACGATACCTTCACGCTCCCGGCGTGGGGAAGACGGACCCGGCCGAAAATCGTGCTCCCGGATCAACTAATACACAATAATGACAGTAATGACTCACTGTCCACTCCACGCAGGGAGGTAAAGGATTACACAAATGGGCCCGGGAGGACCGAATTCGGGTTGACAGGTGGCTTCTCGCGTCTCTTCGGCAGCACCCGAACTTGTGACTGTGGGGCCCACATGCTGTCCGGAGGGGCCGTGTGGTGCCCGGTGGCACCACTGTGGTGGGGACACTTGGGAAGCGTTCCCTGGGCTGGGGGCACGCTGGGACGTCGACCGGAGGCCGGGCGGCTCCGTTCGGCACCGGTCGGAATAACCGGCCACGGATCTGCCGGTTCAGTTTTCTGGCGCGCGCTCCGGCAAGAACGGACGCTGCGATCAGTCCCGATGTCGGATCGACACGAAACTGGCGCCGTTGGAAAGCTCTCTTGACGTGCTTCAACCTAGGCCTAGAGATCAAACCTGGATATCCACGGATCTGGACTTTATTAAATTTTTGAGTTCCTGGTGTACAGTATCCAAACTCTCAGATATGCAGGGAAGTTGTCTGAGAACTACCGTTGACCGCAAGGTAGATGTCCGATTCAGATCCTGAGTTCTTCACAAAAGTTATACGATTGTGAACAAGGAAGATGGAATTTTTTTTTGTTGACTGATTGGAGGTAGCTACAAATTGATATGATTTTTGTACTGGACAGAGGTCGGATCTAGAAACATGTGGAAAGCACTGTAGCTAGCTCTGAGAATGAATTTTAAAAAATGGATGGAAGGCTGATCAAAAATCAGGAAAATTCATGGAGTGAGGGGACGGTGGACAGAACTCTCAGTAAAATTGGGAGGGTTTGTAAAAATCAACAAGATGGTCGGAGGGGGTGATTACAGGGGTGCTGTCACACAGATCTGAAACTGGACAGAACTGGGAAACAGAAACACACGAAATTTTAAAAATAGTAAATGATAGAATTTGGATGGGATTTTGTTTGTGGTAGTGGGGATTTAAGATAGGAACACACCATAAAATTGTCAGATCAAGAAGAACTCGGGGCAGACATCATAATTTCGTGGAAGGGGCTACTGTTGGCTGAAGATAGAACTTCGACGGTGGCTCGATGGCGGTCCGATGGCGGCACGAACGGCGGCGGCGGCGGCACCGATGAACTCAGAGATTGAGGGGGAGGAGATATCACTCTAGAATAGGGGTTGGGGATGAAGAAATCAGAGGGAGAGAGAGGGGAGGTCGAAATTCACTCAAGGGGGGACTCTTGCACAATGCTTTTTTTCTCTTTCATTAATTCTAGAATAATATAAATACATGACTTATATAATAAATAAAAAAAGACCATGAATACCCTTAGATCTAGGATCTAGAGGGGCATTTAAGGGACTTCATATTTGATCCAAACAAAATAAAAAAAATAAAATTCCTAATTAATTCTAATGGGGGGACAAGGTAGGTGAGGTAGGTAGCCTACCTTTGAATTTTTAATCCACTTGTCTCCATGTGGTCAATTGGCATTCCAACCTTCTAGATGGCCACCTAGGATGGTTGACCAGCCCCACTTGGTCTAGGTGGATCAATAGGAAAGGGGTGAGGACCCCCTTACTTGTGCCTACTGGAATTTTACATATAAACCCACTAAGACTTACAATTGCGTACCCATATAACACAAGGGTATACATACAAATATGAAAGGACATAAATGTAAACAAAATGCGGACGGTCTTGCCTCGATGTCCCCATCAATTCTTCCCGAGTGGGAGGAACTCGACCCCGTCGAGTAGGGGTATGGATGCTCGAGTACTCCGGCGGATCCGTCACCGTGCCGAGTAACGCGGGTATGCTCCACTCCAAGTGACCGTCACCTGCTCATTCCATATATACTTGATATGCACGAACTGCTATGGGCTAAAGGTGGACACTCCGGGTGAGGCACTCTCAAAAGGGAAGGAAGCAGCTCGAAGATTCACTAGGAATCACCGCTGAGTCCCTGTAGGTGATTGATCCGGGTATAGATGTAGAACCGATCCCATACTCATCGAGTGAGTCCAATCGCCTCTTACTCATAAGAGAATGACAACGAGCTTACACAAGACACATGCAGACAGACATACCACACAAAGAAAAAGCACACCGACTCATCTATGACCCTAGACACACATAATGTTAGTCCGACCCGTACATGGGTGACGGCGGACCAGGACACCCGAACGTATGCCATGCATGCATCTGACGTAACCGGTGGTTGACATCATGCGGAAATCCTAGACCTCCTAAGGTGGGCCATGCATGCATATGGGATGTGGATGTGGGAGGACCAAGAGTATTTCCCCTAGGTGATGGTGTATCTTGTAGGTGTACGGGCTTGGTGGGCGTAGATGACCCGGCCCGTGGGGAAGGGGTGTGGTAGCGGACTCCCTCGAAGAAGTGAAGTGAATATGAAGGGTCTAAGGATCCACTAGGGAATGGGTCAAAGGGATCAAAGAAGGTATGACCCCTTGTGGTGGGTTCCCACAAGTCACGGTCCCACGTGTAGAAGTTTTGAAGGTGTGGATAGTCACCTTCTTGAATTGTGACGGGTGGGACGGGGATCGTAGGCAAGAAGTATAATTCCTCCCTCGGACAAAAGGATATGAATTCGGGCTCGTCCAGTAGCGGGAGAAGTAGAAGAACCTCCGTGGTGACACAACCCACGGTGCACTCGGAGGTAATGGACCCGAAGGCCGTATGGGTGAAGCTAAGACTAGCGGGTTGGTCAAAGCCTCGGGTCAAAAGATGCGTCAACTCCCATTGTGAATCTAATCCCATGACAAGATCGTCCAACGGATCAACATGGTGGCGAGATCGAAATATGGTATGGAATGAGTTGACCGACACTATAGGTAGGATGGGGTCCATGGATGGAAAGGGAGGTGGGACCAAGTCATCCTTGAGCCAACTAAAAAGCGGCTCGGCGATGTATAGTGTACCCGTTAGAAATACGAGTGGCTCGGGCCTTGGTGGCTCCAAATGAGATGGTTCCGAATCACGTTCGGACGTAGAGGGTGGTGGCATTGGAGCTCTCGAGGGTGAAGAAGCTCTTATCCTTTCCAACAAATCCGAAATCATTTTCTCAAATTCTTCAAAGGAGCGGGTTGGAGTAGGGACCTTGGGGTGGACTCGCTCCTCGTCCCTCGGCCTAGGTGTGGTCCTAGGCTCGGCTATAAGTGGGGCTTCCACTCGGTTGGAGGTACTTGAGTGGGTTGGGATGGGGGTGCCAAGGGGAGGTTGGTTGGAGGTGATTCGGCGGGCCACTAGATTGGGGTCACCTTGGTGGGCTTGGACGGCGGTAAAGGGGTGGGATTGGGTAGAGGTGTGGCCCACTTGATTGTGGGTGAGTTGGTGGGGTTGGTGAGTGGTATGACCTCTGTGGTTGGAGGTAGGTGGGCGGGGAAAGTAGGCCCTCCTAAGCGCTCTCTTCATTTCCCACCATGACTCGATGGGCCTTAGATTCATATCCTCCCTCCAATATTTGATGTCCCTCCATGTTTCGGCGGCTTCACCAAAAAGTCACCTTTTGGCAACATCGACTTGCATGGGCCCGTACATATTGTACACCTCGAAGTAGTCGTCTATAATGGCTTCCCACTCTAGGTAGTCACCTGGGTCATCGGACCCGTAGAAGTCCCGGGTTTCGGGCCTAGTGGGGTGATTCGGGTGGTCCTTCCATTTGAGATAATATCGCCACCATGGATAAGATCCGGGTGTTCGGTAATCCATGGGACACGAAGAAGTTAGTGGATGGCCATGTCGACACTAGTAGATAAACCAACTAGACAATGGACTAAAACCCTAGACATGACGACAAAGACTCGGTACGTGGCGGAGCTAATCGATCCGAAGATCACTCGCGCAAATGTGCGGCCTTCCCGATAGGCGTAGCCTAACGTTCGGACAACACCTTTTGATATACCGACTAATGGTATGCAAATGCAACTCCTAAAACTGACTTACACACTTAGACTTAAATGACACTCTTTTTTTGACACCCTAAACTCAACTCGCTCTGATACCAAATTGATGCGGGACGGACCACGGACACGACTCGAATGAGGAATGCAGTCCTCGGACTCTAGGTGAGCTCGTGATTGTCCCTTAACGAGAGAAGCGTCGGACGTGCACGGTTGAGAAATCGGCAAGAGATAGGGTGGTCAATTCGCACTTTCGTGTCCGGATCGGGTCACGGGACGGCTTCGCACTCTCTCGCAGCAGCGGTGATATGAAAATATATAGTAAGCTAGGTCCTAAAATATGCTCTCTAGCAGCGGCATATAAAGCATATATAGAAATAAGCGAAATGCCAAGCAAGGAGCGAATACGATACCTCCACGCTCCCGGCGTGGGGAAGACGGACCCGACCGAAAACCGTGCTCCCGAAACAACTAATACACAATAATGACAGTAATGACTCACTACCCACTCCACGCAGGGAGGTAAAGGGCTACACAAATGGGCACGGGAGGACCGAATTCGGGTTGACGGGCGGCTTCTCGCGTCTCTTCGGCAGCACCCGAACTTGTGACTGTGGGGCCCACGTGCTGTCCGGAGGGGCCGTGTGGGGCCCGGTGGCACCACTGTGGTGGGGACACTTGGGAAGCATTTTCTGGGCTGGCGGCACGCTTGGACGTCGATCGGAGGCCGGGCGGCTCCCTTCGGCACCGATCGGAATAACCGGCCACGGATCTGCCGGTTCAATTTTTCGGCGCGCGCTCCGGCGAGAACGGACGCTGCGATCAGCCCCGATGTCGGGTCGACACGAAACTGGCGCCATTGGAAAGCTCTCTTGACGTCCTTCAACCTAGGCCTAGAGATCAGACCAGGATATGCACGGATCTGGGCTTTATTAAATTTTTGAGTTCCTGGTGTACAGTATCCAAACTCTCAGATCTGCATTGAAGTTTTTTGAGAACTACCGTTGACCGCAAGGAAAATGTCCGGTTCAGATCCTGAGATCTTCACAAAATGTATAGGATTTTAAACAAGGAAGATGGTAATATTTTTTTTGGACTGATTGGAGGTCGCTACGAATTGATATGATTTTTGCACTGGACAGAGGTCGGATCTGGAAACTGGTGGAAAGCACTGTAGCTAGCTCTGAGAATGAATTTGGAAAAATGGATGGAAGGCTGATCAAA
The DNA here is from genome assembly GCA_022559845.1 of Amorphophallus konjac. Taxonomy (NCBI): domain Eukaryota; kingdom Viridiplantae; phylum Streptophyta; class Magnoliopsida; order Alismatales; family Araceae; genus Amorphophallus; species Amorphophallus konjac. The sequence goes on along the minus strand of CM040122.1, from coordinate 366,050,318 downwards.
AATCAAGAAAATTCATGGAGTGAGGGGACAATGGACAGAACGCCCAGTAAAATTGGGAGGGTTTGTAAAAATCAACAAGATGGTCGGAGGGGGGGATTACAGAGGTGATGTCACACAGATCTGAAACTGGATAGAATTGGGAAACAGAAACACACGAAATTTGAAAAATAGTAAATGATGGAATTTGGATAGGATTTCTTTTGTGGTGGTGGGGATTTAAGATAGGAACACACCATAAAATTTTCAAATCAAGAAGAACTCTGGGCAGATAGCAAAATTTTATGGAAGGGGCTGTTGTTGGCTAAAGACAGAACTTCTACGGTGGCTCGATGGCGGTCCGATGGCGGCACGAACAGCGGCGGCGGCGGCACCAATGAACTCAGAGATTGAGGGGGAGGAGATATCACTCTAGAATGGGGGTTGGGATGAAGAAATCAGAGGGAGAGAGAGGGGAGGTCGAAATTCACTCAAGGGGGGGCTCTTGCACAATACTTTTTTTCTCTTTCATTAATTCTAGAATAATAGAAATACATGACTTATATAATAAATAAAAAAAGACTATGAATACCCTTAGATCTAGGATCTGGAGGGGCATTTAAGGGACTTCATATTTGATCCAAATAAAATAAAAAAAATGAAATTCCTAATTAATTCTAATGGGGGGACAAGGTAGGTGAGGTAGGTAGCCTACCTTTGAATTTTTAATCCACTTATCTCCCATGTGGTCAATTGGCATTCCAACCTTCTAGATGGCCACCTAGGATGGTTGACCAGCCCCACTTGGTCTAGGTGGACCAATGGAAAAGGGGTGAGGGCCCCCTTACTTGGGCCTACTGAAATTTTACATATAAACCCACTAAGACTTACAATTACGTACCCATATAACACAAGGGTATACATACAAATATGAAAGAACATAAATACAAACAAAATGCGGACGGTCTTGTCTCGATGTCCCCATAAATTCCTACTGCTACTGCTATGCGTGCGCCTGTTAAGCCCAGGGCACGTGATGATGTAATCGGGGTAGGTCCTTGAGGTGGTGCCCTTAATTGTCTTTTCCTTCCTTTTTTTACACCTTCCGAGGCGGTAGCCTCTTTTTGTAATTTCTATTTTTGGAAATAAAAAACTTCCTTTTATCTGTAAATCTTGATATTTCTTCCGTGTATTTCCTTCTTCCTGAACCGTCGTGAGATCCTCTGAGGATACAAAACGGCGTCCTCGCTGAGGGCTTCTGAAGGAGCGCGACTTTCGGGATCCGTCGCTTCGATTTCCACGGATTTGATTGAGGCGGCAGGAGTCCTTATACTTCCGGGGACCTTGCTCTCCCTATAAATGGTGGCTTCCGCTGTATTCCAGTGATCAGCTTCTGTAATAGAGAGCCTTTGTAGGTAGCCTTCTTAGAGAATGTCCTCAAGAGAGTCTGGTACTTCGTCAGATGATGAATTTCTGCATGCTCGTCGTCGACCTTTGGTCCTTCGGGGAAACCCAGCGTCGGTACCGTGGCGGCCGTGGCCTGCGCCCGGAGAGGGTGGCCCGGCATCTGAGCAATACAGGCTCGGGTACCTGGATGGCTGGCGGGAGGCCTTGGAGAAGGTCGACCGCTTGTATGCCGGCAGGGGAGTCCTGCTTTTCGAGCCGGATAGGATCCGTCCTTGAAGGGTCGAGAGGTGTCAGGGTAATGCCGCTTTCTATTTTTTAGCTAGCTTCCTTTGCTTGTCTTGGCGGTATGTGACCGTTGTTTGCTCCTTGTAGGTGCTCGGTGATATGCTTCTCGTTGCTGGAACATCTTCCTACTTTCTGGTAGGAAGGATCGTAAGGAAAGGTGGAATCTGTTTTCCATTCTTCCACTCGGCAGGCACGGTCATGCGGCTTGGACGATGGCGGTGGGCTCCTTGGTTTGTAGGCATGGCCAGCACGCCGGGGTAGCCTTCCTAATGTGTTGGCCTTGTAGTACCGTTGTCGCCCGTTGGCTTGGGTAGGTCGGCCGGTTCCGTATAACGGGTGGACCTTGCTCGTCCTTCTCCAAGCAGGGGTGGCCGGAGCTACTGGCCTAGTTTTCCTCGTGCAGGCCTTCTACCAGTGAAGCCTTTTGTTGGCCTGAGGGCTTTGTCCCTCTTCTCTGGCATAGGAGGCTTCTCCGTAGGTACCCTCCCACAGAATAAAGATGGGTACCTACGCCTGCTCGGAGACTCTGTATGATCGTTGGCGGAGGATGATGCCAAAGAGACGAGTCGCTGGAGTCATATGTCGCCATCGTCGAGCACGTTTTGTCCCTCCATGTACTTGTATTTGGCCCATGTGAGGGTATTTTGCCAATTTTTGACAGCTTATATTTTGACTAAAGAAATATAAATTCTTTATTCTTGAGCCAAAACTATTGTGTACCTTTTACTGGAATGCTTCTACGTGCTTTTCTGGGCGATCCTCCGTGGTCGTATTCACCTTGCTCGCGTCCTCCGCAGGGACCCTTAGGTTACCATTTTGTTTTCAAGGGGAGCAGTGCTCGAGCCTTTAGGGAACCCTTAGGTCACCTTCTTCGTTTTCAAGAGGAGCAGTGCTCGCGCCTCGCGCCTTTAGGGAACCCTTAGGTTACCTTCTTGTTTTCAAGGGGAGCAGTGCTCGCGCCTCTAGGGAACCCTTTTGTCACCTTTTTCATTTTCAAGGGGAGCAGTGCTCGCGCCTTTAGGAAACCCTTAGGTTACCTTTTTTATTTTCAAGGGGAGCAGTGCTCGCCTCTAGGGAACCTTTAGGTTACCTTTTCATTTTCAAGGGGAGCAGTGCTCGCGCCTTTAGGAAACCCTTAGGTTACCTTTTTCGTTTCAAGGGGAGCAGCGCTCGCCTCTAGGAAATCTTTAGGTTACCTTTTTATTTTCATGAGGAGCAGTGCTCGCGCCTTTAGGAAACCCTTAGGTTACCTTTTTCGTTTTCAAGGGGAGCAGCGCTCGCCTCTAGGGAACCTTTAGGTTACCTTTTCATTTTCAAGGGGAGCAGTGCTCGCCTCTAGGGAACCTTTAGGTTACCTTCCTTATCGTTGGCGACTTGCCTTGGTGGGGTACGGCTGGTGACGTTTCACTGGAAGTATTTCCTGAGGTTAATGGAGTTCCACGTCCTGGGCACCTCTCTCCCCCCCAGCGTCACTAGCCTGTACGCCTCTTTGTCGAGTGCTTCTGTTACTCGGTATGGGCCTTCCCAGTTAGGTGCGAGCTTCCCTGTGGCTCCTCGCGGGTCAGCCACGCTTGCTCGCCGTAGAACCAGATCTCCGGGGAAGAAGTGTCGCTCCTTAACCCGGGCATTGTAATACTGCGCCAGCTTCTGCTGATATGCCGCAAGCTTTATCTGGGCGTTGGTTCTTCTTTCTTCGAGCAAGTCCAGGTTCTCTCGCATTGCCTGGTTGTTCCTGGCCTCATCAAAGTGTCCCACTCGTAACGAGGGGTTGGATATTTCCACTGGGACTACTGCCTCAGCTCCGTAGGCGAGATGAAAAGGTGTCTCCCCGATGGCGGCTCTGGCGGTGGTCCGGTGAGCCCATAGGATGCTAGGGATTGAATCAATCCATGCATCGCCTTCTTGGTCCAGGTGAGTCTTGATGCCGTGGAGTAAAGTTCGGTTGGCGTTTTCCACCAACCCGTTGGCTTGTGGATGCCCCACCGAGGTGTAGTGGTTCCAGTTCCTCAACTCTGAGCACTTCTCCTGAAAGGCGGTACTCTCGAACTGTCTACCGTTGTCGGTAGTGAGAACCCTAGGGATCCCAAACTGGCAAATGATGCTCCGTAGCACGAATTTCCAAGCTACCTCGCTTGTTATCTTTGCCAATGGCTCGACTTCTATCCATTTGGTGAAGTAGTCTATGGCGACGATGAGGAATTTCTTCCTTTCTTGTGCTTCGGGGAAGGGTCCCAGTATGTCGATCCCCCACCGCGCGAACGGGCGAGGCTCCGTCAAGGGGTGGAGCTGCGTCGCCGGCTGGTGGTGTAGGTGGGAGTACTTCTGGCATTGGGGGCACCTTCGAACATAGTTGAGGTAGTCTTGCTGTAAGGTGGGCCACCAGTACCCTTGTCGGATCAGCATCCTCGCGAGTGCTCGCCCTCCCACATGACTTCCGCAGAGTCCTTCATGGACTTCTTGGATGGCCTGGTTGGCTTCCGTGGGGAAGAGGCACTTGAGTAGAGGATCTGAGAGAGACCGACGATATAGCCGGCCGTCCACCATATTGAAGTGGGCCGCTCTCGCCCGCGTGCGCCGTGCTTTGGCATGATCGCTGGGGAGCTGATGTCGAAGGAGGAAATCGAGTAGAGGCTCCATCTAGGATGGTTCGTAGTCGATGACGTTTACCTGGAGTGCTGGATCATCTATGCTCGGTGCTGACAGTTCCTCTATCAGCACTGATCTCAAGTTGGAGACTGTAGTGGCTGACGCTAAGCAGGAGAGGACGTCTGCTCGGACGTTCTCCTCGCGTGGGATGTGGACCACTTCAAAGCGGGTAAACTCCTCCGCCGCGGCCTTGACCTTCTCTAAATATTTCATCATGGAGGGGTCTCAGGCCTCGAACTCCCCCCGACTTGGTTGGCGATGAGCATGGAGTCGATGTATGCTCGCACTCTTGACGCCCCCAGGTGTTTCGCCATGCGCAACCCAGAGAGGAGGGCCTCATATTCAGCCACCTTGTTCGTGGTCGGGAAGTTGAAGCGCAGGGCGTACTGTAACTCCACTCCTTCTGATGAGAGTAAGACCAGCCCCACGCCGCTGCCTGTGGCGCAGGATGATCTTTCGACGTATAGTTTCCAGGTGGGCTCCGAGGACTTCTCAGGTAAGTCTTCGGCGGGTAGGGTGCACTCGGCGACAAAATCTGCGAGCGCCTGGGCCTTGATCGTTGTCCTTGGTCGGAACTTGATGTTGAACTCTCCCAACTCGATGGCCCATTTGACCAGTCTTCCGGACGTATCAGGGTTCTGAAGGATTTGTCGGAGGGGCTGATCGGTGAGGATGGCGATCGGGTGGGCCAGGAAGTATGGCCGTAGCTTGCGAGCGGCTGTGGTCAGGGCAAGGGCGAACTTCTCGGTCAGCGAATATCAGAATTTCGGTCCCTGTAGTGCTCGACTGACATAGTAGACAGGCTTCATGACTCCTGTCTCCTCCCGTGTGAGCACAACACTCATGGTGCCGGGTGTCACAGAGAGGTACAAGAGCAGCTGTTCTCCCCCTTGGGGTTTGGCGAGGACAAGAGACGTCGTCAGGTAGCACTTCAGTTCTTCGAACGTCTGCTCGCACTCCTGGTCCCAATCGATCCATCTCTTCTTCTCTAGGGCCAGGTTAGCTTGCTTGATCAACCGGAAGAAGGGTAGACATCGTTCGACGGCTCAGGACAAGAACCGGGCTAGAGCGGCGACGCGCCCGATGAGGCACTATACGTCCCTCACCCGTCTTGGTTGCTCCATCTCCAATACTGCTTTGATCTGATCTGGGTTGGCTTCGATTCCCCAATGGGTGACGAGGAAACCTAGGAACTTGCCTGACCGCACCCCAAACGCACATTTACCAGGGTTGAGTTTCATGTTGTACCTCCTGAGTGTGGTGAAGGTTTCCGCCAAGTCGCGCAAGTGCCCGGCTACTCGGAGACTTTTCACGAGCATGTTGTCGATGTAGACCTCCATGTTGCGACCGATCTGCGAGTCAAACATATGGTTGCATGTGTTCCCTCTGGCCCTGGAGTGGAGAGTGGGAGGGGAAGAGATGTCGACAAGTGCTGCCAAAGATGAGAGGGGGAGATTCCTCCTGCCGGGCTGATAGGTGTACCAAATAGAGTGTGATAAGCATTGAGAGAGAGGGAGATAAGGTGGGGTAGAGATGAGTAGACAAGAAAGAAACCAGATCCAAGAATATAGGGGGTGGGGTAAGTGATTAATATTATTTTATTTAAGTTAATTAAGAATGTTTTGTTTCTTTTGTTTAAGCTTATTAGAATAAAACTATATATATATATATATATATATATATATATATATGTATATTTATATTTATATTATATATTACACACATATATATTTACAACCATATATATATATATATATTGCACACATATTTACAACCATATATATTTGGGTTTTATATTTGTTTATATTATTATTTATTATTTTTTAACTTTTTCTCAATTTTTTGTATTTTTTATAACCCTTTTTTTGAATTTTTTGTATTTTTATGACCCTTTATTAATTTTTATATATATATTTTTATAACCTTTTCTCATTTTTTTATTTTCTTTTTTATGAATTTTTCTTGATTTTTTTTTATAATTTTTTAACCTTTTCTAAATTTTTTGTATTATATTTTTATGTAAAAGCTAAAAAATTGACTAATCACCCACATAAGTCAAATGCATAAGACACTTTAGGGCATCGTAGCATAATATGAAATTTACTCACAGAAATGTTACAAATGACGTGTCTACAGCTGCCCTGCCTTGGCGTCCGCTTTGTAGGGGAAAGACATGTAGTGGAATAGAATGAATTGGAGTTGGAATGAAATGGAGTGAACTGAAAAGCGGATGCCAAGGTATGATGAGACACGCCCTCTAACACTTCATGATGGGAATCTTTCTCGAGTTTCACCGAAGTAACCTTGAATAAGGTTCTTTAAAATCAACCATTGTTTAGATGATAAACAACAAGGAATGACAAAGTGTGCACTGGGGCACAAACAACTAAAAAGGACCAACTTCATGGTGCGGAAGTACCTGGGTCGTAGACCTGCAGGTTTCACCTTTGGGGAGCGGTTACCAGTAATTATAGAAGTGCTGCAGCCAAGGTGGGTCCAAGGGGAATAAAAAGATGAACTGGAGATAAATCCAAACAATGATTTCTTTCAGAGAAACAGTCCAAGGCAACCTTGAGAAAACTCAGTACTCGACTCAGAATGGAATATCTCACATTTTAGAGTGTTTAAACATAGTGACTTGCACAATCGACTTAAGTGAATGATTTTCGCAATGAGATCAACTGACCAAGATTAAGCTATGGAGACTGGGTCAGGATACCGATTCGATGAACCGGTAATGAGCCGGGGCCCGTTTGTCGACACATCAAACGAAACCGTCGTCCCCATGCTATCACAACTTAACGGCCTATCCGTACGACCCGAACTCCTCTGGAGCTATCACAGCTTGAACTCAACTCCAAATTCATTCAAGACCTAGGGCCCTTGATAAAGTCTAATAGTATAAATGTGATATAGTACAATGCATGACATAATGGAGATGATACATGTGGAAGGGTGATGATCCATTTTTTTCTTTTTTTTTCTTCTTCTTTTTTTTTCTTTTTTTCATCTTTTTTTTAGCCTACATCCATCAGTAAACAGAAATATTTCACAAGGAATAAACACTCACATTTACAGAATATCAATCAGTCACAACAATTAACAGAAGCAGTCAGTCACAACAATTCACAGAAGCAGGGGAAACATAGAAAGCAGAGTTCATCTGCCAAAACAACTCATTTTTTTTGTTTATTTTATTCTTTTCCACTTTTTTGTTGTTTTAGATTGCTAATGTTCAGTCATTACTCGGCATTTGTTCCCTTTCTTTTCAGGGTGCCCAGCATGTGGCAAAGGATGGCCGACAGGGCCTTTTGGTTCCTAAGCTCCTCTTTTGGAGGTTATGTCCTTCCAGAAGCAAGTTCCTGGCACAGTAGCTTGTGCCGAAGGGGCCGAGCATGAGCTCGCAGTTCAGGTGAGTGTGATTCGGCTTCAACTACACAGTTCACCCACTTTTCCTGACCTTGTGGGATGATTGGATATGGAAGGCAGTGGAAATCCAGGGCGTGTTAGATCTTGTGGTCTGAGCAGAGAAGGAATGTATCGCTCGATCGGAGAGTGGTACTCGAACAACAGAGCTGGAGGAGGTGTGACGACGACACGTCGTCGAGGAGCTGCCCCGAGACGTCCTAGAGCTGAAGGTTTCTCTCCGGATGGCGAAGAGAGAAGTAAAGCAAGAGATAATGGAGAAAACGGCAAAGACAGAGTAGCACAGGAGGCGCATGAGATGGAGCTCTGAGAGAAAGAGCGTCCAAACACGTCACTTGCTCTGCAGATTAGAGGGAATTGGAGCTCGCGGCAGAGAAGCTCCTGGAGCTGGTACAGTCTCCATCGGCAGAGCAGAGGGCAGCTCAACCAGCGGCCTCGACTTCAAGAGCTTCGTGGCCATTGAGGTCGGGAGAGAAACATGAGGACGGCGAGGAGCACCGCTGAAGAGCAGGTGGGAACGTGTGGCGCGACAAAGCGATTGCTGTGTCACGGAGCTATAGAAGGCTTCTTAGGGACTTTCGTCCTAGGAGAGAGAAGAGATGTAACCAAGAGGGTGATGAGGGTTTCGATAAGTTGCTTGTACCACCACTCTCTCCTGTACCACCACTCTCTCCTCATGACGGGCACAAACCCTTATGGGTTGGTATGAACGCGGCTTGCTTGCCCTTGATGCGTTCCTTCTGCTCTACGACTCTTCTCCACCACATAGGTGCCCACATAACATACTCGACGAGATGTCTCTTTAAAACACGGAGTGGTGACTCACCATAGCCATGATTTTCAAAGGGAATCTGCCATCAGACTTCAACAATATCGGCCCGTGGTGCTCTTTTCCCACGTGAACGTCCCGCATTTCCTTGTTTGCGCTAAAAGTAGTCGCAATAGGATAAGGGACACGGGGAATCTTTGGACCGAATAAGAGTGGCGGGTCTACAAATCACAGCTCGAGTAATTTACTTCATATGGCAAAGTGGCACGCGAGGGTACCGAGGCCATGATTTCATAGGATCTACCACCAATTTCAAAAACATCGGCCACTGGTCTTGTTTTCCCCCATAAATGTCCCCCGCTAAAAGTAGTTGCAACGGGACAATAAACACGGGGAATCTTCGGACCGAATAGGGAGGACAAGTCAACAAATCACGCCTCCGAATCGATCACTCTACATGGTAGAGTGGGCGCGAGAGTAAAAGGAGGGTGAATTGTCGTAAAGGCTGTTGCTAGGAATGATGGTGATAGATCCAGATCACCTTCCTTTCGATCCTATAAATACCTCCCCTTTTGCTCGACTTGGAAACACCGAAGTCGTAAGAGCCAATTTGAGGAGCGTAAGTTTGTAAGGAGGGGAGGTAGTGAGTGTTGCTCATTTATCAGGATTGAGGGTGAATCTAACTTCAGAGCAGAAGGTGAGTCTTCCCGCTCTTCGAAGAGGAGCAGATCTAGTAGCAGTTCCAAAAGACTCTCAGAAGTCGAAGGACAACTGAGTGAGAGGACCCGATCACAGCTTGTACGTGGATCTCTTAGTTCCTTTCTTCATCCTTTCTTCTCCTTTCTTGCGTAGCAAGGCTCCCCTTTCTCACTTCTTGTGTATGTACAGAGCATGATGCGATCGCACATCTCGTGGGAGCTGGTAGTGGCGGCATATCGAGGTCTCCCGGACTTCCAGAAGGCCAGGCTAGACGTGATGGGGTTCGGGGCCTTCCTCCGAATCGAGCCAATTAAGCTCGACCTTGCCCTGATCCAAGCACTGCGTGAAAGATGGGACCCAGTGAGTCGGGCATTCCTGATGCCCTGGGGGCACATGGTGCCCAGCCTGGAAGACATGGTCCGCATCACGGGCCTGAAGGTAGATGGGAAAGCGGTGACTGGCGTCACCTACGCGGACTACCAAGAAGGTGCCCAGAAGTTGTTGGGGCTGGACCTTGACGGTCGGAAGAACAGGTCAGTAGCTAAGGCATCGATCATGGAGGTGTTAGGGCTTACTGACATTCGTCCACAGGATGATGAGTCCCTGGAGGAATTCATGGAAAGGGCAGAAAGAGGTGCACGCGCCGTATACTGCGTGGATGCTAGCAACTGGGAGAGGACCAATATGGACCTGAGGAGGTTCCTCCTCTTCCTGTTGGGCAAGTTGCTGTTGGGCTCCAAGGGAGACAACATACACTGCCGCTTCCTGGAGCTGCTCATGGACTTGGAGAGAGTAGGACAGTACGCTTGGGGAGCTGCCGTACTAGCACATCTATTCATAGGTCTGTCGCAAAGGACAGGCCGAGAGGTGACAATAAGTGGGTTTACGCCCTTCATCCAAGTAAAAGATTATTTTGTGTTGTTTTTGTTTTGTGCTTTTTTTTGTATTTGTTGATGTGAATGGCCCATGATGATATAGCTATGGAGCTACTACTACCTTCCAATGGGGAGAGCTCGACACTGGCGACCAGTGACGATCCCACTGGCTAGACGATGGCAACCCATCATGAGTATCGCGCCACTATCCTACCAACTGATGGTGTTGAGGCGAGAGCTACAAGAGTTCCCTACAACGATGGTAGGATACTTTTTTCTTCTTCTTATTTGTTATTCATTTTTAGCATTTTTTGGTATTTTAGCTAACCAAGAAGATATGTACAACCCATCAAAGGTGAACCGGAGGCCTTTCTTAAACATGGTCGATGTCGACCAGTCGTGGGTAATTGGAAGCCGTGCCCGGTTTGAGCGGGACCTCTGGCTCCATTGCTTGAATGAGATTGAGCCACTAAGGCTGCGTTTAGCCATGAGGACCCTAGGGCTTGCCCAGGAATGGGTAGATATGACCACATCACCCAGCGTCGGAAAGAAGACGCGTGGGCCGGTAACCTGTGTTGATTGGAGGGTGCGCTTCCCCGAACAATATGAAGACTGGCAGCGGGGAGGCACGCTCGTGGAATCACAGACACAAGACAGTGAGAATTACCTACGCCTCTATAGAGCAATGTATGCAGAGAGGCTGCAGTCTGGAGGGCATATGGAGGTAAAGTAAAAAGAAACCATTTTCTTTTTTCTTTTTTTTTTATATTTTTTATATTTTTTATATTTTTTTACTTTTTTATGAACTCATAAGCCATAACTGTAGGATGCCCGTGACACCATAATAACGAACTTACGAACTCGTTTGGCGGACACGGAGCAAGAGTTGAATGACACCCGAGCGGCTCTGGGTTCATCAGTAAGTGTGTATGTACAGGCTCCTGGTATGATTTGAAATTCATAGCCCTAACCACTTAAATGTCACCTCTTATCTGTCGCAGCGTGCCCAGCTCGATGTAGTTTCATCGGTGATGGGGGCAGACGGCGTTTCATACAGTCTATGGATTCCTACTTCAGAGTTAGATCTACTCCACGAGCAGCTTGCTCATACCACATAATGGGCTGCGGAGGTAGAAGGGATGCTTTCTGCACAGGTGAGAGTCTCACCATTTAATATCCCTTGTTCAAGCATTGCCATATGCCTGAGATGATATGTATGGCAGGAGAAAGAAACACAGGATGCACACGCGCATGCCGCGCAGAAGGAAGCTAGAATAGCCGAGCTAGAAGAGGAACTGCAGCGTCGTCCAAGTGAGGACTCTTCCAGGGATGCTGTGGAGCTGAGGATCACCCTTCAGCTGGAGAGGGAAGATAGAGAGAAAGAACGGGCTAAGAGAGAAAGGGACAGGGAAAGAGAGAAGGCCAAGAGATTGGCCGAGAAAGAGGAAAAGAGGGCCCTGGAGGCCCAATTATTTGAATTGAGGACCAGTCTCGGCCTCGCTGAGCAGTGGCTGAAGGATGGCGAGGAACGCTACCGAAGAGCACGAGAGCGTGGCTTTCGTGTTAGTAGCTTCTTTGCTGCCCCCACAAATCGACGTCGAGGAGTGGAGACAGAAAGAGGAGTACAAAGCAGTAGAAGTACCATTTTTCGTAGTTGGGTAGCACCCTCAAGAGCGTCTGGCCCGGAGAGTGGCGGGACGAGTAATGTGGAGAAAGATGGTGGAACCTAATGTAGACTCTTTTGGTTGTTGTTTATTTTCAGTTGTGAGTGGAATAAAATGTTTTGCGGTTGATTCTCTGCTTCTTTCTGATCTCTCAAATCCCTGTACACATCTAAGCAAACAAGTTAGCATTTCTGCTCTGATTTGCCCCTTGCTCAATAAACAAACGTGATTTTGAGCTATCCTTGATAACAAGTCAAGGGGCAAGCCTTTATTAACAAAGGCAATAATAAAAGGCGATGATGAATGCGGCACACAGGCACACGGATGCAAGCGAAAATTTAAGATGCTGCGTACAAATTCAATCATGTGAAATGTATTTTTTTTGTTTTTGTGTTTTTTATTCATTTTTTTTGTGTTTTGTTGTTTGTTCATTCATTTTTCATTTTTTTTGGTCTTTTACCTTTCCATTTTTTTATGCATATACATTTTCTTCTTTTTTGGGATTTTTGATTTTGTCATTTTTTATTTATTTTTGGTTTATTATTTTTTTTTGTTTTTGCTAATGCGTGATGACCAACCCATATAACATCTAACCTGCACGAGAACAAGGGTTTCTTGCTAACCTCCCAGACATCTTAAGTGCACATCTAGGTTGATTTGGGCCTCTAGACTCCTTGAATGATAATCCCGCCGGCTAAGAGTTATCCTAATGACCATGCCGTCATGCCATGCTTAGGCTCCCAGTTGCTTCCGACTGCAGAGATTCACCCAAAAAGTGTTCGAGGTAAATAATTTGCCCGACCTGGGTCTATTTCCTCACAACTCTAGATGGTATATAATGGAACACCTTGGAACCCAAATGACCAACCGTGCGGCGCTGACCCGGAATCAGACGCCGTCGCACCTATAGGTGACGCGCTTGCATTGGTCTAAGCCCAAAGTTAGACTAGAAGACATTAAGGTGGTAGATAAAGGTCTTGACCGACCAGAAACACGGAGACTCTTCACGACAATGACTTCTGCTTTTCAAAATGGACAACTATACGTTTGTGTTGAAAGGTGGTTGCAGACTTTGGCGAGTTTCACCCTTCAGGAACTCCATTGAGCCTTCATCTTCAGAGGAAGAAGGAAGAGTATAGGGGGGTAAACCTCCTGAGAGGACTGGCAAAACCGTTAACCCGGCGAGCTAGTAGGGGCGCACTTAACTTCCCCTTTCGGGCAACTTCAGACCAAATCTCGAGCATTTATAACTCATGACCCCTTTTGTATAGAATTTGACTTTCAGTCAAAGGGGTTTTATTCGTGGTGTCTGGCACGGTCACGACCAGGCTTTTCACTTTGATTTTGTTCTTCTTTTCTAATTTTTCTTGACAGATTTTTGCGAGGTACATAGTATTTTGATATTATGGAATCCCTCTTGGATGCCTGCGGGTACACTGCCCTCTTCTCGTGCTCTGACCCATGCTCGAGGAATTGAGCCCTACTCTCATCCTAGGGGTTGTGTTCGTGTTTCCCATTCTCAGCGTTTTAAGGGCGCCGGCTGTCTCATTAGGTCGAAGAGAGAGAGAACGAAGATTTAAGCCTTCTGGAGAGCTTCTGGGTGAGGCCTCACCAAGAGCGATGCTACCAATCTTTTATAGAACACATGTGTACATGCATGTTGCCTTCTTTTGAGGGGGGCATAAGCCGAACTAGCCGGACAGGGATCTCCACGGTTCTGACAAACCAAGACCCGGAACCTAGCAAGTCTTAATAGGCCCTATCCCAACATGGAGGTTCAATGACTTAACTACATGGTGATCTCCAAACATTGGCATTTTGACTTTTCTATTTTTTTTTCTTCTTTTCTTCTTTTTTATTTTTTTCTTTTGTTGTTGTATTTATACATATTTTTGTTGTTTTCATTATTTTCTATTTTTTTTGTTGTTTTTCGTTCATCATTTTTTTGACACTATGTACACCTATCTAAGGGTAGTATTTCTTAAGATAAAGCCCATTCCAAGGGTGGGATAACTCGATTCCCTCAGCATTGACTAGCCTGTAGGTGTTGCCAGGATGCACAGCCTGAACCACGTATGGTCCTTCCCAATTGGGTTGGAATTTAGAACGTGGCCCACCATGTTTTACAAACATTCTTTTCACTACCATTTCACCGACTTGAAATTTCCTTTCAATGACCTTCTTTTGATAAAAACGTGTGAGTCTGTTCTGATCTACACGTGCATGCTCGGCAGCGGCCAGCCGTTTCTCATCTAAGAGTTCCAATTGGGCAAGGAGTGAATCACGACGTTCGTCGAGGGGAAGCTCCTTGTCCAACTATACCCTGAGAGAAGGAACCAAGATTTCATACAGAACTATCGCCTTTATCCCATAAGTAAGGGCGAACGGAGTTTGCCCAGTGGGAGTACAGATTGAAGTGCGATATGCCCATAAAGTCTCAATCAGTTTTTCTGGCCAATCTGAGAACTTGTTTGACTCACAGGTCTTTTTTATGATTTTAATCAATGTTTTATTAGTGGCCTCTACTTGGCCATTACCTTGTGGATAATAAGGTGATGAATGATGCAATGCAATTTTATACCTTTTGCAGAGGTCTTGAAGGTCCTGAGAAATGAATTGCGGCCCATTGTCGGTGATGATTGTGCTTGGAATGCCGAACATGGCGATGATGTTCTTCATGATGAATTTGCAGACTGTTGATGCTTTAACCTCCACGTAAGCTTCGGCTTCGGCCCATTTGGTGAAGTACTCCGTTGCAGTAATGATGAATGATTTTTGCTTAGTGAGGGAGTTAGGATTACCAAGAGGACCAATGACATCGAAAGCTCATATGGAGAAAGGCCATGGGGAAGACACTGGATGAAGTGAAGAAGATGGGGAATGAATTTTATCGGCGTGAAGTTGACACTTGATGCACCTACGGACATAGACGGCACAATCCTCTTCCATGGTGGGCCAGTAAAAGCATTGTCGAAGGATTTTCTTGGCAAACAGTTGGCTATTCACATGGCCACCGCACACACCAGAGTGTGCTTCCTCGACGTATTTCCAGACCTCCTCTTCGTCGAGACATCTTAGAAGAACACCAGTAAGACTTCTCTTGTACAACACTCCTCCGACCAGCATGTATCTCTGTGCCACTCTCCTTATGGCTTTTCTATCTTCCGGTGTGGCTTCTCCAGGGTAGGATTGATCTTTGCAATACTTGGCAATTTCGTAAAACCATGGCTTCTCCTCATCAACCAATTCTTCTTCTAACTCTGTCAACATAATTTCCCTCTTCTCAAGGATTTCCTCCTGTAGGGCCTTCCTTGCTATCCTGTCCTTGATATCTACGTAGGAAGCGTCATCGATTGCAGGGGTGTGACGCTTGTAGATGGAAATGGAATCAAACCATCTTTCTATAGGGAACCTTAAAGATGATGCCAACGAGGCGAGGGTATCGGCCAGAATATTCTGATGACGAGGAACATGGACAAAGATCAATTTGGTGAACAGTTTGGCAAATGCAGCAGTGAGTTCTTGGGATGGCTTGAGCTTGGGATTGCGAGTGTGATATTTGGTGAGCACCTGGCGAAGAATGAGTTGACTGTCACCTACGACTCGCAATTCAGTGATACGAAAAGAATGAGCAAGTTCCAGGCCAGCTAGAAGAGCTTCATATTCAGCTATATTGTTGGTAACTGAGAATTTGAGCTGGTATGTCAGTGGGAACGTAAGGCCTTCAGGCGACAGGAGGGTAATGCCGATTCCCTTCCCTTGGGAATTCAGAGCCCCATCAAAATGTAACGTCCACATGTAATCATCTGATTGGTTGATGGACATGAGTTCCTCACATGTAAGCGAGATGCTCAGCTATGGCATACCCCTTGATTGCCTTTTGCTGAATGTAGGTGATGTCAAACTGAGAAAGAAAGCTTTGCCAGCGTGCTAATCTATCCGTAAAGACAGATTTTTCTAGAAGGAACTTCATAGGGTTCATCCGGGCAATCAGATGGACTTCATGAGCTAGAAAGTAGTGTTTCAACTTCTGCACTACCCAGACAAGGGCGGCACAAGTTTTCTCCATAGCCGTGTACTTCTGCTCACAGGGGTTGAGGAGTTTGGACAAGTAATAGGTCGCCCTTTCCTTGCCCGCTTCATCGGCTTGTGCTAGGACAGCTCCCACGGAGTCGTCCAGAACCGAGATGTAAAGGATTAAATGTTTATCTGGCGTGGGTGGAATTAGGACGGGTGGATTGGCCAGATATTCCTTCAATCCTTCAAAAGCTTTTTGGCATTTAGAATTCCAACTGAATCCTACTCCTGACTTAGTCAACTCGTAGAAAGGTTTGCACCTTTGCGAGTGTTGGGACACAAATCGACGAATGAATTGTAACCTTCCAATTAACCCTCGAACTTCTCTCAGGTTTTTCGGAGGTGGCATGTAATATCCCGGACCTTTCGGATCCTTCTTCGTGGGTCCCAGATCTGGTTTCTCGGAGCGTCCGGCTCCTTTGTGTTTGAAATTTCGTTTCGGTCATTCTTCGTGTTCAGATCGGCGCGATCCGGAGTCGTTTCGGAGGCCCGGAGGCGTTCCGCGGCTTTTCCGCGCGTGTTTTTCGATTTCGGTGTGTGTTTCGGCAATTCCTTCGGAACCTCGCTGCGGGTAAACCGGATCGTTCACCTGGGCACGAGTGGTACCGTTGCGATCAGTGCGTCCCGAGGATTCTGGAAATATAAATTTTATTTTTTTCGATATTTTTCAGATTTTTCAGATTTTCTATAAATATCCCATTTTTCTCTCTCTCCCCACCCTCTTCTTCTTCTTCTTCCTTCCTTCCTCCTCACCGTGACCTCTCCCTCTCTTCCTCCCATTCGACCGCGGCGAGCTCCTCTCCGGCTACAGACAGCGGCGGGGCGACGGTGCGGCGACGTGGGCGGCGGCGAGGCGATCGTGGGGACGTGCGGTGCTCGTGGGAAGCTTGAAGAACGAGGGTTTTCCAAAGCGATTTCTTGCGTTCGTGGACGATCCGGCGGAGCATTCGCTCCATTGAGGTAGGGTGACGTTCCCTAGCTCCCCGCCGTTCATTTCCGTGGTTTATACGCCGAGGGGAGGCCGAGAGGGGTGTGATTGAGCATGTTGGGGTTTTTCCATGATTTGGGGAGAGCTCGCCCGATCTATGGATTTGATGCATGATTTCACGTTTTGATGGCCTAGAATCATGCTAGGGGTCCCCAGGGGTCTTCCCCTTTGATTATCCCCTCTCCGGTGGAGGCATGGGGGCGTGGTTGAAGTTTTTGGGCTTTCTGCCGTTCTCGCCATCGGGCGCGTGTGACGGTCCTTCCAGGGACCGTCACATGATGTGACGCACCTTGGGGGGGCCGTCACATGCCCTTTGGTTAGCCTTCGGGGGTCAGGGACTGTGACGGTCCCACGATTGACCGCCACTTGTATGTGACGCGCCTGGGCTGGGCCATCAGGGGCTTTCCGACCGTTGATTTTTGACCGTTAGAGGTCTGCATGTGTAACACGCCAGGGCGAGTGCGTTACATCCGAGTGACGCGCTGGGGCGAGCGCGTTACTCCTTGGGTTACCCTAGGTGTGAGGGGCGCGTAACGCGCTGGGCCAGGCGCGTTACATTCGTGTAGCGCGCTGGGGCAGGCGCGTTACATCTTGCTTTCTTGAGGGGAGCGTGAGGCGCGTGTAACTCGCCAGGGCGGGCGCGTTACATTCGCGTAACGCGCTGGGCCAGACGCGTTACATTCGTGTAACGCGCTGGACCAGGCGCGTTACCCTCTGCGTTTCGCAGGCCGTGTAACGGCTTGCGTTAGACCGCCAGGTGTGTGTGTGTAACGGTCTCGCCTAGACCGTTACAGCCTTGTGACGGTCCCGGGGTGGACCGTCAGGCGCCTGGTTGCCCCGAGAGGGCTGTAACCCCGTTTTTAGTCCGACTGTGGCCACCGTGCGACGGGGCCGGTGCGTGGGGTGGTCCCCGTGCGTCGTCGGATGCGGGCGTCATTTTCCGTGACTTGAGAGTCTACTCCTTCAGTGACCCTCCACTAGTCGTAGCCTACCAGTACGCGGTACTGGTCGCACCAGGGAGTGGTGTACGGGCTTACCCTTAGAGGCGGTTTGTGGACCGGTTGCCGTCGGGCCCCACGTCTTGCAGCCAGAGTCCGGCTGAGGGGAAAACCGATCAGAGGACCAGACCAGGGACGCACGGTCTGTGTGTGCACACGTGGTTGGGGGCGGTTGGACCCACGTCGACGGGCGTGACCCCAGCTAGTCACTTGTTTGTGGTTACTTATTCGGTGTTCGTGCCTTGGGTAGACGCTACCACGTCAGGCAGTTCACCTGCGGTGCGGTGTAAGACGTCAGGGGACGCTACTGGCTGTGCTTCTAGTGAGAGGTACTCCTGTCGAGTACGGAGTGTCAGACTGTCAGTCGTGTGTTTGGCCTTCGGGTTGCCGGGTCGACTGTTGAGTTTCGGTTGTCTCACCGTGGCACGTGTGCCGATTTACGTGCCGTATGACCTTTTTTGGTAGAGTACATGGCTTTCCTTTCCGAGATACTCTCCTACCGCTAGCGTAGTGGTTTCCCGTTTTACGAGGTATGGTTCGAGTGATCCCTACTGAGTCTTGTTCCGAGAGTCATTCCCTACGTGTTTTCACCGTGTTTTAGGTGAGGCGCCGCCCCAGGGGAGCGCGTCTGGGGTGCAGCGTGGTGCGGGTGCCCAGAGGTAGTGCCAGAGGTCAGAGCCGGGGTATGCCCCGTGTAGCTGTACTTTTCTTTCTTGTCTCTGTACTAGTTGTGGACTACTACTGTTGTTGTTAATCATTTTCTATTGTGGACCATGCAAATTGCTAATTTATTTCCTGCTTAATATTATAACTGTTTAATTTCTATAATTACTTGTGATACTTGTGTAGTTTCCACGCCATCCTTCTAACCCTTCCGAGTCTTCGGACTCGTGGGTGGCGGTGGGAGTCTCGGGTTATCGGGCCTTCCCGGTAATCGGATTCACGGGTCGTTATAGCTGGTATCAGAGCGCCGGTTGTGGAATTACATGAGAATCATAGGTAATTGTAGTGGTCCACTTGTCCACAGCAATGATGTACAGTTGACACTGGCATCGGGCATCGTGTGTTTTTCTTGACCATGCCGTTTTCGTGTTTTCTGTCTTTTGCTTCAGGAGCGAGCATGGCGCCGAGGAGGAGCTCTCGCTCTCAGCAGGGGCAGTCGGCTAGAGGTCAGGAGATCCAGCAGGGGGACCAGGAGGAGCATAGCAGAGCGCCACTAGGAGCTACCGAGGCCGCGGCTACTGCGAGGGTTCCGGGGGCCGAGGATTTCTTCCGTGGCATGTACCAGCTTATGTCTCAGCAGTTCGGTGGAGAGGCTGGTGAGGGCTCGTCAGCTAGGGGTGGGCCAGGCCGAGCAGTGAGGGACTTTCTGCAGTTCCATCCACCTTACTTCAGCGGCCAGGCAGACCCTGATGCGGCTCGTGATTGGCTTGATGAGATGGAGCGGGTGTTCAGTTCTGCGAAGAGTGCTGCCGAGGACAGAGTGGTGTTGGCCTACAACCAGTTACAGGGTACGGCTCAGAAGTGGTGGTCTTCCGAGTGGAAGACGTCCTTTCAGCTTCGTCCACTTGAGCAGGTCGAGTGGGACGACTTCGTCAGTGCTTTCGAGCGTACGTACTATCCAGATTATGTTGCTACGCAGCGGATGCGGGAGTTCCTGGAGCTGGTGCAGGGTGACATGTCCGTGTTGCAGTACTGGGGCCGATTTGTCGAGCTGGGGCGGTATGCACCTCACATCATGGAGCATGAGAGGGTGAAGACCGCGCAGTTTGTTCAGGGTTTGAGGCAGGAGCTGAGGCACCATCTGCTCGCGAACGGGGCCACTGATCTAGAGTCAGCGTCTCGTGTTGCGGCTTCCTTAGAGATGGATATGCAGAGGACCCGAGGACCGATCAGCCAGGGGTAGTGTTTGTCTGGCCGCAGCCAGCAGTCGGCTACCCAGCAACAGAGTTCTTTCCAGCATGCGATGAGTGGTTCAGGAGTGCCGGCACAGGCAGCGTCGGTAACAGGATCTGCGTCCTTTGGCACGAAGGTCAAGAAGTTTTTCAGGAAAGGGTTCGGCAAGAAGAAGTCCAAGGATCAGGGGCAAGTGTACAGCAGCCGATCCCCTTGCAGTGTCAGGGATCAGTGGGTGGGTCGCTAGGACCGTGTCCACGGTGTAGTGGGTTCCACCCAGGCAGGCAGTGCACGGCGCCGATTATCTGTTTTCGGTGTGACCAGCCAGGGCACATGGCGCGTGACTGTCCTCAGAGGCCGCCGCAGCAGCAGGTTCCCCAGCAGCAGAGGCAGCAGTAGCAGGGACAGTATCCGCCGCTACCCAGGTCAGCTAGTGTGGGAGGCAGGCAGAGAGCTCGAGACCAGATCACGCACATGACCAGGGCAGAGGGAGTGGCGTCGCAGCTCGTGGAAGGTACCGTTCAGATTTTGGGTTGTGCGGATCGGGTTTTGTTTGATTCTGGCGCGTCTCATTCGTTTATTTCGGAGGATTTCGCGTTGAGCATCGAGGAGCCGGTGACCCAGTTGTCCTGTGATTTGGCAGTGGAGTTACCTTCGGGTGATTTCATGATCACTCCGTATTGCTTCGATCAGGTTCCGGTTTGGATCGATGGGCGGAGTATGCCAGACAGGTTGTATGCGTTGCAGCTTCGGGATTACGATGTGATTCTAGGCATGGACTGGCTCGAGACTCATGGAGCGGTGGTGGATTGTGGAATGAAGAGGGTCTACTTCCAGCATCCGAGCAAGCGGACCTTCTATTTCCAAGGTATCCGTTCCACCTCTTCTCGATTCCTCATCTCTGCTATTCGAGCCCGTCGGTTGCTTGATTCTGGTTGTCAGGGTTTTCTCGCGTCCGTGGTTGTGTCTGACCGGATGGAGCCAAATGTCGAGGATATTTCGGTGGTGTGCGAATTTCCGACGTTTTTCCCGAGGAGTTGTCTGGATTACCTCCCCAGCGGGAGATCGATTTTGTGATCGAGGTTGTGCCTGGTACGGGACCCTTGGCGAAGGCTCCCTACCGTATGGCCCCCGCTGAGTTGAGGGAGTTGAGGGCGCAGTTGCAGGAACTGTTGGCCAAGGGGTACATTCGTCCTAGCTTTTCCCCTTGGGGTGCGCCCGTATTGTTTGTGAAGAAAAAGGACGGTAGTCTGCGGCTGTGCATTGACTATCGGCAGCTGAATGATGTGACCATTAAGAACAAGTATCCGTTGCCACGGATTGATGATTTGTTCGACCAGCTTCAGTCTGCGCAAGTGTTCTCGCGGATTGATTTGCGGTCCGGTTACTATCAGCTGAGAATTTGTGAGTCCGATGTGGAGAAGACAGCTTTCAGTACGAGGTACGGGCATTATGAGTTTTTGGTGATGCCGTTCGGGCTCACCAATGCCCCAGCAGCCTTCATGGACTTGATGCAGAGGGTGTTTCATCCGTATTTAGACCAGTTCGTGGTCTTCTTCATGGATGACATCCTTGTTTATTCGCAGTCTGCCGAGGAGCACGCGTACCATTTGGGTGTGGTGCTGCAGACGTTGCGAGATCACCAGTTATATGCAAAGCTCAGCAAGTGCGAGTTCTGGCTCAGCGAGGTGCACTTTCTGGGACACGTGATTTCTGGGACCCCGCCAAGGTCGAGGCAGTAATGCAGTGGCCAAGGCCGAGGTCGGTGACGGAGATTCGGAGTTTCTTGGGGCTTGCGGGCTATTATCGCCGGTTTATCCAGGATTTTTCTCGCATTGCGGCCCCGATGACTAGACTCATGCGGAAGGATGTGCCTTTCGTCTGGTCTGAGGAGTGTGAGCAGAGCTTCAGGGAACTGAAGAGATTGCTCACCTCGGCTCCGGTGTTAGTTTTACCTTCTGGATCTGGAGGTTTCGTGGTGTGTACAGATGCTTCCGGCTTTGGATTGGAAGCTGTGTTGATGCAGCATGGTAGAGTGGTGGTTTATGCATCTCGGCAGCTAAAGCCCCACGAGGAGAACTACCCTACCCATGACCTTGAGTTGGCGGCGGTGATCTTCGCGCTGAAGATCTGGAGGCATTATCTGTACGGCGAGAAGTTCGAGGTGTTCACTGATCATCAGAGTTTGAGGTACGTGTTCTCGCAGAGGGACCTGAACCTCAGGCAAAGGCGTTGGATGGAATTCATGAAGGATTATGACTTCACCCTGTCTTATCAGCCGGGCAGGATGAATGTCGTCACCGATGCCCTGAGTCAGAAGGTCACGGTCAGTGCCTTGATGTTGAGGAAGTGGAGGCTCTGGGAACAAGTGCCCGAAGTATCTTTCAGGCTCAAGATTCCCCAGGAGCCAGGGTTGGCAGTGCTTGCGAGTCTGACTGTCACTCCTGCTATCCGTCGTCAGGTGACAGAGGCTCAGCACGCGGACCTTAAGTTACCCCGGATTCTGGCGATGGCTGATGTGGAACTCGGCGAGGACGGTGCTGCGAGGTTTCGCGGCAGGCTGTACGTCCCAGCGGAGGAGCAGATTCGTCGTACGGTGTTGCGCGAGGCTCATAGGAGCAGGTACACCGTACACCCGGGGTGCGACAAAGATGTATCGAACTTGCGAAGGCAGTTCTGGTGGCCTGGCATGAAGAGAGATGTCGTAGAATTTGTGGCCAGGTGCCTGATCTGTCAGCAGGTGAAGGCGGAGCATCAGCGACCAGGAGGTACTCTCCAGCCCTTGGATGTTCCTGCGTGGAAGTGGGACCACGTGACCACGGATTTTGTGGTGGGGTTTCCGAGGACCCCGGGTGGGCAGGACAGTATTTGGTTGCTAGTGGATAGGCTGACGAAGGTGACTCGGTTGTTACCGATCAAAGTCAGCTGGAGCGTGTCCAAGTTGGCTCGTTTGTATGTGGAGCAGATCGTGCCGTTGCATGGGATTCCCGTTTCGATCGTGTCAGATCGGGATCCGCGCTTCATTTCTGGATTCTGGAGGAGTTTCCAGCGAGCTCTTGGCACGGAGTTGGCGTTTAGCTCGGCGTATCATCCTCAGTCTGATGGTCAGTCTGAGAGGACCATTCAGACTTTGGAGGACATGCTGAGATCCTGCTGCCTGGAGTGGCAGGGGAGTTGGATTCATCACCTACCATTGGTGGAGTTTACCTATAACAACAGCTATCATTCGAGCATTGGTATGGCTCCCTATGAGGCTCTGTATGGGCGTCCTTGACGGACTCCACTTGATTGGTTTGAGGTTGGTGAGCGTGTTTTGACGGGACTAGAGTTGGTGCAGCAATGTGTGGATGTTGTGCACCTGGTTCGTCAGAACATGTTGGCGGCCCAGAGTCGGCAGAAGAGCTATGCTGACCATAGGAGGCAGCCTCTCGAGTTCGCCGTGGGCGATCGTGAGTTCTTGAGAGTTTCTCTGATGAAGGGGGTGATGCATTTTGGACGGCGTGGGAAGCTGAGTCCCCGCTACATTGGTCCTTTTGTGATCTTGGAGCGCATCGGTGAGGTTGCTTACCGGTTGCAGTTACCCCTTGAGTTGGCGTCGGTGCATGACGTGTTCCACGTCTCGATGTTGCGGAAGTATATGCCCGATGACTTTCATGTGCTCAAGATTTCTGTTTGGCCTGAGGTGACTCCCGACCTCTCTCTCCCAGAGTTTCTGATCCGCGTGGAGGATAGGCGAGAGCAGCGCCTGCGGAACAAGGTCATCCCCTTGGTAAAGGTGGTGTGGCAACGGCACTCTGGTGGTGAGGCTTCTTGGGAACGTGAGGATGAGATGTGTCAGCAGTTCCCTTACCTGTTTGAGTGAGTCTTCCTCTTCTTTCCCCTTGGGTTGTTCTCAATTTCGAGGATGAAATTCCTTAAGGGGGGAGGGCTGTAATATCCCGGACCTTTCGGATCCTTCTTCGTAGGTCCCAGATCTGGTTTCTCGAAGCGTCTGGCTCCTTTGTGTTCGAAATTTCGTTTTGGTCATTCTTCGTGTTCGGATCGGCGCGATCCGGAGTCGTTTCGGAGGCCCGGAGGCGTTCCGCGGCTTTTCCGCGCGTGTTTTCCGATTTCCGGTGTGTGTTTCGGTAATTCCTTCGGAACCTCGCTGTGGGTGAACCGGACCGTTCACCTGGGCACGAGTGGTACCGTTGCGATCGGTGCGTCCCGAGGATTCCGAAAATATAAATTTTATTTTTTTCGATATTTTTCGGATTTTCTGGATTTTCTATAAATATCCCATTTTTCTCTCTCTCCCCACCCTCTTCTTCTTCTTCTTCCTTCCTTCCTCCCCACCGTGACCTCTCCTCTCCCTCTCTTCCTCCCATTCGACCGCGGCGAGCTCCTCTCCGGCTGCAGACAGCGGCGGGGCGACGGCGCGGCGACGTGGGCGGCGGCGAGGCGATCGTGGGGACGTGCGGTGCTCGTGGGAAGCTTGAAGAACGAGGGTTTTCCAAAGCGATTTCTTGCATTCGTGGACGATCCGGCGGAGCATTCGCTCCATTGAGGTAGGGTGACGTTCCCTAGCTCCCCGCCGTTCATTTCCGTGGTTTATAGGCCGAGGGGAGGCCGAGAGGGGTGTGATTGAGCATGTTGGGGTTTTTCCATGATTTGGGGAGAGCTCGCCCGATCTATGGATTTGATGCATGATTTCACGTTTTGATGGCCTAGAATCATGCTAGGGGTCCCCAGGGGTCTTCCCCTTTGATTTCCCCCTCTCCGGTGGAGGCATGGAGGCGTGGTTGAAGTTTTTGGGCTTTCCGCCGTTCTCGCCGTCGGGCGCGTGTGACGGTCCTTCCAGGGACCGTCACATGATGTGACGCGCCTCGGGGGGGCCGTCACATGCCCTTTGGTTAGCCTTCGGGGGTCAGGGACTGTGACGGTCCCACGATTGACCGCCACTTGTATGTGACGCGCCTGGGCTGGGCCGTCGGGGGCTTTCCGACCGTTGGAGGTCTGCGTGTGTAACGCGCCAGGGCGAGCGCGTTACATCCGAGTGACGCGCTGGGGCGAGCGCGTTACTCCCTGGGTTACCCCAGGTGTGAGGGGCGCGTAACGCGCTGGGCCAGGCGCATTACATCTCGCGGGGAGCGTGAGGTGCGTGTAACGCGCCAAGGCGGGCGCGTTACATTCGCGTAACGCGCTGGGCAAGGCGCGTTACATTCGTGTAACGCGCTGGACCAGGCGCGTTACCCTCTACGTTCCTCAAGCCGTGTAACAGCCTGCGTTAGACCGCCAGGTGTGTGTGTAACGGTCTCGCCTAGACCGTTACAGCCTTGTTACGGTCCCGGGGTGGACCGTCAGGCGCCTGATTGCCCCGAGAGGGCTGCAACCCCATTTTAGTCCGACTGTGGCCACCGTGCGACGGGGCCGGTGCGTGGGGTGGTCCCCGTGCGTCGTCGGATGCGGGCGTCGTTTTCCGTGGCTTGAGAGTCTACTCCTTCTGTGACCCTCCACTAGTCGTAGCCTACCAATACGTGGTACCGATTGCACCAGGGAGTGGTGTACGGGCTTACCCTTAGAGGCAGTTTGTGGACCGGTTGCCGTCGGGCCCCACGTCTTGCAGCCAGAGTCCGGCTGAGGGGAAAACCGGTCAGAGGACCAGACCAGGGACGCACGGTCTATGTGTGCACACGTGGTTGGGGGCGGTTGGACCCACATCGACGGGCGTGACCCCAGCTAGTCACTTGTTTGTGGTTACTTGTTCGGTGTTCGTGCCTTGGGTAGGCGCTACCACGTCAGGCAGTTCACCTGCGGTGCGGTGTAAGACGTCAGGGGACGCTACCGGCTGTGCTTCTAGTGGGAGGTACTCCTGTCGAGTACGGAGTGTCAGACTGTCAGCCGTGTGTTTGGCCTTCGGGTTGCCGGGTCGACCGTTGAGTTTCGGTTGTCTCACCGTGACACGTGGGCCGATTTGCGTGCCGTAGGACCTTTCTTTGGTAGAGTACATAGCTTTCCTTTCCGAGGTACTCTCCTACCGCTAGCGTAGTGGTTTCCCGTTTTACGAGGTAGGGTTCGAGTGATCCCTGCTGAGTCTTGTTCCGAGACTCATTCCCTGCGTGTTTTCACCGTGTTTTAGGTGAGGCGCCGCCCCAAGGAGCGCGTCTGGGGTGCAGCGTGGTGCGGGTGCCCAGAGGTAGTGCCAGAGGTCAGAGCCGGGGCATGCCCCGTGTAGCTGTACTTTTCTTTCTTGTCTCTGTACTAGTTGTGGACTACTACTATTGTTGTTATTCTTTTTCTATTGTGGACCATGTAAATTGCTAATTTATTTCCTGCTTAATATTATAACTGTTTAACTTCTGCAATTACTTGTGATACTTGTGTAGTTTCCACACCATCCTTCTAACCCTTCCGAGTCTTCTGATTCGTGGGTGGCGGTGCGAGTCTCGGGTTATCGGCCTTCCCGGTAATCGGATTCTTGGGTCGTTACATGACATATCCCTAATTGCTTTAGCTTTGTTGGGATCTATTTCAATACCCTCTTACTCACAATGAAACCAAGCAATTTACCCGACGAGACACCAAATACGCACTTTTTTGGATTCATTTTCAAATTGAACTCCCTTGATCTTTGTAGCACCTTGGCTAGAACTCTCGGGTGTTCTGCCCTAGTCTTGGATTTCACCAGTAAAGCATCCACATATACCTCTAAATACACATGCATCATGTCATGAAATATTGTCATCATAGCCCTTTGATAAGTAGCTCTAGCATTCTTTAAGCCAAACGGCATGACTAAATAACAGTAAGTTCCCCAGGGTGTGGTGAATGATATTTTCTCCTGATCCTCTTCCGCCAAACGGATCTGATTATACCCCGAAAATCCATCCATAAACGAGAGAGTTTCATAGCCAGCCGTGTTATCAACCAACACATCGATGTGAGGCAAGGGGAAATCATCTTTTGGACATGTGCGGTTAAGGTCCCGGAAATCGATACAGATTCTCACATTTCCATCTTTTTTCATAACCGGGACAATGTTTACCACCCATTGAGGATATAGTACGACTCTAATAAACCTGGCTTTGTGGAGCTTATCGACTTCTTCCTTCATCTTCAAAGCCATCTGGGGGTGGAAACGTCTTAACCTTTGCTTGACCGAGACGGACCCTGGTTTTATCGTTAGGCGATGTTCGACCAGGGTGGAATCTAATCCCGGCATATCCTCGTAGCTCCATGCGAATGTGTCCCTATACTCCTTTAGAACCTTGATCAATTCCTCTTCTTCGGATGGCGGCAAATTATCACTTATGAGGATGATCCTAGGGTCTTCCTCGGTCCCCAGGTTGATCTCTTTGATGGGTTCTTCTATAGCGGCTGATGGTTCGTCAAACCTCCTCATTCCGCTAGCATATGCGTCAGCCGTGTCCTCATATTCTTTGTCCCCTTCTTCAATAGGGTATTCTTCATCTGTGAGCTCATAAACTCCATACCCCTCATCAATTGTGCAATCCTCCTCGCATTCTAACTCTGACAGTTGGATGGGATTCTATAGCAATCGAGGAATGGCTAGAAAGGCTTGACACCTATTGGCTAAATCTAGAAGAAATCGACGAGGAATTTGCCTACCCTTGACTCATTATTGTTAGATTGACCTACCTGTCCTACAGACGAAGGAGAAACTAAGGAATGTACAGGAAAAGACCCCTCAGCAGAGGAGTAAAGAAGGTCACTCAAGGGACCTTGAATGAGTGGCCTGTAAGTCGGGGCACACTCGTGAGAGATGTAGGAGGTCTCCTCAAAGGAAATGCATTGTTGAGGAGTTTGAAAATTGACGTTTTTTTTTTCATTTTCATTTTCAATTACAAAACAATTGAAAGAACTTGGGGAATAAGAGGAGGGGACTATAGCTAAGGGGTTGTGGGGCTCATTGAGTAGATCATGGTTGAAAATTCGGCACGGGCTGAGAAACCCGCTCAAGAATGTGAGCAGAGAAGGGGACCTGGGAATATCATCAGATAAACGTCGGGTCCAAGAAAGAGTCAGCAGCAACGGCTGAGGAGAATGATCAGATAGAATGACGGAAAACGATCCGTCAGTGGCAACTTCCTCTCGGCGAGGAAAACTTGGAATTTCGGCAATGTCAACGACATCTTTTGGCACCTCAGAGATCAAAAGTGACCCCTCTAAATTCGGAGGTGAGAACATCTGCTATAGCGCAATGGAAATATCATGTATATCAAACCACTTGTTCCACTCGTAGTGCGGGTCACCGTGCTTCCCCTTCTTTACAACCCTCGAGCAACTTTCAGCTAAATAGGCAATCTGCAATTTCCCATGTGATTCTTGCGGGTAATTACCCAACTGTATAACCGGCCCCTTTCTGAAATGGGATTACAAGGTCCATGTGAGAGGTTCCTCATATGCTTCAAGTGGCCCTTCAAAGTCTAGGCCGGCTTTAAGGGTTAACCTTGTCTTGTTTGGCAGTCTCAATCTCCCTTATAATTGTGCACCAAAGCCTTTGTCCTGTTGGTAGCCAATATTTCTCATGATCTCCCATCCCTTAGAATGGGAAGGGTGACATGACTTTAATGCCTGAAACGGCTTTTGTGTTAAAGGGGTGCGACGAGGGTCACACACATCTAGCAGTGAAAGAATTGACCGGTGAGTCGGCCAAACAGAAGGTAATGAGGTATTAATAGCATCCACTGTAGAAAAGATGGGCATGCTATTTACCTTGATAATCCAAGCCTTGTATGGAAACTTTAAGCACTGATGATTGGTGGAAGGCACAGCATTCATAACCTCAATGTAAGGGCGGCCTATTATGGCCTTGAATGTGGGATCCATATCAAGGATATGGAATTCCGCAAAGACTGATGCAGGGCCCAATTCCACATTCAAGATGATCATCCCCATTGGTGGCTTTTTGCTATTGTCATAGGCCGTAACCGTAATTGATGAAGGCCTTATCTGTTCCGTGTCAACCCCACATAATTGGAGAGTGCTCATGGAGATCGCGTTTATAGACGCACCAGTGTCCACCAAACATGGGTCTATAGACGCCCCATTGATCTTTACTGTAATACACAAAGCATATTTTCGAGCCTCCTTGGGGGCAAGCTCATGGTGGTGAAATATGATAGCCGGTTGTGTATCAGTCGGCGTCAATACCGATGATATCTTCTCCACTGGGAGATCCTCATTTACCATAACCTTCTGAAGGTACTCCATCAAGGCGTCCTGATGGGTTTTCGACCTCTTGATTAGCTCGAGAATGGAGATCTGAGCTGGTGTTTTATCCAAGTGTTTTAACAGGTCATATTGTGTCCCGGGGATAGACTCCTCTGGCTGCTCTTCAGTGTCTTTCTCTGGCTGAGACTGCTCGGGGACCTGATTGTTTTGGGGAAAAATCCGATGGAACATCCTCCCACTACGGAGCACCATGGCTTGTGGGTTTGGTGGCACCTCTACGAGATTAGGTACGGGATTTAGCAGGGGCTCAAGGGGTATTGGTGGAGGAACAGTTAACGAAACAGGGGCAATGGAAGGTGTAGGGGCTCTGATGAGTGGTTTGTTAGGTGGAGGTATGGTGGAAGTGGATGAGGTTTCGGATGGACGGTGGATGATTAGGGGTTTGGGAGGTGGAGGCATAGTAGATGTTGATGGGGCCCCGGATGGGCGGTGGGTGATGAGAGGTTTCGAGGGTAAAGGGGTTATGGTGGAGGCGGATGATGTTTGCTGAGGACTTAGTGGAAGGTTAACAGTAGGGATGCGGATGAGATGATGTGACGGCGGTGGAAATGGGTGAGGCGTTGTTGCAGGTTGTGCTACGGGTCGAGAATAGACAGGTGTGGGACGGATAAGGCATGGAGGTTGGTTTGGAACATGATTGGCGACAAGGATAGAGCTGCCTTCCATATGCCAATCTTGCCCTCTTCCAACTTCCGGGAAGGAAGAGATGGGGTTGACTTGGTGGTTGGGTTGTTGGTGCGCCGGTAATGGATTTTAGAGGATGCCCATGTTTGGCTGTTGCTGTGGTGCCTGCTGAGGCTGTTGTTGTTGTGGTTGTTGTTGTTGCTGTTGCTGTTGTCTAGGAGGAGGTCTCCTGGCCTTCATCATGGCGACGTATCGCCTCATTTCATCCCAATCTATTTGATGTTCATCATTCATATCATAGATATAATCTCTGAAATGGAAACAGTTTTCTACTGTATGACCCGGCTGTCTATGGAAGACACAATATCTGGAAGTGTCAACGTTCGTGGGCCATATGGCTCTTTCCTTAGGCAAGGTGAGCATATTAGCAGCCATGAGAGCATTAAAAAAGTTCGACAACGACTCCGGCAAAGGTGGGTAGTGAGCTCTCCTTGTGCCGATCGGCCTCCTCTGTTGTTGGGGG
Organism: Amorphophallus konjac; assembly: GCA_022559845.1. Classification (NCBI taxonomy): domain Eukaryota; kingdom Viridiplantae; phylum Streptophyta; class Magnoliopsida; order Alismatales; family Araceae; genus Amorphophallus; species Amorphophallus konjac. The sequence continues at coordinate 366,020,231 of CM040122.1, read as the reverse complement.
CCATAATCCCCGGGTGGTGGAACCTGATTATATTGAGGAGGCCGCTGTTGTTGTTGTTGAAGATGGAAGGGTTGAGGCATATTGTTCTGGAGGAGATTGTTTTGTGGGGGAGGACGATAGGGTTGATGACCTTGTTGGTCCTTATGAAAGGGGAATTGTGGAGCTTGTGGAGGCCTGGGGTTGGCTTGCGGGTTGGGATTGCCAACCTCACTCACCTGCTCATTCGTTACGACCCCTTCTGTCACTCCACCTTGGGCACCCGTGCTTGGCTTCCTAAACACATTTGGCTTTGGTGGCTCAAACATATGCATGAGGGGGGAATCTTTCAGCTGTGTTTGGATATATCGAGCCCTCTCATACAGTTCCTCCATAGTGGTGAGCTTGTTCATTGCCAGGACGTGTCTGAATTGCGGAGTGGCATTAGACACGATCATCTTCACTTGTTCTAATTCTGAGATGGGGTCTCTCACTTTCTCTGCCAAGGATCTCCATCTATCGACAAATTGGATGAAATCTTCGTCCGACTTCATTTTTCAGCCACTAGGTCGGTAATAGAAAGGGAGGGACTGACCCTATCCCGATATTTCTGTAGGAATTTCTGTTGCACTACGTCGAAGTTCTCAGCCTCACTCGGCTCTAGGGAATAGAACCATTCTAAGGCGGGGCCATCCAATGATCTCCTGAAGAGATATGCCAGGGATCTTTGATCGTTCTGCCAAAACGAGGACTCATACATAAAGTCCTTTAGATGAATGAAAGGGTTGCCTATGCCGGTGTACTGTCGGTACGTTGGTATTTCAGAAGGAGGGAGACGGAATACAGGAAGGATTGGTAAAGAGATCTCAGGCGCGGATTTGACATCTACAAACTTTTTGAAATCTCGAAATTGTTCGTCCATCTTGTTCAGCCTATGAAGGAGAGATTGAGTGATCTCCTCGTAAGGAGCAGGTTGTGGTGGCCACTGAGGCCTTGCGGAAGCCTGAGAAGGGAATTCCGGATGAGTGGGACGTTGTGGCATGTCAGTAAACGGAACTGACTGAAATGTTGTATGAGGAATTGGCGGAACCTGAGACCGGGGAGGTAATTGGAAAGAGGGAGGTTGCAGACGTTGTGGCATATCAGTAAATGGAATTGACTGAAATGTTGTATGAGGAATTGGTGGAACTTGAGACTGGGGAGATAATTGGAAAGAGGGAGGTTGCAGACTTGTCTGCACAAGAGGGAATGAGGAAGGGATTGCATGTGCAGGCTCTTGAGTATTGAGAGCAACTGGTGTTGGATTTTGAGGAGTAGAATCAACAGACTTCCCTTTTAGGATGGCCTGAAAGGCTCGGACCTGATCCGGATTGAGCTGTGTGTTCGCGAGAACACCCAGCAGAGAGGAAATATCTTGCGGCGGAGATGCTGCCTCGACGGCGGTTCGCACCTCATATGAGGGCTCACGGGAGGAACATGCGTCCTCAGCAGGGACATGTGTCCCCTGGTGACCCGGGGTCAGATTCTGACCGTCCCCGGACATTTCTTGATCTTTTTCGGAACCTGAGATTCTACCAGAACGTAATAACATACACACTCAAACCAATAGCAAAGATTAACAAACAAGTAGATGCTTTACGCCTTTTTTTGTTTTCTTTTTGTTTTCTTTTTTTTTCTAATCTAATGTTCACACCACAGGAGGGACCTTAGTTGCAATATTGATTTCCGCCGTGTGATCTAAGGACACTCGACTCACCACGAATGGGTTGACTATCTCCAGGGAACTTCAATGGTACAACTGTAGATTCTAAGAAATCCACTTAGAAATAAAATGGATAAACAATAAATATGCATGAAATAGCACGAGGTGCTAAGGGGAAGATGTGATCGCCAGAGACGCGAGGGTCTCAAAATATAACAAATAAATAATGGGGAGAGATCACGAAAAATACCTTGAAAGTGCGGGGATTGTGAGTGCTCCTTTCTCTTCCAATCGGCCGGCCGACGAAGAGAGTTCTTCAATTAATTACCCTTGCAAAACAAAGACAAACACCAATAAAGGATCGGATTAGAAATATGGTGAGTGTAGCATCAATTCATAATCAAAATATGAACATGTAAATATGGATTAGAACACACCTTAAGGGTGGTTGCCCTTAAACCCCTATGCAAAGAGGGTGTGGGAATATGAATGATAAATGCAAAAATATGAATAGGAAAAGGGGAAAGAGTGCAAAAGTGCACTAAGGGGAGCTCTCAATATGATGGTTGAGAAAAATCAATGAAACAATGGTATATGATGCATGATCTATGAAAATAATGATAATGAAGATAAGAAGAATAATGAAGGGGAGATAAGATAAAAAAAATCTTTTTTGTGGTTCCTTGGCTTGAATGCTCGATGGGGAGAAAGCTTGGAAGGATGAAGATGTTGATGTGAAGTCCTCCTTAGCTAAAGGGCCCTTCGTTCGGTTCCTGTAAAAAGAAAAGAAGAAACAGAAGGAAAAGAACAGAAGCAGAAGAAATAGAAGAAGGAGAACAGAAGAAGAAAATAGAAAAGGAAGAGAAAATAGAAGAAGAAGAGAAAACAAAAGGAGAAGAAGAAGCAGAAGAAGAAGATCAAGCCAAAGATAGATCTTCGGAACCAACCCATCGACAGAGGGAGGACTCTGTTTAAATAGGTTTGATTAAGATAAGGATGGTAAGAGTCCCATGGAGGGAAAGATAAGAACGGGCAAGAGTCCTGTGGGGGAAATACAAGAACGGGCAAGACCAAAATCAAGCAGGACTCTCTGGGGAAAGGCTGCGTTCGAGCAGAACACAAAGGGTGAAACACGACCTGGATAGGGGCGTCAATTCTGAAATTGACGACCTACACAAAGGCGTTATTTAAAACACGACTTAGATTAGGACGTTAATTCAAAATATTCAAAATAGGGTCATTTTTCATTTCTCAATATTATTTTCCCATTTTTTAGGTGGAGGTGCATCTCGATGTGCTGATTCCAACGACTATTTTTGTGAATTTTTCTGACACCCGGAAGGCCACCAAAACACCTCTGGAACGGAGTTAAAAATAATATTAAAAAATTCCATTTGAAAAAGACGACCGTGCGTAAGGCGTGAATTCAATTTTTAGATTTTTTTTATTCTTTTTAAATTAAAAATAACGTCTTATGCAACGTCGTTAATTCTCGAAAAATTCTGAAAAATTCTCAGAAAAATCCAGAAAAATAGGAGAATTTCAAAGAATGGACGCCCTCTAATATAGTCGTTAATTTTTTAAGAAACGCACATGTATAAGTCGTTATTTAAAAGACGCCCCACGTCAAGTCGTTATTTCTGAAAAATAAAGAAAAATACTCAAAAAAATCCAGAAAAATCTAGAAAAATCCAGAAAAATAGGGGAAAATAGGAAAAGAGAGAAAAAAAAGGAGAAATCCAAGAAAAGTGAGAAAAACCACTCAAATAGAGCTAATTTGAGGGTCAAATTAGGGCATTATAAGGTAATATGAGATGTACTCACAGTAACGTCAATTTTGGCGTGTCTACAGCTGCCCCGCCTTGGCGTATGCTTTGCAAGGGAGCAGAGCAAACTGAAAAGTAGATGCCAATGTGTGATGAGACACGCAATCAACATCACTTGATGAGAATGAAATCAAAAGCACGAGATGAAGCAATCTCGGGAAATTCAATGAAATCAACGATGTTTGGATAAAAGGGGGAGATGTGCACGCGGTGCACGAAGAAGATAAAATAAAATGATCAACTTCCAGCGCGGTGGAAGTACCCCAGGTCACAAACCTGTAGGTTTCACCATTGGGGAGCGGTTACCAGCCAATGTGGACGTGCTGCATCCAAGGTTGATCAAAGGGGACAGTTTGAAAAATAAGATGATAAAAATCCAAACATGGAGTTTTCGAGAAAAGACCCAAAACAGCGATAAAACGGACTGAGGATTCAATTCGACAATGAAAATCTCATATCGGGGAAAGGTTAAGATCAATTCAACCCTCAAAACAGCTTATGAGAATGATTTTTCAAAGTTGATTCAAAGTCCTATATGAATGCATGCTGGGCTAAAGGGAAAAATAAAGCAAATGGAGATATAATATAATCAAGGATAATATTGTTAAACTGCCCAGACTGGGTCAAGAAACCAATCCTGCGTGTTGATACTAAGCCGAAGCCCGTTTATCCACGCACCAACTCGCAAAGAGGGAACCATCGTCCCCAGTCTTGGACGGCTCAATGGCCTATCCGTATGACTAAGACTTCTCTGTAATCATCATTATTTTTGATGAAGGGGAACTCAAATCTCAGATTTACCAAAGTCACAAGGTCCTTGATATAATCTAGTAGCGTATGTAACATATAGTAGAATGCATACAGGGGGATGGTGATAGCAATGAGCATGGGGGAACTGAGAAATGAGGTGCAAGCACCGTGGGGCTTGGATGATGATGCCCTTCCTGCGCTCAAAGATTCATCAGTCAAGATATAAAAGATAACAAACAATGAAGAAGGCATTTAAGCATAGCAACAATAACATGTATCAAAGCATCAATAAGCAATCATAGACATCAAAGCACTTAAAGCTTGGTGTGGATAGCATTCAAGCATGTATTAGTAAGGCGAAACATGTTTTAGCATGAATATCATGTATATGGCATGAATAGCATTGCAAAGCATCATTATTTGTTGTTTGTCATGAGGATGACAATCTTGACATGTGAGACTGAGATTGAAATCAAGCAATGCCCAGTGGCGGAGTGATCAGGGAATGATAATGCCCATTGGCGAAGTGATCAAGGAATTGATAATGCCCATTGGCAAAGTGATCAAGGAAATCAGCAGGAGTTGATTAAAAAAAAAGATCTGGAGATGAAAGATAATCAGGAGATATGAGGAAATGACAATCAAAATGCCCAGGGTGGCATGTTATAAGAATATCGGGAAGAATCAATAGATTGATAGCAATGAGTGGAGATAGGACTCGTCCCGTGCTCTTGGTCCTTGTAAAAATGGTTCCTGCAGAACACCATCAGAATACAATGCAAAATTTTTTGGAGTTTTGAAATATGCAAATTTTTATGAGTTTTCAAAAATTTTCAAATGTTTATGAATTTTGTAATATGCAAATTTTTGTGTACTTTTGGAAAGATTTTTATGGATTTTGGCTTAGACATCGCAAATGCAGCATCAAAGGGTGTTTATTGAACCACTGACTAGGGGTCCTCGTTCCTTCCATTTTCGCTAAAAATTACCCAAAGCCGGGCGTGCGTTGAAAGTGGCGTCCTATAACCGACCGCCATTAATTAACGGTGCCCCTACCAAGGCCATACCCGAGAAATATTCGGTCTTGGAGGAAGAAGAGAAGAACAATTGGAGACAAGCTTTATACAGGATGGGAAATATCAGGACTTGAATTCCTTCCAAGGTTTAACCCTCAAAGAGGTAGTCTGTTGCGCCGGAGCTTTATGCCTTTGATTTTTAGACCCTTGACATGCATACGACCAGGATTTTTCCTGCGGGGACTTTGCCACTCTTGTCATGTCATAATTCACAATCTTACTTTTATCAAAATTCTGACTTGATTTTCATAATAGCCCTTTTGGCGAGATGTATATCATGAAATTCATATTTAGTTTGGGTCAAGACTGCCCCTATTTGAGACTCCTCTCGTATTGGGGATTACCAAGGTTGGTCATCTCATCCGTCAACCTCTTGCCCCTGCACGTGGCCGAGTGAAGGAGAGAAAAAGACTTTCAGATATACTCATGGCATGGCCAAAGTAGCAACGATGTTTTACCAAAGGAGCCGGATAAGGACGCCGTGAAGTGTGTGGAATGCCCAACCGAGGGTTACTTTTAAACAAGCGGGGAGAGAATGTTGAATTCCCAATGCTGGGTTCTTTATCAACCAAAGTGCTGCAAAGCAAGTCTAAAGGACTCTTTTTTCGAAATGATTCAATTAAAAGCCTAAGATAAAGGTTTAAAACACCATTCTTAATCTTGTTAAGAAGCACTTCCTTTTGAGAATCATGCATGAAGAAATGGGGAGATGATATTATGAAAATACTTACTTACGCCAACATGTTACCTTGCAACCTTTGTAGAAGCAGCTGCTGCTGGAGGTGATCATCGTGGGATTTGTCCTCTTTAGCAGAAAAAAAGACTGGAAGCAAAGGATTGGAAGTGGCTTATCAAGATGGAGCGGTGCCCAGACCAGACTCAGACGAATAAGGAGAAAAAGGAAAAGAGACAAGGGCTAGAACTCCCTTATTAAGGCGTGGAGACCCTGATTACAAGGAACATTTTACAAAAGAAGCGGAAAATTAGGAGGTGGAGTGAGGACTAAAGCCTCTAAAGTAGTGGGAGAAAGGGCAAATGCCCAAGGCAGTGGATGTGGAAAAAGTTGGGTCGGACCCAGGATTAGGGGGAATTAGAAGAAGAAATTGGTAAATGGAAAGAGGCGGATCTGGAGGGTCCGGAGGCAGAGGAGGATCGTGAGAGGAGAAATCATCCGGAGGCTCCGGAGGGATGACAAAAGAAGGGACGCGATGCCCTGAGACGAAGTAGGGAAAAAGATGATGGAAAAGGAGGAAGAAAATGAAGGAGGTGATGTTCTGAAAAATCAGAAAGATGAATCGAAGGAAAGATGGAGGGTCCGGAGGTTCCGGAGGGAGCAAATGAGAAGGGGCGCGATGCCCAAGGGAAAAATCCGGAGGTTCCGGAGGTAGCAAATGAGAAGGGGCGCGATGCCCAAGGGGAAAATCCAGAGGTTCCGGAGGAGGAAGGTGGAAAGGGGCGCAATGCCCGAAGGAAAAGTATGAAAGATCCGGAGACTCCGGAAGAATAAAGTGGAGAGGGGCGTGATGCCCTGGGGAAAAGTCCGGAGGTTCCGGAGGAAGGAGATGAAAAAGGTGGAAAGGGGCGTCGTGCCCGAGGGAAAAGTCTGGAGGTTCCGGAGGAATAAAATCAGGAAGGAGAAGGTGGAAAGGGGCGTCGTGCCCGAGGGAAAAGTCCGGAGGTTCCGGAGGAAGAAAGTGGAAAGGGGCGCGATGCCCGAGAGAAAGGTCCGGAGGTTCCGGAGGAGGAGAATGCAAAGGGGCGCGATGCCCAAGGAGGAGGGATAAAATTCCTGGAGGTTCCAGGGAGATAGCAGGAAAAGGGACGCGATGCCCCAGGGATAGTGGATAAAAAGATGAAGATGAATAAGATGGGAAGTGCGGAATATCCGGAGGTGCCGGAAGGCGGGGAAGATACGGGTTTGGAAACCCGGGAAGCAGGAGGTGCAAATGCATGCAATGGGATGGATGCGATGAATGCATGAAATGCAAAGAATATGAAGAATGTGAAGGGCGAGAGGATGAGATCCTCCTCCTAACCCTGGGAATGGCCCATGAAGAAAAAGTGATAGAGATGGATGAATAGAAAGTAGAACAAATAAGGGATGGCCCCTTAGCATTAAGATAACTGCCCCTCCACGGCAGTGAAAGAATACAGCCAATTGGCCCAATAAAAGGAGTTTCAATAAGTGGCAACCCCCTTTGAAGGTAAAGATCAACAATGTGAGGGAGTTGGAGAGTTGGAACGGGAAGCATCGTGTTGCCCATTGAATGTGGTATATATGGAAAGTTGAGCAAAATGGGCATTCGCCCCTTGTAAGGAATAATGAATTCGGAATTCAGAAATTGGAACAAGGCGTGCCCTGCCCGGCCCTTACACAGCATCAATGCTCGGCATGGCGGCAACTTGGCTTCTTCGACCGTGCTTGGCACAATAACCCGGATTGTCATCCGGCAAATGAATTCTTGAATCTTGAATGGCACGGTCAAATCCTTGCTGCCCGGCTCTTGATTATCTTCGGCACCTGTGCTTGCAGAAGGCCCCCCATTCCGATTAGTAAGGGGAGGTGAAGCGGAGGCGGAAGGCTCCATGAATGGTGGAGGCATGATGGAAAGTGTAGGCAAATGGGTGAGCGTAAGCGGAGGTTCAAACATGTCGAGTTTCTCCCTTTGTTCGGAAGCAGTTGGGATTGGCTCGGGTGCAAAAAGGGGCGGATCCTGCTCAGGATTAGCCACGGGTAAGGGTAAAGGGTTAATGGTGGAATAGGCAAAGTGGGTTTTAAAGGGATAATGGAAGGCCAAGGTGGCGGTAATGGGAGGTTAATTGGGGAAGGTTCAATGGTGGGTTCGATGGAGGCTAATGGTGTGGAGGTAGATGGCTTAACGGGTGGAGGTTTAATAGTGGAAGGCTTGAGGGAGGCCAGTGTTGCGGAGGTTAATGGTGTAACTGGAGGAGGTGTAATGTATGCGGTGTCAAGGATAGGAGGAGACTTAAGAGGTGCCGGCGTGGGCGATTGGAGTATCGACCCATCATCGTAACACCAATTAGTCTCATAAATAGGGGTTGGATCAGGGATGGTTTCATCCTGAGCAGGAGGTTCATCAAATGACAGTGGAGGGAGCGGGAAATTAAGAAAACTCGGAAGGGGTGCCTGCGGAGCTTCATCATCATCGTACACTGCCTCGGATTCTCCAAATGCTGGCTCTTGATCGCTTGAAATGCCGAAGTCATAATCATCTCTCCTATCTTTCCATTCATTCTCCATCTTGGTAATATCATCCAGGAAAGCGTGAAGAGGATTGACTGGAGCAGGGGGAGCGGGCCGCGTGCTCGTAACCCTCTTTAATTGTTCCTCCATAAGAGTGATTTTATCAAGGAGAGTTTGCTGGAGGGGTGTGACCTGAGCAACAGAAGGTTGGCAGGGCCTTGAAGGAGGAAGGGTCGTATAAAAAGGTCGTGGAGGGGAATTAATGGGCCGACCCATAGAAGAACCCGGATGGGCCGGATTGCAATGAATAAATGGGCCTTGGAGCCGTGATCGAGAGGGAATAGAAGGAGGCGGGTGATGGGCCACCCGAGTAGAATGAATAGGAGGAGATGGGTAATGGGCTACCCGATCAGGATTGGAAGGAGGAGGTGGGTGATGGGCCACCCGTGTAGAATTGGAGGGAGATGGGTGATGGGCCACCCGAATAGAATTGGAAGGAGGTGGGTGATGGGCTACCCATATAGAATTGGAAGGAGGGAGAGATGCATGAGATGTACCCTCAACAGCGGCCTTAAGGGCTTGGATCTATTGAGGGGTAAGATGATCTAATGCATGAATGATCTGGGAGACCTTCTCATCATTGGGACGAGAGGATCCCGAGGGAGTAGTGGCTCGAAATTGAGTTGAAGGACCATTGGATTGGACATTGCCCGTGGGTCGGTCATGACCATAAGAATGAGGACGTGGCCCTTTGAAAGAATGGTGAGAATTTTGATGAACATGTTGAAATTGAGGGGAATAGGATGTGCTAGGTTGATCACCCTCATGAATTGAATTAAACATGTTATTTTTCTTATCATGGTAAGCCATTATGCAACCCAAATAATGTGCAAACAATTTGCAAAGAAACACACAATTTGGAATGGTTACCTTGATTTTTATTTGTTTAAACCTTGGTGAATTAATGAATTTTAGCAAAGTTTGGAATGATTTACACAAGGGGAAACCTAGTTTCAAATGTGATTTAACTCCAATGCCAACTAGGAACACTTTCTCACCACGTATAGGCCAACTAACTCGGGACTTCACAAGGGTACAACCTGCCCGGCGTCCGTGAGGGAATCCACGGGTGCGGGGACTTACGGAGGCTTGGAAAAGGGATTTCCAGTCCAAAGAGACGGAATGCTCAATGGAGGGTCGTCCCGATTCCAAGAGGGTGTGTGGATCCTAATGAAGAGGAGGGGGCCCCTCAAACCAAAATGTAAATATGAATGCAGCAGGGTAAACAGGCCAACCACAACAATATAATCAATAAAGATAAGCAGGAAATATCATGAAAAACTACAGCCGTGAGGTTCTGGAAACCCACAGTAAAAACACGCCCTGGCAGGGGGCGCTACTAAACAAAGACACGACGGTGTGACTGTCGTGAATCAACGTGAGGGGCCCAGGGGCAAGGTAAAACGCGCCTTAGGGTGAGGCGCTATAAATAAAAGGACGCCCTGTACAACGGGCGTCAAATTAAAAGACACGCCCTGATGTAGGGCGCTAATCAAATAAAAGACGCCCTGTGGCAAGGCGTGAATTCACAGGGCAGCATAATAAAGCAGGGAAAATCAGGAAATATGCTGGAAAACGCCCTGTCAGAGGGCGTAAAATATGAAGAAGACGCCCTGGGTCAGGGCGTGAAATCAACACGCGCCTTTGACAGAGGCGTTAATTCACTCCTCCAGAAAAGCTTCCCCGGCCAGAATCAACAAACACCCACAGTCAGCAAAATGAGGGCAATCAATAACAGGATAACATGATCATCAAAAGGTTTGGATAAATGGAATTTCTAAAGAAAAACCTATCAAACTAACAAATAACAAGTGGGAGAGTGCAAAGCCAATGGAGGGTGCCCGAGGGGCACAAAAGGGAGACGCACCGAGGGTGCAAATAGGGGAGATGGCACGCGCGGGTGCCTAAGGGGAAAGGGGTAATGAAAGAAGAACACAAAGGGTCCTACCGTGATCGCCAATTTGTAGATTCTAAGAAATCCACTTAGAAATAAAATGGATAAACAATAAATATGCATGAAATAGCACGAGGTGCTAAGGGGAAGATGTGATCGCCAGAGACGCGAGGGTCTCAAAATATAACAAATAAATAATGGGGAGAGATCACGAAAAATACCTTGAAAGTGCGGGGATTGTGAGTGCTCCTTTCTCTTCCAATCGGCCGGCCGACGAAGAGAGTTCTTCAATTAATTACCCTTGCAAAACAAAGACAAACACCAATAAAGGATCGGATTAGAAATATGGTGAGTGTAGCATCAATTCATAATCAAAATATGAACATGTAAACATGGATTAGAACACACCTTAAGGGTGGTTGCCCTTAAACCCCTATGTAAAGAGGGTGTGGGAATATGAATGATAAATGCAAAAATTTGAATAGGAAAAGGGGAAAGAGTGCAAAAGTGCACTAAGGGGAGCTCTCAATATGATGGTTGAGAAAAATCAATGAAACAATGGTATATGATGCATGATCTATGAAAATAATGATAATGAAGATAAGAAGAATAATGAAAGGGAGATAAGATAAAAAAAATCTTTTTTGTGGTTCCTTGGCTTGAATGCTCGATGGGGAGAAAGCTTGGAAGGATGAAGATGTTGATGTGAAGTCCTCCTTAGCCAAAGGGCCCTTCGTTCGGTTCCTGTAAAAAGAAAAGAAGAAACAGAAGGAAAAGAACAGAAGCAGAAGAAATAGAAGAAGGAGAACAGAAGAAGAAAATAGAAAAGGAAGAGAAAATAGAAGAAGAAGAGAAAACAAAAGGAGAAGAAGAAGCAGAAGAAGAAGATCAAGCCAAAGATAGATCTTCGGAACCAACCCATCGACAGAGGGAGGACTCTGTTTAAATAGATTTGATTAAGATAAGGATGGTAAGAGTCCCATGGAGGGAAAGATAAGAACGGGCAAGAGTCCTGTGGGGGAAATACAAGAACGGGCAAGACCAAAATCAAGCAGGACTCTCTGGGGAAAGGCTGCGTTCGAGCAGAACACAAAGGGTGAAACGCGACCTGGATAGGGGCGTCAATTCTGAAATTGACGACCTACACAAAGGCGTTATTTAAAACACGACTTAGATTAGGACGTTAATTCAAAATATTCAAAATAGGGTCATTTTTCATTTCTCAATATTATTTTCCCATTTTTTAGGTGGAGGTGCATCTCGATGTGCTGATTCCAACGACTATTTTTGTGAATTTTTCTGACACCCGGAAGGCCACCAAAACACCTCTGGAACGGAGTTAAAAATAATATTAAAAATTCCATTTGAAAAAGACGACCGTGCGTAAGGCGTGAATTCAATTTTTAGATTTTTTTTATTCTTTTTAAATTAAAAATAACGTCTTATGCAACGTCGTTAATTCTCGAAAAATTTTGAAAAATTCTCAGAAAAATCCAGAAAAATAGGAGAATTTCAAAGAATGGACGCCCTCTAATATAGTCGTTAATTTTTTAAGAAACGCACATGTATAAGTCGTTATTTAAAAGACGCCCCACGTCAAGTCGTTATTTCTAAAAAATAGAGAAAAATGCCTAAAAAATTCAGAAAAATCTAGAAAAATCCAGAAAAATAGGGGAAAATAGGAAAAGAGAGAAAAAAAAGGAGAAATCCAAGAAAAGTGAGAAAAACCACTCAAATAGAGCTAATTTGAGGGTCAAATTAGGGCATTACAAGGTAATATGAGATGTACTCACAGTAACGTCAATTTTGGCGTGTCTACAACAACCAGCCCAGTGAACGAAGAGGGAATCCTTCGATGTCGGGGACTTACGGAGGTCCCGATGAAGGAGATCCTAGTCCATCGAGAGGAATTCCCGACGGAGAGTCCTTCCTTCACCAAGAAAGGGTGATCCTAAAAAAATGGAACAAAAGAAATAAAAATAAAAGGGAGATGATATGCAATGCAATGCTGAATTTAACAGGAGATATATAAACAAAGAACAAATATATACAATAAAAGAAATTAAACAAACATCACAACACTCCTTTTCTGTAATGATACGAATCTCTTCAGACTTCAAGGGGACTCTGGAGTAATATACGTAGTGCACGAGGGATGAAATTGGAATGCCAAAAGTGATAGCGGGAACACGAATATAGCGCACGCGGGCGCAATCAGGAGGGGCACGTGGGTGCCAAGTGGAGGGGCACACGTGGGTGCCGATGGCGAGAGTGCTACTGAGAGCACGAATGTAGCGCACGCGGGCGCGATCAGGAGTGGCACACGGGGGTGCCGAGTGAAGGGGCACACGTGGCTGCCGATGGCAAGAGTGCTACTGAGAGCACGAATATAGCGCACGCGGGCGCAATCAGGAGGGGCACACGGGGGTGCCGAGTGAAGAGCACACGTGGGTGCCGATGGCAAGAGTGATACTGAGAGCACGAATATAGCGCACGCGGGCGCAATCAGGAGGGGCACACGGGGGTGCCGAGTGAAGGGCACATGTGGGTGCCGATGGCAAGAGCGCTACTGAGAGCATGAATATAGCGCACGCGGGCGCAATCAAGAGGGGCACACGGGGGTGCCGAGTGAAGGGCACACGTGGGTGCCGATGGCAAGAGTGCTACAGAGAGCACGAATATAGCGCACGCGAGCGCAATCAGGAGGGGCACACGGGGGTGCCGAGTGAAGGGCACACGTGGGTGCCGATGGCAAGAGCGCTATTGAGAGCACGAATATAGCGCACGCGGGCGCAATCAGGAGGGGCACACGGGGGTGCCGAGTGAAGGGCACACGTGGGTGCCGAGTGAAGGGCACACGTGGGTGCCGATGGCAAGAGTGCTACTGAGAGCACGAATATAGCACACGCGGGCGCAATCAGGAGGGGCACACGGGGGTGCCGAGTGAAGGCACACGTGGGTGCCGATGATATTTGGGTAACCAGAGAAAATAAAAGATGTCCCACCGTGATCGCCAGAAATGTGGACGACGTCACGTGGTGGACTGAGAGAGAGAGATGGGGTTTCTCCCTCTCTTAGTGAAAGAAAAAAAATGACGAAGAAAACGCGTGCGTAAAGGGGGGTGAAATAGAAAAAAAGTTGAGAGTACAACCTGTAGTAGGAATACTGCAGACCTAGACTTACCGAACTCCAGTACGTGGCGGAGATAGGGATCCGAAGACCCTCTCGCGCAAACTAAACTCCTTTCCCAATAGGCGTGGCCTACCGTTCCGTGAGTAGTTTTTTATATACCGGGTGCGAGCCTGGAACTCTACGTAGTAGAAATTGGCGGACACAAAAACACACGTAGACTCGGAATTTGGAACGGCATATCACTCCTCACACAGTTATAATAGCAAAAATATAACAGAGAGTAAACAGACCGCCGCAGGACATTGATCCTGCGGGGTTTTAACAATAATATAACAAAGTGCAGAAATGAAGTGCTGAAAGTAAATGACCACGGTGAAATGACTCACCGCGACCGATTATAGTACAAACAGACCCGTGCGGGATTTAGCTATCCATGGGTATTATAGACATAAAATAAAAATTACTACATGCACGTGTTTGGTGGTGTGATGGCCAGGGACCGAGGGTCCCGAACTGGTTGATCGCTTCTGCCTTTACGCGGGATGACGTGGACTCCTTCTTCCTCTTCGTTCGGCAGGCCGAAGAAGAGGGCTTTTGACTGGTTACCCTGCAAGATGAACAAACACAGAAAACTAAGTCAGAAAAGTGATATGATAATAATTCATGAGACAAAACACTAATAACTAAATAACAGAACTAAAAATATAATAAAATAATAAGAGTAAGAAATGAAGCCGCTGATGGCGATGCAAGCACGGGACGAGCGAACGGTGGGACGAAATGACTTTCCCCGTGTACGGGGACACGCGGGAACGCTGATTGGGCCGGAGTCTCAGCTTTTATTCCTGCACAAATTTAAGAAGGATTAAACATGCATGCACGTAAAAACATATATATGTATATATATAGAAATATATATATATATCCAATGACATATATATAACTATATATACATATATTAGTATATGTACATAAAAAATATATAAAATATCTATCTATACAACCAACATAGAATATTTGAAAGTGAGAGAAGGGAAGAGAGAATTCCCTCCTTTTTTTTTAGATTTTTTTGATACTTTAGTTATGTATATATATATGGTATATATATATAAGCAAAATTAAGAGGGAGAGATATACTATATATAATACAGAATACTATATAAATGCTATATATTCGATATATACACACATATATACTATTTGTATATAATATATATATATATGGACAGTACTATATACTATATATTAAGTATATATACTATATTGACTCTACACATTACTATATATGTATTATATACATAAGAAGGAGGGGGAAAATAAAGAGAAGGGAGAGGTGGCAGGGGGTGCGACAGGGAGACAGAGGGTGAGAAAGAGAGGGAACAGAGAGAGAATTGGAGAGAAGAAGAGAGGGGAGATGAAGAGAGAGGAGATGAGAGAGAGAGATGAGAGGAGGACAGAGGGAGCGAGAGTGGAAGAGAGAGAGACACAGAGAGAATAAAATAAACTAATGATAAAAAAATAAAACAAAAGAAGTTAAGAGAGGGGGGCGGCAAAAGCAGATAGGAAGAGAGAGAGAGGGAGTTAGAGAGAAGCAGAGAGGGAGAGAGAGAGAGAATAAATAAAAATAAAATAAAAATATATAGAGAGAGAGAACGTGGTGGGGGGAGGAAGAGAGAGAGAGAGACAAAGAGAGGGTGAGAGCAGAGAAACGGGAGAGAGAGAAGATGCTAAAAAAATAAAGAGAGAGAGATCAGGTGAGAGAGAGATTAAGAGAGAGAGAGGGAGTTAGAGAGAGTAACAGAGATGATGGGAGGAGACGGAGGAGGTGGAGAGAATAAGAAAAGAAATAATAGAAAAAAAGAGAGAAATAGTTGAGAGAGAGATCGAGAGGGAGAGATGAGAGGGAAGAGAGGGGGGCGTGAGAGAGAGAGAGAGAGAAGAATACAAAATAAAAAAAAAAGAGAAGGTCGGCGAGGGAGAGATGAGAAGAGAGAGAAGAGCATAGAGAGGAGAGGTGCGAGAGAGATATTGCGAGAGGAGAGAGAGAAGCAGAGAGATGAGAGGGGGAACGGGAGAGATGGGAGAGAGAGAGAAACTGAGAGAGAGAGAGAGAGAGAGAGAGAGAGAGAGAGAGAGAGAGAGAGAGAGAGAGAGAGAGAGAGAGAGAGAGAGAGAGAGAGAGCGGGGGAGCTCGATGGAGGGCTTGCAGGCGGTGTCGTAGGGAGTGGACGGCAGTCACGGCAACAGCGACGTGGGGAGGGGCGTGCGCAGGTGGGAGGCGGCTCCACGGCGGTGAGGGCGTGCGCAGGTGACGACGTCGGCTAGCCGGAGGTGGAGACGAGGACGACGGCGACGGTGAGGGAGGTGGACGTCGAGAGTGACGCCGGGGGTTGCCGGCGGTGCTGTCGGCCGGTGGAGGGTGGAGTTGCAGCGTCGTTGAGGTGGTGGTCATGGCAGCCGGAGGCGGTGGTGGGTGGTGCTAGCAGGTGGCATCTGCGGGCGAGAAGGGAGACCGGTGGTTAGAGAGGGAGGCCGGCATGGCCTGGAGGTGCAGTCAGCGGAGAGGAGACGGAGGAGACGACGATGGTGACGTGGGTGCAGGTGGACGCGGACGATGACGGGGTGGCTGCCGGAGTGGTGCTGTCGAAGGCAACGTGTGCAGGTGGACTGGTGGACGCGTGGCGACGGTGACGGTCGCGGGTGAGGAGGGCGGCCAAAAGAGGAGGTGGCCGGCGGCGGGCGTCTGGCGGGGTTGTCTTGCGGAGGTGAGGAGGTGGCCGCGCTCGGGGATGCCGTGAGCTGCCACAGTGGGGCGAGTGGCGTTGAAGCGGAGGCAGGTGGGCGGTGGTGCTAGCAGGTGGCGTCCGCGGGCGAGAAGGGAGATGGCCGAACGAAGGATGAGAGTGGAATGGAGGTTCGCCGGCGTGGGGGCTCGACGACGCGGCTACGGTGGAGGCCGGCGAGGTGGGAGCTTCACGGTTGCATCTGCAGGCTAGAGAGAAAAAGAGAGTAAAGGGGGGGTCGGCCAGGCAGAGAAGGTGGCACGGTGAGGAGTTAACAGGGAGAGGCTGTGTGCCTGTGTTCCCTCTGGCCCTGGAGTGGAGAGTGGGAGGGGAAGAGATGTCGACAAGTGCTGCCAAAGATGAGAGGGGGAGATTCCTCCTGCCGGGCTGATTGGTGTACCAAATAGAGTGTGATAAGCATTGAGAGAGAGGGAGATAAGGTGGGGTAGAGATGAGTAGACAAGAAAGAAACCAGATCCGAGAATATAGGGGGTGGGGTAAGTGATTAATATTATTTTATTTAAGTTAATTAAGAATGTTATGTTTCTTTTGTTTAAGCTTATTAGAATAAAACTATATATATATATACATCTACGTATATATTTTTACAACCATATATATATGTATATATATTTATATTTATATTATATATTACACACATATATATTTACAACCATATATATATATATATATATATATATATATTACATATATATTTACAACCATATATATTTGGGTTTTATATTTGTTTATATTAATGTTTATTATTTTTTACCTTTTTCTCAATTTTTTGTATTTTTTATAACCCTTTTTTTGAATTTTTTTGTATTTTTATGACCCTTTATTTATTTTATATATATATATTTTTATAACCTTTTCTCATTTTTTTGTATTTTCTTCTTTATGAATTTTTCTTGATTTTTTGTATTTTTTTTATAAAGGTTTCCTTTTTTGTATTTTTTTAACCTTTTCTGAATTTTTTGTATTATATTTTTATGTAAAAGCTAAAAAATGACTAATCACCCACATAAGTCAAATGGGTAAGACACTTTAGGGCATCGTAGCATAATATAAAATTTACTCACAGAAATGTTACAAATGGCGTGTCTACAGGCGCGTCACAGCCTTGTAACGCCCCTGTGTGGGTGCGTCAGGGCGGACACGTTCCCACCTTGTAACGAACCAGAGTTGGTCCGTTATAGCCTGTGACGCACCGAGCGGGACGCGTCACAGTTGGTTTCATCTTGTCTTGTGATGCACCAGGGCTGGCGCGTCAGAGACTGTGACGCACCAAGGTCGGCTCGTCACAACCGGTTTACACCGAGCATCAGACGGCCCTGTGTTGGTGCGTATAGTTGTTGTGACGGTCAAGGCTTGGACCGTTATAGAGTGTGACGGCCCAAGGTTAGACCGTCAGGCTCTGTGTTGCGCCGAGGTGAGTTTTCGTGTTCTTCGCGTTCGTTCCGCGACGTGTGTATCTCTGGTCGACCCGGTCGTGACCCAGTGGTCGACTTGCGGTCTTGTGAATGCCCCAGACACCCGTGGGATTATGTGTCCGTGTTTTGAGGGTGTCGGGAGGACCGTGCTACCTCGTTTAACATGCCCGTGGGTTGAGAGTCTGGGTGACTCCTTGTGTGCCGGGCTTTTGTGTTACGCTTGACCGAGTCGTCGTGTATCGGTAAGTGTGCGGTGGGGTCTCCCCCGCATGCCGCGAGTTTTCTTGGAAGATGATTTTCGAGTGGGCCATGTGTTTGGCCTTGGACTGTGAGTCCAGTTATAAGCATGGCAGCTTGTGCGTTGCCCTGGGAATCATGCTTCTGCGCTTTCCACGTGGGCCATGTGTGTGGCCTTGGACTGCGAGTCCAGTTGCCAGCCTGGGGCTGGAGGGTTCCTGCCTTTCCCTGAGAGTGGGATTTAGTTTGGCGGCCTGTGAGCTACCTTGGGAACCGTGTTTCTGCGTTTCTGCGTGGCCGAATGTGCGGCCCGTGGACTGTGAGTCCCGTTTCTTCTCCGACTGTGGTCACCGTGCGACGGTGCTAGTACGTGGGACGATCCCCTTACTTCGTCGGGTTGGACGATGTTTTCCGTTGACTTGAGAGTCTACTCTCTCAGCGACCCTCCACTAGTCGTAGCCTACCAGTACGGGTGTGCTGGTCTCACCTGGGAGTAGGTGTACGGGCTTACCCTTAGAGACGATTTTAGACCGGTTTCCGTCGGGCCCCACGTCTTGCAGCCAGAGTCCGGCTGAGGGGAAAACCGATCAGAGGGCCAGACCAGGGATGCACAGTCTGTGTGTGCACACGTGGTTGGGGGCGGTTGGACCCACGCTGACGAGCGTGACCCCAGCTAGTCACTTGTTTGTGATTACTTGTACGGTGTCTCAGTTCCCGCTGGGCCGGAGGGAGACACCTGAGGCACGGACTAAGACGTTAGTGGATGCATTCGGCCTTGCTTCTAGTGAGAGGTACTCCTGTTCTGGACAGAGAGTGACAGACTGTCAGTTTCCGTGACTTCGACCTTTGGGTTTTCGGTCGTGTTGACCGTTGAGTTTCGGTTATTTTGTCGTGGCGTGTGTGTCGGTTTTCGCACCGTGAGACTAGTGCTAGTGGCTTTACCGAGGTTGCGTCTTGTTGTGCGGTACCCGCGACCGGATGGTTGGGGTTGCACTTTGGACAGTGTGTCCAGGTTGGCCGTGTCCTGGGAGACAGGCCTCTACGGTGTGGTTGCCGTGGGTTTTTACTACGGTAAGTGGTGCTAGTGTGGTTCGGTAGCCCCCGACCGTGAGATCGGGGTGTGTTTCTGGTACAGTAGGAGTAGCTGTAGTGCCGAGTTTTGACCGGCCACCGGTTCGATGTTCCTGCTGTCGTTGTAGCTTTCATTTCCGCTACCGCCGTTGTTTCCGGTTGGGGTTCCACGGGATCCCTGCTGAGTCTCTATTTTGGAGACTCATTCTCTGCTTTTCAGGTGTGGCGGTTCTTCCTCGAGGTTCGAGGGCGTGGTGCGGAGGTTCTCAGTTGCCAGCTCACCGGGCCGAGTGTTCACTTGGCATGTGATACGTTTTTACTGCTTTGGACTGTACTTTCTGTTGGACTGGACTCTGTTGTAGCTATAGTTGTTTATTTATTTCTATTAATTATTGAATTATCCTGCTTTATTTCCTATTTCTATGTGCCTCCACACTCCTTTTAGCCCCTCCGAGCCCTCCCGACTCGTGGGCGGCAGTTCGAGTCTCGGATTATCGGGCCCTCCCGGTCATCGGATTCTCGGGTCGTTACAGCTGGTATCAGAGCGAGGTTGTTGTGGACGTACATAGGAATTCAAAATATTGCAGTGATCAGAGTCCATAAGGTTCAGTACAGTCGGCAGCTGGCTTAGGGTTTTGTGTTTATTTTTCGCCTAGTTTCTCGCTTGAGAGCCTGAGTGCGTTGCGTGGCGCTGTGAAGGTGGTTGTTGTCCGCGGCTTTCGTGCCAGCATGGGGTCTAAGGATCGAGGTCGAGAGCCTTCTCCCTCATCGGTGGTGGCCCTGGTTGTGCTGCGTTGGGTAGAGGTTGCTGGCAGGCGTGAACTCACGGTGCTACGTTCGAGGAATCTGCAGCGTGGTCAGGTGGCTGGAGAGGATTGCTCGTGGTTAAGTGACCGTGAGCGTGCTCCGAAGGAGCTGCTGTTGGTTTTGGCCACTCCAGCTTGAGGTTTGTCCAGCCCCTGAGGTGTTCAGGTCGTAGTTTAAGGTGGCAGAGTGGGTGTTCTGATCGAGATGTGTGCTCGGGTGAGCGGAGGATCCTCTCGGTGAGCTGCTGTTTCGTCGAGCCTGATGTTCTTGTCGTGCTCTATGGCGTCAAAATGACATGTCGGTACCGATTGTTTTACGGATTTCGAGGCAAGATTGGGCTGTGGTGTCCCAGTAAGTCTTGCTCCTACGCTCTTGCGTGCGAATGGGTGGTGTTTGCCTTGGATTGAGTTTAGATGTGAAGGTTCCGTGGTGAGTTTTGGGACTCGAGATGAGCGTTGACGGTTGTCGGTTATGGCTCGTGTTGCAGCTCTTGGCGTGGTGTGTTGCAGTTTGAGGAATTACAGCGATGGTGCATCGAGAGATGCTATGATTGTGGTCTGACGTGACACTCGTCGAGTGTGTCGAAGGCGCTGACCTGACGTGGTGATGGTTTTCTCGGTGCTGGAAGGTGATGTTCCCAGCATGCGCGAGGTTCGAGGTCAGCTCGAGCGTGGAGTTCTTCCGTTGGTCGGAAGGGCGTTTGGTCTCCCCTTTGGTTGGAGAGATTATGTTTGCCTAAGGTTTGTCGTCTTGCATTATGTGTTTGGATTGGTTGGCCTGGTGTGTCATGAAGTCCGTGTGAGACGTGCTCCTTGTCTTGGCGCGGTGGTTGCCTATGAGAAGTTGTGTCCATTCCCTTGTCGTGTGAGGGTGTGTTGGCACTTTTTCGGAAGGACGAGTGTCGGTTGGGTGGTGTTTTCGAGAATTTGTGGCTATGCGCGCGGATCAGAGTGCGCAGCGGATGCCTGGTGGGCTTGTGACCCACTGGTTCAGGATCGTAGCGTTAGTTGCTACGGGCGGATTCCTGAGTTTGCGTTGAGCATTGGATGATTGGTTCCTCGGTGTGAGATGTGTTGTTGCCGTGCCGTTGCTTGAGGTATCGGGGTTCTCGACACTGGCAGGATGGAGTGTTGGGGAATGTGCTGGCTAGGACGCCGCATGAGTACCCTGTTCCTGAGGTGGAAGCCGTGTCAAGCGTCGGTGTTAGACCCGGATGGGGTTGTTGGGGATGTCGCCTGACGAAGGTCGAGGGATGTGATGAGACCAGACGGAAGAGTGACGCATGTGGGCGGAGGCCTTTTAGTGAGATTGGCGTCGGAGTGGTGGTCCTTGATGGGACGTTGGTGTCGCAATGGTTATCCTTGGTCGGTGACCAGCATGGGATGGTTCCCCTGTAAGTCTGAGTCAAGTGAGGTGATGACCGAAGACACCATGATCTTGTCATCTGGTTTCATCGTGCTCCCCGAGAGGGTCGAGTTGGCGCGATGATTGAGTTCGAATGCGGAGTCCGAGAGGAGTGCGGCTCGAGATGTGGTATCCGTCTGTGTGGGAGTCGACGGATGGCTTGCCAAGGTTTGGAATGTTTCCTTCGGATCCGGTGGAGGACCAGGAAAGAAGGGAGAACCTGAGCAAGTGGAGGTTTCCCGTTGGCGTGTATCTAGCGACCAGTGGATGGTCTTTTCACAAACAGAAGATGCTGGTTGTCGGGGATCGAGCGTGGCGAGAGCCGTGTGCCAGCGAGGCCTTGGGTGGCTGATTTTGAGGTGTGCCTTTCCGGACAGGGTCTGGGCCTTGTCGAAGTTTATCTTCTGACAGAGTTGGCACATTGATATGTCTAGCTTTCAGCTTGCCATGCGTGAGGTGATTCTTGGTGCTGAGCCGAAGTTCTGGTTGCGGTCTGTTGAGATGGCTGCGTGAGTTGGTGGAGGCTCTGTGTTGGTTGTTCCCTTGAGAAGGGTGTGCGACCGGTCAGCCGGTTGTGAAGCTGATGTGTAATTTATCTGCCGACCATTGGATGGATCGGTAGCTGTTTCTCGTGCGAGGGCTGTGTCCCCTCGGTGAGCGAGATGGTGGCAGCAGTGCCATGATTGGTTTTTGTGGTGTCTGAGGTGATACCGGACTGTGTCCTCTGGTATATGCCTGCTCTGATGGCCGGTGTGCACGGCGCGCAGAGCGAGGTGTTATTTATGATTGTAGGTCTGGCTATGTCCCTCAGGATCGGTGTTTTCGTGAGAGTCGAGGTTTTCTGTGTTGGGGCTCTGACATCGTTGTCAGTTGGTTCAGTGTTCTTCCCCTGTGACTTCGTGCTAGGTCCTGAATTTCGAGGATAAAATTCCTTTAAGGGGGAGGGCTGTAATGCCCCGGGTTTTTCGGATCTAGATCTGTGGGTTTCGGATCATTTTTCTGTGTGTTTCGGATTTGAGTCTGATCGAGCTTCGGACTATTTTATCGGATTGTCGGACCCACTGGTGGTGTGCCCGTGAGTTTCCTTGGGTCCGTGGTGTTGTGAGGAGCACGTCGATAATTTTCTATATTTTTCGGAGCACCTTTGTGGGTCCCAGGTTGCGCTTTGGGTTTTACGTGTGTTTTCCGTCTGTCGGACCTTCGGAATCCCGTATAGGATGAACCGTTGCATTCTCCGACGCCAGGACATTACCACGGTGATCAGCGTGTTCCGAGGATGGCGGTGGTGTATTTTCTGTTATTTTCCGAAATTTCTGGATTTTTTATATAAACCCCCCTCCATTTTTCTCTCTCCCCATCTCTCATTTCTCACCCTCTCTCCCTCTCTCTTCTCCGGGGGCCGACGGAGCGAGGCGGGGGCGAGACGGAGGCGGCGCGGGCGAGGACACGGGCGAGGATGGGCGAGGATCGAAGCGGTGGAGGCGCGTGAGAGCTCGTGGCCTGGTCGCGAGCCGGCGAGGCTTTGATAAGTGTGTATTTTTATATGTTAATTTATGTTATAACACACTTTTATGAGCTTTAATATTCATCCCTATGTATTTATCACACCTAATTATAATTTTATATCAAAATGTTTAATTGTGGGATTTAATTAAATATTGATACCATTTTACTATTTTACAGGAACAAAAGAGAATACAACAAAAAAAGAAGAAATAAAAAATAATAATAATAAACATAATAAAATAATAATAAAACTCATGATATATATATATATTATGGATATAATATCTCTATTATAGATATTCACGAATATAGATATTATGATATATATATATCTTATATATATTCATATAATATATATATATATATATTTAATATCTATATACATAATACATCCATATATATAATATCATGAGCACGTTGGCAGAAGCTTCACGAAGGCATCCCTGGGCCTCCTTCATATAATATATACATGATATATATATATTCTCATCCTTAGATATAATATGTATATATTCTTAATATGCTTCAAACACGTTGGCAGAAGCATCATGTGAGGCTTCCAAATGGGCGCACCACGTTGGGCTGGCACGGTCGGCCATGCATGCAGGCAGCCAGCGAATCAACGTGGCAAAGGTCTTCAAGTGGCAGAAGGCTTTGCATTCGAGGCTTCTCACGTGGGCCGTAGGGCCATGCAAAGGTGGACGAGCGACGTCGACTGGCTTGGGCGGGTCCATGAGGCTTCGACGTGGAGGTTTCTCACGCTGGCCGGTGCGCGTGTTTCTCACGCTGGCAGCGTCAAAGCAGCTTCATGCGACTAGCGGGTTTCAACGGTAAAAGAGGCACGGGCGCGGAGGCTTCTCCACTTGAGCGTGTGTTCCAGCGAGCGGGCATGTGCATGCAACGGATGTCTTCACATTGGCCGGGTCAAACCGGGCTTCAAACGCGGCAGAAAAACAAAGGCAGGCGTTGCAAAGAATAGAGAGGTGCATAGAGCAGAGAATAAAGAAACAGGGCTACGTGCTAAGGTCTATAAAAGGAATGTTGGGTGTGGTTTAAGGGGATAGGAAGCTTTGTAATGCCATTTTTAGTTCTTTTGTTCTTGTGAGAGCGTTTGAGTTCTTTTGATGTTTTGAAGTAAGGAGAGAGAGAGGGGCAGGAGGCTCCTTCATGTAACAATTTCTTTCACTCTTGTTATCTATTTAAATTATTAAAAGTTTTGAGTTTTGTAAGTTTGAGTAGTTGTTATTACAAGTTCTTAAGATTTTAGCCAATGATTAGCCATTTACATACTTTTATGATCTTCATTTAAATTTATTGTCTTCTTCAAAGTTATTCATACTTAAGTTCTCTACATTTTCTCTTTCTACTATTTCCTTTACTTCCTCTCCGTTTTCAAGTTATTACACGTTTTTCCACTTGCTATCGTGACACATTACTGTTCATACGAGTTGATATCTTCTTTTGTTCCTCCGTTTTCATGCCCTTCCAATCTTCTTTTATTTCTAAGTTCTTCATAAACGTTGTTCCTCTCTTGTAATTTTATATTTTCTTCTTCTATCACTCCCTCTAATTCTTCTTCATTTTTAAGTTATTTTTATTTTTCACGGTTATGTCTTTTACGAGTTTACTGTTCATCCGCGCCGATAGATGTCAGTATTCCATATTTTTCACTGTCTTACTCTCATTTTATGTCTCTAAACTCTTCATTAAACTTTTTCTTAACCCTCCGATCTTAACTTTATCTTCTGTCACTTCTTCTAATTTTTTCTGGTTTTAAAGTTATTTCTCTTCCTAACTTACCCTATTTTCATTATAATTTTCCATGTGTTCTGCTATCCATTCCACCCCTTCTAAATTGTATCCAAATCTCCCTAATGTGGTTTCAATTCAATTCTCTTGATTTTCAAACCTAAAAATACAAGGTCTTCAACTCTCAAATCTAAACCTCTCTGTGGATTCGACTCGGTCTCACCACTTAACTATTCTATTTATTTAATTTGTGGGCCGGATATTTTAATTTGGTAGCGGGACATATTAACGACGTGCGTTTTCCTGCCATCAAATTTTGACGCCGTTGCTAGGGAGGTTTGAATTTAAAGTTGATAACTTTGTGCTTTCTTTTGTATATATATTGGTGCTCACTCTTATTTTTACAGAAAAATAAAAGGATCTGCAAAAGTAAAAAATAAATAAAAAATTTTGAAAATACAAAAAATAAATAGTGTGTCTCCCCGAGGTAAGTCTTCTTTATCTTCTACTCTCGTTATTTTTTATTTACAAAATAAAGAACGAGAGAATGCGATTAAGGTTAGTACTCTTACCCTCTTTCCATAGATTTGGTTTCTTTATTTTTACGTTCAATATGTAATTAGTTTTCATGCTTAGAAATTTTTTTAAAAAAAGAGAGAAATAAAAAAGAAATATGGTGGACTAGCTCAGTTCGCTAACTAAAAAAAAATATAAAAAAATTTAAAAAACAGTAATAACTTGGGCTCACTATCATCTTTGAAACTGGTGTCTAAGGTTAGAGGTCAACGGCAAACGCTATAAGCGGAAAATTGGTTACTTAATTAGGACCTTGTGAAAGCAAGGGGAGCCTCCCACTTCCCCACCTGTTACATGGCCGGTGGATAAGTTTGATGGTGAATCTAAGTTGGACTTTGTTTAATAATTTATTTGTATAAAAAATCAAACAAAAAGAAGAAAAACATAAAATATACAAAAAAAATGGTGAGAGCATAATTTTAATCTATGGATTAGGCACATAAATTAGACAAGTTTAACCAATTGGCTTATAAATTTGATCAATTTCTAGCCATGGATCAAAACTACTTCATACCACCTAGTCACCATGATAATGATCACATTTGGGCTATCCCGGCCCATTATGGCGGTGGTTGCCCAAACCAATTCTCATTTCTCACCCAAAACAACCTGACCTCTTATGACAGTCCATATTCGTGGTCGGCCCAAAATGAGATCCCGTCACCTATGATGGCCCAGTTTCCATCATTTACCCAAGACCAGGCTCCAACCACTCAGTTCTTTCAAGGAGGCCATGATCTACCTTTCACCCTAGAGCAAGCTTAATATGATCAACGGTTTTCTCAGCCCAATTACGAATCATCTTCACATACTTATAACTCTACCTGGGACGATCAACCAATAATCTCTTGGATGGACCAAGCAAGGCAAGCCCCAATGCTTCAAGACCTCTCCACACCTTATTATGACTCATGTCCACATACCTTTAATTCTGGTTGGAGAGATCAACATGATTCTTCTTGGGAGTCTTATCAGGATCAAGGCCAAAGCCCTCAAAAACAAGATTTTCAAAATTGGGCCACATACCCAAATAATTCGTATGATCAACCCTATTATGGAGGGCAACCCATACACTGTCCACCACCTCATTCTCAGACTGAGTGCCCTCCAAATTACTATCCATCATAATCTGACTCTCAGCCCACTTATCTATCTCCTCCATACACAGATTTACATAAGGAGGAGATGTTTGATCGATTGACACGGCTCTTCCAGACTCAACAACAAGCCTTCCAGAAACAACTGCAAAACTTTGACGCTCATGTGAGCCGGGTTGCTAAAAACATCGTAGAAATGAAAGTCGATCCAATGCCTAGCAACTCCACTACAAGTCTTGAGGATCAACTTCCTGGATTTGATAACACTCAAAGTCCATATGATCAATCCATAATTCCCCAATCTAACACTCATATCACTTTTGATCTTGAGGGGATAATGGAAGAATCTTATGAGGAGGGCTTAAGTGAAGAGCAACATGAGAAGCCTAAAACCCATTTCATTTGTGAGGAGGATTATGATGAATCTGTTGATCTTGAGTCGGGGGGAGAAGAAGAGGAAGAGGATTTGCCAGTCAATGATCAAATTCCATTACTTTTCCTTCCTGAATTTGATGAATCCTCCTTCCAAGTGAATGACAAAGAAAATGTGAGTGTGGAGAGAGAATTGAGTGTGGCCATAAGCCATTCTTCTTTGGTACCTGAGGAACCGGGTGCTCTACTTAAAATTTACTCTCCTTGGGTATCTCTTGATTTTGGGGAGGATCTTGATCTTTTACCTGTTCCTGACCTCGGCATTTTTATACAAATCCTCTACATCCTGCAACTAGTCGATCGGTCGATTCTACTTGAGCTTCATGATCATCCGTGTGTTGAGGAGCACGTCTCTTTCACTATCCCTTGCCTCCTAGACACTCACCATTTTGTGGAATCCTTCAGAATTCCTCCCACTCTTACTCTTCCTCACCTCAACATTGTACTTGAAACTCCTAAAATTGAGGGTGAAGAAGAAGAAAAGCTGGGAGAAATTAAGATCCGGATTGATGTGTTTAATACTTATAAAGACCTTAACAATATCGAGGAGTATTTTGTGGTTGAAGAAATGATAATTCCTCCGTCATTCTCTGATCGAGGGGGTCCCTCTGGATTTCAAGACCCACCTTGGCACACTTCTAGCCCACATGCATCGAGGCATCATCTTTTCCTCCAATGGTACAAAGGCTGGAATTTATCGGAGGATAAGATCTCTTGGTGGCTCATTCTGAATGCCACCCGTTGGTTAATGAGCTACATTGCGTTTGGCTGAATATGTAAAACTTAGCGTTTCTTGGGAGGCAACCCAGGTTTTTATTATGGTTTTATGTTTATTTTGCAGGTTTGAATAAAGGATAAGTTGGAGGGAGAGAGAGATGATTGCTTACTCTGTTACTCAGATTTGCCAAGCTGTCACAAGCCAAACCCGTCGATGTTCACTTCCGTCAGGTTGTCCCGTTCCTTCGTAAATTTCATGTCTACATTATTCTATTAATCCTTATTGTTCATGCCATTGAGGACAATGTCATTTAAGTTGGGGGGATGGAAATCATGTTGCACATGTGCATTCATATACAACTTCCATTTTTTCATGTGCATTCATATACAACCTCCATTTTTTAAAAAATATGAAAAAATAACACCCAATTGAGTTTTCTTGATTTATGCTCTCATTACAAGTAATTCTGGAATAGAAACGACTGGGAGAAGGATGATGGAAAATTGATTTAACCTAGTCATGGAAAACTGATCTAAAGAATCTCTTTAAAGTTCATGTGCACTTTAGAAAAATAAAAATCACTTTACACGCTAATGAAATAAGCAGGACAAGCCTTCTGCTATTTTGGATATATTATCTGATATTCAGCACTTCTTAAAGAAGAAATATTTTATAAGCTTTCTGTCAAGTTATCTATCAAAAGTAGTGCAAAAGCACAATTGAAAAAAAAAATTGAGAAAAAGGCACCATGAAAAATACCTCGAATCTGAGTAACCGGACCTACTTCACCTAAGACGTGTTGAGGTTCGCGTCAAAAGGAAAAGGGAACCTTGATCTGCGAAACCGGGCCTGCTTCTCCTAAGGCAAGAGTCGAGGTTCATGTTAAACAGTGAAGGGTAGTGCAGTATCATGTGTGTAGAAAAAAAAAAGATCCCTAAGGGACGAAACAATAAGGCAGACAAAAGCTAGTATTCTTAATACTCTGATTAAGAAGTACAGGATTGAAAGACACTTGTTCAGAATAGTAAATGGGGGACGCAATTGTCTACGTTGTGAATTTAGTATTACACATGCACAAATGCTATTAAACTTTAAGTTGACTTCTTGATCATGTACCTTAATTTTCAAATCTAGGGCTAGTGTATGTTAATGCTTCCAGATTCCTAATCTTTCGTTAACTCTATGAAAGATGCTCTGGAAATGAGTATGGATATTTTAAACTCTTGTTGGTCCTTAATTTTTAATTGTTTGCATTGCTAAGGGACTAGCAATGAGTAAGTTGGGGGGTGTGATAAGTGTGTATTTTTATATGTTAATTTATGTTATAACACACTTTTATGAGCTTTAATATTCATCCCCGTGTATTTATCACACCTAATTACAATTTTATATCAAAATGTTTAATTGTGGGATTTAATTAAATATTAATACTATTTTACTATTTTACAGGAACAAAAGAGAATACAACACAAAAAAAAAATAATAAAAATAAAAATAAAAACAATAATAAAACTCATGATATATCTATATAGATATTATGGATATAATATCTCTATTATAGATATTTACGAATATAGATATTATGATATATATCTATATTATATATATTCATATAATATATATATATATATATTCTTAATATCTATATACATAATACATCCATATATATAATATCATGAGCACGTTGGCAGAAGCTTCACGAAGGCATCCCTTGGCCTCCTTCATATAATATACATGATATATATATATTCTCATCTTTAGATATAATATGTATATATTTTTAATATGCTTCAAACACGTTGGCAGAAGCATCACGTGAGGCTTCCAAATGGGCGCACCACGTTGGGCTGGCACGGTCGACCATGCATGCAGGCAGCCAGCGAATCAACGTGGCAGAGGTCTTCAAGTGGCAGAAGGCTTTGCATTCGAGGCTTCTCACGTGGGCCGTAGGGCCATGCAAAGGTGGACGAGCGACGTCGGCTGGCTTGGGCGGGTCCATGAGGCTTCGGCGTGGAGGTTTCTCACGCTGGCCGGTGCGCGTGTTTCTCACGTTGGCAGCGTCAAAGCAACTTCATGCGACTGGCGGGTTTCAACGGCAAAAGAGGCACGGGCGCGGAGGCTTCTCCACTTGAGCGCGTGTTCCAGCGAGCGGGCATGTGCATGCAACGGATGTCTTCACATTGGCCGGGTCAAAGCGGGCTTCAAACGTGACAGAAAAACAAAGGCAGGCGCCGCAAAGAACAGAGAGGTGCAGAGAGGAGAGAATAAAGAAATAGGGCTACGTGCTAAGGTCTATAAAAGGAGGGTTGAGGTGTGGTTTAAGGGGATAGGAAGCTTTGTAATGTCATTTTTAGTTCTTTTGTTCTTGTGAGAGCGTTTGAGTTCTTTTGGTGTTTTGAAGTAAGGAGAGAGAGAGGGGCAGGAGACTCCTTCATGTAACAATTTTTTTCACTCTTGTTATGCATTTAAATTATTTAAAGTTTTGGGTTTTGTAAGTTTAAGTGGTTGTTATTGCAAGGTCTTAAGATTTTAGCCATTGCTTAGCCATTTACATACTTTTATGATCTTCATTTAAATTTATTATCTTCTTCAAAGTTATTCATAATTAAGTTCTCTACATTTTCTCTTTCTACCATTTCCTTTAATTCCTCTCTGTTTTCAAGTTATTATACGTTTTTCCACTTGCTGTCCTGACACATTACTGTTCATACGAGTTGATATCTTCTTTTGCTTCTCCATTTTCATACCCTTCCAATCTTTTTTTATTTCTGCGTTCTTCATAAAAGTTGTTCCTCTCTTGTAAATCAATATTTTCTTCTTCTATCACTCCCTCTACTTCTTCTTTATTTTTGAGTTATTTTTATTTTTGCACGGTTCTATCTTTTGTAAGTTTACTGTTCATCCGCGCTGATAGATATCAGTATTCCATATTTTTCACTGTCTTCCTCTCATTTTATGTCTCTAAACTCTTCATTAAACTTTTTCCTAACCCTCCGATCTTCAACTTTATCTTCTGTCACTTCTTCTAATTTTGTCTGGTTTTAAAGTTATTTCTCTTCCTAACTTACCTTATTTTCATTATAATTTTCATGTGTTCTGCTATCCATTCCACCCCTTCTAAATTGCATCCAAATCTCCCTAAGGTGGTTTCACTTCAATTCTCTTGATTTTCAAATTTAAAAATACATGGTCTTCAACTCTCAAATCTAAACCTCTCTGTGGATTCGACTCGGTCTCACCACTTAACTATTCTATTTATTTAATTTGTGGGCCGGATATTTTAATTTGGTAGCGGGGCGTATTAACGACATGCGCTTTCCCGCCATCAGGCTTCAACGGCGTTTCTTCACGGATTGGATAGCTCGGGATGCGAAATCTTCGGTGGAGGTAGGAAGATGGACCCCCAACTCGTGCTCTTTCTTTTCCGGGAGTTTCGTAGGCCATGGTGAGCCGAGCGAGCTAATCGGGGTGATTTGGGAAAAAAAACTCCATGTTCTGGGGTTGTGAGCCGATCTATCGTTTCATTGCGTTTTTGGCTGATTCGAGACTGTAGATGCATGCTAGGGGTTATTTGGGGGCTTCCCCCTTATTTTCCCCCTCTCCCGTGGAGGTATGGGGGCGTGGGACGATTTTTGGGTCGTTTCCCGCCGTATCGTTCTCGGACGGGTGTGACGGTCCTTCCAGTGACCGTCACAGACTGTGACGCCCCATGGTGGGTGCGTTACAGGCCCGTTTAGCCATCTGGTGGTCTGTGAGTGTGACGGTCCCACGATAGACCGCCACGGCGCTGTGACGCATCAGGGTTGGATCGTCAGGGATGATCTGACCGTCGACTTTCGGTCGTTGGTTTTGACCGTTTGGGGTCAAGGCCTGTGACGCACCAAGGCTGGCGCGTCACAGCCTTGTAACGCCCCTATGTGGGTGCGTCAGGGCGGACGCGTTCCCACCTTGTAGCACACCAGAGTTGGTCCGTTACAGCCTGTGACGCACCGAGCGGGACACGTCACAGTTGGTTTCATCTTGTCTTGTGACGCACCAAGGCTGACGCATCAGAGACTGTGACGCACCAGGGTCGGCGTGTCACAACCGGTTTGCATCGAGCATCTGACGGCCCTGTGTTGGTGCGTCAGAGTTGTTGTGACGGTCGAGGCTTGGACCGTTATAGACTGTGACGGCCCAAGGTTAGACCGTCAGGCTCTGTGTTACGCCGAGGTGAGTTTTCGTGTTCTTCGCGTTCGTTCCACGACGTGTGGATCCGTGGTCGACCCGGTCGTGACCCAGTGGTCAACTTACGATCTTGTTAATGCCCCAGACCCCGTGGGATTCTGTGTCCGTGTTTTGAGGGTGTCTGGAGGACCGTGCTACCTCGTTTAGTGTGCCCGTTGGGTTGAGAGTTCAGGTGACTCCTTGTGTGCCGGGCTTTTGTGTTACGCTTGACCGAGTCACCGTGTATCAGTGTGTGTGCAGTGGGGTCTCCCCCGCATGCCGTGAGTTTTCCTGGAAGATGATTCCCGAGTCGGCCATTTGTTTGGCCTTGGACTGTGAGTCCAATTATCGGCGTGGCAGCTTGTGCATTGCCGTGGGAATCATGCTTCTGTGCTTTCCGCGTGGGCCATGTGTGTGGCCTTGGACTGCGAGTCCAGTTGCCAGCCTGGGGCTGGAGGGTTCCCGCCTTTCCTGAGAGTGGGATTTGGTTTGGCGGCCTGTGAGCTACCTTGGTAACCGTGTTTCTGCATTTCTGCGTGACCGAATGTGCGGCCCGTGGACTATGAGTCATGTTTCTTCTCTGACTGTGGTCACCGTGCGACAGTGGTGGTACGTGGGACCGTCCCCGTACTTCATCGGGTTGGACGCTATTTTCCGTTGACTTGAGAGTCTACTCTCTCAGCGACCCTCCGCTAGTCGTAGCCTACCAGTACGCGTGTGCTGGTCTCACCTGTGAGTAGGTGTACGGGTTTACCCTTAGAGACGGTTTTAGATTGGTTTTCGTCGGGCCCCACGTCTTGCAGCCAGAGTCCGACTGAGGGGAAAACCGGTCAGAGGGCCAGACCATGGACGCACGGTCTGTGTGTGCATACATGGTTGGAGGCGGTTGGACCCACCCTGACGAGCGTGACCCCAGCTAGTCACTTGTTTGTGGTTACTTGTAGGGTGTCTCAGTTCCCGCTGGGCCGGAGGGAGACATCTGAGGCGCAGACTAAGATGTCAGTGGACGCAATCGGCCTTGCTTCTAGTGGGAGGTACTCCTGTTCTGGACAGAGAGTGACAGACTGTCAATTTTCGTGACTTCGACCTTCGGGTTTTCGGTCGTGTTGACCGTTGAGTTTCGGTTGTTTCACCGTGGCGCGTGTGTCGATTTTCGAGCCGTGAGACTAGTGCTAGTGGCTTTACCGAGGTTGCGTCTTGTTGTGCGGTACCCACGACCGGATGGTCGGGGTTGCACTTTGGACAATGTGTCCAGGTTGGCCGTGTCCTGGGAGACATGCCTCTACGGCGTGGTTGCCGTGGGTTTTTACTTCGGTAAGTGGTGCTAGTGTGGTTTGGTAGCCCCCGACCGTGAGGTCGGGGTCTGTTTCTGGTACAGTATGAGTAGCTGTAGTGCCGAGTTTTGACTGGCCACTGGTTCGCTGATCCTGCTGTCGTTGTAGCTTTCCTTTCCGCTACCGCCGTTGTTTTCGGTTGGGATTCCGTGGGATCCCCGCTGAGTCTCTACTTTGGAGACTCATTCTCGACTTTTCAGGTGTGGCGGTTCTTCCTCGAGATTCGAGGGCGCGGTGCGGAGGTTCTCAGTTGCCAGCTCACCGGGCCGAGTGTTCACTTGTCATGTGGTAAGTTTTTATTGTTTTGGACTGTACTTTCTGTTCGATTGGACTCTGTTGTAGCTGTAGTTGTTTATTTATTTCTGTTAATTATTGAATTGTCCTGCTTTATTTCCTATTTCTTTGTGCCTCCACACTCTTTTAGCCCTTCCGAACCCTCCCAACTCGTGGGCGGCGGTTCGAGTCTCGTATTATCGGGCCCTCCCGGTCATCGGATTCTCGGGTCGTTACAGTAGCACCTCCTGGACTCCTGTTGATCGCCCCGGACTTCCCCTACCCCGTGGGGGGCGGGAAACTTAAGCTTCTGGTGGTAGGAGGAAGGGATGCCTAGGAGCGTGCCGAGGATTCCTCGGCCGATGATGGCATTGTACCATGTCATTGCACGGATCACAATAAAGTCTGTGAGGAAGGTTACCTCTTTCGGTGTCGTCCCGAACGTAATCGGGAGCGAGATACGCCCTTCTGGGCGGACAGTCGTGCCAGAGAATCCATACAGCGGCGTGTGCAATGGCGCGAGTCGTGACACGTCCACACCCATGAGTACAAGACAGTCATACGCGATAACATCGGGTCCACTTCCATTATCTACCAAGATGCGGCGCACAATACATTGATTGATGGTGGCGGAAATCACCAAAGCATCAAAATGGGGCGTCATGACGCCTTCGAGGTCATCCTCGGAGAAGACTATGGGGTCTCCCGGGTTACCTGAGGTGGAAAGCTCCCTTGGGGTGCCGTCGCCTTGGTCTGCCGTGCTGATGGCCGTCGCGTACCGGCGTCTTCTGCTCGCGCTATCTCCCCCCCGTGGCGGGCCCTCTAGAGATCATCATGATCTCCTTTCCGTTGGACCGGTTGTCGATCGGGGGAGGCGTCTTCTGTCGTCTTTCGGCGGCTTTGGCGAGGAACTTGTCGAGGAGGCCCCTGCGTATGAGGTCTTCGATAGCATCCTTCAAGTTGATGCAGTCGGCGGTGTCGTGATCGTGGTCTTGATGGAAGTTTCAGTACTTCTTTTTGTTCCGCGAGTTGGGATCCGACTTCATCCACGAGGGCCATTTGAGGAATGGCTCCTCGCGGATCTCCATCAGGATCTGGTCGGGTGGGGCCGTCAGAGGTGTGTAGTGGCGGTAGCTGTCATGCCCCGACACGGAATATCGGAACGCGGCAGTAGAAAGAGTTAATAATAATATGTTGACTTCCAGACATGATGTGTCAAGGGCTAACAATCTAGATACATCCAACATACGCCACATCCGAGCAACATCGAAGGAATGATTATATCACCATAGACATTTAATTCCACTCATTAAAACATAATAAGAGTCATCAACCACCCAAACCACAAATACCAACAAAACTCCCATGTCCACCAATTTAACATAATTACATAAAAACTAAGTTAAACAAATTACAATTTCTTAAACACACTACATCTCTCCGACTCAAACTATCTAGAAATTACTCCACGAGACCATCTAGCTGGTTCGCTCCAAGGTCTTTACTCTTGCCCATCCCCATCAGTTTGAGAGTCCTCACATGAACTACCTGAAAAGAGGGAGAAACAAATGGGTGAGCGAACGCTCAGTAGGTAATAACAGGCAATGTTTAAGTAATTAACCAATTACAATAATGTGATGCAATAACGAAAAGATAATCAATAATGAACTACTTAAACAAAAGAACAAGAATATAGCATATCCAATAATTGGCCGATCAAGCGTGCAACAAACAAGTCATGTAGATATTTCCATGAAGGAAAAAGTTCAAGAGAAAGAACTATGTGAGTGGAACATCATAGACATCACGCTAGTCATGCACTCGGTGCAATGTCTCTCCATGTCATTACAAACTCCCATCGGCACAAGTACTTTTCGGGCGCTCTCCTCAGGACCAGACCGGGCCCTTATGATGCGTTGACATTGATTTGGTGGATCCAAGATCCCAAGTTATGTCTAGACATTCATAGGACTTCGGCCAGAAAGTTTCAAGGTATAACGAGAACAATCAAGGGATATAAAGAGTACAAGCCATTCCTGGCCCGACTATTGAGGCGCACACAAGAAACCATGAAAAATCACAAGCTGGAGGGTACGCGGTCATATCTGGGCCGCTTAACATTTAAACTGTCAACACTAGACCGTGGAAGATGAACTGGGCCAGGAACAACCAAGCTCGGTGCCAAGGAAGTAAACGGTCCTATCATGAGCCGTGCATTAACTGAACGGTCTAAAAAGGGCCGCTGAAAGCAATTCTGGGCAAGAAAGAGCAAGGCCCAGAGTCAGGGGTCTACACGGTCCACGATTGGCCGTTCAAATGATAGAACAGTCATTATGGGGCCGTGTACCAACTAAGGTCCGTGCACACTCCAGGTCGGTGCAGGCAAGGTAGGTCGACGCACATCCAGACATTAAATGATCAGGGATGGGTCGCTCTCAAATAGAACGGTCCATATATGGCCGTGTGTAAACTGGAGTCGACCCATCAAAGGTCGGTGCACAACCCAAGCAGGTCGATGCACCTGGTATGGTACACGGTCGAATTAGGGCTGTTCAACATAGTAAAGGGTCCTAGTCTGACCGCGAATGGCTCAGACGGTCTAATTCGGTCTGTGCCAAGGAACAGAGCCAAAACAAGCGATCCGAGCGAGATAATTGGTGCAGGATTTTTGGTACAACCTGCCCGGCATCCTAGTGGGAATCACAGGCTCGCGGGAGATTACGGAGGTCCCATAATGGAGGTCCTAGTCCGACAGAAGGAGTATCCGATGGAGAGTTCCAACCATTACAAGCAATGAGGGCTAGTAAGACATCAGAAAACAGTATGTATCGGTCAGTCAGATCCACCGGAGTGGAGTGACTGTCAAAACACTCCTAATGAGAGGTCCCTCTTTATTGAAACATGATTAAGGTTATACATTCATGAAATAACAACAAGAAGGACAAGATTGATAACAAGGATCAAAAGTAAGTTAGACAAGATTAAGCATTCTAATCTTTCATTTATTTTCAATAGTTTTGTGGGTTCGATACCTTATTTACAGACTAGATCAAAGAGAACTTGACATTACTAAAAAAATTAGTGATAATCCATTCTGTGTGACAGAACGGTCTGTCCATAACCGTTCAATAGGCGTCAGCGGTCTATCGATAGGCCGTTCAGGTCCTACAGCCCCGTAGGTTATACAGGCCTTGAGCGGTCTATCGAGGGGCCGCTGAGGTCACTGCACGGTCTAGTTGGAACCGTCACCCAAGACCACACGGTCTATCGAGGGGCCGTTCAACACAAAGCGGTTACTATAAGACCGTTAATGAAACAGCAAGGCAGAATGATAACGATCATGATAACCACCATTTAGAAGGTCAAATTCGCGAGATATACAACATGAAATTTGGGCAAAAATATACCAATAGAAAGAGTACGAAAAACTACATAAGATGGATGGATTAATTGAGTCATTAAGCCTGTTAAACCTAACATTAATCGATGATAACAAGGTAAACCCTAATTCTAACATGCTCCAACTAAAATGACGATTTCTCTCATGATACTAAATAACTTTTAGGGCTTTTTATACCAATGGAAAGAGGACTGAGAGACGAATCTAATAATGTATAATTCTTAGGGTTTGGTCTACTAAAACCTACCTTAAACGAGGGAAGAAGAGGGACAATGGTCGCCGGCCGGTCGCGTGAAGAACACCTTATAATACTCCTAATATCTCCCACGATTGAACACCTCGTCGACCGCCACAGCATCCAAGCATCTCAAGGTCGATCTAGGGTCGGTTTAAATAGAGGGAATGATTTCTAGGGCATCGATTAAAGGGGATAGAGTCCACGAATCTCCTATCGCGCGCGAATCGCGTAAGACTCAGTCAAGCCGTCGTTCTTTCCCAAAATTCGAAGTCTAGGGTTAAGGGTTTTGGCTAGAAACAAAGGGGAAATGATCTCCTCATCAAGGCCGTTCATTAGGGTCCGATCTGAGCTCAAACTGTGACGTCATAGAGCTCCGGATACCGATATACCGATAACATCGATACACCGATACCAGGAACTGGGGAAGCCACCCAATAGGCTGATGAGGCCCCTGAAGGGTTAATGAAGTTTGTCGAGGGGATGTATAATGAATCGTAATCACAAGCGCGCCTATTAGATTTAGGCAATAAGATTTAACAAAAGTGCGGAAGCAATTTCAAAATAAAAAGAGTGCTAAATATATAAACTAGTCCAGAGGCACAAGAGTGCTAGTCCAAAAGTACAACTACTCGGGGCATACCCCGGCAAAAGTACACCAGAAAGCCAAAAAGGCAACCCGTCTACTGCTGGCAGCTAAGAACGGTCTCCAAGCACACGGGAAACACCGGGAGACGACTGTAGACACGCCAAAATTGACATTATTTTGAGTATTTCTCATATTGCCTTGTAATGCCCCATTTGACCCTCAAATTAGCTTATTTGAGTGTTTTTTCCATTTTTCATGGATTTTCTCCCCTTTTCCCTTTTTTTTTAAATTAACGCCCTGGAGAGGGGCGTGTTTTTAAAACGCGGCCTGATCCAGGGCGTGTCTCCCCCATTTTATCTATTTCTCCCCATTTTACCTATTTTATAAATTCGTGACCTGGTGAAGGGCGTGTTTTAAAAACACGACCTTACCTGGGGCGTTTCTTGATGAAAGGACGCCCTGAGATGAGGGCGTCAATTCCCGGAATTATCCAATTTTCGAAAAAGAATAAATGTTTTGAAAAATGTTAATTAACGCCCTCCTTTGGGGCGTGTTTCAATTAACGCCTCTCTAGGAGGCGTGTTTCAGAATTTCCAAATAAAAGAAATATTTATTTCCAAAATTGATCTGGGAGTTGACGCCCTTGGCCAGGTCGTGTTTTGAATTAACGCCCCTTGACAGGTCGTCAATTCTTGAATTGACGCCCTGACCAAGGGCGTGTTTCATCTTCTGGCTTCGTAGCCCTTTCCCCAGAGAGTCCTTGCCTCGTTAGACTCCTGCCTTGATTGGGGCTCTTGCCCATTCTTATCCTTCCCCCTTATTGGACTCTTGCCCATGTTTATCTCCTCCAATTCTATTTAATAGGGCCGGCTGCTCTGTTGTTAAGGTTGGATCCCCTTCTTTCCAGCCCTCTGCTGCTTTTCCTTCTTCTTCTGTTTTTTTTTCTTTTTACAGGGAACGGCTGTTGCTGTTGGTGGCTAAAGGAGAAGCTCCTCTTACGATCACCTCTTCATCCAACCGAGACTCCTCCCCATCGAGCATTCAAGCCAAAGCACAGGCTCCCTTTGTTTTATTTATATTATTCCTCTTTTGTTTTAATATCATCGGTTCACATATTCATACATGCATCATTCATCTCCTATTGATTTTTCTTCTCAACTATGTTGAGTACTCCCCACAGTGCACTCTTGCACATCCTTTTCTTTTTCATATCATCATCATATATTCCCACCCTTTTTGCATAGGGGTTTAAGGGTCACCACCCACAAGGTGTGTCTTGCACATCTTTTCATGCTCACCTTTCTATATAAGAATTTGATGCTACACACCATGTTCTAATTCAATTCTTTTGTGGTGTTTGTGTCTCTTTTTTGCAAGGGTAATAAAAGCAAGAACTCTCTTCATCGGCCGGCCGATTTGAAGAGAAAGGAAGCACTCACATCCCCGCATCTTTTGAGGTACTTTTCGTGATCATTCCTCCCATGTTCTTATTGATTATATTTTTGAGACCTAGCGTCTCTGGCGATCACAACTCCATGTTTGCACCTCGTGCATATATTTTCCTCCATATTGATGATTATTGCATGTCTTTTCTTTGATATTTTTCTTAAGTGGATTATTCTAAATTAGAGGATCTACAAATTGGCGATCACGGTGGGACCCTCTGTGTTCTTCTTTTTTATTACCCCTTTCCACTTTGGCACCCTCGCGTGCCCTTTCCCTTTGGTACCCACGGTACCCCTCCTTTGTGCCCCTCGGGCACCCTCCATTGTGCTTTGCACTCTCCCCAAGTGATCTGTCAGCTTGTTAGATTTTCTTTTTGAAAATTTCACTTATCCAAAATTTTTGATGAGCATGTTATACTCTGCTGCATTTTATTGATTGCCATGTGACTGTGAGTGTTTGATATTGCTGGCCGTGGGGTCTTTCTGGGAATTAACGCCTCTGTCAGAGGCGCTTTTTAATTTCACGCCCTCACCCAGGGCGTTTTATGCATGTCTAACGCCTTCTGACAGGACGTCTTCTATCATACCCTGCTTATCTGAGAATTCACGCCCTTCTCCAGGGCGCCCTTTTATATTGTAATGCCTCACACTAAGGCGTTTTATTCATTCGGCCGTGCGTACCCCTGAGAGTTGACGCCCTCGACCAGAGGCGTCCATTTGATTTGTAGCGCCCCATACCAGGGCGTGTTTTTACCTTGCCTGTGTGGGCCCTCACAGTGATTCACGACAGTGACCCTATCGTTTCTTTTCTGGATAGCGCCCCCTTTCAGGGCGTCTTTTACTACGGGTTTGTAGAACCCTTCCTTGCGTGATTTTTTATCATGATTCATGCCATGCTCATATTCATTGATTGATTATATTGTGGTGATTACCCTGCTTGTTTGTGAATTCACGCCCCTCTCCGGGGCGTCTTTTACTTGGTAACGCCTCACGCTAGGGCGTTTCTTTGTTGATTAGCGCCCCTCAGCAAGGCGTTTCTTTCGATTTGACGCCCTCGGTCAAGGGCGTCCTTTCCCCTTATAGCGCCTCACCCTAAGGC
Organism: Amorphophallus konjac; assembly: GCA_022559845.1. Taxonomy (NCBI): domain Eukaryota; kingdom Viridiplantae; phylum Streptophyta; class Magnoliopsida; order Alismatales; family Araceae; genus Amorphophallus; species Amorphophallus konjac. The sequence continues at coordinate 365,980,213 of CM040122.1, read as the reverse complement.
GTGTTTTTACTGTGAGTTTCCAGAACCCTTCCCGTGGGTGAGTTTTCATGATATTTCATATTGATTGATCATATTGTGTGGTTGGCCTGATTTCCCCTGTTGCATTCATTCTTTGCATTAGTTTGGGAGCCCCCTCCTCTTCATTAGGATCCACACACCCTCTTGGAATCGGGACGACCCTCCATTGAGCATTCCGTCTCTTTGGACCGGAAATCCCTTTTCCAAGCCTCCATAAGTCCCCGCACCCGTGGATTCCCTCACGGACGCCGGGCAGGTTGTACCCTTTGAAGTCCCGAATTAGTTGGCCTATACGTGGTAAGAGAGTGTTCCTAGTTGGCATTGGAGTTAAATCACATTTGAAACTAGGTTTCTTCCCTTGTGTGAATCATTCCAAACTTTGCTAAAATTCATTAATTCACCAAGGTTCAAACATAAAAATCAAGGTAACCATTCCAACTTGTGTGTTTCTTTGTAAATTGTTTGCACATTAAATTGCTTGCATAATGGTTTACTTTGATAAACAAAACAACATGTTTAATTCAATTCATGAGGATGCACAACCGTGCACATCTTATTCTCCTCAATTTCAACATGTTCGTCAAAATTCTCACCATACTTTCAAAGGACAACGTCCTCACTCTTATGGTGTGGCCCGACCCTTGGGCAATGTCCAATCCAATGGTCCTTCAATTCAATTTCGAGCCACTATTCCCATTAAGCCCTCTCGTCCCAATGATGAGAAGGTCTCCCAAATTTTGCATGCATTAGATCATCTCACCCCTCAACAGATCCAAGCCCTTAAGGCCGCTGTTGAGGGTGCATCTCCTTCATCTTCCCCTTTCAATCCTAATCGGGTGGCCCATCACCCACCTCCCTCTTCTATTTACGACCATCCACGGGTGGCCCATCACCCACTTCCCTCTTCCACTCATGTTCCTAATCGGGTAGCCCATTACCCATCTCCTTCTATTCACACTCCTCCTCGGGTGGTCCGACACCCGCCTCCTTCTATTCCTCCTCCATCACGGCCCCGAGGCCCATTTACTCCTTACAATCCGGCCCGTCCGGGTTCTTTTACGGGTCATCCCGTCAACTCCCCTCCACGGCCTTTTTATACGGCCCTTCCTCCTTCAAGGCCCTGCCAGCCCTCGGTTGTTCAAGTCACACCCCTCCAACAATCTCTGTTTGATAAGATTACTTTGATGGAGGAACAAATAAAGAGGGTCACGGCTCCTCCTACTCCAGTCAATCATCTCCATGCCGCTTTGGACGACATTACAAAGATGGAGAGAGAATGGAAAGACAGGAGGGATGATTACGGCGTCAGCGGTTCAAGTGAGCAAGAGCCGGCATTCGAAGAATCCGAGGCAGTATACGATGATGATGAATCTCCGCAGGCACCCCTTTCGAGTTTCCTTAACTTTCCACTTCCCCCACTTTCATTCGATGAACCCCCTGCTCAGGAGGAAACCACTCCTAATTCAACCCCTGTTTATGAGACTAGTTGGTGTTACGACGATGGGTCGATATTCCAATCGCCTGCGCCGGCGCCTATTGAGTCTCTTCCCATTCCCACTCCCACTCCTAACACCGCTCGCCCCATTCGGCATTTCCTACGCACCAAACCTTCACCCATTAACCCTCCACCAATTACACCTCCACCCACTATACCATCAACCTTCATGACATCAGCCTCCCCCGAGCCTTCCACTATAAAACCTCTACATATTGAGCCTTTAGCCTTCACCGAGCCTACCATTAAACCTTCCCCAATTCAACCTTCCGTTATCCCATTATCACCGCCTCAACCCACCTTACCTATTCCCCCACTTAACCCTTCATCCTTACCTATGGTTAATCCTGAGCAGGATCCACCACTTTTTGCACTCGAGCTAACCCCAACCGCTTGCAAGCAAAGGGAGAAACTCGATGTGTTTGAACCTCCGCCTCCACTTACGCCAACACTTTTTATTATACCTCCACCACTCACAAAGCCTTCCGCCTCCGCTTCACCTCCTTCTATTACTCGGAATGGGGGGCCTTCTACAAGCACAGGTGCCGAGGACGATCAAGAGCCGGGCAGCAAGGATTTGGCCGCGCCATTCAAGATTCAAGAATTCATTTGCCGGATGCCAATCCGGGTTATTGTGCCAAGCACGGTCGAAGAAGCCAAGTCGCCGCCATGCCAAGCATTGATGCTGTGTAAGGGCCGGGCAGGGCACTCTTTGTTCCAATTTCCAAATTTTGAATCTTTGGGCAACATAATGCTTCCGAGCCCAACTTTCCAACTCCCTCACACCATTTGTGACGACCCGAGAATCCGATTACCGGGAAGGCCCGATAACCCGAGACTCGCACCGCCACCCACGAGCCCGAAGACTCGGAAGGGTTAAAAGGATGGTGTGGAAACTACACAAGCATCACAAATAATTGCAGAAATTAAACAATTATGATATTAAGCAGGAAATGAATTAACATTTTACATGGTCCACAATAAAATAACAACAACAGCAACAGTAGTCCACGACTAGTATAGTGACAAGAAAGAAAAGTACAGCTACACGGGGCATCCCCCGGCTCTGACCTCTGGCACTACCTCTGGGCACCCGCACCACGCTTCCGCTGCGCTCCTGACACGCTCCCCGAAGGTGGCGCCTCACCTGAAACACGGTGAAAACACGCAGGGAATGAGTCTCGGAACAAGACTCAGTAGGGATCACTCGAACCCTACCTCGTAAAACGAGAAACCACTACCCTAGCGGTAGAAGGTACCTCGGAAAGGAAAGCCCTGTACTCTACAGAACTAGACCCTAACGGCACGCAAACCGACACACGTGCCACGGTACGAGAAGACCGAAACTCAACGGTCGAACCGTCAAAACCCGAAGGTCGGAAACACACGACTGACAGTCTGACACTCCGTACTCAACAGGAGTACCACCCACTAGAAGCACAGCCGGTAGCGTCCCCTGACGTCTTACACCGCACCGCAGGTGAACCGCCTGACATGGTAGGTCCTACCCGAGGCGCAAACACCGTACAAGTAACTACAACAAGTGACTAGCTGGGGTCACGCCCGTCGACGTGGGTCCAACCGCCCCCAACCACGTGTGCACACACAGACCGCGCGTCCCTGGTCTGGCCCTCTGACCGGTTTTCCCCTCAGCCGGACTCTGGCTGCAAGACGTGGGGCCCAACGGTAACCGGTCCACAAACCGTCTCTAAAGGTCAGCCCGTACACCACTCCCTGGTGCGACTAGCACACGCGTACTAGTAGGCTACGACTAGTGGAGGGTCACAGAAGGAGTAGACTCTCAAGTCTCGGAAAACAACGGTGCAACTGCAGGTACGAGGAACGCTCCTTGTACCAACACCGACGCACGGTGACCAGCTGACAACAACATCTCCCGGTACACTCTGTACGACGAGAGACACACCGACGCAACCCGTACCCTTGAACGGTCCACACTGGGCCGCTCAGGGATGTGCGGTCACACAGGGACCGCACAAGGATTAGAACGGTCATATCAGGACCGTTCCACCCAGGGTCCAAACGACGGATAAACGGCCAACACAGGACCGTTCAAACAGATGTGCGGCCAACTCTTGACCGCACGTGGGTGAAGAACGGTCACCTCCTGGCCGCTCGTCTCCCAACGGTAAAAAGCCTGGACGGTTAGTCCTTAGCCGCACTTGGGGAAGGGCGGCTACGGCTTAGCCGTTCAGGTGTTGTGCGGTCAGGGCCAGACCGCACATCCAACCATAGCGCTAGGGGATGTACGGCCAGCACCTGGCCGTGCAAGGGGTTATGCGGTCAGCTCCTGGCCGCACATCCCAGAGCACTGCACAACGGTCACAACCAACGGTCAAAACCCTTGGGGTTGGGCGGTAGCTGTGGGGCCGCACATTAGGATATGCGGTCCCACGATAGACCGCCCAAGCCCACTGCGCGCCAAGCCTCACCCAAAGCGCGCCGAGCCGATGAACGGTCCGAACGGAACCGCATAGGGGTTGTGCGGCCACTGGTTCGACCGCACATCGCTCACCGGCGAGAAAATGGCGAACCTCACCGGAATCGCCCAATCGGCCTCAAAACAAACCCCACGGAGGGGGAAATGGCGAGAGAAGAACCCCCAAGCCCCCTAGCATGCTCCTACGCCCTTAAACCGTGAAATCGGGGCTCAAAACGATGGATCGGACGAACTCACCCCGCGGCATGATCGACCCTTCCCGGCTCAAAATAAACCCCTCTCGACCTCGTCTCGAGCTGAAACTCACGGGGAAGGAAGACATGAGGCTAAGGAACGTCACCCTACCTCCGGTCCGCGACGAAACGCTCCGATCCGAGCTCGAAGTCGCGAAGAACGCCGCTAGAATCTCGCCTCTCCACGCCTCCCACGCTCGCCGTATGCCCGCACGATCGCCACCACGTCACCCACGTCCTCGCGCCGTCGCACCGCCGCCGTCTGCAGCCGGAACGGGGGTCGGCACGGTCGAACGGGAGAGAAGGAGGGAGAGAGCCGGCCACGGTCGCGTGAGGGAGAGAGAGGAGGAAGAAGAAGAAAAGAGAAAAGAAGAAAAAGAAAAGAAAAGAAAATGGGAATATATAGAAAATCCGATTTTTCGGAAAAATACCGAAAATTAGAAAAATACATTTCCGGAATCCTCGGAACGCACCGATCGCAACGGTACCACTCGTGCCTCGGGGAACTGCCCGGTTCGCCCGCAGCGAGCGTCCGAAGAAAAAGCCGAAACACACACCGGAAATCGGAAAACACACGCGGAAAAAGCCACGGAACGCCTCCGGGCCTCCGAAACGACTCCGGATCGCGCCGATCCGAACACGAAAGATGTCCGAAACGAAATTTCGGACACAACGGAGCCGGACACTCCGAAAACTAGATCCGGGACCCATGAAGAAGGATCCGAAAGGTCCGGGATATTACAGCCCTCCCCCCTTAAGGAATTTCGTCCTCGAAATTGAGAACAACCCAAGGGGAAAGAAGAGGAAGACTCACTCAAACAGATACGGGAACTGCTGACGCATCTCGTCCTCACGTTCCCACGAAGCCTCACCACCAGAGTGTCGTTGCCACACGACCTTGACCAAGGGAATAACCTTGTTCCGCAGGCGCTGCTCTCGCCTATCCTCCACGCGGATCGGAAACTCTGGGAGAGAAAGATCTGGAGTCACCTCAGGCCAAACGGAAAACTCGAGCACATGAGAGTCATCGGGCATATACTTCCGCAACATAGAGACGTGGAACACGTCATGCACCGACGCCAACTCAGAGGGTAACTGCAACCGGTAAGCAACCTCACCGATGCGCTCCACAATCGCGAAAGGACCAATATAGCGGGGACTCAGCTTCCCACGCCGTCCAAACCGCATCACCCCCTTCATCGGAGAAACTCTCAAGAACACACGATCGCCCACGGCGAACTCGAGGGGCTGCCGCCTACGGTCAGCATAGCTCTTCTGCCGACTCTGGGCCGCCAACATGTTCTGACGAACCAGGTGCACAACATCCACACATTGCTGCACCAATTCCGGTCCCGTCAAAACACGCTCACCCACCTCAAACCAATCAAGTGGAGTCCGACAAGGACGCCCATACAATGCCTCATAAGGAGCCATGCCGATGCTCGAATGAAAGCTGTTGTTATAGGCAAACTCCACTAACGGTAGGTGATGAATCCAACTCCCCTGCCACTCCAGGCAGCAGGATCTCAGCATGTCCTCCAAAGTCTGAATGGTCCTCTCAGACTGACCATCTGACTGTGGATGATACGCCGAGCTAAATGCCAACTCCGTGCCAAGAGCTCGCTGGAAACTCCTCCAGAATCCAGAAGTGAAGCGCGGATCCCGATCCGACACGATCGAAATGGGAACCCCATGCAACGGCACGATCCGCTCCACATAAAGACGAGCCAACTAGGCACGCTCCAGCTGACTTTGACCGGTAGCAACCGCGTCACCTTCGTCAGCCGATCCACCAGCAACCAAATACTGTCCTGCCCAGTCGGGGTTCTGGGCAACCCCACCACAAAATCCGTGGTCACATGGTCCCACTTCCAAGCAGGAACATCCAAGGGCTGGAGAGTACCGCCTGGTCGCTGATGCTCTGCCTTCACTTGCTGACAGATCAGGCACCTGGCCACAAATTCGGCAACATCTCTCTTCATGCCAGGCCACCAGAACTGCCTCCGCAAGTTCCGATACATCTTCGTCGCACCCGGGTGCACAGTGTACCTGCTCCCATGAGCCTCGCGTAACACCGCACGACGAACCTGCTCCTCCGCTGGGACGTACAGCCTGCCACGAAACCTCGCAGCACCGTCCTCGCCGAGCTCCACATCAGCCATCGCAAGAATCCGGGGCAACTCAGGGTCCGCATGCTGAGCCTCTGTCACCTGACGACGAATAGCAGGAGTGACAGTCAGACTCGCAAGCACTGCCAACCCTGGCTCCTGGGGAATCTTGAGCCTGAAAGATACTTCGGGCACCTGTTCCCAGAGCCTCCACTTCCTCAGCATCAAGGTACTGATCACGACCTTCCTACTCAAGGCATCGGCGACGACATTCATCCTGCCCGGCTGATAAGACAGGGTGAAGTCATAGTCCTTCATGAACTCCATCCAACGCCTCTGTCTGAGGTTCAGATCTCTCTGCGAGAACACATACCTCAAACTCTGATGGTCAGTGAACACCTCGAACTTCTCACCGTACAGATAATGCCTCCAGATCTTCAGCGCGAAGATCACTGCCGCCAACTCAAGGTCATGGGTAGGGTAGTTCTCCTCATGGGGCTTTAGCTGCCGAGATGCATAAGCCACCACTCTACCATGCTGCATCAGAACAGCACCCAATCCGACGCCGGAAGCATCTGTACACACCACAAAACCTCCCGATCCAGAAGGCAAAACCAACACCGGAGCCGAGGTGAGCAATCTCTTCAGTTCCCTAAAGCTCTGCTCACACTCCTCGGACCAGACGAAAGGCACATCCTTCCGCGTGAGCCTCGTCATCGGGGTCGCAATGCGGGAAAAATCCTGGATAAACCGGCGATAATAACCCGCAAGCCCCAAGAAACTCCGGATCTCCGTCACCGACCTCGGCCTCGGCCATTGCATCACAGCCTCGACCTTGGCGGGATCCACGGAAATACCATCACCAGAAATCACGTGCCCCAGAAAGTGCACCTCGCTGAGCCAAAACTCGCACTTGCTGAGCTTCGCAAACAACTGGTGATCTCGCAACGTCTGCAGCACCACACCCAAATGGTACGCATGCTCCTCAGCAGACCGCGAATAAACAAGGATGTCATCCACGAAAATGACCACGAACTGGTCCAAATACGGGTGAACACCCTCTGCATCAAGTCCATGAAGGCTGCTGGGGCATTGGTGAGCCCAAACGGCATCACCAGAAACTCATAATGCCCGTACCTCGTACTGAACGCAGTCTTCTCCACATCGGACTCGCGAATTCTCAGCTGATAGTAACCGGACCGCAAATCAATCCGCGAGAACACTCGCGCAGACTGCAGCTGGTCGAACAAGTCATCAATCCGCGGCAACGGATACTTGTTCTTAATGGTCACTTCATTCAGCTGCCGATAGTCAATGCATAGCCGCAGACTACCGTCCTTCTTCTTCACGAACAACACGGGCGCACCCCAAGGGGAAAAGCTCGGACGAATGTACCCCTTGGCCAACAGCTCCTGCAACTGCGCCCTCAACTCCCTCAACTCAGCGGGGGCCATACGGTAGGGAGCCTTCGCCAAAGGTCCCGTACCAGGTACAACCTCGATCACGAAATCGATCTCCCGCTGGGGAGGTAATCCAGGCAACTCCTCAGGAAAAACATCGGGAAACTCGCACACCACCGCAATGTCCTCGACATTCGGCTCCATCCGGTCAGACACAACCACAGACGCGAGAAAACCCTGACAACCTGAATCAAGCAATCGACGGGCTCGAATAGCAGAGATAAGAAATCGAGAAGAGGCGGAACGGATACCTTGGAAATAGAAGGTCCTCTTGCTCGGATGTTGGAAGTAGACCCTCTTCATCCCACAATCCACCACCGCTCCATGAGTCTCGAGCCAATCCATGCCTAGAATCACGTCGTAATCCCGAAGCTGCAACGCATACAACCTGCCTGGCATACTCCGCCCATCGATCCACACCGGAACCTGGTCGAAGCAATACGGAGTGACCATAAAGTCACCCGAAGGCAACTCCACAGCCAAATCACAGGACAACTGGGTCACCGGCTCCTCGACGCTCGACGCGAAATCCTCCGAAATGAACGAATGAGACGCGCCAGAATCAAATAAAACCCGAGCCGCACAACCCAAAATCTGAACGGTACCTTCCACGAGCTGCGACGCTACTGCCTCTGCCCTGGTCAAGTGCGTGATCTGGCCACGAGCTCTCTGCCTGCCTCCCACACTAGCTGACCTGGGTAGCGGCGGATACTGTCCCTGCTGCTGCTGCTGCTGGGAAACCTGCTGCTGCGGCGGCCTCTGAGGACAGTCGCGCGCCATGTGCCCTGGCTGGTCACACCGAAAACAGATGATCGGCGCCGTGCACTGCCTGCCTGGGTGGGTCCCACTACACCGTGGACAAGGTCCTCGCGATCCACCCACCGATCCCTGTCGCTGCAAAGGAAACGGCTGCTGCACACTGCCCGATGAAGCCTGCCCCTGATCCTTGGACTTCTTCTTGCCGAACCCCTTCTTGAAGAACTTTTTGACCTTCGTGCCAAAGGACGCAGATCCTGTCACCGAAGCTGCCGATGCCGGTACTCCTGAACCACCCGACGCAGACTGAAAGAAACCCTGCTGCTGAGTAGCCGACTGCTGGCTGCGACCTGACACAGACTGCCCCTGGCTGATCGGTCCTCGAGTCCTCTGCATATCCATCTCCAAGGAAATCGCAACACGAGACGCCGTCTCGAGATCAGTGGCCCCATTCGCGATCAGATGGTGCCTCAGCTCCAGCCTCAAGCCCTGCACAAACTGCGTCGTCCTCACCCTCTCATGCTCCATGATATGAGGTGCGTACCGACCCAGCTCGACAAATCGGGCCCTGTACTGCAACACGGACATGTCACCCTGCACCAGCTCCAGAAACTCCCGCATCCGCTGCGTAGCAACAATATCTGGACAGTACGTACGCTCGAAAGCACTGACAAAGTCATCCCACTCGATCTGCTCAAGCGGACGAAGCTGAAAGGACGTCTTCCACTCGGAAGACCACCACCTCCGAGCCGTACCCTGCAACTGGTTGTAGGCCAACACCACTCTGTCCTCGACAGCACTCTTCGCAGAACTGAACACCCGCTCCATCTCATCAAGCCAATCACGAGCCGCATCAGGGTCTGCCTGGCCGCTAAAGTAAGGTGGATGAAACTGCATGAAATCCCTCACTGCTCGGCCTGGCCCACCCCTGACTGACGAGCCCTCACCGGCCTCTCCGCCGAACTGCTGAGCCATGAGATGGTACATGCCACGGAGAAAACCCTCGGCCCCCGGAGCCCTCGCAGCATCCGCGGCCTCGGTAGCTCCCGGAACTCTGCTATGCTCCTCCTGGTCCCTCTGGACCCCCTGCTGGATCTCCTGGCCTCCAGCCGACTGCCCCTGCTGAGAGCGAGAACTCCTCCTCGGCGCCATCCTCGCTCCTTAAGCACAAGACAGAAAACTCAGAAACGGAAGGTCAGAATAAAACACGCGGTGCCCAATGCCAGCGTCACATGTACATCATCGTTGTGGACTAGTGGACCACTACAATTACCTATGATTCTCATGTAATTCCACAACCGCGCTCTGATACCAGCTGTAACGACCCGAGAATCCGATTACCGGGAAGGCCCGATAACCCGAGACTCGCACCGCCACCCACGAGCCCGAAGACTCGGAAGGGTTAAAAGGATGGTGTGGAAACTACACAAGCATCACAAATAATTGCAGAAATTAAACAGTTATGATATTAAGCAGGAAATGAATTAACATTTTACATGGTCCACAATAAAATAACAACAACAGCAACAGTAGTCCACGACTAGTACAGTGACAAGAAAGAAAAGTACAGCTACACGGGGCATCCCCCGGCTCTGACCTCTGGCACTACCTCTGGGCACCCGCACCACGCTTCCGCTGCGCTCCTGACACGCTCCCCGAAGGTGGCGCCTCACCTGAAACACGGTGAAAACACGCAGGGAATGAGTCTCGGAACAAGACTCAGTAGGGATCACTCGAACCCTACCTCGTAAAACGAGAAACCACTACTCTAGCGGTAGAAGGTACCTCGGAAAGGAAAGCCCTGTACTCTACAGAACTAGACCCTAACGGCACGCAAACCGACACACGTGCCACGGTACGAGAAGACCGAAACTCAACGGTCGAACCGTCAAAACCCGAAGGTCGGAAACACACGACTGACAGTCTGACACTCCGTACTCAACAGGAGTACCACCCACTAGAAGCACAGCCGGTAGCGTCCCCTGACGTCTTACACCGCACCGCAGGTGAACCGCCTGACATGGTAGGTCCTACCCGAGGCGCAAACACCGTACAAGTAACTACAACAAGTGACTAGCTGGGGTCACGCCCGTCGACGTGGGTCCAACCGCCCCCAACCACGTGTGCACACACAGACCGCGCGTCCCTGGTCTGGCCCTCTGACCGGTTTTCCCCTCAGCCGGACTCTGGCTGCAAGACGTGGGGCCCAACGGTAACCGGTCCACAAACCGTCTCTAAAGGTCAGCCCGTACACCACTCCCTGGTGCGACTAGCACACGCGTACTAGTAGGCTACGACTAGTGGAGGGTCACAGAAGGAGTAGACTCTCAAGTCTCGGAAAACAACGGTGCAACTGCAGGTACGAGGAACGCTCCTTGTACCAACACCGACGCACGGTGACCAGCTGACAACAACATCTCCCGGTACACTCTGTACGACGAGAGACACACCGACGCAACCCGTACCCTTGAACGGTCCACACTGGGCCGCTCAGGGATGTGCGGTCACACAGGGACCGCACAAGGATTAGAACGGTCATATCAGGACCGTTCCACCCAGGGTCCAAACGACGGATAAACGGCCAACACAGGACCGTTCAAACAGATGTGCGGCCAACTCTTGACCGCACGTGGGTGAGGAACGGTCACCTCCTGGCCGCTCGTCTCCCAACGGTAAAAAGCCTGGACGGTTAGTCCTTAGCCGCACTTGGGGAAGGGCGGCTACGGCTTAGCCGTTCAGGTGTTGTGCGGTCAGGGCCAGACCGCACATCCAACCATAGCGCTAGGGGATGTACGGCCAGCACCTGGCCGTGCAAGGGGTTATGCGGTCAGCTCCTGGCCGCACATCCCAGAGCACTGCACAACGGTCACAACCAACGGTCAAAACCCTTGGGGTTGGGCGGTAGCTGTGGGGCCGCACATTAGGATATGCGGTCCCACGATAGACCGCCCAAGCCCACTGCGCGCCAAGCCTCACCCAAAGCGCGCCGAGCCGATGAACGGTCCGAACGGAACCGCATAGGGGTTGTGCGGCCACTGGTTCGACCGCACATCGCTCACCGGCGAGAAAATGGCGAACCTCACCGGAATCGCCCAATCGGCCTCAAAACAAACCCCACGGAGGGGGAAATGGCGAGAGAAGAACCCCCAAGCCCCCTAGCATGCTCCTACGCCCTTAAACCGTGAAATCGGGGCTCAAAACGATGGATCGGACGAACTCACCCCGCGGCATGATCGACCCTTCCCGGCTCAAAATAAACCCCTCTCGACCTCGTCTCGAGCTGAAACTCACGGGGAAGGAAGACATGAGGCTAAGGAACGTCACCCTACCTCCGGTCCGCGACGAAACGCTCCGATCCGAGCTCGAAGTCGCGAAGAACGCCGCTAGAATCTCGCCTCTCCACGCCTCCCACGCTCGCCGTATGCCCGCACGATCGCCACCACGTCACCCACGTCCTCGCGCCGTCGCACCGCCGCCGTCTGCAGCCGGAACGGGGGTCGGCACGGTCGAACGGGAGAGAAGGAGGGAGAGAGCCGGCCACGGTCGCGTGAGGGAGAGAGAGGAAGAAGAAGAAAAGAGAAAAGAAGAAAAAGAAAAGAAAAGAAAATGGGAATATATAGAAAATCCGATTTTTCGGAAAAATACCGAAAATTAGAAAAATACATTTCCGGAATCCTCGGAACGCACCGATCGCAACGGTACCACTCGTGCCTCGGGGAACTGCCCGGTTCGCCCGCAGCGAGCGTCCGAAGAAAAAGCCGAAACACACACCGGAAATCGGAAAACACGCGCGGAAAAAGCCACGGAACGCCTCCGGGCCTCCGAAACGACTCCGGATCGCGCCGATCCGAACACGAAAGATGTCCGAAACGAAATTTCGGACACAACGGAGCCGGACACTCCGAAACTAGATCCGGGACCCATGAAGAAGGATCCGAAAGGTCCGGGATATTACACCATTACTTTGCACTCTCCAAGGGAGTTGACATTCACCATTGAAGCTTCGGCAAGGGCTATTTCTCATACACTTTCACTGCCGTGGAGGGGCAGTCATCTTAATGCTAAGGGGCCATCCCTTATTTGTTCCACTTTCTATTCATCCATCTCTATCACTTTTTCTTCATGGGCCATTCCCAGGGTTAGGAGGAGGATCTCATCCTCTCGCCCTTCACATTCTTCATATTCTTTGCATTTCATGCATTCATCGCATCCATCCCATTGCATGCATTTGCACCTCCTGCTTCCCGGGTTTCCAAACCCGTATCTTCCCCGCCTTCCGGCACCTCCGGATATTCCGCACTTCCCATCTTATTCATCTTCATCTTTTTATCCACTATCCCTGGGGCATCGCGTCCCTTTTCCTGCTATCTCCCTGGAACCTCCAGGAATTTTATCCCTCCTCTTTGGGCATCTCGCCCTTTCTGATTCTATCCCTCCGGAACCTCCGGACTTTCCCCTCGGGCATCGCGCCCCTTTCCATTCTCCGGAACCTCCGGATCTTTCTCTCGGGCATCGCGCCCCTTTCCACCTTCCTCCTCCGGAACCTCCGGATTTTCCCCTTGGGCATCGTGCCCCTTCTCATTTGCTACCTCCGGATTTTCCTCCTGATCTTCCTTCATTCCTCTCTCTCGGGCATCGCGCCCCTTTCCACCTTATTCTTCCGGAACCTCCGGACTTTCCCCTCGGGCATCGCGCCCCTTTCCATCTTAATCCTCCGGAACCTCCGGATTCTATTTCCCTCCTCCTTGGGCATCGCGCCCCTTTCCATCTCATTCCTCTGGAACCTCCAGATCTTTCTCTTCCTCCGGGGCATCGCGTCCCCTTTGCTATTATTTCCCTGGAACCTCCAGGTGTCTCATCCCTTTTCTTAGGGCACGACGCCCTTCCTGATTCCATTCCTCCGGAACCTCCGGACTTTCCCCTCAGGCATCGCGCCCTTTTCCATCTTATTCCCCCGGAACCTCCGGACCCTCCATCTTTCTTCCAATTCATCTTTCTGTTCTTCCAAGACATCACCTCCTTCGTTCTCTTCTTCCTTCTTCATCACTCTTTTTCAGATTTCTTCTCAGGGCATCGCGTCCCTCGATATTTTATCCCTCCGGAGCCTTCGGATGATTTCTCCTCTCATGATTCTCCTCCGCCTCCGGACCCTCCGGATCCGCCTCTTTCTATCTACCAATTTCTCCTTCTAATTCCTCCTGATTCTGGGTCTGACCCAACTTCTTCCACATCCACTGCCTTGGGCATCTGCCCATTCTCCCATTACTTTCGAGGCTTTAGTCCTCATTCCTCCTTCTAATTCTCCGCTCTTCTGTAGACCTGTTCATGTGATCAGGGTCTCCGCACCTTAGTGAGGGAGTTCTAGCCCTCGCCTCTTTTCCTTTTTTTCCTTATTCGTCTGAGTCTGGTCTTGGCACCACTCCTTCTTGTTAAGCCACTTTCAATCCTTTGCTTCCAATCCTTTATCTGCCTAAGAGGACTATCCCACGATGATCAACCTCTCGCGGCAGCTGCTTTAACAAAGGTTGCAAGGTAAAATATTGGCGTAAGTACGCATTTTTATGATATCATTTTCCCATTACTTCACGCATGATTTTCAAAATGAAGTGCTTCTTAACGAGATTAAGAGTGGTGTTTTAGATCTTTATCTTAGGCTTTTGTTAAATTAAATCATTGTTAAAAAGAGTCTTTAGGCTTGCTTATGCAGCACCTTGGTTAATAAGAACCCCGCGCTGGGAATTCAACATTCTCTCCCTGCTTGTTAAGAGCAACCCTCAGCTGGGCACCTCACACACTTCACGGCGTCCTTAGCCGGCTCCTTTGGTTAAACACCGTTGCTACCTTGGCCATGCCATGAGTATATCTGAAAGTCTTTTCTCTTCTTTACTCGGCCACGTGCAGGGGCAAGAGGTTGACGGATGAGATGACCAACCTCGGTAATCCCCAATACGAGAGGAGTCTCAAATAGGGGCAGTCTTGACCCAAAATCAATATGAGTTTTCATGATATACATCTCGCCAAAAGGGCTATTATGAAAATCAAGTCAAAATTTCGATAAAAGCAAAAGTATGAATTATGGCATGTCAAGAGTGGCAAAATCCCCGCAGGGAAAACCCTGGTCGTATGCATGTCAAGGGTCTAAAAATCAAAGGCATAAAGTCCCGGCACAATAGACTACCTCTTTGAAGGGAACACCTTGGAAGGAATTCAAGTCCCGACATCTCCCATCCTGCATGAAGCTTATCTCCAATTATTCTTCTCTTCTCCCTCCAAGACCGAACATTTCTCGGGTATGGCCTTGGTAGGGGCACCGTTGATCAAAGACGATCGGTTATAGGATGCCACTTTCAATGCACGTCCAGCTTTGGACAGTTTTAGCGAAAAGGGAAGGAACAAGGACCCCTAGTCAGTGGTTCAAAACAACCCTTTGATGCTGCATTAACAATGTCTAAGCCAAAATCCAAAAAAAATTAATATTTCCTGATCAAAATCCCAACAAAAATTCAAAATATTTTCCAAAAAAAAAATCTACTCATAAAAATTGCATATTCCAAAACTCATAAAAATTTACATATTCCAAAACCACATAAAATTTTGCATATTTCCAAAATCCAAAAATTTACATTGTATTTTCTGATGGTGTTTTGCAGGAACAGCTTTGCAGAGACCAAAAGCACGGGATGGGTCCTCTCTCCACTCATTGCTATCAATCTATTGATTCTCCCGATATTCTCATGACATGCCACCCAGGGGCATCATCTCCCTATATCATTCTGATTATCATATCTCATGATTATTCATCTCCAAATCTTTCAATCAACTCCTGCTCGTTTCATCTGATTACTCCGCCGATGGGCATTATCAGATCTTGATCATTTAACTCCAAAACTTGATTAGCCAGATTGTCATCCTCATGACAAACAACAAATAATGATGCTTTGCTATGTCATGATTTGACTTATGCTGTTCATGATATATGCTATGATTGGTTGCTTTGATTCATGCTATGTATGCTATGATTAAAAGCCTTATTCATTGCTTGTTATCTTTTTATATCTTGGCTAATGAATTTTTGAGCGCAGGATAAGAGGCTCTTGGTCCCGCCGGCAGGGCATCATCACTCAAAGTCCCACGGTGCTTGCAGCTCATTTCTCAGTTCCCATGCTTATTGATATCACCATCTCCCTGTATGCATTCTACTATATGTTACATATGTTACTAGATTATATCAAGGACCTTGTGGCTTTGGTAAATCTGGAATTTGAGTTCCCCTTCATCAAAAATAATGATGATTCCAGAGAAGTCTTAGTCACACGGATAGGCCGTTGAGCCGTCCAAGACTGGGGACGATGGTTCCCTTTTTACGAGTTGGTGCGTGGATAAACGGGCTTCGGCTTAGTATCAGCTCGCAGAATTGGTTTCTTGACCCAGTCTGGGCAGTTTAACAATATTATCCTTGATTATATTATATTTTCATTTGTTATTTTCCTTTAGCCCAGCATGCATTCATGTAGGACTTTGAATTAACATTGAAAAATCATTCTGATAAGCTGACTTTGAGGGTTGAAATTGATCTTAATCTTTCTCGATATGAGATATTCCATGCTGAATTGAGTCCTCAGTTCGTTTTATCGCTGTCTTGGGTCTTTTCTCGAAAGCTCCTTGTTTGGATTTTATCATCTTATTTTTAATCTCCTTTCCTTTGATCCACCTTGGCTGCAGCACGTCCACATTGGCTGGTAACCGCTCCCCAATGGTGAAATCTACAGGTTTGTGACCTGGGGTACTTCCACCGCGCTGGAAGTTGATCATTTTATTTTATCTCCTTCGTGCACCGCGTGCACATCTCCCCTTTTATCCAAATATTGTTGATTTCATTGAATTTCCCGAGATTGCTTCATCTCGAGCTTTTGATTTGATTCTCATCACGTGATGTCGATTGCGTGTCTCATCACACCTTGGCATCTACTTTTCAGTTTGCTACGCTCCCTTGCAAAGCAGACGCCAAGGCGGGGCAGCTGTAGACACGCCAAAATTGACATTATTTTGAGTATTTCTCATATTGCCTTGTAATGCCCCATTTGACCCTCAAATTAGCTTATTTGAGTGTTTTTTCTATTTTTCATGGATTTTCTCCCCTTTTCACTTTTTTTTAAAATTAACGCCCTGGAGAGGGGCGTATTTTTAAAACGCGGCCTGATCTAGGGCGTGTCTCCCCCATTTTATCTATTTCTCCCCATTTTACCTATTTTATAAATTCGTGACCTGGTGAAGGGCGTGTTTTAAAAACACGATCTTACCTGGGGCGTTTCTTGATGAAAGGACGCCCTGAGATGAGGGCGTCAATTCCCGGAATTATCCAATTTTTGAAAAAGAATAAATGTTTTGAAAAATGTTAATTAACGCCCTCCTTTGGGGCGTGTTTCAATTAACGTCTCTCCAGGAGGCGTGTTTCAGAATTTTCAAATAAAAGAAATATTTATTTCCAAAATTGATCGAGGAGTTGACGCCCTTGGCCAGGTCGTGTTTTGAATTAACGCCCCTTGACAGGTCGTCAATTCTTGAATTGACGCCCTGACCAAGGGCGTGTTTCATCTTCTGGCTTCGCAGCCCTTTCCCCAGAGAGTCCTTGCCTCGTTAGACTCCTACCTTGATTGGGGCTCTTGTCCATTCTTATCCTTCCCCCTTATTGGACTCTTGCCCATGTTTATCTCCTCCAATTCTATTTAATAGGGCCGGCTGCTCTGTTGTTAAGGTTGGATCCCCTTCTTTCCGGCCCTCTGCTGCTTTTCCTTCTTCTTCTATTTTTTTTTCTTTTTACAGGGAACGGCTGTTGCTGTTGGTGGCTAAAGGAGAAGCTCCTCTTACGATCACCTCTTCATCCAACGAGACTCCTCCCCATCGAGCATTTCAAGCCAAAGCACAGGCTCCCTTTGTTTATTTATATTATTCCTCTTTTGTTTTAATATCATCGGTTCACATATTCATACATACATCATTCATCTCCTATTGATTTTTCTTCTCAACTATGTTGAGTACTCCCCACAGTGCACTCTTGCACATCCTTTTCTTTTTCATATCATCATCATATATTCCCACCCTTTTTGCATAGGGGTTTAAGGGTCACCACCCACAAGGTGTGTCTTGCACATCTATATAAGAATTTGATGCTACACACCATGTTCTAATTCAATTTTTTTGTGGTGTTTGTGTCTCTTT
The DNA here is from genome assembly GCA_022559845.1 of Amorphophallus konjac. Lineage (NCBI taxonomy): Eukaryota > Viridiplantae > Streptophyta > Magnoliopsida > Alismatales > Araceae > Amorphophallus > Amorphophallus konjac. Next base: position 365,962,466 of record CM040122.1, on the reverse strand, counting down.
TTTGCAAGGGTAATAAAAGCAAGAACTCTCTTCATCGGCCGGCCGATTTGAAGAGAAAGGAAGCACTCACATCCCCGCATCTTTTGAGGTACTTTTCGCGATCATTCCTCCCATGTTCTTATTGATTATATTTTTGAGACCTAGCGTCTCTGGCGATCACAACTCCATGTTTGCACCTCGTGCATATATTTTCCTCCATATTGATGATTATTGCATGTCTTTTCTTTGATATTTTTCTTAAGTGGATTATTCTAAATTAGAGGATCTACACCGCTGAGCACCCCAGGGTGTGCCGTTGAAGGCCAAATTGGGCGTGCTTCTGAGCCCGGTCTGAGCCCGTTATGGACACGAATCGTGGCATGTTTGGCTCTTCTCGAGGCTCACGGATTGCGGGGCTTATTGTGATTGGTTTCTCTTCACGGCCGTGACTCCTAGAGGCGGCCTCGCGGCAGTACGCATACTTAGGGAGTCCGGACGACCAGTCTCTCCGGGACTTCTTCACTCAGCGCCGTTGTTGATGCGGGGCCGAGCCTAATATTTGGGTGTGTAATTTTTGATGTCCACATCCCCATCTCCAATAATCCATCTTGAGTTATTTATGATAAGATTTTTCACCTGTTGAAAAATATTTGAAGGTATGCCTGCAGGGAAAGGCTTAGTACAGTCAAAAATATTTGTTTTGATGAATCTGCTCCTGGCATACACAGACCACAGAGATGAACCCTGAATGATATTCCACAAGTTTTTTGGAGCCAATGAAACCTGAACATGATGGAGGTTCCTGATAGAGAGACCCCCTTCCAATCTAGGCTTAAGAATATGTTGCCAATTAACCCAGTGCCGACGCCTCTACCCTTCTGAACCCTGCCAGAAAAAATTTGCACACATTCTATCCATGGCATTAATAATAGTTTTGGGAATGAAGCAAGCTGAGGCCAGTTATACTGGCATACTTCGGAGGACTGAATTTATAAGTATAGCTCTCCCAGCCTGAGAAAGAAATTTGGATTGCCAACCCTCCAGTTTTCTCTAAACTTTGTCCACTAGAAAGTTGAAATCAGAGCATTTGTACCTTCCTTTCTTTATAGGAATACCAAGGTAGTGAAAACCTGAAGCTAGAAATTTGTAGCCTGTCGTAGAATGAATGGATTGCTTTAGAGCATTGGGTACTTTAGCAGAAGTTGCAAAACTGCTTTTCCCTTTGTTGACTTGTTGGCCAGAGCTGAGCTCATATCTTTTGATAAACTACCGAAGGACTTTTATATTCTGCTTACTACCATTCAGGAAAATTAGAGTGTCATCTGCATAGAGAAGGTGGGAAACTTGAACCACATTTCTAGGCCCACTGTATTTTTTTATTTCTCCAGACTGGAACCTGGCTTTGAGACCTCTACGTAGCACTTCAGAGGCTAATATGAAGAGATAAGGAGCTATGGGATCACCATGCCTTATCCCTCAGCTAGATTTGAAGAATCCTATTATGGCCCCATTGAAGCTGACTGAAAACCAGCAATTTGATAGAATCATCCCAATAAGAGATTTGAATTGATTATTGAACCCAAATTTATTCAAGACTGTAAGGATAAAGTCCCATTCCATTCTATCATAGGCCTTTGCCATATCTAGTTTAAAGATGACATTATGTCCTCTAACCTTCCTGTCAATGTCCGACATCATCTGTCTTGCCAGAGTAATATTGTCTAGAATGGAACGGCCTTTTACAAAAGCCCCTTGTTCCTTTGAGATAATATTTGGGAGAATTGCTGCAAGGCTCTTAGAAATAATACTAGAGATTATTTTGTAAGAGAAGTTACATAGACTTATAGGACGAAAATCATTGAAAGTCTTGGGATCCTGCACTTTAGGAATAAGGGCAATTATAGAGGAGGAGATACCTCTAGGGATTGGAAAGCCCATGAAAAAACTTTGGGTCGCAGCTATAACATCTGCTCCAATGATGTCCCAAACAGCTGTGTAAAATTCACCAGTGAATCCATCAGGTCCCGGGGAGCTTGAACTCTTTAGAGACCAAACTGCTGCCCTTATTTCCTCTCCATCTGGGATAGAAATGAGAGAGGTATTCGGTTCATCAGAGATAAGTTGTGGAATGCAGTCCAATAGAGAATGGTCAACCAAGTGTATTTCAGTGGAGAAAATTTCTTGGAAATACTTCACAGCATTCACCCGAAGGATATTTTGATTATCACACCATTGATCAGAACCATTCAGCTTTAGCCTGCCTATGAATCCCCTTCTTCTATTGTATTGAGTGACTCTGTGATAAAAAGTGGTGTTTCGGTCTCCACTTTCAATCCAGTCCATTCGGGATTTTTGGTTCCAGAATGTTTCTTCCCTATGGAGAGCCTGTCGCAGGATTGCATTAGCTGCATTCAAACTAGTTCTATTGTCTGATGTGGGATTCTGATCAAAAGCAAGCTGTTTAATCTCCACATTTAATTCTGCTTGTCTAACATTTTGAGTAGGGCTGTCAATAGGTCGGGCCCGGGCCGGGCCGGGTCGGGCCCGACATTATGTAAAAAATTCAAAGCCCGACTAAGGCCCGGCCCGGCCCGACTACTTAAATAAAATAATAAAAATAATAAAAATTAATAGATTCAATACTTCAAAACTTATAATCTCGTTAAATAAATTAAAATTTTGATATTAATTACATAATTTGTGTGAAAAGAGAATTTTAAAATTTCCAATTAAGTAAAATAACATAAGTTTGACTAAATAGTTTTTAAAATTTGAAGTGAGAATAAAAAAAGGGATTGGGCCGGCCCGCGGGCCGAACTCAAAGCCCGAGCCCGGCCCGCGAGTCTAGTCGAGCCAGGCTTTTAGGCCCGACTAAAAACCCGCGGGCCAAAAAAGATCTTGCGGCCCGGCCCGAAATCGGGCCAAGCCCGCGAGCCTGTCGGGCCGGCCAGGCCCATTGGCAGCCCTAATTTTGAGTAACATCACCAAAGACTTCTTTATTCCATTTTCGGAGGTGATTTTTAACAGATTTCAGCTTATTGGTAAGCCTAACCATAGCATTTGGATGGTCTTGGGCCTGCTTCCAGGCTTGAGAAACAGCTTGCTGAAAAGAATTGTGGGTAGTCCACATTTTTTGGAAGATGAACCTGGAAGGACCAAAAGGGGAGTTATCACTAATCAGCAGCAGAGGACTATGGTCTGAAGGACCCCTCGGGAGGTGTTTAACTTGCAACTGAGGCATTATTGATTGGCAATGAGTGTTGATAAGAAACCTGTCTAATCTGGCTCTAATGCAAGCTGAGCCTGTTCTATTGTTGGGCCATGTCATACCACATCCTGAGAAACCAGCATCCAACAGGCCAGCCGAGCTGGTAAATGCAATAAATTCAGACATTGAGGCTAGAGCTTGGATAGCACCACCCATCTTTTCTGAAGGCCTCATTACACAGTTGAAATCACCACCTACAATCCAGGGAACTGACACAGAGGCAGCAAAAGAAAGGAGCTCATTAAAAAGATCCAACCTGAGATGTGGATCATATGAAGCATATACAAAGGAAAAATATGCAGTAATAGTTATTCCAGTTCTCAAGCCTAGGGTGATCCGCTGGCCTGAGGAGAATATTATCTCCAAATTGCAACTGTCATTCCAGAATAACCATATTTTAGAGTCTTCTTTAGAATTAACTGCAAACTTAGGCATCTTAATGAATCTGCCAAGCTTCCGGGCTTTATTAGATGCAAGCATAGGCTCACTGATAGCCACAATCAAAGGCTTATGACTATACACTAGTCTCTTAAGACTTTCCCGGGAACCGATATTTCTGACACCCCTTATATTCCATACTATAATGGGACTTATCATCGGAGTAGTTGACTTTGATCATCTGTCGATCTAGATCTAGATCTTGTCTCCATGTGCCTTTTTTTCTCTAACCTCCTGATTGCTTCTCCCCTTCCTATACCACTTGTTTGCATTAAAGTGTTATCCATTTTTGCCTTTTCAGCCACTGCTCTACCTGCTTCTTGTATCTTTAACAAATCAATTGTCATCTTGGCCTCTGACAGTAAGCTATGCATATCACTATCTTTTAGCACTGGAATTTCACAGCTTTCTTCAGCACCTCTAGTGGCCTTATTGCGTTGACCCTTATTCCCGAAGGATTGTTCTACCAGTCCACTAGTAGACGACTCAGCTTCTTTTAGGCCTGGTAACATCTCTTCATCAGCAAGCTGAAGAGGATTAGAATATGAAAGGAGCCCTCCCATGTTTTGAGTGTTATAAGAAGTGGCTTGCAATGCTACAGTATTTGTCCTTTCCATATGTTCTGCACCTTCATTCAGATAACTGCTTGCTGTGCCCAACATATCAACAACATCTTTTGAAATAGGAACTTTGAAAATTTCTTCATCTTCCGATAGGAGGTTATTTTCTGTTACTTGCTTCGTCTCACAAGGAAAATCCTTGGACTTTCCAGTGGCCACTGGATTGGAAGAGATTGGCATGATTTGCATAGTATGATTTGAATTTGACTCTGCAATCTCCCCCGCCAGAGGCTCTGAGCCTTGAATTGACTTCACATGCAGATGAGCTTCTGAAACACCTTCCCCTAATTCCTGTAAATCCATTGCCTGTAATAGAACCTCAAATTTATTTTCCATCTCCACATTTGGTCAAGCAGCAGGAGGGCCTTTTGGCCGGGGCCTTAGGATAGGCTGATTTTTAGGTGCTGGCTCCTGAGCAGTTTGAATTCGACCTGTCCTTCCAGATTTTTTTTTACAGTCATCAACCGAGTGGCCAAGCTTGTGGCAATGAGAGCATAAAAGAGGAACTCGGTGATAATTGACTGGCTACCAGTATCCCACTCCATCCAAATCAATCCATAGCCTTTCCCTACGATGTGTTGATAAATCCATCTCTATGCATACCAGAGCTTCCGAAAAATCAGTCATGGCTGAAGTCCTCTCATGGATGCGTAAAACAGTACCAAAGTTGCCAGCTATGGAACGCAAGCAATTCTCATGATAAAGATTCGCCGACAGAGCTGGGAACCCAATCCAAACTGGAACCATCGATGGATCGGCATCAAAATTGAAATCGGAAGTCCACCGAAGAATTGAAACAGAAAACCTTTTATATACAAATTTTTCTGAATGAGGAGCTTCATAAAATCTGCCTCGCTATCGAAACGAAAAAGGAGATGCCGCGGATTTAGTTTACTGATGATAAAACTCGGGGAGACCGCTAACCTCTGCACTAAACAACTCTTGATATCTGGGATTGAAGGACGACCATAGGAGCATTTGGCCACTATTGCAAACGATAAGAACTGCATTGATGCCTGGAGGTCAGCCTTGGAGAAGAAAACTGCCGGCTCGCCACGATCAGTGAACGCCCGCTCCTTGACTGGTATAACAGTAGTTGGTCTCTGCTTGGACTCCATGAGAGCCTGGGCAAAGGACCATCGAGCAGCAGCTTGGGTGGATGAGGACGCTACCTCCGGTGACACCAGAGGACCCCCCGCCGGCGCTGGGGGACCCCCACCGCACCAGTCATGGCCGGCAGGGAGGGGGACACGCCGAAGAAGAACTAGTGGGAAAGACTCGAAAACGGGAGCTCCTCTCTCTAGAATCTTCTCTCTCTCAATACTATTCCCTCTCCTGCTTCAACATTATATTATTATTAGATAATCAGTAAATGAATAAAATTCACAATAAAATTTAATGTTCATCATCTATGAAATGGAAGATATATGACCGGTATGATTATTATATTTTTTATTTTTAAATATTATGTTATTATTTAAATAATTTATATTGACTTGTACAATCATTATTGGATCACGTATCGAGTTTGTCCAAATACGATCCTGGTCATCCTAATCGACTCAAGTCGGACCGAGTCTACAAATCATATTTTAGAGGACCTCTTTCCTCCACCTCCTACCTGCTGAGTGTTGGACTGGGACGCTAACAAATTCTAACAACGTGTCACATTCTCAAGCCCGAACAGGAAACTACGAGGCCGTCTTTGTTTCCAGGGTAAGATGAGTTATTCGACTCTCACTCCCAGAATTACTTATTCCACCAGGGTTAAGGGGGCATGTGTGCGAGGAAAAATTATGAGACCCACTATTTTCTCTCACCTCGATTTACTATTCCCCCTATCTTAACCCGAAAATAAAGAGTCCCTGAGAGTTACGATTACCTCAGGCGTTCATAGATCATGTGGGATCACATGCAGCAAAGTTAGGTGACATTTAAATTAGCATTATTTAATCTACTTTATGTCCATATACCTATAATTGCCTCTTCCGTTCAAACTCATTTAAACGTTTCTTTGATCCTCTTGGAAGTCAGACCCAAGAGAGAGAAAGAGACTCCTATTGATACGAGTACTGTCTCCCGGGGGATACAGATTCGTTACAGCTTTGAATAGGGTGAGATTGAGTTATGATTATGACAGTAACTTCTTTGTGCACCTCAACAGAGAAGATTTTTTTGTTTAATAAACATTCGACGTGCTTGCCCGGGGATACGTTATGATTTAATGTTAAATAGCTCGTTATGGAATTTGGCCTAGACAAAATGATAATTTTAGCTAGGTCAACACAAGTCAACCTAAGTTTTTAATCCATCATTTCCAAGAGAATGTTATGATTAATGCTCCGGTTATTACTATTATTTGTCACGATCCTTTTTGGAGAGGGAGAGATTTGCGGCCCGCTACGTGCACGGCTCAAATGGCCCATCAAGACCTACCTGACCTAACAAGTGACAGCCCGGATGAACCCACTTACTTGGATGCCTTATTCGACCAAGGCCTGCTCCGCCCATTGAGCCTTAGCTCGGTGCCCGATCGGTCGGCCCCCCTCACGTCTGAGGAAAGCCTACAGATTATACCGAGTGATCTCGGGATTGGACAAATGCCCCCGACGAGGCCGTGGAGGGTCCCTCTTATCCTCTCAAGATTAGCTCGACATCAAGACTCCTTAGCGGACTAGGGTCAAATTCTGGCTGCTAGCGCTTATCTCAGCGAAGGTTGCCCTGTTATCTGGGAGCAGGGACTCAGGGGATAAGGAGAATGTGAGAGTCCTTGGCTGGGAAGAGTCCTTCAGACTGGCGTAACGTCCTCTACACTGGCGAGGGAGCTCGCCGGTATATAAACTCGAGGAACCTCTCCGGAAAGGTAAGCCTACTCTGAGTCACTTCAACTAGGGAAGAGCGATCACGTACTCTTCTTCTCTCTTGCCCCCTTCGCACATTGATTCTACCGCTCGTTGACTTAAACATCGGAGGATTTTCTTCTGAGTTACAACCCTGGGTCCTTTGATTGTCTTCTTCCCTCCTTGCAGTATCTTGTGCTGGAGTGGTTGCGACTTGTGATCGCCCTAGATCAGACGGCTCAGGACTTGACGCGAGATCTTGCATCTTCACTTTTTATCGATTAACTTAAAAATTAATAGATGACAAGAAGGAGTAAACTTAATTTTTTAGCTCAATCATCTGATCCGATCTCACGATCGAATCGGATGTTCAAAGATAAAAGTAAAACGAAAATAAAAAAATAATTTAAGTCAGGTATGACATTACTCTATTAATAATAAAATAATTTAACTTAAAGATGAGATAAACTAAGAGTATATGTACCTAATAGGCCGAATCATTTATCCCTACACTCAACTCCATAAAATGAAAATAAGAATTTACACCAACCTAATTATTTTTTGTTAGGATCTTTTTTGGGAGTCCAGTTTTTAGCGCAAGAGACGAACTGACTCCGGGAGACTACTATATGTCACACTGATATCATCTCCGAACGAATATCGGAAAAAATATTTTGAATTTATTTTTAAGTGGAGAGATAAACTTACCGCATGGGAGCACTGCGCCACGGCGCAGTGTTAGGAATGGACTCAAGGGGGTGTTACGAACGATCGCTGGGCGCTACTTAGCGGGTAGCCCGACGGTCCGAGTACAGAAACGGAAGCGAAGCAGAGACCAATCCCCCAAGGGGCGCCTCTCTCTGGAAGAGTAAACCCCGTCCCCAGGGAAGGGAAGGGAAGAGGAGAGAAGGGAGAGAGAGAGAGAGGGGGGGAGGTGGGAGGGAGGCGCGGAAAGGGAGAGGGGGGAGTATCTTCTCTGGCTGTCCATCTCCAACGCTCTCCTTGCTTTTCTATTGCTGGGAAGGCGGGGGGGGGGGGCTGGGGCGTTGCCAGGAGGGTGGGAGGGGAAGAATCTCTGCTTGGAGGGAGGGTGACCACTGCAGCCAAACGGGTGCAGGAGCAGCAGCTTTTGGATTGTCGTGTCGGGCTCTCCTTTGCTTCTCGAGGTCTGCTCCCCTCACCCCCTCGCTGGGGGCGGGCAGATAGAGAAGTCGTATACAGAGAAAGGCATATAGAGAGAGAGAGAGAGAGAGAGAGAGAGAGCGGGCGGAGGAGACTTGACAGAGACCTGCAACAGCTTCGCGGTTGCCTGACTGGTGCTGGATTCAATATCCCATATCCTGAGGCGAACTCGATTTCCAGGCGGCTAAGATGGGTAGGCCTCTGTTTCTGCTTGCTATTGTTGTCCCTATTGTTTCTTGGCGTCGGTTTTCAATTTTTATTCTTCCCTCTGTGTGTGTGTGTGTGTGTGTGTGTGTGTGTGTGTGTGTGTGTGTGTGTGTGTGTGTGTCGTTCTTCCGCTTCTATGTTGAGGGGTACCCTCTACCAATTCTTTCTGTTTCTTATTGTTGCTTGGTTCTTGTTTCTGGATTCCAATTGTGTTCTTTTGTCCTGTATTCTATGCTTTTGTCTTTGGATTCTTGTTTCCTCATTGTTTCCCCCTATATTTGGTTCTTCTTGGTGATTCTCTCCTTTGCTATTTTGCTTGAATTCCCCGTCACCTTTCTTTCCAATGCATCCGTCGCCTTACTGCGAGCAATTGCTGACTGATTTAGGGGGTCTTCCGTCTGCCCATCAGTTGCCATTTGCTGTTGGTTCTGCTCCTCTATTTATGGGTTCTTTCCTGTTCTCTTCTTTTCCTCTCCCCCTTGAGATTGTGGTTACTGTCTACGACTCTATTCCATGTGTATGCTAGCTTTATTTTGTTTTACTTGGTGTTTGATTTTTTTTTTCTTTTTGGGCTTGTGGGCGCCTGTCTCTTGTCCTCTTTGCCTTATCTCTTGCTATAATTTGATGCTTTGGGCTCCCCCTTTTCCTTATTTCCTTACTGTGGTATGTGTTATTTCCTTTCAGAGTCAGATCTGAGTTCTTCGTGGGACATGGATGATGAGTATGAGAAGTTGATTCGGAGGATGAACCCACCAAGGTATTGTATCCGTTGATTTCTTATCTAGAAAAATTTCCATTTTTCCCACAATTATCACGTCAGACTGCTATTGCTGCTTACTTCCCTTCTGTTTCATCTCTCTTGTTTAGGGTTGTCGTTGACAACGAAGCATGTGAGAATGCCACAGTCATCCAGGTGACCAACCATGTTTATTTCCTCCCCTTTAACACTCAGCATTTATGTGGGTTCGTTGGTATCTGGCTTATTTCGTAACAGAACTTCGTGAATTTTGTCTTAAAGGTTGACAGCGCCAACAGGCATGGAATCCTTCTTGAGGTAGTTCAGGTTCTGACGGATCTGAATCTCATCATCACTAAGGCCTATATATCATCTGATGGAGGATGGTTCATGGATGGTATATTTCTCTTCTCTTTCCACATTCTCCCTCCAATGCTTGTTTCTTTTTCTTTTTTAAATTTCCTACCTCCTTGAAGCTTATGTGTGTATTCTCCATCTTCTCCGATGTTTGCTGGATTGTATCAGTCTTCAATGTTACTGATCGAGAAGGCAAGAAGCTGAAAGATGAGGCTACCGTGAATGGGGTTAAGGACTTTATCCGCAAGGTAGACTTCAATAATGCTTTTGTTATGCATAACTTTCGCCGCTCAACAGGGTTTTCAAATTGATAATTGTTGACCTTTTGCAGTCTCTAGGAGCAGACTCTTCTTTCATGCTATCAAAGAGAAGATCTGTGGGTGTAGCAGCTTCAACTGATTACACATCAATTGAGTTAACTGGGACAGACAGACCCGGTCTCCTATCTGAGGTGTGTGCAGTGCTTAACAACCTCAAATGTAATGTGGTGAATGCTGAGGTGTGGACACACAACAGAAGGGCTGCAGCTGTGATGCATGTGACAGATGAGGCCACTGGTTTGTCTATTACAGACCCTGAGAGGGTATCTAGGATTAAAGAGCTTCTCTGTAATGTTCTTAAGGGGAATAACAAGAGCCGTGGTGCCAGGACGGCTGTCTCTTTGGTGGCCACCCACACTGAACGGAGGCTTCATCAGATGATGTTTGATGATCGTGATTATGAGAGAACAGATATGGATCCCACCAGCGAGAAGCTCAGGCCTAATGTGTCTGTTGTTAATTTGTATGTTAAAGACTATTCAGTAGTCACAATTAGGTGTAAAGATAGGCCAAAGCTTCTGTTCGACACAGTTTGCACATTGACAGATATGCAATATGTAGTTTTCCATGCTAATATTGATACCGAAGGGCCTGAAGCTTATCAGGTATCTTTTCGTTACCATGTTATTGTTTATCATTTTGTTTGATTGTCTACTGATTTATTGTAAAAATGTCTCTGTTCTAAGTCTATATTTTCTCCTTTGATATTCAAGGAATATTATATCAGGCATATAGATGGATCCCCAGTCAATTCAGAAGCAGAGAGGCAACGAGTAATCCAGTGTCTTGAGGCGGCCATTGAGAGGAGGGTATCTGAGGTAATCACTATTATGCCTTGTTCCACTTTTGAGTCCCCTTGCTCTGACAAAAATTGAGATTTCCGCGCATTGTGCAAAGTGAGTTGATGTGGTTCACAAGATTTTCTACAGCTTGTTGCCATCATTTACCTAACAGGGTTACAGAATAAGGATCGAAAAAGTGGGATGATTGTCATTGCAATTACTATTTTATTTCTCTTCCATTATCATAAAGATATTTGCTTTATTCCTGGCTTGCTAAGGTACTTGAGGTTGGAATTAATTGGGAGGCTTCCTGTCATGTATATTTGTCCATTTTGATTCTTACATTCAGATTTCTCTTTATGTATGTGACTATTTCTTGGTTGTTTGAATTATTGGCTTGAGGTCAGTGAAGAAGATGTAATGACATGTTACATGAAAAACAAGTGAACATTTTTCTTTTGGTTGGTGGTTTTCTGGATGTCTGTGTAGCATCTCTGCATTGATTTTATCAGAAACAAAGAGATTGCTACATATAGAAATTTCCGTATACTTTATTAAGAACTTGTTTCTGCACTGACAAGGGCCTTGCAAATTTCACAATTTCCATGATCTCTGAACTTCTTTTTTGGGGATACTGGCCCTTTGGGTTTCTGTTTTCTGATGGTCTCAGAAATGTTCCTTTATTGAATTGCAGGACTTGAAGCTAGAGCTGTGTACGAGTGATAGAGTTGGCTTGCTGTCTGATGTCACTCGCATCTTCCGTGAAAACAGTCTATCTGTTACACGGGCAGAAGTGACAACTCGAGGTGGCAAAGCTATCAACACTTTCTATGTCCGAGATGCTGGAGGGAATCCTGTAGATGCTAAGACCATTGATGCCATCCGCCAAGCAATAGGCCTGACCGTTCTACAAGTGAAAGGCAACACAGATCAACTCAAGACTCAGCAAGAATCTCCAACTCGTTTCCTCTTTGGTGGCTTGTTCAAATCAAGGTCGCTTTATAACTTTGGCCTGCTTAGATCCTATTCATAGATCTTTCATGTTAAGCCATGTACATAGTGACCCAAGTAGTCCTCTGGCACTCAAGTTTCTCTACCACAGAAGTACACACTGCTGAAAAGGAGAAAAGATCAACTGTATAGTTATCCCAATGGCCTCCAAGCCACCATTTGTTTCTAAGGGGATCCATCCCTTGGACCAAATACTGATGGAACAGTGAAACCATGTATAGGAATCATGACCATAGGTCGAGAAAGTGAGCCCTGATGTTCTGATGCTGTAAATATGCTGTAACAAAGAATTTGATACTGTAGAATGCTGTTTCTGTACATAAATTCCATCCTCGCTCGAAGCAGAATGTTCTTTGTCCATGAGTTTGTGGTATGAGCTTTTCTTTTCGTTTCCTTTTCCCTGCAAATCATTTTTGCGCCTTGCTTCATGAGGTACCTTCAATGCTAGGAATTGCACTACAATGACCTTTGGCCTAGCAATAATCTCAGACAGAAAATTTAGAACAAGAGGAACCCCGAAGTATGGGGAGGTAAGATACAATTTTATCTGATGCAAGGTATTCAAATCCGGTACGGGGTTGGGCCAGTACCAGTACCGGTTCCTCACTCTCCCCTGGCTCCACCTCCCCCCATATATATCTATATATTATCAAAATCAATTGGTTATTTATACAATTAAGTGATTAACTTTTATTACGAGCTTCATTTTATAAATAACCAACACCCTTTAACACCCGCCCCAATCGAATCCAGCGTAGGGCAAAGGTGATGGTGGTGAACACCATCGCCACTGCTGCCACCGTTCTCGCCTGAGCCTGTTTCCATCATCCTTGTCTTAGCCTATTGCCGCCGTCCTCGCCTGATCCCACTGCTATCGAAGGAGATGCGATTGCTGTGGCTGGCGAACATCATCACCACGGCTGTTGCCGTCCTCGCCTGAGCCCGTTGCTGTCAAAGGAGATGCAAATGTTACAGCTTACAGTCCCACCCTATTCTCTCTCTCCTCCGCCCCCTTCTCTCTATGTGTAGTACCGGCTAGTATCAAGATCACATGGCCCGAATCATATTGATCAAGGCCGGTACCAATACGTACCAATCGGTACGGTACGTATCGGGCGGTATTGAATATCATGATCTGATATTGCTGCCTCTCTACTACTGATAGGGGTGACCTTTACCTGTAAACAAGCTGTGCCTTGTGGGCAGAAGATAGCAAGTCTCCATCAAAAGAGCTGCAACTTGAAATGAGCTTTTGTCGTAACTTTGAATTGCAAAATACCATTTTGTCAACCTCTCTCTCATCAATCTTTTCGATAGTTTATTCTCTTTAGTCGTGAGTGATGTTAATAATCAAAGGTAGCTTCAAAACTAGTTGTGATCTAAATAGAATCCCAAATAACTTTAATGCGCATAATATTATTTAAAATACAGATTAATACGATTTCAAAATCCAAAGTTATATTTTAATCTGTCCAAAAAGTCATATTTTAATTGATAAGAAAAGAAATAAATGGAACTTTATCAACATTGCAAATGCTTCAACTATTTAAAGACTCCCCCCCCCTAAGTTTATTAGATGTCGTAGTGAACTGATAACGGAATGAGAACCTGTAAACGCCATCTTTTTAAGTGTGATTCTGAAACACATTATCCTTGTCTTCTTTCGGTTCTACATGGATTCACGTTGTGATTTGCAAAATCCAATCATGCTAGATGTCGACTAGCAATTCATTTTAAAGTTCTACTTCTAAATCTTGCACGACTAACAATTGATTTTAAAATTGTGCCTTCAAAATTTTCACAACTAACAGTAATGAAATTTACCAACCAATGGCTGTTCTCCCTCCCTCCCCACTGTCCAAGCACAAAGTCATATGGATTCATCTCTCCAGTCGCCAAGAGGCCTCTAGGCAATTCTTGCTCAAGTTGTTATTAACTTGTCAACACCTGTCTTGGACAAGGATAACACAATGGTTTAAGCTTCGGCAATGGATTTGGTGACTATAGTTTGGTTGCTATTAATTTCAAATTGTCAACAACTAAAACGCTTCATTGGTTCCAATTGAATGACGTATGGAAGGACCCAAGAAGGGGGATCACCTTTTTCCTCGGGTGGAACCAACAAAAAGCTCTAACGAACAATGTGATTCACCTAATCCCATCTCCCAAATTCGTACATGGTCGGTCCCGAGCATCCTTGATGATGTCGGTAGATTTACCTTCTGGACGAGTGTGTACGTCATCATCCGCTTGTGGGGGAGACCGACATTCGTGGGCAGACCAAGTCCAGAAAGGATCAATCAAACACCGTCGATTTGGTTTGCCACTTGGCCTCTGATGCCTCTGATGATGATTGGGTTCAAGTGTTCTTGCAGAGAGCCAGCCGCCAAAATGGGCGGTTTCACACGTGCGGAGGCCTTGGCCACGCGAGGCGAGATTCCCAAGCCCAGACCCCCATCCAATGGGGCGAGGCTCCTTTACATACCGACGGCCCAGATCGGCCCGCCGGCGTGTGATGTCGACAACGACTGGATCGTCACCGTCCGTTGGTCTGCCACTCGCTTCAAGTGGGCCCGCGAAGACCCAGTGGCCAACATAGCCCACCACGCACCGCCCTCGCGGCCACGCCCGGACGGGAATGAGCTGGTGGCGACGGGCATGCCACTCGGACGGAGCCGGTGGTGATCCAGCGACTCGGGAACCCACGAATCTTTGGTTGCCGACGCTGACATCTTGATGGCTGAGGAGGTCACCGCCACACCCATTTCATTGGTAGACTTGTAGGTGAATAATGGGGGCTTCTCTTATTGTGGGTGGCGTCTCGGACTCTGTTGCAGCTGTGTTGGCTTCCGAGCTTGTTGTGGGGGAGCCGGGGGGGGGGGGGCGCGGGGGCTGCTCTGGGCCTGTGTCGACTCGGGCGATCTCGTCCTGATAGGGCTTTGATGGTCGACGTGTTTGCATGGGGGCTTTCGTCCACCCCTCTCTCTCTCTCTCTCTCTCCCTTGCAAAGCTAAAAGGTTATATGTACGAGTTTGTCAATAACCCCCATACCCCTTCCAAAGTCTTTCTGATGGCGCCCTCGCCCACGCCCACGCCCACGCCCACGCCCAAACCCAAAGGAAAAAGTTCTCCACAGTCGGACTCGATTTCAGTCGATTTATATGACTAAAAATACCTCCATCACTGTTTGCCACCACCATATCTATCGCTGTCGTCGATCTCCATTTATATGACTAAAAACACCACCATACCTAAAATTCATGGAGATTGGAGTGGGAGCAAAGAACGGGGGATGGTGGTATCTAGACAATAGTCGACAATGGGTAACAACCGTGGACCGTGACAATATTATTTTTGGCCATCGATGTACTGAATTAGATCCATCTAAGATTGTTTTGAGGGTTCAAAGTCCAGTGGAGGGGGATGGTAGGGTACTGACGGAAGAGAGGTACCAGTGATGGAAACATCATCCCCTTTGACACTGACGACGTGGGAAGGCCATCCCCTCCCTTGGAGGGACTGGACGGTAGAAGGGTTCATCGGAAGGGGAGGGCTTCTGCGCGGGGGGACCGGGGAAGAGAGCATCAAATCTGGCATCATTCTATTGGATTATAGGTCTTGAGAACTAGCTAATTCAGTTTGTCCTCAATGGACGTCCGTTATCGCACTCTTTTATTATTATTATTATTACTGTTATGATTATTATTATTTTTGAACCATCACATTATGATGTGACTTCTTGTACAAACCTATTCTTCAAGCGAAATCCAAAATCTGTTTATTTTTTAAAAATAAAACAATAGAAAAATACTACGAGTGTGCAGCAGCAACAGCGAGCATTACTCTATGATCATTTTCATCGGTGGGACAAACACAGTTGTAGGCCAATTGGGAGCGCTGGAGGAGGTGAAATTGGATAATTGTCTCACAGTCGTGGGCCCTTAACTGGGCCGCGCGAACTTCTCGCATACATCTATGAGGTTTGGGCCGTGGTTGGGGAATGCGGAGTGCCCATATCTGTTTAGCTGAGAAGGGGCGGCACATCGTCATATCACAATTGTATCTAGTAATCCTAAAAATTAAAATATTATTGATCCACGTCTACATGGTAAGATGATGTGAGCAGGCCGATGTGATTGCTTGTAAGGCATATGTGATACATGTCGTAGCAAGAAGATCTAGGAGACGTTTTTGTAGAAATAAAATAAGAACAAAATATACCTGTTTAGAATAGCATATTGTTAGGTATTGAATGGTTTGCATTGGATTTTATCATGTTTGGGGATATAAATGTGATTGGGAAACTGTGTTTTGTCTAGCTGTGTAAAATAGATGGGACTCTATCTCGTCTCTCGGTTCGACTATAGAGGGTGAACGAGAGCAACGCGATGGGTAGATCAAAATGTTGGGTTCTTCTCTTGTAATATTGTAGTATCTCTCATATCGGAGGAAAGTGGCCCTTGAAGCTCACTACATTTCTCTTGTTCCCTTTTCCTTCCTCATCTTCTACCATATTCTTCTTAGTTTGCTCTTCCAGCTTCACAGAAATGACCCCCTGTTCTATTGATATCGACTGCACGGCGGCCATTCAGAGCTCGAAGTGTCTCTTCCAGCAACTTCGTCCACAACAAATAATGTCTAAGCCCATTTCGAGCACTACCTCGCCTTATTCTTCCATGGAGTCCGAGGATATCGCCTCCTTCAAGATCTGGCTCAAAGATCTCCAAGCAGACCTCATCACCTCTCTTCGTGAGGAACTCTTAGATCTAAACTCCCAACTCAAATGGTGTGTTGATCGTCTCCACCACACTAGTCGTTGCAAGATTTCATTCTCAGGTTCCCATGCTCTTGGCTCTACTTTGAATAATTCTTGTTCTATATTGCCTCCTATGTCTGATGTCTGCTAGGACCACTGCATCAAGATGATTCAAGAACTCGAACCTAAGTCGATTGTTGCATCTGCTCCAATCGTTGATGCGAAACCCCCAAAACCTACAAGTGAAATCACATTGTCTGCTTTGAGTCCCCAGCCCCAGCCGTGTATAGCTTACATCCCAGCTTCCCCATCGTGCTCTACTCTAGTCACTTTTCTTTACCCTATAATTGATATCCAACCAACCCCTAGGTTTGAGGATATTGCTATCTTAGATGTGGTGCAACTTGTGACTTTAAGTCGAGAAATGGTGATGCTGGTTAAACAAGAAATTGTGATGGCCAAATCTGAGAACGTTGTTGTGCTATTAGACTCAGTTTAATAAAAAACTAAGCGTACAACAGAATTTGTTGTTGCCACTACTACATCATTTAACTCTTAGTCTTTGCAAATGCCTCCACATGTGCCTATCTAACCACCCATACCACTGCCATGTCCACAAGGTTGCAACAGGGCGACTTGGCAGCCAGAGGGATATGGACGAGTCCTTCTCTCCATCTTTGCTCACCAACTGCTCGACCAAATGCCCCTGGTCGTGAGTCTTCTCTACTGGACACCACCTCAACAAGGAATCTTGGATACTTCATTTTCTGCCAAAGCCATCACCCATACCACCACCCTCTACACAAGGTTGCAACTCATACTCACTCTTGTGGGTTTTTTTGCTAGAAAAAAATGCCAACTTCTCAGTATTTGATTGAATGCATGTATAGGCCTGCTAATATTTCAGTGCCAACAAATAGACATGGTTTAGCAAAAGAGAAGGGGTTGGTGGAAACTTCACATTTGGATACTATAGTGGTCGGGAAATGGTCACTCACTTCTCGATCCACACCCCCAAGAATTTGTTTAGACGGGACTGCGAGCTTTGCCGAAGAGGGACCTGCGACCACCAGAAGAGGTTAGAAGGAGTCCCGGGAGTTACCCGAGGGGACAACCCTCTGACATTCAATTTAGGAAACTGTGGAGCGAAGGGAGAGTGTGAGAGGAGGAACAGAAGGGCTGGAGGAGAGGTTCTCGCGTCGTTCCTTTTTTCCTTACCTCCTGGCCGTTGGGCCAAGGTCCTTTTATACTATCGTCGGGAGGGTAGACCGTTGGGTTGCCATGGCCAGGGGAGGCGTCAGCTACCCTGTTCGCCTGCCTAACGAGGTACGTAGGAGGCATAGGCGTTGACTTGTTCTTCCCGTCGGGGAGGTAGCTCTACCATTAATGCGACAGGGGCAATGACCATTAATGAGGAAGGGCTCACTAGAGAAGGTACGTGCCTACACTGGCAGATGGAGTGGTGCAGGTGGCGTCATGGTACCATCACCGGAGTGGGGTGCCATCCCCATTAATGCGTAGCAGCTGTTGTGTCCTGTGATCGCTGTCGGAGAGGACGCACACGGGTATGGCCCCTACTGCGGGCCTACGACGGGGTCGGGGGAGTATTGGGCTATCCAGGTAGCTCGGTGGGCCTAGAGAGTTGGGATCTTGTAGCGGACTATAGATTAAGCATTATTGGGTAAGCAGGATGGGCCTTCCTCACTAGTCCCCCACTCCCAAGCAGTGAGGGTGCTCGGTGCCCTGGAGGACCTCAGGCCCCTCCTCACCCTTGGAGAGAGAGGGGGGCGATGCTGGACTTCCACGTTGGGTGCCTCGGGGTTGGAGCGCAGAATCTTAAATGCACTTGTCAATCGACCAGTGAACCATCGGGCACCAACATCACCATTATGATGGCACTGCCCCATCCGTTATTGGGGTGTGAGATAGGACGGCGAAGAGGCGTGGCCTAGGGTTTTCTCACCCATTTGGGGAACGGGGGCGATCTGACAATGTGTCAATGGCGAGGCTTGGGCCGTTGATATCCGTCGACTGGTTTACTGCCTCTTCTTTTCTTTCAAAGGAGCGTGGGGAATGGTGGGGGAGGCATCTTTTTGTCTCCTTCAGTGTCGGCTCCCACTGCTTCCTCCTTCCTTCTTCCTCCAGTGAGCTTTCTTCATTCCTCTCCCTCTCATGGCTCCCCATAGAAGGTTAGTCCTGGCCGAGGAGTCTGAGCCTTCCACGGATAGCTCAGAGGCGACCGCTGATGGCACCCCTCAGGGGCTCCTTCTATCCCACCAACCATCTGGGTCTCCTACCGTGTCACCTTAAGTCTAAGGGAGGGGTACCAGATACCTTTGAAATTTGACATCCTCTTCCCTACCACTGATGAGTGGTTGAGGACACACTTCCCAGAAGGGATCCCCATACCGGTGGAGTCCTTTCAGACTGACTTTCACCTTCCCATCCCCCACTTTTTGGAGGAAGTGTTAGGTTTCCACGGGGTCCAGCTGAGGCAGATGACCCATAATTCTTGGCGGATTCTGTGCGCCTTTGTTTACCATTGTGACCAGATAGGATGCCGTCTGGCCACCAACCTCTTCCTTAACCTTTTTTGCCTTCAGTGTTGCCCTGGCTCCCGTGACTTGGAGTTCTACTTCCAGGCCCAGGCAGGGATGTAGTTCCTCACCTTCTCCCCAGCCGTGTTGAACGTGAAACACTAGTAGGACAAATTCATCATTCTGGCAAAGGCCGGGGGGGTGAAATGGGGTTATTCCAACTGTTGGTACATCCACCAGGAGCTGCCGTCAGTGTCGCATAGAGATAGAGTGTTAGTTGACAAGATCTGTAAGGTGCCCATCCAGAAGGTGGAGCAGGTGCTGACCCCCTCCTTGCTGAGGTCACTCGGACTGAGCCCGCCCCTCCCCGCTGGTAGGGTTCTGTCGGGGTCAACAATTGTTCTTTGGCCTAATTCAGCTGGGTATGTCATTGCAAGAGTAACAGAGCTGCCAGTGGGCGTGAAGCAGGTCCCGCCCGAGCTTCACTTCGAGACTCTGGTGTTGGAATCGTCTGATCCTCATCCTCGGGACAATCAGGCACCGCCCAAGAGTCCTCGCGTTCCTCCGGTCATCGCCTAAGCTCTAGCAGCCATCGAGCGATGACAGCAGGAGGTGTCGGTAGGCGTGCCGCTGGGGCTGCTTATTCTGGGCCGACTACACTACCGCCCATTGACAGCCAAAGCAGTCAGAGGGACGCTTGCTGCACCAGAGAGGCCCTAGTGTCCTCGCTCACCCATCGCCACTCCTCGCCATGCCCCGGGGCTGTAGGAGATCCCAGTCCAAGTGGGTCTTGCACCATGGTCAGAGAGAAGCGCAGGGTGCCGAGCCTAGGGGAGTTGGTCTATCGGGAGCGGCGTGGAAGAGGCCAAAGGAGCCGGCACCTTCTTCAGCCTAGCCAGAGTCCCAACCTTCGGTTGTTGGATCCTTGTTGCCCGTCCGCCAATCGCCTTCCCCCTGGGTCTCAGCCCCTCTTGCATGCAGGGACCTGTGGACGCACTTTTTTTTTATTACCTATTTTATTTATTTGTTTATTGTGCTCTTTTACTGATTTATTAAGTGCGTGGGCGTGCCAGTCACCGAGGTGACAATTTATTCTGGCTCCGAAGAGCCCATGGTGCGCTCGATCTGACTTCGTCAGTCGATTGTGTGGTTCGTGTCGGGGCCAAAACTCGCCGCGCCATAAAGGTCACGGCGTCATTTACATCCCCCATACGAGAGAACACCCTTGATTAATCGCCGAGATTCAGGACCTCATGGCCAAGAAATTAATTGCATGAAAGGTCTATTACGCGGCATTGAAATCCTCACACGAGGGCGAGAAGAAAACCATTCGCGGTCATGTCGGTCATGTGTTGACCATTTAATGTTCGGACGAATGTCCGGCTCGATAAAATCGCGGTTGTCGCGGGAAAACTGGAGCGTATGTATGCCAGTATATGGCAATTTATTGTTCAGAAGAACGGAAAACGTTCGGCTAAACCTCGACTGGAGCGGTCGGAAACCGGTAAATCTGTTGGCCCGGTGCGAGAGCAAGCTGCGACCATACTGCGGTGGGCCCCCCGCGGTCGAAACAAGACTTGTATGAGCGTCATTGATATTTCCGGTGCCAAGGGGGCGTCGAGGGAATATCCCTTGAATCGGCTGAAAAGCCCTATGTCCGGAGAAGCGGGCGTTCTAAACGTGTCGGTCATTCAGGAGACCGTTTAATGTTCGGACGGGTGTCCGATATTGGGAATATCATAATCGTCGCAGAAAGACCGAGAATGTATGTGTGCCGGGACACGGCAAGTTTTATTATTCCGAGACACTGAAAACGTTCGATTGAATCTCGGCTATTCTATCCGAAAACCCGTGAATCTATTGGCCCGGTGAGAGATCGAGTCGGGACCATGCCGGGGGCGCCTCCTGTGATCCAAACGGGGCTCGCGTGGTCAGCGTTAATATTTCTGGTGTCGGAGGGCAACGGGGAAAAGTCCCGGGACTAGGCTTCGGAACTGAAAACGTGTTCGAGAGGAACAGGCTGTAGACCGGAGATATGAGCCAGACGATGACCATGATCGGGACGGGCCCGAGGTCTAAATATGGCCCATGGAGGTCTTATTGATATTCCCATGGGAGGAGTCCAGGGGTGGCGAGAGCCGTCTCGTTCTATTCCGATTCTGTCGGTCACTTGCGGACCTTTCCATGTTCGGGCAAGGGCCCGTATTGAGAGCGTGACGGGGGTGGACGCGACCCCGTACCAATGTATGCCGAGTTTACGGCAATTTCAATGAAAGAGCGGGAGCAAATCCCGATAGGAACGGGTCGGAATTGGTGAGCTATTGGCCCAGGGCAATGCCGGCTCACAACCATGTAAAGAGGCGGGTTCAGTGACCACGTCTGCCTCATGTGTCTTTTTTTTTATTCTTTTGTGGAGAGGCGGGTGCAAGGACCATGTCTGCCTCATATGTCTTTTCTTTCTTTTCTTCTCTTCTTTTGTAGAGAGGCAGGTGCAGAGACCATGTTCGCCTCATCTCTTTTTTTTTTCTTCTATTCTTCTTTTGTAGAGAGGCAGGTGCAGAGACCATGTTTGCCTCATGATTGCTCTTTCTCTTCTTCTCTTCTTCTTTTATGGAGAGGCAGGTGCAAGGACCATGTTTGCCTCGTGATCATTTCTTTCTTTTCTTCTCTTCTTCTTTTGTGTAGAGAGGCGGGTGCGAAGACCGCTTCTGCCTCGTGACTCTTCTTCTATTCTTCTTTTATGGAGAGGCAGGTGCAGGGACCATGTTCGCCTCATGTCTCTTTTTTTCTCTTCTATTCTTCTTTTGTAAAGAGGCAGGTGCAGAGACCATGTTTGCCTCATGATTGCTCTTTCTCTTCTTCTCTTCCTTTTTTATGGAGAGGCAGGTGCAAGGACCATGTTTGCCTCGTGGTCATTTCTTTCTTTTCTTCTCTTCTTCTTTTGTGTAGAGAGGCGGGTGCAGGGACCATGTTCGCCTCATGTCTCTTTTTTTTTCTTCTCTTCTTCTTTTATGTAATGAGATGGGCTCGAGGACCACGTCTGCCTCATATGTCTTCATTTCCTTTTCTTCTCTTCTTTTGTGTGATGAGACGGGCTCGGGGACCACGGCTGCCTCATGTCTTTTTTATTCTTCTTTTCTTTTGTGGGGAGGCAGGTGCAAGGACCATGTTCGCCCCATAATTGTTCTTTTCTTTTCTTTTTCTTCCTCTTTTATTGAGGGAGGCAGGTACGAAGACCATGTTTGCCTCATATCTTTTTTTTTCTTCTCTTCTTCTTTTGTAGGGAGGCAGGTACGAAGACCGTGTTTGCCTCGTGTCTCTTTTTTTTTTCTTCTCTTTTTTTTTGCTTGATGAGGTGGACCCGAGGACCACATCTACCTCATGTCCATTCTTTTGATTCTGCTCTTCCTTCTTTTCTTGTGTGAAGAGGCGGGCTCGAAGATCACGTCTGCCTCATGTGCCTCTTCTTTCCTTTTCTTCTCTTCTTTTGTGTGGAGAGGCGGGTGCAAAGACCGTGTTCGCCTCATAATTGCTCTTTTTTCTTCTTCTCTTCTTCTGTGTAAAGAGGCGGGTTCAGTGACCACGTCTGCCTCATGTGTCTTTTTTTTTTATTCTGCTCTTCTTTTCTTACTAGTGCTTCCATGTTGGAGTGTATTTCTCTTAATGTGCCCCCAAGTTGGGGTGTAGCTTCACTTGGTATGCATCCCCCCTCGAGGGGTGTGTTTTGCCTCTTTGCTTCTGTGCCCCCAGGCGGGGTGTATATTTCTTGGCTTCTATGTCCCAAGACCAGGGTGTGTTATTATTTTTTTTTAATGCCCCCTAGGCGGGGTGTAGCTCTCTTCAGATGCCCCCAAGTCGGGGGATGTTTCTTCTTCAGATACCCCTAAGCCAGGGTGGACTTCTCGGCGTGCTCTATATAGTTTCTAGGCCCTCGAAGCGAGGTATGTTTCTTCTTCATATGCCCCTGGTACGGGGTGTAGCTCTCTTCAAATGTCCCCCTAGGCCGGGGTGTACTTTTCACGGCTTCTATGCCCCCAGGCGAGGTATGTTTCTTCTTCATATGCCCCTAAGCCAGGGTGGACTTCTCTTCATATGCCCCTGAGCCGGGACGTGTTCTTCATAGCTTCTAGGCCCTCGAGGTGAGGTATGCTTCTTCTTCATATGCCCCTGGTACGGGGGTGTATCTTTTGCTTCTTATGCCCCCCTGAGGTCGGGGTGTATCTCTTTACAGCTTCTGTGCCCCGGAAGCAGGGTATGTTGTTTCTTCAAATACCGCTTGGGCGGAGTATATCTTTCTTCTTATGCTCCCAGATCGGGATGCATGTCTCTTCGTTTCTGTGCCCCGGATCAGGGTAGATGCTTCTGTTTCTTATGCGCCAGGGGCGTAGCGTATTTTTTTGTGCCCCCTGAGCGGGGTGGATGCTCTGCATGTGTCCCCGGGTCGGGGTGTAGCTTTGTCTCCCATGGGGGGGTGTGTTGTTTCTTCAAAAGCCCCCGGACCAGGGTGTATTCGTCTCTTTCTTATACTCCCGAGGCGGGAGGAGTTCTCTTCATGTGCCCCCGTGGCGGGATGTGCTTCTTTCTTCAAGTGTCCCCAGGCCGGGGTGAATTCTTTTCTTCTTATGCCCCCCCATGGCGGGGTATGTCTTTTGCTTCAGGTGCCCCCATATCGAGGTGTATTTCCCCTTCAAATGCCCCTAAGCCGGGGTGCAGTTCTATTTCTTCTTACGTCCCCAGGTCGGGGCGGATTCACTTCTTCAAATGCCCCGAAGCCGGGGTGTAGCTTTTGCTTTGTGTGCCCCTCAGCTGGGGCGGATTCTCTTCATGTGCCCCTGGTAATGGGGTGTATTTCTCCTCTTCTTTTTTTTGCCTCCTATGCCCCCATAGCAGGGTATATATCTTCTTCCCATCCCCCATGGCGGGGTATGTGCATGCTCTCTTCGGAAGTGGCGGCCGTGCTTGGCCTCATTGCTATAACGCATTCCCCGCAGCGGGCAACTATTCACCAAGCTACAATTGTGACTCGCTGGGTCTTTTAACAGCCACTCGGGGGCCGTTTTGTATCGGATGGAGGCAGCATGAAGGAGGGACAGGCCGGGTCATTACACCACAGACTCGGAGCCTCCTAGAGTCGGGCGGGACGCCGAGTTTCTTCTTGCTCTTTTGGTTGGCGATGCTGGCCAACTTTTCTTATTTTCTTTTTGCTTTCTTTCTTCTCTCTTTTTTTTTATTCTTCTTTTCTTTCTCTTCTTTTTTTTTTGTCCCTTCTCATCTTCTCTTCTTTTTGTATGATTGACCAGGGTGGAGGTGCAGGAGAGCGCTCACCCCCTCAGGGAG
Source organism: Amorphophallus konjac (assembly GCA_022559845.1). Taxonomy (NCBI): domain Eukaryota; kingdom Viridiplantae; phylum Streptophyta; class Magnoliopsida; order Alismatales; family Araceae; genus Amorphophallus; species Amorphophallus konjac. The sequence continues at coordinate 365,938,096 of CM040122.1, read as the reverse complement.
GGGATGAGTGGTTCGCTCCACCGCATCAACCCCACAGCGGTAATCTTTGTTCAGCACGGGTCCCGACGGACGTGGTCGCACAACCCTCTCTTGCCAATTCCTTTTTCTTCTTTTTTTTTCTTCTCTCTCTCTTTTTTTTTCTCTTCTTCTTTTCTTCTTTTCTTCTCTTTCTTCTTGAGGGAAACGGGGGCTTGATTTCCCCCTCCCTTCTCTGCTCTTTCTCTTCTCTTTTCTTTTTTTATAACAGCCCCCATGATTCATGGAAGTTGCATATGCTTCGAAGCAGCGTCCTCGAGGCCGCGAAGGCAGCTGCATCGAGTCTGGATTTTCTCCCCATAGGGCTGGCGAAGACAGCACCTGCAGTTCATCAAAGCAGGCAAACATCGTTTATTAGGGGGCCATGAGGCCCTGAATCTCGGCGAAGAGATGAAGGGTGGTTTGGTCCCACCGGGCGTGCCAGACTTGTGGACGCACTTTTTTTTTATTACCTGTTTTGTTTATTTGTTTATTGTGCTCTTTTATTGGTTTATTAAGTGCGTGGGCGTGCCAGTCACCGAGGTGACAATTTATTCGGGCTCCGAAGAGCCCATGGTGCGCTCGATCTGACTTCGTCAGTCGATTGTGTGGTTCGTGTCGGGGCCAAAACCCGCCGCGCCATAAAGGTCACGGCGTCATTTACATCCCCCATACGAGGGAACACCCTTGATTAATCGCCGAGATTCAGGGCCTCATGGCCAAGAAATTAATTACATGAAAGGTCTATTACGCGGCATTGAAATCCTCACACGAGGGCGAGAAGAAAACCATTCGCGGTCATGTCGGTCATGTGTTGACCATTTAATGTTCGGACGAATGTCCGGCTCGATAAAATCGCGGTTGTCGCGGGAAAACTGGAGCGTATGTATGCCAGTATATGGTAATTTATTGTTCAGAAGAACGGAAAACGTTCGGCTAAACCTCGGCTGGAGCGGTCGGAAACCGGTAAATCTGTTGGCCCGGTGCGAGAGCAAGCTGCGACCATACTGCGGTGGGCCCCCCGCGGTCGAAACAAGACTTGTATGAGCGTCATTGATATTTCCGGTGCCAAGGGGGCGTCGAGGGAATATCCCTTGAATCGGCTGAAAAGCCCTATGTCCGGAGAAGCGGGCGTTCTAAACGTGTCGGTCATTCAGGAGACCGTTTAATGTTCGGACGGGTGTCCGATATTGGGAATATCATAATCGTCGCAGAAAGACTGAGAATGTATGTGTGCCGGGACACGGCAAGTTTTATTATTCCGAGACACTGAAAACGTTCGATTGAATCTCGGCTATTCTATCCGAAAACCCGTGAATCTATTGGCCTGGTGAGAGATCGAGTCGGGACCATGCCGGGGGCGCCTCCCGTGATCCAAACGGGCTCGCGTGGGCAGCGTTAATATTTCTGGTGTCGGAGGGCAACGGGGAAAAGTCTCGGGACTAGGCTTCGGAACTGAAAACGTGTTCGAGAGGAACAGGCTGTAGACCGGAGATATGAGTCAAACGATGACCATGATCGGGACGGGCCCGAGGTCTAAATATGGCCCACGGAGGTCTTATTGATATTCCCATGGGAGGAGTCCAGGGGTGGCGAGAGCCGTCTCGTTCTATTCCGATTATGTCGGTCACTTGCGGACCTTTCCATGTTCGGGCAAGGGCCCGTATTGAGAGCGTGACGGGGGTGGACGCGACCCCGTATCAATGTATGCCGAGTTTACGGCAATTTCAATGAAAGAGCGGGAGCAAATCCCGATAGGAACGGGTCGGAATTGGTGAGCTATTGGCCCAGGGTAATGCCGGCTCACAACCATGTCGGGGTAGGAGCCACCGGCTATGAAAGTCGCTCACGGGCCTTTTCATGTTCGGACATGGGTCCGTATTAAGAACTCGGCGGGAATCGACGTGAACCTGTTCAAATGTCTGCCGAACGTGCGGCAATTTCAGTAGCGGCTCGGAAGGAATCCGGCCGGAGAAACGAGTCTGGTTTAATCGAAATGTCAGCCCGAGGCGAAGTCAGGCTATGGCCATTTTGAGATGATTCCCTAGGCTCAGGCCCAACTCGTAGGGGCGATATTGTTGTTCCTTCGGCACCGGGTCACGGGAGAGACGAGGCTGCGAAGCGGGTCTCATTGTTTTATTATTATTTAAGAAGTGTTATCATTACCATTTATTAATTTATAGATACATTTGGGTGAATTCTTTATTATCATTTATTCATTTCTTCTTGTGATTTATTCATTTAATATTGTTATTATTAGATTTATTATTATTTTTGTTCATTTATATTATCATTCGTTTGCTTGGCGTTTTCTTTTTTTAGTTAAGTTTGTCGTTATTATTTATCCTGGGTTATCATTTATTTATCTATTTATCGTTGTTATTGTTTCTTTTAAACTTATTATCATTATTACTTATTTCTTTATCATTCTTATTTATTTATCCACTTTATTGGGTTTATTATCATTTATTATTTTATTTAACATTATTGTTTTCTATTATTTCTCTATTTTCTTTTGAGTTTGTTGCTATTATCGTTATTTAAGCTCTGTATCATTATTTGTTTATTTATTATGTTTTCTTTTAGCTTATTATCCTTATTAATATCATTATTTTTTTTTGGGTGTGCCGCTGAGGATTGGTGGGGTGTACCGCTGAGGGTTGGGAGTGTACCGCTGAGGGCCAATGGGGGTGTACCGCTGAGGGTTGGGAGTGTACCGCTGAGGGCCAAAGGGGGCGTACTGCTGGGGGTTGGGAGTGTACCGCTGAGGGCCAAAGGGGCGTACCGCTGGGGTCAAAAGGGTGTACCGTTGAAGGCCAATGGGGGTGTGCCGCTGAGGGCAGTATGAGTGTACCGCTGAGGGGTCTAAGGGGTGTGCCGCTGAAAGCTGGGAAAAGTGTGCCGGCGAAAGGCTGTTGGAGGGAAGAGGTAGTGTGCCGGGGAGGGGACTTCGAAGCGTGCCGTTGACGGCTGGGAGGAGTGTGCCGGCGAAGGAGTTGGATGAGCATGCCACTGAAAGATGATTAGAGTGCATCGTCGAAGGACCAATCAGGGCGTAGTGGTGGAGGTTCAGTCGGTCTTCAATTATTTGTTTTAAGGCTTTTCTTTTCTTCTTAATTTGATTTTTTTAACGTGGTTTTATATAAACTTCTCCTTGGTTTTGTTCTGTTCGGCCTCTTTGCCATAAGTCGGAAGTTCGGTCAGCCGAGCTGTCAATCGGTCCAGCTCTTGTCGTGGTGCCGGCAGTGGTTTGATCAGTTGGAAGGTTTCATCATTAATTATTTTGCTCGTTTATTGCTTCCTTTTACGTCCTTTAATATTTTGTTATTTTCTCACAAAAATTCGGCAGCATCTCCCCTTGACCCGGGGCGTAAGGGAGATAAAGGGAACGCGCCCACATGGAGTGGCGGAACCCGACAACTGGAGGTGGGCGCCCGGAGGCAGCAACACCTTTATAAAACCTCGAAAAACATGAAGGCAAACAACGGGCTAGGGCTTGGCCAAGAGGTGTGCCGCTGGGGGCCTAGATGGTGTGCCGGCCAAGGGCCATTGGGTGTGCCGCTGAGGATCAAAAAGGGTGTACCGCTGAGGGCCAAAGGAAGTGTGCCGCTGAGGGCCAATGGAGTGTGCCGCTGAGGGCCGAGAAAAGTGTATCGGGGATGTTGATTGGCTAGGCCGAAGGAAATCTTGGCAGGAGGAGGGAGAGAGGCTCAAGGGGTGTTGGGCCTGGGTGTCCAAGGAGAGACGGAAGGGCGTCTCCCCTCAGGCAAATGGGAAGATGCGGCAGCGGGGAGGTGAAGGGGCAGCAGGCCCTCTTCCCTCTCTTCCTCTCTTCCCTCTTCTTCTCTTCTCCTTCTTCCCCTCCTTTCCTTTTCCCTTCTTCTCTTTGCGTGGACGGCGGAGGATGGAACAGCAAAGGGGGGGGGCAGCCTCCCCTCCTCCTCTTCTCCTCTTCTCCTCTTCTTCACTTCTTCTTCTTCCCTTCGCACGGACGGCGGCAGACGAAGTAGCGAGGGGGGGGCCTCCCCTCCTCTTCTTCTTCTCTTCTTCTCTTCCTCTTCTTCTCTTCTCTTCTCTCCGGGTGTGGGTGTATCTGTTGCCCTCTTCTGTCTCTCTGTCCCCATTTGCAGCGACGAAGAGGGGTCTTATACCCCCGCCACGGCGAGCATCCAAAGGCCGGAACGATTCGACGGGTATTGAATGGGGGTTGACCCCATTGTCCTGGGTGGCAGGGGGATAGGCAGCGTGGCCCTCTCCCCAGGCGACACCTCGGACGGCCCATTGCGCGTCAAGGATCCGTAGGGCATGGGCTCCGTTGAAGATGCTTCACGCTGTGCCGCTGGCGGGCTGAACAAGCATGCCGCGGGGGAGCCAAAAGGGTGTACCGCTGGGGGCCCGAATGGGCGTGCCGTTGAAAGCCCATGGGACGTGCCGCTGAGGCCAGGGGCTGTGCCGCTGAGGGGCCAAACGGGCGTGCCGCTGAAGGCTTTGTGGGCGTGCCGTTGAATGGCCTGAAGGGTGTGCCGCTGAACACCCTGGGGGTCGTGCCGCTGAAGCCCAGGCTGGGCGTGGTGCTGAAGGCCCAAAGGGCGTGCCGCTGAAGGCCAAAGGGCGTGCCGCTGAAGGCCCAAAGGGCTGTGCCGCTGAACACCCCGGGGGTGTGCCGCTGAAGCCCCTCCTGGGCGTGCCGCTGAAGGCCAAAGGGCGTGCCGCTGAAGGCCAAAGGGCTGTGCCGCTGAAGCCCCTCCTGGGGTGTGCTGCTGAGGCTTGACTTGGGCCCGTTTTGAGCACGCGTTATGATTCGTTTGATTTTCTTCGGGGGCCGCGGATTGTGAGCTTCCCGGGGGTTGGTTTCTCTTTGCTGTCGTGGCTCCGGGAACGGCTCCACGGTAGTGAGCATATGTGGGGGCGTCTGGATGACCAATCTCTCCGGGGGTTCTTCACTCGGCGCCGTTGTTGATGCTGGGCCGAGCAGGGTGTTTGGTGTGCAATTTCTTGATGTCCACAGGACCTCTGCACCGCAGGCGAGCACGATGCTCATGCCACGACAATGGAGTTCATGCATCGGTCGCTGTGGCCAGAGGACTAGGGGGGCCCAGGGGATTTGCTGGTGGGGGATGATTGGAGGGTCATGGCCTCCTGGGGTCTGGTAGAAGTGGCCCAGGCGCTCGCCCTCCTGGACCACAAGTGCTGGACGCTTGAGACAGACGCGTCCCAGGCGGAGGTGGTCCGAAGGGAGATACGGCGACAGAGTGATGCATGGGAGGCGGAGAAGTGGGCCTTCTAGGGGATACTAGATTCCCTAAAAAAGGCTAAAGAGGCGATGTGGCGACAGCTGGTGGAGGCTCATGAAGAGCAACTGTGGACGGAGACGGCATGGCACGCGGTGAAGGTGCGGGCAAAGGAGGCTGAGTTGAGGGTGGCCAACTTGGAGGCGAGGTTGAAGGGGTCGATGGAGGCGGTGGCGAGGTGAAGGCGCACCTAGAGGTCGAGAGGGACGGGGCGCTGGCACGGGCGAGGGCGACGGAGGCGGATGTGGCGATGGCCGTCGAGCGCTACAAGGACTCCGTGGAATTCACCAAAGAGGTCAACGAGCTGGCCTACTCCATCTTCCGCCTTCGACTTCTGCGACGGGTGGGCGACTGCCCTGAAGGTCGGTGTTGAAGCCGCTGGCGTGGCCGTGTCCAATCTTCAGCCCCCCGTTGACCCCTACGAAGCAGGAGCCGCCGAGGATGAGGGAGAGTCTGAAACTCCTGGTCTGGTCAGCGAGGAGGACACATGGGCTATGGAAGCCCCCCAGGGCCCGATTGGCGAGGTGGTCATCTTCGCAGACAGCGCCAAGGCGCCCACTGAAAGACCCCGCGACTCGACTCCATCTTCCAGCGTCGAGCCCTCCGCCGAAGTGTGAGGACTCGTCGGTGTGCCATGCGCTCGCCTCTCTCTTCTGCTCTCTCCATTTTGCTGCTGCTTTTTCTTTTTCTCTTTTGGAGGGGCATGCCCAAATAAGCCTATCCAAAGTTGTAAATTGACTCTTGTAGAATATAACGAACCTCTTTGGTCCACTGTGCCTTTGTGTGTCTTCACATGGTTCCAAGGCCGCCTGGGGAGTTAGACTGCACCTCAGTTTTTGATCCTTCGCTTTGACGTTTGGGGTGTAGCAGTCGAGGTCGCTTTAAGATACTTCGTGTGGCTCGAAGACTATGCATCTTTGATTCAGTTGGGTATGTCATTGCAAGAGTAACAAAGCTGCCAGTGGGCGTGAAGCAGGTCCCGCCCGAGCTTCACTTCGAGACTCTGGTGTTGGAATAGTCTGATCCTCATCCTCGGGACAATCAGGTGCCGCCCAGGAGTCCTCGCGTTCCTCCGGTCATCGCCTAAGCTCTAGCAGCCATCGAGCGATGACAGCAGGAGGTGTCGGTAGGCGTGCCGCTGGGGCTGCTTATTCTCGACCGACTACACTACCGCCCATTGACAGGCGAAGCAGTCAGAGGGACGCTTGCTGCACCAGAGAGGCCCTAGTGTCCTCGCTCACCCATCGCCACTCCTTGCCATGCCCCGGGGCTGCAGGAGATCCCAGTCCAAGTGGGTCTTGCACCATGGTCAGAGAGAAGCGCAGGGGGCCGAGCCTAGGGGAGTTGGTCTCTCGGGAGCGGCGTGGAAGAGGCCTAGGGGAGTTGGCCTCTTCCCGTAACCCCAAGGGGTGCTCCCTTTCGGCTATAAATAGGGCTTCAAGGGCCTCAAGGTTGGCCAAGGACTTAGTTGTTCTTTCATAGAGGCATAGCATTCCTTTGATGAAGGCTCCCGTTGGCTGGAGAGATGGCGATCCAGGCACACGAGTTATCTTCAAGCGCAGACGATGGAGTATCTGAAGCGTCCACACCTTCAAGAGAAGTTGTTACCCGAAGGGACCTCCCCCAAATGGGGAGAAAGGAGGGAGGCTCGGACGTCTTCCATCAGGGCTACCTGGTGGGCTGGAGGGCGGCCCTGCACAAGGTTCGCCGCCTTTGTACCACAACAAAGGTGCTGACCACCGCCCCTGACTTGTGTGACTTGAAGACAGACGACTGAAACCATACTTTGTACTCTTCCCCAAAGGGGCAACGAATGGTTCTCCTCGTTCTTCACTTTTTCGTTTTGCTTGTGGTCACCGTGCTCTATGTTTCTTCTTGTTTTGACTTGGTGAGCTGAGGGCATTAACCTGCAAGAGTTATAAGAGGGCGAGGGTAAGACGTCGTGGGATGTATAGGGCTCGGTACATGCCAGGTCTTGTTAGCACCAGGTGGGTCAACCAATGGGACCTCTCTTACGTTGGTGAGCAGTGCGTCGGCCCATAGTCCTGAGTTGGACTGAAAGGGACTTTCGCGTACTCAACCAGGTGGCTCAATGGCCCAAGGTTGATGGGCGTAGCCATTTGATGGATGGAACCTCTCCGAGCATCGGTGGGGGGTACTTGGTCCAGGGTCTTGTAAAGGCCTGAGAATGGTCCATCTTTGCGCCCCAACCAGGTGACATAATGGTCCATGGTTGTGGGAGTAGCCGATAGTTTGTTGTACCAGTGGGGCTGGTTGGTCGTCTCCCCGGAGGGTTCACCAAGCGGCCCTCCGTTATGGGGCTAGTCAACCGAGCAAGTGGCAGAGTTGGCCAAACCAATAGACATATGCCGAGAAGGCGGAAGATTTTGAGGGGGGGTGGTATGTCATTCCTTCTAAAGAGGACGCGACTTGTCAGCCCGACTTCTGGGGGCACAGAGCCACCTGGCGATTTTACGGGGGGATAGTACGTCTTTCCTCCACCTGCGGCCACCGGAAGAGGTTAGAACCCAGGAGTTACTCCAGGGGACAACTCTCAGACGTTCAAGTCAGACAACTATGGAGTGAAGTGAGAGTGTGAGAGGAAGAACAAAAGGGCTAGAGGAGAGGTTCTCGCGTCGTTTCTTTTTTCCTTACCTTCTGGCTATTGGACCATGGTCCTTTTATATCATCACCGGGTGGGTTGACCGTTGGGTTATCGTGACCGGAAGAGGCGTGACCACCCTGTTCACATACCTGACGAGGCATGAGGCATGGGCATTGACTTGCCATTCCCGTCGGAGAGGTAGCTCCCGATTAATGCGACAGGGGCACCAACCATTAATGAGGAAGGGCTCGCTGGAGAAGGCACGTTCCTACACTGGCAGATGGAGTGGCGCGGGCGACGTCCTGATACCATCGTCGGAGTGGGGCGCCATCCACTGCCGTGTCCCGTGGCCGCTGCTGGAGAGGGCGCACGCGGGTATGGCCCCTACTGTGGGCTTGCGACGGGACAAGGGGAGTATTGGGCTGCCCAGGTAGCTCGGTGGGCCTAGAGAGTTGGGCTCCTATAGCGGGCTGGAGATTGAGCGTTATTGGGCCGGCAGGATGGGCCCTCCTCAGATACTATCTTCAAAAAGTTGAAAAACATTTTTGACAATGTTGGGTGCAGTAGATTTGAAAGGTTTCTGTCCTTTTCCGGTAATGAAAACAGGGCAGATGTTGATGACATCCATGTTGCTTTTAGCTTTAATGTATGGCTGTGCTGAAAGATACTTAGTCATAGAATCAAGAATTGATGCACTTGTGGGAACGAAGATGTTGTCACGACTTCTTCATGTACAACATTCTACAACAAAACAAACAAGTTGTTATAACTGCAATTGACTTGCTAGGTCACCTTGTCATAAATGCTGCAGAGACTGGACTACCTCTCCCACTGAAAAGAAGGGACATGATGCTGGAGTATGTTTTGACCTTGATGGGTAGAGAGGAAGATGATGGCTCAGTTGATCCTATTATTGAACTCCTGGATACTCAAGAGTCTTGCTTTAAGTGCCTATCCAACCTTGGTTTCTATAGAGTCGAAGGTATCCATGAAAACACAAAACCATGCTATGAAGGTTACACTTGGTTTCTTTGCATTGCCAAATGATACGTCAAATATTGTTGAGCCACTTACCAACAACCTTACTACTCTTTTATGTGCAATTCTCGTTACTAGTGGTGAAGGTGGCCAAAGTTGGGAAGATCAGCTATTACATATTCTTAGACAAATTGATCGATATGTTTCATCTTCTGCGGAGCATCAAATGAGAAGAGGTTGTATGGTTGAGCATGAGATACTACTAAATTTTCGTACTCTTTGTTCTAGTGGATATTGTGCCCTTGGATGTAATTTAATTTGTTTGCATAACCAACAGACTGATCGAGCATTCCAGAGAAAAATTTCTAATTTGCATTTGTATTGCCCAGTCGTGACTCATTGAGTCTTGGAGAGCAGGTTATAGCTTTTCCTTCCACGTTGTGCAGATTGCAGTTCTGAAAGTCGGAAGATGGTTGTTCAGATGGTTGTTGCTTTATTCTTTAGTGTAGCATTATCACTTCCAAGGCTGACGGGATCCAAGAGCTCTGCTGGTGTTGACCTGGAAGTTTCATACAAATGCTTTCATCTCCCTAGAGGATGTGATTTCCATTTTAAGCAGAGACGCTTCTATTGATCAATCTGAAGTCCTTAATGGGGGTCATTTCATCTGTTGTACTTTACTGACAAATGATGAGCTTGTTATCTCATTGCACACATGCACACCTTCCATGTTTGTTTTCCGACGTTGCCCACCGCGTGAACTGTCACGTATACACGACAGAGCCCATGTTTGATCCTACAGGCAAAGTACTTTGTTTACCAAAAGGTGTTGTCTGTAGTTGCCCAGAATGCAGCAACCGTCAAAAGATAAGATGGTGACCTAAAGAAGCATGCAGGCCTGTTCCTGATGATGCTCTAGTTTCCTACCCAACGTAAAAGGAGATTGAAAACCAAAACATGATGTTGGTTATATTGGTCCTCTTAAATTTCCTATGGAGGGGGAGGGGGAGCTAGTATTGTTGGGTATTGAATGGTTTGCATTGGGTTTTATCATGTTTGGGGATATAAATGTAATTGGGAAACTATGTTTCGTCTAACTGTGTACAATAGATGGAACCCTATTTCGTCTAATTATGTTAAATAGACTGGACTTTGTCTCGTCTCTCGGTTCGGCTATAAATGGGGTATGAGAGCAACGGTATAGGTAGATCAGAATGTTGGGTTCTTCTCTTGTAATCTTGTAGTCTCTCTCTTACTAGAGAAAAGTGGCCCTCGAAGTCCCATTGCATTGCTCTTCTTCTCTTTTCCTTCCTCATCTTCTACCACATTTTTCTTAGTTTGCTCTTTCTAATGATCTCCTGTTCTACTGAGATTGATGACACGGCGGCCATTCAGAGCTCGGAGCGCCTCTTCCAACAGCTTCGTCCACGACACATACATGTGTTTGGAACAAAAAAAAGATAGTTTAAGAACAAACTTTGCCCATTAGGGGTGGAACAAATTTGTTTAGAAATGACATGTTCACATTTTTCATTTCAAACGGGTATATATTTCATTCCCAATAGATATTGATGCCTAAAATATCCTTTTTCATTTGAAACAGATTTATGTCGTTCTAAGTATATAATATCATTCTGATGATTTATTTCTCGTTCCAAAACTATATATTCTGATTTTAAGGAATGGATTCGAGTTTTTTTTTCCCCTGTCAACGCATCATATAAATCAAATTTACACAACCCTGCACGGTGGGGTGCAGCAAGTCGACTACCCCTGTCTATTCTTTTTCCAAGTCTATCATAGGCCGGCCTTCAAGAATTAAAACCTGGGGATTAATGCATAGGTACGTAGGCTGCCCCTGTTTTAATTTCTTTGTTTCTTCTCTCTGGTCATCTTCGTGTTTCCATAAAATTCACAACCAAAATTCCACAGGTCCTACCAACGAACAAACACGAGTGCTCAATCCATCAGAGTTTTTTTTTTTTTTAGAGAGAGAGAGAGAGCGAACAGAGACAATTTGCTCAAACCAAGAGCTCATCTACTACAAATGATAACCTTGCCACTTCATTCTGCTTGCAACTACATCTACGCCGTTTATTCTGTACCTTCTGGGAAAACAAACGTTAGAAATCAGAAAGCTTTGCAGTAGTACAACACAGCACAAACACAACACAACATGGCAGGTCACACCACCTTAAACACGATAAAAACTTTAAAAAGCCATGCAGCATGCATGCCGAGGTGAGGAGACTCCCAGAGTTCCATCATGGAGCTGCACCTGCTGCACCTCCTCCAGAAGGGATAGCGGGAGGGACGCCCGGGAAGAAGGGGAATGACGGGAAGGGGAAGGGGAAGGGGAAACCCGGCGGGGCCGACGTCGGCGGCGTCGGCCTGGGAAGGGGAAGGCTGGCGGCTGGCGGCAGCGGCTGGAATGGCAGGGAAGGCAGAACCGAGGACGGAGGCTGGAAGGGGTTGGTGGGCAGGAACGGAGTCGGCTGGAACGGGCGGGGAGGGGTTGGTACGCCGCCGAAGGGCGGAACAGGCGGAGACGGCTGGAAGAACGGTGGCTGGTCCTGCTTCTGGTCCATCACCGGCGCCGCGGAGCTCGGCGGCGACTGCGGCTTCGGCTGGGTTGGCGGCAGCAAACTCGGCAGGTTCGGCCAGTTGGGTAGGTTCGGAAGTGGCGTCAGCTGCGGGAGCGAGGGCAGCTGCGGGAAAGCACCGGGTAAAGGCAGGTTGGGGAAGGGGGCGAAGAAGGCGAAGGTCTTGGTGGAGCCGAGCTGGGCGGACCCGGCGGGGCTGGGCCTCTGGTAGCACAGCTCCGGCTGTTGCAGGGGCTTGAAGGTGAAGAACCCGGCGGAGAAGACACGGTGGCCCCCTCGCTTCCTCGACCTGAGGCGGAGGGAGGAGGAGGTGGCCGAGGCGGCCACGGAGCAGAAGGGCTCGCCGCTGCTGACTAGCTTCACCGAGCAGGCCTGTATGCTCTTGAGGTGCTTGCCGATCGAGGGAGGCAAGTGGACCCTGAACACCCCGCGGTGGTCCGTCGTTGCCTCCTGCCGGAAGCCGGGCTTCGCCGCCGCGTCCTCGCCGCCGCATTCCACCGCGACCACGGCGCCTGCATTAACGTGATGAAGTGCTCAGATTGTAGCTCTGATGGCGTATACAGTACCAGCTACCGGGGGATGCATCGTCTGTAGATACCCACCTGAGATGAAGTGGCTCGTCTTAGAGAACTGCTGGTGGAAGCAGGTGTCGCAGTAGACGGTTCCCACCACCATGGCGCTTGGAAGCTGGCGCTTCACGGGGTCGGTGGCAGTACTGGAGCCATGGCAGAGGAGCCCGAGCGTCAGAATTATCAGCAGGGAGGGGAATATTCTAGTGGTCGAAGTGCCCATCTTGCTTACTCTCTTGTTGAAGTACCCGAGACTATGCCATGGAGTCTCCAGTCCTCACATGCAATGGGGTTTTATAGAAGGCGTTGAAAGGCTCCATGGCTACCCGCAGGCTTCCTTTTCCCCCATGAGTCCCGAGGGTTCCATTACGCTGTTCATGGGTAAACCAGTGCTCAACTGCGAGCGGACTAGGAGAACAAGTGAACAAAGAAAGAAGTCCCTCGAGCACGGGCATGGCTGGAAGAAAGGGAAAAGACTTCGTCCATTAAATTCTCTTCACGGCTTTGGCGAAGACCGGTGGGGTTTTCTGTAAGATCACTTCATGAAAATTCTCAGAGGATGGTGGGACTGTTACGTTCCCTTGTCTTTTCATGATGAAGGGAGGTATTGGTTGCCAAGCCAATTATTAATGGGGGGAACATATATATGAGCTCACGGGTCAGCTTGGGAAGGGGGCATGCAGCTTCACGAGGGGTGATCCACCCCCCCCCCCCCCCCCCCCACCTGGTCGGGGGTGAGTTAAGCTGTTTCATAGTGGCGACAGCTTTAACAGGTAAGCTCAGGTCTCTGCTCGGGTTGTTAATTGGAACTCTCCATAAGGATGTAAACGTGCCCTGCAAACGTTGTCCAAGTAGAGAGTTTGATGATACATTTGAGCCATTTTCAGCCTTTTCACCTCAATCCATACGGAGGTGTAGATGCCTGTAAATCTTGCCAAATAAGGAGAACATGTCCTCGGGCCAAAACAAATACCTTCTTAACTTTTGAACAAGAAGGTGAAGTTGGCGTTGCCATACTCTTTTTTTTTTCCCCTCGTGGCCGGCCCATTTGTGTTTGGAGTTTCCATACAGTAACAATATCAAGAAAGTGAAAATGGGGGTTTGTTGGGGGTTGGTGGGATCTGCAGTTAAGGTTCAGGTCCAGCTGCAAGAATTGTCCATAACAACTAGTGACAAATAAAATAGCAGACATATGTTCATTTCAACTTGGAAGTGCTACATTACAAACCAGTGTGTGCCGCAAATATTTCCACTCAAAAAAGGAGGGGAAAAAAGGAAGACCACAAGGTACATATCTGTTTTACAATTGCTCATCAGATGTTTGGCTGAGCTACAAAATTTTCTATCCAAATGTATGTAACCTACTGAAGAAGATTAATGAATAAATTCTGCTCTCCAAATAGAAGAGGAAGCTGAAAAACCTGGTCTGTGAGGATGTGCAAGCACCAATACAATGACATAATCCAAAGGCATTAATGAGAGAAGCAATCCCAAATACTGGGGTTTGTATAATCAACATAACGGTCCCAAAGAGGCTTATATCTGCTAATAGCCAGCTTCAGCCATGGCTTCATATACCCACTGAAGTGAATAACAGCCGCACTTTCTATCAATCGATTGTCAATGTCTGGGTCATAACCTAATCCTAATACATGCCATCTCCGATCCAGCGTCTCTGTCAAACCATAAAATGTCAGAAGGCCAGGGGGAAGAGTCCCTGCCTTCCAAAGCATCTGGTTAGAATTCTGTTCTTGCCAGTAGTGATACCTGGCAGTCAAGTCGGCCTTCTTCCATACTATCAGATCAAAAATATTCATCCCAAATGACCATCCACAAGCTTGTGGATCAAATCTTGAACTGATTAATGAATTTGAAAAATTGAGGTATTTGTAATACCTGTGAAATGCCTCAAGGCAAGTTTCAACAGCTCCATTGACATTCCCATGCAAGTCCAAAGAAAATAGTGGGGTCAAATCCTTCTGAACCACAACGTCATCATCAAGAAAGACCACCTTCTCGAGTGATGGGAGTATTTGTGGGATGTAGAACCGCAAGTGGTTCAACAGCAATTTGAACCTGCCTTCTCTTTGCTGATATCGAGAATCACGGTCAAAGTAGCTAGCCCAAGTCTTGGACTCCAGAAGCTGTTTCACAACTGGTGAATAGGAAGCATTCAACCAAGAAAACTCTTCTATGTTCTGGACTTCTACTGTACAACCTTTGAAATCATTCGTATGGAACCAGGCCCTCATGGCCCGGTAATTGGCACCATCTGTGACAACATGAAACACAAGCTGTTGAGGGTGATCAGCATTAGAGACAGTAGAATTCACGACAACAGATGTTGCCAGCACATTATCTGAAAATACACAGAAGTGATAGAGGTTGTTGTCCAAAAGCCGAGGTGAGTTTCTCTGCTCTTCCTCAAGCTTTTGGAGTCTGGAGTCACTGAACCAGTTCACTGTCAGTTTGATGTTTAAACAGTGGATATATTTTGGCACAGCTTCAGCTGCTAACTGACCGAATTCTGCAAGCTGCACATTTGCTGCAGCGACACGGTCTTCCAAGGCTTGGACATGGCTCCTCAGTGTTGTTATGGTGGTTGCAATATCATAGTGAGCATCCTGGGCCTTGTATATCAGCTGTGCTAGCTTATTAACCACAGGTCGAGCTTCTTCAAGGCTGATAGATTTTCCTCCAATGGCAGCTTGAGAAAGCAATCGTTGACAGTTCCTGATCTGTGAACTGAGCTCCCAAGCAAGTGTGAGACTACCACGCTCCTTTGCCATGACTAGGTAGGCTTTGGCTAGAATCATCTGGTCAACCAACTGTCTAGCAAAGGAAGTGGTACTCAACAGTTCCTCAGTCAAATTGAAACCCTCATGGTGCACCTCCCTGTTTATATCCCTAAATTCCTGGAAAAAAAACCAACGAGAGGAGAGGTTCAGGCACCTTAGAAAAATAATGCCAACTGTTCAATTTTAAAAGGCATACAGCATGATAAGTTTTAAAATGATAGCTGTTCCTCCAGACGTTATTACTATCTCCACTTAACAGAGCAGTCACAAATGTCTTGAAAAATAATGCCAACTGTTCAATTTTAAAAGGCATACAGCATGATAAGTTTTAAAATGATAGCTGTTCCTCCAGACATTATTACTATCTCCACTTTACAGGGCAGTCACAAATGTCTTATTCAATTATAAAGATCAAACACCGTCAAAAATGATAGATGCTTCCAGAAAACAACAAAGATTAATTACTAAATCTGCCTTAGAAAGAAGCTCCAAATATGCAAGTCAAGTAACAAAACCAAGCATTTCAAAATGCTAATCGTAACCATAGCATGGATAATGCCATTTTCTTTGTTTGGATGTTTAACCAGGTTAAAAACAAAGGCCATTTACACCGGTGAACATGTTAATAGACAACATTGAATGTCCAAACCTGAAACATTCATTGAATGCTTTATGCTACAATACTGAGGTTGAAGTAGTGCGCCAATACAGGATGGCGAATCCCAAAAGAATGTTCTCAACCAATGTATTATTAAAGATGCAGAGCATTGACTGCATGCTTAAACTTTAATCCTTTTAGAGTCCATACTAATGCCACTAATTAAATGCTCCAATCTATCATACGAGATAAAAGCTGCTCAAGAGATGCAACAACACAGAGAAATTATCTGTGGAAGAAGGAACTGGAATCAAACTTCCTCTTGAAATGCATCGAATGCCAGGAGTACAAACCTAGTAGTTCCGAAAGCACATCATGGTATTGCCATTGTCCCTTTACTCGTGCTCATTGTCAGGATCCCAATTGAGGCAATTGTAGTCAGTCTTTCCCAAAACCTGTCCTTACTAATCGTCCTATTATCCTCCTCACCTCTAAGGATTTTTCATCTTGGTGATGTACATTAGTAAAAAAATTATATCCCATCATCTCAATACAGAAAATTATATACAATTTAAATACCAAAACAGAGTTTGTAAAAAGTACATATTCTATATTAATGGAATTAACATTGTAAAAGAAAGTTTTAGAAGAATATGCTTCTTCACACTGATCGAGGAGATTTCTCCAACCTAGACAAGGCTAGTTGTGGCCCAATAAAGGAAGGTTGAACTCAAAATGTTGAAAAAGGAAAGTAGACCGAAGCAAAGATGGTTGACAGAGAAACCATGAAATGGAACTAGATCGACCTCCTAAATTGAAAATTGTATCATTAAGCAGAAAATAACAGCAGATTAAAGTAAAACCGTACGCTTGTGGCACAGAAAAAATAATAACAGATCTGATGATGGAACCCATAAAAAGCCATAAAAAGTCATCGGAATGATTGTAACTGTTGGCATCAAAAATCCCCTTCTACTCGTGATGATAAAGAAATATTATCAAAGATCAATGAAAGATGATATGCCAATGATAGAAACAGATGCAACCAGCTTATGGCAGGGTATAATGGAAAAGACAATAAGGAGCAGAACATCCACACTCCTTTTCCTTCATCCTCCAGAAAAGGTGAAACATACTCCTTTCCAATAAACCCAAGCACCCAATAGATGGACCCATCCCCACCACCAGGACAAGCACAAGTGATAGAATGACACAAGGCAACCCCATACTCCTTGTTGAAGGATCTGGCCGCACATGATTTATGAAACAAGATTAAACAAAGCTTGCTCACATCTCATGCTCTTTGTATGCATAGGATAGCATATTTCCACAGATGGATGAGGTAGACATACTACTTGGTTAAAAAGTGCAGATCCAATTTATATACACAAGAAATGCACTCAACAAATTATGATTGCTGAAGAACAAAGAGATCTTTCTGTGAACCATATCACACGATGTTGGGAAGTGATTGGACATTGCACTCCTGAAAGCATTGCATCCCTAACTTCCAAGTTCAAATATTACAGAACTTTGTTGCCATGAGACTACAAGTCTTCTTGACTTGTTGATTAATCAATCATGTAACCAAAAATAATAATGGTCATGGTAAAGCAGTTTCTTCTAGCAGTTTTAGCTGCGTTCAACCATCTTCTAAGCCCATGAGCGAAATTACACACCCAAGAATCTAAGCTCTGACCAGTACTTGGGTATTTTGAGCTCTGCCACAAAAGTTTGTCTTGGTAATGAAATAGACACCAATTTACAGTGGATAGATGTGACATTTACGTTTTCTCCTAAATACATCCCAGGACCAAGGAGGACCAGAATTCACCCAGAAAAAAACAGAGACAAACATTGACAAGAGTTGGGATGAAGCTTCTACCAAAATCCTGAAAAGAATTTATGGGTTTCAATAATAGAAAAAGAACCTTATAGTGGACAAAACAGTCAGCAAGGAGAGTCATTGCTGCAATCATGTCTCTAGAGTTCCCAATGAAAGGAAGATAGATATTTGTTAAGAACTGTTAAAAAAATAGGATATGTTTGCATAAACACCAGTGACAATTTTGATGTTGTTACTGAACCAAACTGCCAACCCAAAACTTGAGTTAGTAGGTGGAGAGGCTTAGAACTCATATAGACATGGAGTGGCTCATGAGTACCCAGTGGGAGACTAAATGTCCTTCACCAACACCCCCTCTCCCACAATTGCAATGGCCAAATAGACAAGGGGAACCTAATGAGCAAACTGGCTCTAATACCATGTTATAGAACTGAACACCAACCTAAAACTAAAATTTGTAGGTGGAGAGACCCAAAACTAATATTGCCACAGAATGGTTCATAAATACTTGGTGTGAGACTAAATGGCTTTCGCCAATAGATGCATTATCCACATTGATTAAGAGCTAAAGGTTATTACCATGTCTTGCAATCTTGCAAGATCTTGAGCAAAGTAAGCAGGATCACGGATCAGGCTCAGATTGGGGGCCCAAAACCCGATCCAGATTGGCTGGATCAGACAATCCGAGGGCCGATTCTGTTTGCTGTGTGTTTGAGGTTTTATTGTATGCACAGTGGTGTACAAGGGCTTTTATATAAATTGTAATGAACTTTACCTTTTGCTCTCGACCCGAGAGCCTCGAGACCTCGGCAGTCTTACCTTGTAGGTGGAGCAGAAGAACAGAGGAGGAGGACGTTGACGGCGGTGTCGACGGCAGCAGCACGACACGATGGTGGCATCAGCAGAAAGTGGAGGCAATGGCAGTGTCATCAGCAGGTAAGCATTTTTTTTTCAGTTTTTTTCTCTACTTGAGCAGAACAGAGGAAGAGGAGGAGGATGTCAACGGCAGCGTCGATGGTGGCTGAGGTCACGATGATGACATTGCCGGCAAGGGGAGGCAACCACTTCTTCTTCTTCTTCTTCTTCTTTGAGCAGAAGAACAGAGGAGGAGGAGGAGGAGGAGGATGTCAATGGCGGCGTTGATGGCTGCAGCAGGTCACAATGGTGACATCGGCGGCAAGTGGAGGCAAAGACTTCTTCAGCAGGTCACGATGGTGACAAGGGCGGCAAGTGGAGGCAATGACTTCTTCTTCTTCTTCCTCTTCTTCTTCTTCTTCTTCTTCTTCTTCGAGGAGAAGGAGGATGCCAACGGCGGCGTTGATGGTGGCAGCGGGTCACGATGGTGACATCGGCGGCAACTGGAGGCAAAAACTTCTTCAGTGGGTCATGATGCTGACAACGGCGGCAAGAGAAGAACAGAG
Organism: Amorphophallus konjac; assembly: GCA_022559845.1. Taxonomy (NCBI): domain Eukaryota; kingdom Viridiplantae; phylum Streptophyta; class Magnoliopsida; order Alismatales; family Araceae; genus Amorphophallus; species Amorphophallus konjac. Next base: position 365,919,372 of record CM040122.1, on the reverse strand, counting down.
GAGGAGGAGTATGTCAACGGCGACGTCGATGGCACCAGCGGGTCACGATGGTCACATTGGCAGAGGAGGAGGAGGATGTCAACGGTGACGTCGATGGCACCAGCAGGTCACGATGGTGAAATCAGCGGCAGGTGAAGGCAACGACTCCTTCTTACCTTTACACTGGCTGGGACTGGTCTGGGATAGAGCTGGATCGGCCAATTCAGGTCTTCTTCTTACTTTTTTACTGGCTGGGACTGGTCCGGGATCGAGCTGGATCGGCCAATCCAGGTCAATCCTAGGCCAACCCCAATGATCCCACTGATCCCCAATGAGAATCAAGGATCGGGAGATTGGGATCGGGTCAAATTGGCCCAAAACCAATCGGATCGGCCGATCCGATCCGATTCTGCCTTCCATGATCTTGAGAGACTCATGTCAGAACCTTGCCCAGTCACCAGGCTAGACAAGGCCAGCTCACCGAGGAAGTTTTTAAATCCCCGCGCCCCACCCTGTTGTGTCCACTGAATCAAGGGTTTCAAAACCTTTTGTTTGCACCCTCCCTTTCCCACCCGGAGTGCTTTGTTGTGAGGCTTTTGTTGGGCTGTCAGACATTGCCACTAAGCCAACACCACCACTGACCTGCTGCCATACCGTCATTGACCTGCCACCATACCACTGCCAACCTGCTGTCATGCAACCATTGACCTGCCACCGTGTCACCATCAACCTGCCGTCATGCCATTGTTGATCTGTCAACTATCACACACCCCACACTGTTGATCTGCTGCAAGGAAGAAGGATCCGGCTGCCCATCAAGCAAAGCAGATGATATTTTCTTTTCTTTATTTTCATTATTTCTTTTTTATAAAAAAGTTTTTAGGTTATTTGATTTTAAATTTGGGGCAGATCTAGCTGCCTCCGGCCTCTGGCCTCTTCTCACAGCCGCATTGCTGGTCTTTTTGCCGTCCGAGGGAGTTTGTCAAGCTCCTGCAGTTTTTTTTGGTAATCCATTTCCAGAGTTCACATTTGGGGGCAGATCAGATCAGAAGTGCACAGTCTGCAATTCCCCCTGCTTCAATCTGCACTCTCCCCCCCCCCCAGTCCGCCCCCTTCTGCGCAGCCAAGTCTTTCATTTCTCTAATTTTGTGAGCAAGTCTTTCATTTCTCTAGTTTTGTTTATCATCTAGTCTGACTTTTTCCCTTGTTTGGGGCAGAGAAGGCTGTTCTCCTCCTCCTTGCTGACCCTCAATCTGCTGCACTCCCCCTCCTCGTCATGGTCTACAGTACCGCCCGGTACTGGTACGTCCCAGTACCGGACCCGACCGGTCCGGTCCTGCCCATTTGGTTTTGGTACCGGCCGGTACCAATTTAAAAAAAAAAAGACAAAAGAGAACAAACCGGGGCGGAACTGGCGGAATCGGGGCGGAACTGCCCATTTGGTTTTGGTACCGGCCGGTACCAATTAAAAAAAAAAGACAAAAGGGAACGAACCGGGGCGGAACTGGCGGAACCGGCCGGTTCACCCCATCGGGACCGCCCAATACAAGGGCTCCTAGGCTCACGGGCTCTGCACTTTGCAGTCCCATGAGTGTGAGAGCCCTCCCTTCACCGCCTCCCCTTTAGTAGGATCCCCCTCTAGCAGGCAGCGGCGCTACCACCAGTCGGCCGCTGGACGTCCGCCGGCCACCATCATCCCTCCAGCCACCGCCGACGCCGATTGACACTGCGACGCCATCCGCAAGAGAAGATCCAGCCGCGACCGTAGCCGCAGGCGGTTCCCGCACGTGCACAGGCCATCCGCTGCCAATCCAGCCGGCGATCGCCGCCAGCCGCTGACCGAAGCTGATGCCGACTAGCTGATCCAGCCGGTGGCCAACAGAGCCGGCGATTTCCTTGCCGAAAAACCCCGTTTTCAAACAAAAAGGTAGTTTTTTAATCTAAAAAATTATATGTTAAATAAAATCATAGATTGACATCTTACATAGTTTAATTGGGCCATTGGGGTTAATGAGTGTTGGATTACACTCTCATTTAATGTAAAATATGAAAATCTCCAATTTGAACCCTAATTAGGGTTCCAAAATAGGACTTTTCTAGAATTAATCTAATTTAGAAGCAATTGAACATCAATTGCATCTTATGTGGTCTAATTGAGATTAATGAGTGCTAGATTGCACTCTCATTCAATATATAATTAGAAAATCCCCAATTCGAGCGATAATTAGGGTTCCAAAATTATGGCTTTTCTAAAATATTTAGATGCAATTATGTGGTCTGATTGAGGTTGATGAGTGCTGGATTCCACTCTTATTTAATGTAAAATCAGAAAATCCCCAATTTGAACCCTAATTAGGGTTCCAAGATTGGGGTTTTTCTAAAATTAATCTAATTTAGATGCAATTAAACATCTTTATGTGGTCTGATTGAGGTTAATCATTGCTGGATTGCACTATAATTTAATGTAATTTCAGGTAATCCCTAATTTGAACCCTAATTATGGTTCTCAAATTGGGGATTTTTTTGAAATTAACTTGATTTAAATGCAATAGAACATCAATTGCATGTTATGTGGTCTGATTGGGGTTATTGAGCATTCGATTACATTTCAACTTAATTTAATTAGTTATTAATATGTTATATTTAATATATTTTCTACAGATATGGCAGGCCATGGTGATGATCCAAGGTGGCAATATGCCACTTCAATTAATCCAAAGACAAGGAGAGTCAAATGCAACTTATGTGGGAAGGAAATGGGTGGAGGGATATCTAGAATAAAACAACACTTGGCAAGAAAAAGAGGAGAGATTCTACCATCCACAAAAGCATCAGATGAGATAAGACAAATGTTCAAAGACCTTCTGAAAGTAAAGCAAAAGGAGAAGGAAATGAACAAGAGAAATGAGCAAGAAATGAGGGAAGAGATCGGCAGTCAAAGTATACAAGGCCCACCAATCATAGCATCAGGAAGTGGTTTTCATAGAGAAGGTGATGAAGAAAGTGATGAGGATCCAACTTTCAGAGCAGCAATGCATGAAAGCATGAGGCAACTTCATGATGATGATATGCGCAGATTTAGGCATGGCACTTTGTCAACTGGTGAACTGCAACGTTCTAGGAGTATTGCAATGGGGGGAGGAGTAATTCCGCCCTCATTTGCTAGATCAAACACTATATCTGTTCAACAAAAGTCTTCTTTACTTGGTTGTGGGGGGTGATCTTGCATCTCCTGTAGATCCATTGGTTGGACCAATGGATCACTACTTATTTAGGAAAGATGATGCTCAACAAAAAACGATCAAGAATGCTTAGAGGTGATAGAAGCAAGTAAAAAAAGTTGCATCACAGCAATGGAAGAATATTTCTAAATGGTTTTTTTATACATATGTTCCAGCAAATGCAGCTGATATTCCATACTTTCAAACCATGATTGACGCCATTGCAAGAGGTGACTAAAGTAATGCTGCACCTAAGCCAAAGGACATATATGGCCCTTTGCTTGATGAGGAAGTTCATGAGCTACAGGCATGGATAGACTCATTTAAAAGAGTGTGGGATGAGAGGGGGTGCACCTTGATATGTGATGGATGGATAGGGACCACTAGAAAACAATTGATAAACTTCCTTGTTTATTGTCCACATGGAACAATGTTCTTAAAATCATTTGATGTTTCTAACAATCTCAAAAATGCTTAATTCTTATGCAATCTAATGGATCAAATTGTTGAGGAAGTTGGAGAGAAGAGAGTGGTCCAAGTTGTTATTGATAATGTAGCAAACTATAGAAGGGCTGGTCATATGTTGATGGAGAGACGAAAACATCTGTATTGGGTTCCATGTGCAGCACAGTTTAGATCTCATGCTAGAAGATATTGGAGCATAAGCAGAGGTTGGATTTGTCATTCACGATGCACAGGTAATCAATAGTTTCATTTATAGCCACCATCACATCCTTGCCATGTTCAGGCAAAAAATAAGAGATCACAACATCATCAGACCATGTCCTACTAGATTTACCACACAGTTCTTGACTTTGGAGAGCCTGTCTAAGCATAGAGTGGCAATTGGACACCATCATCAAGGATAAAGAGTATGTAAAACATGTGAAAACTCTTGGTCAAAATGCAAAGAAAGCTACGAAAGTCGTGCAAACACTTGTGGAGAAACAAAGCTTCTGGGAAAAGATTCAAAGGTATCTCAGGTTGGTTGAGCCAATTGTGCAAGTTTTGAGGATGGTGGATAGCGATGACAAAAATGACATGGGATACCTATATGAAGCTATGGATAAGGCCAAAGAAAGAATCCAAAAAAGGTTCTCAAACACATATCAGAGATGGTGGAACATTATTGATAGTAGGTGGGAAGGTACACTTCACCATGAGTTGCATGCAGCTTGTAACATGTATATACACTTATTCTATTTTACATTAACTTATCAAATTTTAATCTCTAATTTTTGTGATGTGATTGTGGTGTAATATGTGCAGGATATTTCTTGAACTCTCGTTACCAATATAGTGCAAGGTTTCATGCAGATGATGAGGTGATGTAGGGGTTGTTAAGTGTGAATATGCCGTATGTCAAGCATGAGATTTGAAGCTGAGAATCAAATCGATGAGTTCAAGCTGAAAATGGGTGTTTTTGGCTTATCAAAGATTCAAAGTACTGTTACGAAGTATGGTCTAAGTATAAATATATTATAAGAATTTTTTTTACTTTGTTACACCAATTCCTTTGCTAAGTTTGCATTTTTTCTTTGTAATAGCTGATTGGTGGGCAGCTGTGAGAAGAAGTATGGGTATGAATGCATTAGCAGACATTGCTATACAGGTTCTTAGCCAAACTACAGCTACTAGTGAGTGTGAAAGGAACTGGAACACCTTCAGTCTTGTGCACACTAAATTGAGGAATAGGTTGAAGACTCAAAGATTGGAGAAGTTAGTGTTCTGCCACTACAACATGAGGTTCAGAATGAAGAATTAACAAAGGCAACAAAGGTTGTTGCAAAAGAGGGTGGTTGACCATGAGGGGGCAGAAGAGAAAGAAGGGGTTGCCAGTGAGGGACAAATTGATTTGGATGAATTATTTGATGAGGAGCATCCCTTAAGTGCATAGGTTGAGGCAAGAAGTCCTTTGAATGAACTTGTATTTGACCCCTCAGATCGTGCTTGGGCAGAGGGAGAGTTGGATGATGTTGAGCTTGATGATGATCTTGATGAGCCTCAACCTGATGTCCAGCCACCAAGGATGTCTGAGTCTCTACCACCATCTAGAGCTCCAGAAAAGCAAAAACAAAAACAACAAGAAAAGGGGCAAAGCCAAGTATATAAAAGAAAATCAAGCACAAGACATCGAGATGAGGGTCAACCCAAATCACCTCGTATGGGTAGTTAATTACTCCGTAGACAAGAAGATGAATCATGTGATGATAATGAGAGATGCACACGATTTGTACAGTATGGAGGAGGTGATCCAGCTTTTTGGGCAATACAAGCTGGTCGACAAGAACAAGATGATCGTAGTTATGGTATGTATGGAGGTGTTGAGCATTGGGATTGGCAGTCTTGGGGGCAGCAACATGGAGAAATCTCACACTCTCACTAGGACACTTGGCCGCAAAATGATAGCATAAGACTGCAAGACTCTTGGTGACAACTTGCACACACACAAGACCAATCTCATTATGCAAGTTATTCTTGATTCTTATACTTGTATATCTCTTCTCAATTTCTTTTACTTTTGATACAATCAGTGGTACTACTCACTTTAAAAATATATATATGTAGGTTATTCTTCTCATTGGGAGCCTTGGGGTCAACAGACTCAGTCCACTGGAGATGAAGTTGGAGAATCCAATACCTTCTTGAGCCAATGGAATGAAATGGCCGTTGCGTTATTTAGTTATTAATATGCACCACTGTTGAGGTTCCCACCTTGATGTTGGCATAATGATTTTGATGATAACAAAACATGTGTGTGTTTTGGCTAAATGCAAATATGATTGTCTGGTCACCCTTCAATTAAGTTAGTTTGTGATTGATTCAAATCATCTCACCTGTGGTCGAAAGTGAATGTAGCTAACATGTCAGATCTGTGAGAGTGTGTGTCGACACACCCAAGAAGTGTGTCGACCTACCTTGGTTCACAGGAATAGAACGAGCTATCAAAAGTCAAGGTGTTTCGACCTATCCTTCAAGGTAGGTCGACCTAACTGGTGAACCAGTGTGCAATTCACAAGGCCACATGAGGCTGAGTCGACGCGGTGGAAATATTGCGTCGACACACCAACAGAAACCAGCAGCAACAGCAAACAGCAACATCCTGCAGTTTCAACGGCAACAATGCCACTTGAAGGCTGGGTCGACTCAATGCAGCCAAGGAGTCGACGCAACTGAAGAAGGTATACTTGACTTCAGTGGGACGGTGATCAAAGCAAAATGAAGGATGAGTCGACGCAGAGTTACAGGGCGTCGACGCAACAGAAGAAAAGAAGAAAATCCAGAGGATCTGTCTTTCAGGCTATGAGAAGGTTGTGTCGACACAATGAGCTTATGGCGTCGACACACTTTGAATGATTTAGTGAATACTTATTAAATCGAATGGAAGTTGGGTCGACGCAATGGAACTCCTGCGTCGACACAGCAAAGCTTTTCAGCCAAGTTCTCAAGCAACAGGAAGAGTGTGTCGACGCAATGAAGATGTGGCATCGACACACTAAAGCTATCAAGCATGTTATCGTCCAGAAACAAGAATATCTTTAAAATTTCACAATTCAAAGGATAGTTGGTGAGATCGAACCGAACTCTCTTCTTCATTTCATCAAGTCTTACAATCTGCTTTGAAGGTGTTCACCCCCAGGGTCGACCCCTTTGTGAAACAGCTCTGTTTTGGGTTTTACAGAGAGAGTGGGTCGACCCCAGGGGTCGACTCATCCCATTCGGACCCACGTAGCAGGTCTTGCGAAAACGACTCGAGACCCAATAAGTTCCGTCCTTTTGCCCTATGTTGATTGGGTCTGAGGTTCTCTTTGTCCCACACGTGTGCACTATGCCTTGGGAGTATAAATGCAATCATTAGGGCGATCAAAAAGTGGCAGAGGACAGAATATTCAAGGTTTCTATCTTTTCTTGCAGAAAAAGGAAGAGCGAGCCGTCTGCTGCCGAAGACTAACCCAGACCCTGGAGTGCAGCGTTTCAAGGTTGATCTGTTGTTCTCCATCGTGAGCTAAAGCTGTAGAAGCGATATCAGAATCTGGAGCACACCTCTCGACCGTCATCTTGATGATTCAAGCCTTATCTGCTCAACACGTCAGAAATACGAGCGGAGCATCTCACATTGAAGGGGGATTTCCAGTGCTTGCTTAAATTTCCTTGCAAATCCTGATTTCATCTTTATCGTCTCAAGTGCATATTGTATATCTGATTTACATACTTTCAGACATACCTCGTGTGTGTGTGGCTGCACTTTGCAGCGTGTGTGGGCTGAGTTTCAAAGCGTGTGTGTGTGATTTTTCACTTGATAGTGAAGGGAAGCCTCACTCTGTGAGGGGTGGACGTAGGGTGCACATTGGTGAACCCGAACCACCTAAACAATCGCCGAGTTCATTGTGGTTTGTTCTTGCTGCGGTTATTTCATGTGGGCTCTTTGCCAAGTGGAGTGAACCGAATTTTCATACATCAGTCTAGTCTTTCATCACCTTATCGTTACGTGTGCGATCACCCGTGGGTAAGTCAGTGTTTTAGTTTATCTTCTACAATCACACTTTTTAGTAAATTTTTGAAGGGGAAAATTTTTTAAAGGCAATCAATTAGCCCCTCCCCTCTTGATTGCCATCTGCTGGGAACAACAATTGGTATCAGAGCCCGATCTCGGCAGCCTACAGACCTCACGATCTCATAGTAGGATCCAAGCAAATGGTGAACAAGGGGTTGTTGCCCGAAGGGCACTCGATTCACAGGCCTCCCCTCTTTGATGGGTCAAACTACCCATACTGGAAAAATAGAATGTATGTCTTTCTAAGGGCCCAGGAATTTGATGTATGGCGGGTAATCAATAAAGGTCCTTATGAGTTACCGTTAGATGAGGATGTTTGGAATGAGGATGACATAAAGAAGTTTGCTGCTAATTTCAAAGCTATGAATATCATTCAGTGCGCCATACACCCTAAAGAATACTCACGAATTTCTATGTATGACTCTTCATAGGAAATGTGGAACAAATTCCGCCTAATTTATGAAGGAACTTCAGAAGTCAAGAAAACCAAGGCCAACTTACTGGTCCGTGACTACGAGCTGTTTATGATGAAGCAAGATGAAACCATTTCAGAGATGTTTGCTCGATTAATGGAGATTACCAGCGGCCTGAAAGCTCTGGGCAAAGAATACACAAATCAAGAGCTCGTAAGAAAAGTGCTAAGGTCTCTTGCACCACAGTGGCACACCAAGGCCACGGTCATCGAGGACTCAAAAGATCTCAGCACCTTGACTCTTAATGAGCTGATAGGCTCCCTGATGACATACGAGATCAATATAAAATGAAATGCGGAAGACCGTAAAAGGAAGAAGCCAATTACCACCATGGCATTGAAGACAAATCCACAAGGCTCAGAGGAAAGTGAAGCTGGATCGGCCACAAACACTGAGGATGAAGAACTTGCGGCAATGATCACTAGAAGGGCCAGAAGATTCATAAAGCAAACCAGAAGAGTCGGTGGAACGTTCAAAAAGGCCCCGAAGAAAATGATGGCGAAGAAGGGAGAGAGCAACAAAAAAGAAGAAATAATCTGCTATGAATGCAAAAAACTAGGGCACATGCGAGGAGAGTGCCCTGAACTTCACAAAAAATTCAAGAAGGGAAAGTTTAGGAAACCAAAGGCAATGGTTGCAACTTGGAGTGATGAAAGATGAAGCAAGATCTGAATCAGAGGACGAGCTGGATGAGCTAGTACAGAACCTCTGTCTGATGGCTAATGAGGATGGATCCACTAAGGTATGCTCCGACACTGAAACTCTTTCATGTGAACAGTGGGAAATCGCATATGAGGCTTTGTATGAAAGATATAAAAAGTTGAAATCAGAAAATAAATCCCTAAAGAAAAAGAATAAGCAAGCTGCTCATAGTAAATCTAGCTGTGAAAAATGTATTGATCTGAATGTTCAGGTTGAAAATCTTAAAACTGAAAATGAGATGTTGACGTCTAAAGTCTATGTTTGAAGAAGAAATATCTTGCATGAGGGAAGAACAGAAAACTCTTGAAAATTCATTAGAATGTGCTGATGAAAACAATAAATTGAATGAAGAACTTGAAAACCTGACCAACAACTTCAATAAACTAGATCAAGCCAAGCAGGAAGCTGAAAAGAACATTCAAATGTCAAGACAAGAAATTGAAAAGCTGAAAGAAACATTGGCAAAGTTTGTTAAGGGTAAGCAAAACTTGGACAATGTTTTAGGAATGAAAATGAATTTTCAAAGAGAAGGCTTGGGGTATGTCCCCACTAAAAAGAAATCAGTTGAAAATATCACACAAACATCCTTCATGCATATGAATGCTTCATCATCTTCATCACACGTGTAATGTAAATACCTCACACACACACATCATTCAAATCTGTAAATAAAAGGAAGAATGAAAAGAAAAGAATCATTTCATGTTTTTACTGTGGTGGATATGGACATTCCATGTATACATGCCGGGTAATGCAAGATGATGATAGAAAATTTGCAAGAAAAATGAAAGCATCTTTCATTCCATTTGTGCCTAACCGCCCCGGACCCAAGCAAGCTTGGGTACCCAAATTATAGACAAGCTATTTTTGGTGTTGCAGGTCTACTTGGAAGCCCATGGGAGCAAATGGTATCTTGACAGTGGGTGCTCCCGACACATGACTGGAAACAAAAATATGTTCGCAGACCTACAAGAAAAGGATGGCGGAATGGTAGCATTTGGTGGAAAAGATAAAGGTAAAATTGTCGGGGAAGGTAAGATTGGAAATGACTCAACTCATACAATTGAAAATGTCTTGCTTGTTAAAGGTCTCCATCACAACTTGCTTAGCATAAGTCAGTTATGTGACAAGGGATGCAGTGTGATTTTTGACTCCACACATTGCTCGGTAGTAGATAAAGACACACATGAAATAAAATTTATAGGTCTCAGAAATAACAATGTATATACAATAGACTTAGAGGACTCTTCATGCAAGAATCTCTGTTTGGTTGCTAATAATGCCGACGATGCTTGGTCATGACACCGCCGGCTTGGTCATGCAAGCTTTAACACCTTCTCAAAATTGTCCTAAAATGATCTGGTTGTTGGTTTACCAAAGCTGAAATTTAATTTGAACAAAACTTGTGGAGCATGTAGTAAAGGGAAGCAAACTCGATCATCGTTTAAATGCAAATCTGATGTAACTACTGCTAGACCTTTAAAGTTGCTTCATCTTGATTTATTTGGTCCTAGTAGAACACACAGTCTGGGAGGTAAACTATATGGGCTTGTGATTGTGGATGATTACTCAAGATACTGCTGGGTATTCTTCTTGTCTCATAAAAATGATGCCCTGACTGAATTTGAAGTCTTTTGTAGGAAAGTCCAAAGAGAGAAAGGGTACTACATCAAGTCTCTGCGGAGTGATCATGGGAAAGAATTTGATAATCACGAGTTCAATGAATTCTACAGGTCACAAGGATATACACATGTTTTCTCTGCACTGAGGACTCTAGAACAGAACGAGGTAGTTGAAAGAAAGAACAGAACTCTCGTGGAAATGGCCCGGACCATGCTAACTGAAAACAACTTACCGAGGTATTTCTGGGCTGAAGCCGTGAACACCGCATGCTACATTACCAACAGAGCAATGGTAAGGTCAATCTTGAGAAAAACCCCGTATGAACTTTACAAGGGTAAGAAACCTAATATTTCCTATCTTAAACCTTTTGGTTCCACTTGTTACATTCTAAACAACGGCAAAGTGATTTGGGAAAATTTGATCCAAAGAGTGACCAAGGGATTTTCCTTGGCTACTCTCTCACTTTAAGAGCTTATCGAGTTTATAACTTGAGAACTCTTGTGGTTGAGGAAAGCCCGCATGTTGTAGTGGATGAATTTTCCTTGAGGAATACTGATAAACATATTGTATTGCAGGAAGATGAAGATGAAAAAGAAAATGCAAGCGAGGATGATGTACCCAAAAGCTCAAAAAGCAAGCAAAATCAAGGAGCACAAGGGCAAATAGAGCAATATAGCCAAGAGCAACCTGAACTTCTAAAGACCTTGGACATTCTTGAAGGACCATCCGATGGAAAATGTAATTGGCAGCATTGAAGATGGAATGAGGACACGTTCATCATTCAAGGAAGTTGAAATTCAGGATTACATTGCCTTTTACTTTCTTAATCTGAACCTAATTCTGTTGAAGAAGCCTTGAATGACAATTCCTAGATCTTGGCTATGCAGGAAGAACTACACCAGTTCCAAAGGAACAAGGTGTGGTTCCTCGTGCCACGGCCTAATGATCGGAGTGTCATCGGGACCAAATGGGTCTACAGAAACAAGCTTAATGACCAAGGACTGGTGATTAGGAATAAGGCCAGGCTTGTAGCCAAGGACTATAGCCAAGAAATAGGAATTGACTTTGATGAGTCATTTGCTCCCGTAGCAAGGCTTGAAGCAGTGAGAATTTTGTTGGCCTTTGCTAGCTGCAACCATATAAAATTGTTTCAAATGGATGTTAAAAGTGCATTCTTAAATGGCTTTGTGCAGGAAGAGGTTTATGTGAAGTAACCGCCGGGGTTCGAAGATCATAATCATCCGGACCACGTTTACAAATTGGATAAAGCATTATATGGTTTGAAGCAAGTACCCCGAGCATGGTATGAGAGATTAAGCTCATTTCTTATTCAAAATGGTTTCAAAAGAGGTAATGTTGATCAAACTCTGTTTACTAAATTGGACAGTAAGCAAATGTTAATTGTTCAAATTTATGTAGACGATATTATCTTTGGTTCAACTAATGAAGTTTTGAGTAAGAAATTTGCCAAGTTAATGCAGGGAGAATTCGAAATGAGCCTTATGAGGGAGTTGACATTCTTTTTGGCCTTGCAGATAAAACAACCGGATGATGGTTTCTTCATAAGCCAAAAGAAGTATGCTCAGGAATTGCTCAAGAAATTCAAGTTCGGTAATGTGAAACCTCAGCCGACACCGATGTCCACATCATTGAAACTGGATCAAGATAATAAAGGTAAATCTGTGGACCTAAAACTCTTTAGAAGCATGATTGGGTCTCTGTTATATTTAACAGTCAGCAGGTCAGACATACAATTTGCAGTTTGCCTATGCGCCAGATTTCAGTCGAACCCTAAAGAATCACACATGTCGACCTTGAAACGCATCTTTCGTTATATTGCTGGTTCATATGACTTAGGTCTTTGGTTCCCACGTAGTTTGAGCTTTGATTTGATTGCTTATTTCGACGTCGATTATGCGGGATGTAAAGTGGACCGAAAGAGCACCAACGGGTATTGCCAGTTTCTTGGGGGATGCATGGTCTCATGGGCCTCCAAGAAATAAAATTCAGTGACATTATCAACCGCCGAGGCCGAATATATGGCCATAGGCAGTTGTGTTGCCCAGGTGCTATGGATCCAACAGCAATTGCTTGATTTTGGCATGACTCTCAAAAAGACATTAATTTTGTGCGATAACACATCTGCCATAAATTTGTCAAAAAATCATGTACATCATTCTAGAACCAAACATATAGAGATTAGACATCATTTCATCAGAGATCATGTTAGTAAGGGTGATGTGGAAATAAATTTCATTGAAACAACCAGTCAAATTGCCGACATTTTCACCAAACCTCTAAATGAAGACAAGCTCACAACGTTTAGAAGAGAATTAGGGGTTTGCAGGTTAGATAAGTCTTGATGCATGAGCATTTGCATTGTACATAGCATCTTTTGCATAGCATATGAATATGAATAATTCTACATGCATAATTTGAATCTGAATTCATAAGATTCTCTGGTATATAAAATGGTGATTTGTGGAAGGGTGGATTAAGTCCATCCGAAAGCTTTCACTATGTGTGAGATAATACTCCGCCCCGTACCAGAAATCACCTTGCATGAATATATTGCATGCTTGTTTGTACATAGCTTATAAAGCCATCTCCTTGAACTGTTCTAAGACCATATACTTCTTGGTAAATAAATGCTGCAATGATTCAACCTAGGTGTGTTCCATGCTATATACTAAGGGGGAGAAGCCTAACATGGTGAGTGCATATACTCAGGGGGAGAAATACTCATGTCTCTAGTATAATTCACAGCATACACTTGAAACATGACTCCCCACACATAGAGAAAATCTTGTGTTCAATGTCTTTTAACTGTAAGAATACAAGAAATTTGTTCCAACACTTTACTAGTTTCTTGAATCTCTACATGGACATTAAGAATAATCGTGAGGAAAAAGCTACCTGCCCCATCAAATTGATAAATAAGTGGAAAGTGAATCCAAGTAACTGGGAATCCTTACTGAAACAAATGAGGAAACTCGCGTAAAATGGTGAAGCAAAAATTTCACAACAAAATTGCAATAAGTGACGAATCCTAGTGACCGGGAATCCCCATTGAGACATGAGGAAACTCGCGTCAAACGGCCAAGTCCATTTAAAAAGAACAAAAAAGGGGGCTGTGCGAAGCTACCAATAGTCGAGGATCTGAAATGAAAATATAGAGAGAAAAGAAATTGCTACGTATTATTTCAAAATTCAGTGTCATTCTTATGTTTAAGAGTTATTGCACATCATTCAGCACATGCACTTCACGGAGTTTCTATTTTGGGCATATATTGTGAATTTGCCTATATACATGGTTATGCAATCTCTTTGTACATGCACCGTCTTTTTAGTTATGGATCATACAATGCTTCTGGTTTCTGAATTAACTGCACCTTTCTTAACCCACCTTCTGCTAGCCTTATAGCTTATAGTGCTTGCCTCTAATGACTGCTTGCTTGCTTCTTACTTCATTGCATTTACCTTCCCTGGTCTGTTTTTTTTTTGTTGATGACAAAGGGGGAGAGATCTTGTGTGCTTAGAGTTTCAAGAATTTAGGAGATCAGGTGTTAATCAGTCCACTTAAGTCTGTCAATAATGCATGAATAATTGTCCATAAAAGAGTTTATAATGCAAAATCAGTACAACTGTTTTGTTTTCTTACGCCTGATTTCAGTTTTGCTCTGCTATCAGTTCTGTTGTTCAGCTTTGATGAGTTTCTCTACTCTGCTATCAGTTATGTTGTTCAGCTTTGATGAGTTTCTCTGTTTTGCAATATGAAGGTCGAGCTTTGAAGAGTTCAATTTTGTTATATGAATGCATTGTTTTAGCGATTCATAAGCTTTGAATGAATTTTATGATTTACTATGGAGTTAAGCACACAATGTTTTGTCATCATTAAAAAGGGGGAGATTGTTGAGGTTCCCACCTTGATTTTGGCATAATGATTTTGATGATAATAAAACATGTGTGTGTTTTGGCTAAATGCAAATATGATTGTCTGGTCACCCTTCAATTAAGTTAGTTTGTGATTAATTCAAATCATCTCACCTGTGGTCGAAAGTGAATGCAGCTAACATGTCAGATCTGTGAGAGTGTGTGTCGACACACCCAAGAAGTGTATCGACCTACCTTGGTTCACAGGAACAGAACGAGCTATCAGAAGTCAAGGTGTGTCGACCTATCCTTCAAGGTAGGTCGACCTAACTGGTGAACCAGTGTGCAATTCACAAGGCCACATGAGGCTGAGTCGACGCAGTGGAAATATTGCATCGACGCACCAATAGCAACCAGCAGCAGCAGCAACAGCAAACAGCAACATCCTACAGTTTCAACGGTAGCAATGCCACATGAAGGCTGGGTCGACTCAATGCAGCCAAGGAGTCGACACAACTGAAGAAGGTATACTTGACTTCAATGGGACGGTGATCAAAGCAAAATGAAGGATGAGTCGACGCGGAGTTACAGGGCGTCGACGCAACAGAAGAAAAGAAGAAAATCCAAAGGATCTGTCTTTCAGGCTATGAGAAGGTTGTGTCGATGCAATGAGCTTATGGCGTCGACACACTTTGAATGATTTAGTGAATACTTATTAAAGCGAATGGAAGTTGGGTCGACGCAATGGAACTCCTGCGTCGACACAACAAAGCTTTTCAGCCAAGTTCTCAAGCAACAGGAAGAGTGCGTCGAAGCAATGAAGATGTGGCGTCGACACACCAAAGCTATCAAGCATGTTCTCGTCCAGAAACAAGATTATCTTTAAAATTTCACAACTCAAAGGATAGTTGATGAGATCGGACCGAACTCTCTTCTTCATGTCATCAAGTCTTACAATTTGCTTTGAAGGTGTCGACCCCCAGGGTCGACCCCTTTGTGAAACAACTCTGTTTTGGGTTTTACAGAGAGAGTGGGTCGACCCCAGGGGTCGACTCATCCCGTTCGGACCCACGTAGCGGGTCTTGCGAACACGGCTCGAGACCCAATAAGTGCCGTCCCTTTGCCCTATGTTGATTGGGTCAGAGGTTCTCTTTGTCCCACACGTGTGCACTATGCCTTGGGAGTATAAATACAATCATTAGGGCGACCAAAAAGTGGCAGAGGACATAATATTCAAGGTTTCTATCTTTTCTTGCAGAAAAAGGAAGAGCGAGCCGTCTGCTGCCGAAGACTGACCCAGACCTTGGAGTGAAGCGTTTCAAGGTTGATCTGTTGTTCTCCATCGTGAACTGAAGCTATAGAAGCGATATCAGAATCTGGAGCACACCTCTCGACTGTCATCTTGTTGATTCAAGCCTTATCTGCTCAGCATGTCCAGACTGAGAAATACGAGCGGAGCATCTCACATTGAAGGGGGATTTCTAGTGCTTTCTTAAATTTCCTTGCAAATCCTGATTTCATCTTTATCGTCTCAAGTGCATATTGTATATCTGATTTACATACTTTCGGACATACCTCGTGTGTGTGTGGCTGCACTTTGCAGCGTGTGTGGGCTGTGAGTTTCACAATGTGTGTGTGTGGTTTTTCACTTGATAGTGAAGGGAAGCCTCACTCTGTGAGGGGTGGACGTAGGGTGCACATTGGTGAACCCGAACCACCTAAAAAATCACCGAGTTCATTGTGGTTTGTTCTTGCTGTGGTTATTTCATGTGGGCTCTTTGCCAAGTGGAGTGAATCGAATTTTCATACATCAGTCTAGTCTTTCATCACCTTATCGTTATGTGTGCGATCATCCGTGGGTGAGTCAATGTTTTAGTTTATCTTCTACAATCGCACTTTTTAGTAAATTTTCGAAGGGGAAAATTTTTTAAAGGCAATCAATTCACCCCTCCCCTCTTGATTGCCATCTGCCAGGAACAACAACCAAGGGACCAAGATGCACATTCATATGACCATTATTGAGTATGCATGATTGTATTCTCAATGACTTAATTTCTCAATAACATATTTTAAGTTTCAAATTTCACTGCACTAATGGTGAAGAAATGAATATTTTATGTTTCTAAACTTTCAAATGCATGGGTTTGATTGTTGGATGTGTTCAATCATGAATAAATTGCATTCTATTAACTTTTCTTATTTTTTATGATTTTTCTACATTTTCCAATTTTTAATCCCATATATATATATATAGGGAAATGTTCACATGGTGCCGGCACCATGGCTATTTGCCATGGTGCCGACATCTGGGCCCTTAGATCATCTCCCATGCATTTAAGGGCCCAGATGTCGGCACCATGGCAAATAGCCATGGTGCCGGCACCATGTGAACATCTCCCATATATATATATGTAGGGGACCAATCGTCGGGCGGTACCATACTGGTACCGGGCAGTATGTACCGGTACAGCCCCTAACTGGTACCGAAACCGATATCGGTACTGCAGACCATGCTCGTCGTTGCCCCCTTCTGCACAGGGCGGCAGGTGAGTTCTTTTTTGTTCTTTGATTTATTTATTCATTTTCTCTTTGAGCTTCTGTGGTCTGATTTGGGATTCAAGTCAATTTTGGGCTGTAGATTATTGTTATCCTTCCCTTTTGTAAAGTTAGGTCATGCATCTTTGTTCTCTTGTGATTGTTCCTAAATCATATATTTGAACTAGTTTTTACGCATGAAACTTTACGTTTGTTCTCTCTTGTGATATTTTTCTCTTTGGGAGCCATTCTAGATCTCCCAAAATTTCTCTGAGATTTCTTCTTCCCGACCTCCCACCCCCCTTCAAAATGAAGTCAAGATTTGATGCTTCATTCCTTGGCCATTTCTTTCCTTTCCTAAGGAGACAGATTTGACTTGTCCTGGATTCATCAAGGTAGCTTCAATCAAAAGTGAACAAAGCCACCTTTTTACCAAGGTCCACTTTCTCCATCACTTGAGCATATCTGCAAACTGCTATCATTATCTATATTCCCTTTCCTTCATCAACTATGTTAGTTGCTAAGGTATTCATATGCATCTATGGTGTAGGTTTTTTTTTTGTTGAAAAGAAGTGGACTGTACCACCAATTTTATAATAATAAACAGAGGAAGTACAGTCAATAGGGTGAGGAGAGATTCCTCTACCTCTGAAAAGAAAATCAAACATCAAATTAAAAATAATGTAAAATCTAGCTTTGACTCATCATCTGCCTCAACTAGTAAAAGAAAGGCCAAGAATATGTCTAGACCAAAGATACAAAGAAGATACTGCCCTGAAACAAACTATGGTGTAGGTATTGACAACGAGAAGCATATTAGGTTCAAGTAACTACCAAGCATGTTTCAAGTTAACTAGATAACACATATGCTAGAATATGACAATAGCATGATGTTAAACATGACATTTTCATGTTAATGAAACACCATACTAAATGTTTTAAAGTTTTTTTCCCCAAAAGTAAGCACGCTAAATGTTTTAAAGTTGGTATTTAAACACATGCAATCTTTATAGTTTTCAGATTACATTCCCCAGGACATCCAGAAAGGCACAAAGCTTCTTTCTATGTTAAGATTATACGTACTAAAGGATAGCCCTGTGACACAAGGCTCTGGCCACTATGGGGGTTGGGGAGGTTCAATTGTGTGCAGCCTTACCCTCACCCCCTGGTGTTATACCTTCTAACCAAGGTTGTTAGTTTCGGTTTCGGCCGAAACCGGCCGAATCGGCCGAAACCCAATGAAAAGGATAAAAAAAGATCAAAATAAATGTAAAAAAATAGAAAAAAATAGAAAAAATTATAAATAATCACATAAAAATCAGAGAATTCATTAGGCATGCATATGACTATAAAGATATTGGATTAAGTGCAATAAACATGAAGACTAATAGGTTCAAGCAGTACGATAAACGTGATGAAGTAAGCATTGAACATGTTAAACTAATATTGTTGAGTACATATTAAACATGAAATAGGTTCAAGCAGTACAATAAACGTGATCCTTACCTAAATGATGATGCACTAATATGGATAATAACTAGAACCTTCTCTCTCATTGTCTGGGCCTTGATGTTGATACCCATAACCAGGTTGGATGTATTGTGTATATTCACTATAACCAAATAATGAGGTAGCAAGTCCTGCATCCCTCTTTGGATCCCTCTTGGAGTGTAAGGTTGTCGGCTTGATTCGAATCCAGAATCAACATAAGAATCTTGAGGAAGAGAAGAGGAACTAGACGAATGTGGATAGAACTGGAATACTGGTTCATGACCCCACCCATAAATGGCTGATTTACCTCAACAAAATTACCTCTACACCTGTTGCTTCAGCTCACCCAGCACAGCAGCTGCTGCAGCACAGCTACACAGCAGCAGCAACAGCAACAAGTGCACAGCAGCAGCAGCAGGTGCACAGCCGCCCGCCCGCCCCTGCAGCACAGGCGCACAGCAGCAGCAGCAGCAGGGCACCAGCAGCAGCAGCACGCAGGACAGCAGCAGGGCACCAGCAGCAGCAGCAGACCTTTCTCCCTCAGATCTGAGGGAGAAACGAAGTGAACTCCCCCTTTAAGGGGAGTTCACGTGAGTTTTGGCCGAAACCGTCCGGTTTCGGACCGAAACATGTAAGTTTCGGGCGAAACCAATACCGGTTTCGCCGGAAACCAAATTTTTTTTAAGTTTCGGACCTGCTACAGTGAGCAGGTCCAGTTTCGTGTCAGTTAAGGCCGAAACCGATACGTTTCGGCCGAAAAGTATCGGTTTCGGCCGATACTGCCAACCATGCTTCTAACATATGAAAATTAACAAACGAAGGCTTAAGAGTTTTCATTTAAGTAAAGCAAATTTGATCAGCTCTCAGGGAACATCCAATTGTTTAAATGATGAATTGGGAAGTTATGCCTATATGATTGGTATGGTTTCAGAGATTCCTGAAACAACCAAAACTGCTCCTTATTAGCACTGGGAAGCATGGTCTCAAGTAGTATACCATCCTAATTTCCTTCTTCCTTGTCATGGCACTTGTGTCAAGGAATCACTCCTGTGGGTTGGGATCAGGTCAGCAATCCGCTTCCGGCTTTAGTTTGTGATCCACCAGTCACACCATGGAGTTCAAAGTTAGCTGATGCACAATTTGCATAGGAATCATGGGATCAATAGGAATCAGCAAGGATTAGCCAGAAACTGGTCGGATCTACTGGAAATTCAACAGATCTAAGGTCAACCAATCTTCACTGATCTCTAATGTTTAATCAAAATAACCTGCATCAGAGGAATTTGGTCAATCTGGATTCAATTCAAATCTAGATTGGCCTAGGCATATTCAGTAGTCTGAGGCATTCTTGGAAAAAGGAAACAGAACAGAGGTAGTCTGTCCAAGTCATTCCTACATCGAGTCATTATTCATATCTTTTTTTTCAAATATCCTACAAGCACACACGAAGTAAGCTCACTAAATATCCTTAAAGGCATCCCCTGTGAGTGTCAAACTAACCTTTTCATCCCATATAGAACATTGGAATTTCTTCTGGAAGATTGACTGAAGTGTCACCCCTAATCTATCTTGATTTCTCGGTTATACGTTGGAATGAGGCAAAGTTTGAATGCCCATCAGCTAAAATTTTACTAACACGTCCAATCCCAAAATCCGATACACAATCAAGTCCACTCTTCAAGGGGACACCAAATTGATGTAGACGAATTCAATCTTGACATGGCATAAAAATTGTCAGATGTTTTCAGAATGAGAACTAGGCCTCAAATGAAGCTAGCTTAAGTTATTATTTAGTGGCAAAACACTTTGATTGTCATTTACCAGTAACTAGATATTCCACTTAAGAATCTTTCCTTAGTAGGTAATTTCCTGCACTGAGGACGTGAGGTTAATAAGTAAAATAAAAGGGACATGCACCAAACAGATACCGTCGCTGCCGTCATTTACCCAAAGTGAGATCTTTCATCAAATGTGTCAATAGTAAAGATTGACAAGCAATTTGGCTATCCAAAAAAACTGGGTACTCCTTGTTACCAGTCGCTCCAAGACCACAAAATCCCTAGCCTTCGACCTCATCAAAATGCTCACAGCAACTTCAACCTATTCATCCATGCCCACATAACCTAGCACCTCACCCTTCTATTTCGACAATATAACCACTGATACAACCTAATATAGATTAACAGTTACTGTCAAGTCCCTTCTCAATGTCTACAGATAATCATAGAATATGGAAAGTTTATTCAAAAGGCTTCCACCTGATACACAACCCAAATTAACAGAAAGAAACCATTCGGTCAGCTACTGGGGTTCCCCCCTCTTTACCGGTATTGACGGCCCCAATTCATTCTCGTGGCGGTGCTGCAAGACGAAGAGCACCAGACCCACGACCAGAAAGATCACGAGAAGGCAACAGATCAATCTCGCGAGTCCCCTCCGCGCTGGGCGCCGGAACTCAGGCGCCCTCCGCCGCATGGCTACCAGATCCAACAAGGGGCTCACGACCAAATTAGAGAAAACCCATAACCACCCGTCGTCAGGTAAAATCTGAATCCCAGGATACCAGGCTCCTCCGCAGCACCCTCATCTCCGAGCAGCAGTTTTCCACAACAAGATCAGGAAGCGAGACTAGAAAAAGCTCGCGCCTTTAATATGGGTGAGTGACCATCCACAAATGGGTTGCTCCCCACGCAGGTCCTCTTCAAGCTCACAGCTTCTGGGATGAGAAAGTAGACAGCTTCTACCTGAGAACTGGTGTTGGGTGCGATGCCCCCAGCAAAGAATGGATTTTTCCAAATCAAAAGACGACAGGATTCAATGGGTAAACAGGAAGAGGAAGCGATTAGCAAGGAAAACACGCAGGATGCTGGTTCGAAGAGAGGTGATAATTAGAAAATCGAAGGATCATCGGAGGCCGCCTGCTATTTTTGAAGCCATCCCAAGATCCCAAGCATCGCGGTGCTATTTTAAGAAGGGTACAGAATCACAGTTCCTACCACATTTCGCAATTATGAGTTGACGAAATAGTTTTATCTTCAATGATTCAATATCTTATTAATTTCCAGTTGACCGACAGATTTCTATTTCATGGAAGAGTAGTTCTTGCCCTCTTTTATTCAGTTCTTAAAGCATTAACCGCCCATTTTAAACATTTTAACGCTTCACCTTCTATAGCAAGTTTACTATTTCTTTAACATTTCAACATGCTAACTCTTTAATATTTTATTATTTTAAATTTCTTTAACACTAGGTTCCTTATGCTTCAAAGTGTTAAAATCTTAATAACTTTTGTGTAGAGACAGAAAATTGTTACATCGGCCTCGTATTACGCCTTTGAGATTTATTTGGAGGGTAAGAACTTACGATTATCTCGAGAAAACCTAAAAATATTAAACAGTGCGTTATAATGAACCTCGGGAGTGATTCCAGAGGATAATCCTCTAATGTTTAAGTCAGATATGAATGTAAGAGCAAAGAGGAGAGTAGAGAGATAAGGAGAAGAGAGCCTTGAGGGAGAAATGACTGCTCGTGAACGTGGCGAGTGCTCAGCACTATGGTCGGGGCTCGGAGAACGATGGAGAACTCGTTGTTTCTCTCTGAGGCAAGGAAGTTGGAGTGATCTGGAGTTCTGTCATCGTCGTGGTGTAGATCTCTCTTTGGGTATCTGTCTGTCTCTGTGTACACGTGTGTGTCCGTCCTTGTCTCTAGGTTCGTTGAGGACCCATTTATACTAGTCGTAGTGGCCTCATCTTTTTCCTTGCTTAGCGAGGGGGTGATTAGTGGAGCGCGATGCCCTGCTTAATCGTGGGGATCATCCATTGAACACTTGCCCGTTCTCTGAGGAAGGGCATCGTGACGGGCGTTACAGCGGTGTGGGCATGATCTGGCATCATCGTGGCCTCAACGCTCACCCGTTGGCGGATCTCACGGTCTCCGGGACACACGCATCCAGGGATCATGCCTGTGAGTTGGCCAGTCTTGAGTGGGCCTCATCGGGCTGCGTTCCTGGACTACTGGTTGACTGGAGATGATCGCTACGTACCTAGTGACATTGGACCATAATGGACCTAGCGTTACTGGGCCTGGGCCTGGCGACTTTACCCCTCCTCAACTTGAAATGTTAAATTATATTTGTTAGTAGTCGGACACACCTTAGAGGGGGGTTAATATGTGTGTCCATAAAAATAATACGCGTGTTAAAATTTAACGTTGAAACACAACGGGAATAAAAACGTAGAATTGCAAGGAACTACAAGAACACAACGATTTTTATATTGGTTTGGTAAGCCTTCCTTGACATCCCTACGTCCAATCCCCTGCAATTTACCCGGGGCTTCCACTAACCTTATATCAAAGGTTACACCCACTATTTTCCTAGGCCAACTCCCCATCTTATCTTAATATGACTCGGCAGATCCTTTCCCAGTGGTTTTTTAGGAGCTACAAGCCCAGTTGATTTTGATCATGTCTCATCAAACCAACCAGTTGTAGGCACCAGGAATCGGCTACCAAGTCCCGAGTGCGGACACTCGGAACCGTAGCTTCGTCCAACACTATAATGCATGGGTTAATGAACAAAAGGTGATCGTCAGGGACTTTTACCTAAGTCCCACAGGAGTAGGGTGATCGCACACGCCTTCCAAATGGGAGAATGTGGGTCCTGCTTGTCCTCGCTCTTGGCTAGCCAAGAGCGGGGAGCTTGAAGCTGTGAGTCTGTTTGAAGTCCCTGAAATTCAACCAGTAAACAAAGAAAACATACCCATTAGACTGTGAAAGTGTAGTCTATGCTCAAAATAGAAGAAAAAGCATGCAATCGGGAGTCACTCGTATCGGGAAGGGGGGATGGTCGAGACTTTAGACCACATGCCTTCCCTATATTTTGGGGTGAAAACCTCTTTGAAATTGGGATCTAGGAAAGACTATCGCATGCGTAATGCAATATAAACGTAGGATGATGCATGAAAAGGAACTAAAGTGCAGAAATAAGGAAAATAGGGACAAGAAAGATGGGGTTTGCCCGTTGACTAGTAGTGGGCGACTGGGTATCTGGCTGTTCAAGAAAGGTGGGCAGTCAAATCGATGGCCGTCTTCTTCAAGCTCGTCTCCCCTGGCGGTGGCCGTGAGACTTCCTCCTACGGACGGATCTCGGAGCTCTTCGGGTTCAATTTTGTGTCTTGGATCAATGGGATGGAAGTGGGAAAAGGGCTCTCAGAGCTCTCACAACGCTCAAGGGACTCTCCTATTCAAAATCTCCTAGGATCCCGTCTCCCAGAATTGCCAACCCCCTTTTGCTGGAACCCTGGGTTTGAGTCTTTAAACATGGAGGAATTTCCCTCTCCGAAATCCATTCAAAATAGGACTTGGATCCTCGTGAGAAGGTTTCAGACCACTCTGGGAGCAAGGACGTGTGTGGCTACCTATGCCTTGACTCTCCGGAGTGGGCAGAATCGTGAAAACATGGGTTGGCGAGTGGTTATCAGAAGGCAGCCACATCAATGACCGTTTAGATTGACCACTCCGAAATCCATTCGAAATAGGACGTGGATCCTCGTAAGGAGGTTTCAGACCACTTCGAGAGCAAGGACGTGCGTGGCTACCTATGCCTTGACTCTCTGGAGTGGGGTGGGTTGAGGAGGTGTTGGACGCACTAAATTTCGGGTGATAAAAATATCGGGTGTTCTTTTGATTTGGGATTATCTGTCCCACCGGGCGTGCCAACTTGTTGGACGCACTAAATTTCGGGTGATAAAAATATCGGGTGTTCTTTTGATTCGAGATTATCTGTCCCACCGGGCGTGCCAACATGTGGACGCACTAAAATTTTCTTTTTTTTTAAATTTATTCGTGGGATATTTTATCCCTTTTTAGCATTTTATTTAGTGCGAGGACATGCCAGTCACATGTGTGACAAAATGTTCGGGCTTAGAGACTGGAGTGGTCCGAAACTCGTAGTGTGCTCTGCCTGACTAATCAGACGATGGCGGATATCGGGTCAGGACTGGAGATCCGTCATGCCATAAAGGTCACGGCGTTAATTACGTCCCCTCGGAGAGAGGAAAACCTTTGATTAATCGCCATGAAATGGGGCCATATGGCCTAAGCACCGATTTTTGTGAAAGAAATAAATAGCATATTGAAAAGCGGTGAAGTCCCCCATACTGGGGTGCAGAAGTTTTTTTTGGAATCATATTGGTCGTAAATCAACCATTTAATATTCGGATGAATGTCTGATTTGAAAACGTCATAATCATTGCTGTAAAATCGGAGCATATGTATGCCGGGGCACGGCAAGTTTGTTGTTTGGAGAATACGAGGACGTTCGGTTAAATCTCGGTCAAGACGGTTCAAAATCAGGGGAATATCAGCCCGAGTGCAAAGCGAGGCTATGGCCGTAATGGGGTGATCCCCGGGGGCCAAGCATGCCTTGCGAAGGCACATTCATTATTCCCCCCCTTATGCGAGGTCAAAGGGAAGAGAGCCCGGACGAATGGCGTTAGAATTTTCTTATTTCACATTTTATTTGTGTATTTATCATTTTCTCCCTTTTTTTTTCTGAGGTGAATGATTTTATTTAAACCAATCCAAATTTTCGGACCCGGGGAGGGGCAGCCCAGAGGGCCCAATGATCCATCGTGGTGATGGCCTCCTTTTTTATTTTTATTTCTTATGGTCCCATCATAGCAGATCTCAATAAATCTTAGACTTGCTTAACATTCATTTCATTTGGGCTTTGTTCATATTGATAGTTTGTTCGTGAGATCAAACATATGTGAAGAGACACATGCCAACCTAGAAGGGCTCATGCCTATATGTGCAACTCTAGGAATATGCATATGGATGTGAGAACTATGCATAGAGGATGTATGCATGGATATGAAGGTTAGGTCGGCCTAGGGGAGCAGGCAAGCTGGCATGCTCCTGCATCTCGCATCCCGGGTAAGACCAGCAGAGGATGATGTGCAAGGTCGGGATGCCGTTTTTTTATGAGCATCAAATGCTTATGCATGAGGATGCAGGCCATACACAAATACCCGTTCAGGAATTCCAGTTTTGGTCTCATGCACCCTTCATTTTATTCATCTTCTTCCATCTCCTTTTATTTTATTTATTTTGTTCTCTCTCCCCACTTTCCTACTACACATGGACAAAGATATGCATAATGCATCCAAGAATGGACATGCAGGAAGTGAATGACGGGATCAGGCAGCATTAAGGCTCAGGCTGGCCGGTCATCAAAAAAAAAGAGGGCTAGGGGGGGAGGGGTCGACCCACTGCTCTGGGTGGGTCAACCCATCCCCAGCAGGCTCCAATGGAGATTAGCCCCTAAGACAGAAACGGGCATGAGTTCTGGGCTTGAATTCTGGTTGCATTTTCTTTGGGAGAATGTATGCTATATGCAAACGAAGCATGCAAGAGCTGCGATTTCTGAACTATGAGCTTTGCAAATGGGGGGTTTGTTTTGGAATTCCTTCGTGCAAAATGCAAATGGAGTGTGCAAGCATGCAATTTCTAAATTTTGCAAATGCCAATGAAATCTCTTTGATTTATGCATACAAGATGTAGGTGGAAAATGCAAAAACGTGATATTTCTGAATCATGCAAATATGCCCATGGGAGGTGCAGCAATGCATTACCACGTAGACATGCCACTGGGATTTCCCAGGGATTCGTGCATGCAAGATGCAATGAGGGTCTCTTTCACGTATATGAGATCATGGGATGAATTCTTATGTAGTAGATGCACATATGCGACTTGAGCCCAGGCTAGCAACAGGATTCTGTTGCTGGCAGCATGGCCAAGTCGACTTGGGGAGACTCCCAAATTGATTTTGGTGGGGACATCGGACTCACCGGACCCACTACTCGGAGTCGACGCCGCACTGCCCCGACACCACCGAACTTGTGGCTCAGAGACTCAGTTTCCTGAAGACTCGGCGTCCTGAGTACGTATTTTAGATTGTGTGTATTTTATTTGTATTATGGTGGTATTATATTATTAACCACTAGTCAAAGTATTTTTATCTTATTGTGGTCATTAGTCAAAGGTTGGTTGTTGTCTTTTGTTTTATTAGGCCAATAGTCATGGGATATAGATGTCTTTAGTTGAAATGTCTAGGGGTATGATTGTCTAAGTGTAATGTGGCCATCCTTATATAAAGGAGGGTAGTGTGTAGCTTTTCATATGCATAGAAAGAATCAAAAGATTGAAACCCACGTATGTGTTTTCCCCCCTTCTTACTTCCCTTCTCTCCATCTCCCTTGTCATATTTGAGAGATTGCCCGGTGAGAGACCGAGCTACGCGAGATAGTAGTTATCCCATCCTGTTCGTGTCATCGGAGTGCCGACGATCTCTTCCACGTCACCGCCGCGTCAAATTTGGTATCAGAGCCCAACAACGGCGTCTCTGTCAACCCCGACTGATGTGACACGACCTTGGACTTAGGCAAACAAGCACAATTAAGCATTCAAATGGGCCTTAATGGGCCACCGCTCTCCCGTCGCACTCTATATCCGGAGTGACTTGGCGATGCCAAGAGTGAATTATGGGAATGGGCCCTTGCTGGTAGAGGGCCAGCAAGGCCAATGATCGACTCCCCAAGGGTGGATGCCCAATTCAATTGGGGCCGACAAAGTGTACAAGGGCACCGGTTCACACTATCCCACGGCGATCACTCTTAAGTCATGGACTTGAGGATCGGGCGCTCCTCATAAATTCAGCAGCGCATGAATCAAATATTGAAAGAGCAACACTAATTGAGCAAGAAAGAGGCACTTACTCGACCGATTTGAAGAAACCGGTCCCGGTCGGAGACGAGGGCGAGCGGGGAGGCGGTGGTTCCCCACACGCCGCGGCGGTGTCGCTTGACCTGTCCAAATCAATGACAAAACTACACCTCACGCAGGAGGGGGGATCTTGGGGTAGGGGTTAAGGTCTTACATTCAAAAACTACCACCACGCAGGGTGGGGCCTTCAGCCGGCCAAACGGGGTGGGGATATCGGACCGAAATGAAGAGAAATGGGAAATTAGGGAACTTGCAGCTGCAGTCTGAATTCTGGACAGCAAGTCGCTGTGCCGGCTGCCTCGGACTCGTACGGACTCCAAATTGAGTGCAACCACCTTCTAAAGCTTCCTGACTTGATAGGGAAGACTCCAGAATTTTTGGGGATGCTCAGAGGGTCGGAGGTGGCCGCACCAGCAATAGGAAGGAGACTCCTCTGTCTGGCCGCAGGTTCAGTCTGGACTGGAACAGCAAATTGCAGAGGTCACTATGCACCCTCCCGAGCTCCGATCAGCACGGAACTGGTGGCATTGTCTTCGTGGTTGAAGTAGCTTTCAGCAGGAGGTGACGGGGCTGCATTCAGAGGTCGAGGGCGGTTGGTGTACCCTGAAGAGTGGGAACTGGTCGGAGTAGACAGCAGGAGATAGAACTGGAGAGCTCGGGGAGAAAATTCGTAACTCCTTCCTCCGGCAGCCAAACGAGGTTCTGTTTCTTGATCTTGGAAGAGAACTGGTAGAGGGAGAACTTTGATGAAGGAGCTTCAGCCTGAATCCGCTGGGATTCGTCGTGGCAGAATGATCTCTCAGGCTCTGGTCCAGGATGAAGACCTCTCTGCGCAGTCGTGGGAGAACGGCTTCTACGGTTGGCCCCGACCTTGGAACGAGTTGATTCCACCTCGCCTGCGAAGAAGACAGAGGGACCTTTCCAGCAATGTAGGCTACGCCTTCAGGATCACCAGGATGAAGCCGTGGGCGACGCTGCAACAGGGGCTGACTTGCTGGTCTGCACAGCTCCAATCTGCAAGAAGAAATGAGAGGGATGGGTGGCTTCTTTGGTGGAGGGGAAGTGAAGGGGTGGCCTAAGGATGAATGGGGGTTCTTGTGGGGTGGAGTGGAGAGCTATAGGGGTTGGAGAATGAGGGGAGAATGGCTGGGAGCAGGGGCTAGCAGGTGGAGGTGGAGGATGAGGATGTGAGAGTGAGAGAATGGGGAGTGGAGGGGGGCGAACTTGGCTTGGGGGAGGGTAAAGGAAGGGGGCGGCCTAGGCAAGTGGAGGGAAGGGATTTTAAATTTTGAAATGGCCTTGGAAGGTGGGGGATTATGTGAGAAAGTGGGATGCTTGTATTGGAATGGGGAAGATTTGGTTGGAAGGTGGGGAAAGGTGTTGGAATGGGGAGACTTCTACCTAGGAACTAGGGGGGTGGAGTAAAGGAGGCCATGGGGAAGTGGAGGGCATTAAAGGAGGTGGGTGGTGGTTGGGAGTTGAAGGGGAAGGGAGGAGAGAGAGAGGGGGGCGAACCCCTTAGGGGAGGAGAGAGATGAGAGAGAGGAGGGGGGTAAGGGAATCACTCCCTAGGGCATCTCACCCTTAACTAAGTGGAATCTCTCCAAATTGAACACAAGAGTAGACTTAACTCAAAAGGATTTTGATCATTCATTAACTTCAAATGAGGGGAGTGGGGTCCTATATATAGGCAACCCACTCTTTACAATAAGTCCCTGACAAAATAAACAACTACAAATAACCAAGGGGGGTGGGAGTGCTAATGGGCCTAGCCCAACGAATGGGGCCCAATAGCCACATTAGACAGCATGATGATACAAGAACATAGAAAAATAAGTGCTAGACCAAGGGAAATGACTCAAATAAAATAGAAATACATCAAAATGACTCAAAGGAAAGCTACAAAATAGATAAGGGGCCTTTATAGAGTGAGGCCCAAACTCAACCAGCTCCCGAGTGTGAAGAAGTGGACCCGAGCCAAAGGGAGTCGTGGGTGATGCCTCCATCAAATCCCCTGGGCCGCGAAGAGCTCGACTCCGTCGAGTAAGGGTCCATCCGGCTAAGGTACCGCTCGAGGAGGTCCGGATCCAATCGCTGGAGGTCCTCCCGACTCACCCATGAGTCGTCCGACAGAGGCCGATCCTTCCACCTGACGAGATAGCGCTCATACACCTTGCTCCGGGTGGTAGTGATTTGCTCATCCAATATTCGTTCAATGCGATCGCGCTGAGCTCTCTTGGCTAGTGGACTCTTCTCACAGGTGGGTGCTCTCTCAAGGGAAGAAGTATGCTCAATCTCCTCACTAGGTCTCACCGTGGGGCCCTTGTAAGACACTAAGTCAGCGACATTGAATGTAAGACTTACCCCATAATCCTCGGGGAGATCCAACTCATAAGCATTTGCACCAACGCGCCTCAAGACCTGGAAGGGCCCAGTCCCACGTGGTCTCAACTTGGAGTGGGCTCCTGGGGAGAGCCTCTCCGTCCTTACCATCACAAAGTCACCCACTTGGAACTCTAAGTGATGCCGGTGAGAATCGGCCAACCTTTTATATGCCTCATTTTTCATGCCAATGTGCTTGCGAATTTCCTCATGCAATTCCCTAATATGTTGTGCAAAAGACTCGGCAGACATGGACACTCTAGCATGCTGGGGAAGGGGAATGAGGTCGGATGGCTTTCTTGGTTTGTACCCATGCACGGCTTCAAATGGACTCATCCCTATTGACTTATTGACGGAATTGTTGTATGCAAACTCAGCCTGTGGTAAGATGAGATCCCAATTTCCTGGCCGATCCTCAACAAGACACCTAAGGAGGTTCCCTAGACTCCGGTTGACCACTTCAGTTTGACCATCCGTTTGGGGGTGGTAGGCAGTGCTGAATTTGAGGAGGGTACCCATCATGTGCCAAAGAGTCTTCCAAAAATAGCTAGTGAATTTGACATCCCTATCGGAGACTATGGTCTTGGGCAGCCCATGGAGGCGGACTACCTCATCAAAGAATAACCGGGCTATATGGGAGGCATCGGATGTTTTGTAGCATGGGATGAAGTGGGCCATTTTGGAAAATCTATCAACCACCACATAGATGGAGTCATGCTTCCTAGAGGTCTTGGGTAAGCCTAGGACAAAGTCCATGCTCAAATCTTGCCATGGTCGGTCGGGAATGGGAAGTGGGGTGTATAGGCCGGTGTTTTATTTCACTTGCTTGGCCGAAGCACATGTGCGACATTGACCTACTATTTTGCCTACATCTCTCTTGAGACTTGGCCAATAAAATTGACCCTCAACTAAGGCAATGGTCTTGTGGACCCCAAAATGACCGGCTAACCCTCCGACATGTAATTCCCAAACCAAGAAGTCTCGAAGAGAGGTCCGGGGAATGCAAAGCCTTGGCCCCTTGAAGAGGAACCCATCCTCTAACATGAATCCCTCATGCTCCTTGCTAGAATGAGTGGTCAAGTTGGCATAGATTTGCCCAAAGTCGGGGCAACTAGGGTACTCATCCTTGACCTTGTCAAAGCCAATCACTTCCACTTGGATAGTGGATAGCAAGGACATCTTCCTACTAAGAGCATCCGCGGCCTTATTCTCACTCCCGGCCTTGTGTTTGATGACAAAGGTGTAGGATTGGATAAACTCAACCCATCGGGCATGTCGGGCATTCAACTTATGTTGGGAGTTGAGGTACTTGAGGGCCTCATGGTCAGAAAAGATGACAAACTCTTTGGGAAGCAAGTAATGTCTCCAATGTCGGAGGGATTGGACCACGGCATAGAACTCTTTGTCATAGGTGGAGTATCTAGTCCTAGCATCACATAGCTTCTCACTAAAGTAGGCGACCGGATGTCCCTCTTGGCTAAGAATCCCTCCTATCCCAATCCCGGATGCATCACAAGTGACCTCAAAAACTTTGGAGAAATCGGGAAGGCATAAGACCGGGGCTTGGGTCAACTTTTCCTTAAGCTCAAGGAAGGCTTTAGAGGCGGCTTTGGACCAAACAAAGGTTCCCTTCTTGAGACAATCAGTTATCGGGCCGGTGATAGTGCTAAACCCTCGAATGAATCTCCTATAGAATGTAGCCAACCCATGGAAACTTCTAACCTCATGAAGGGTGTGGGGTTCCGGCCAATCAAGAATAGCTTGGACCTTGTCGGGTGTTTCGACCGTCTTTTCCTTCGCTCCTTTTCGTTGGTATTTTTCATTCATTTATTTCGCGGGTCGATCGACCAATTGACTGACTTGTAGTCAATTGACTGATTGACGACGCGGGCGTGCCAGTCACATGAGTGACGATTTATGATGCGCTCATCCTGACCCATGTAGGGCGAATGTGAGGTTCGGTCGGGACCAGCAGTCCGCCATACCATAAAGGCTATGGCGTTAATTACATCCCCCACGAGGAGGGAACACCTTTGATTAATTGCCGAGACATCGGGCTGTCGAAGCCGGAAAAGGGAACTACATGATGATTATTAGTTGAAGGACTTGCACCCCTCTGTGATTAGCATAAGAAATCATCCCATAAGTGGGAAAGGGGTTAGAATGATGCGACGACACGATTCGGAACGAAACCGGTGCAGTGCATGCGAAGACAGGGATCAAAACGCTTGAAACGGCGCCCTGAAACGTAGGTAAAAAGCTTAAAACGGCGCCATAACCGTAGGTAAAGGGGCAGGCCGTTAAAACGGCGTGGGGAGCTGGGGCGCGCCGGGAAGGGCGCGCCGGAAAGGGCGCGCCGGGAAGGCCGCGCCGGGAAGACCGCGCCGGGAAGGGCGCGCCGTTTTAAAGCGTGATCGCGCATGAACGCGCTGAATTAGCCCGATTTCAAGGAGGCAGGGGCCTCGTTGGTTTATTCATAGATTTATTAAGATTTTGGATGGTTTTGAGAATTTTATTAAGTTGATTATTCATCGGAATCGGTGCCGAGTCATGGGCTCGCGTGAGGCGATTGTTCCGAGCTTAACTCGTTCGAGCCGAAATTTCGGCAGCATCTCCCCATCCCAAAGGATTGTCGGGGAGACGCAGGGAGTACTCACGTGGCGGAGTACACCCCTAAAAGCCGGGTGGCGCACGGCGGCCGGCAGACCCGAACGGATAGGAAACCCCGAGGGCTAGCCTACGAGGGGCACCATCATTCCGTGGGTTGAAAGGTGATCAGACGAAGTGACCAATAGGAGAAGGTAAACCCCGAGGGCTAGCCTACGAGGGGCACTCGACTCATAGCCAAATCATGATCGGAAGGGACAGCCAATAGGGAGGAGAAGCCCTTGAGGACTAGCCTGTGAGAGGTTTCCAACCCGTGGCCACCACAATGCCATTGAGGATAGTGGATTTATTGTTGGGCCAAAGCCCCTGTTTATATTCACCGAACGGACCATGAGGATACATACCACGAAGGGGTATGACCCCGTGATCCCCTGGTGATTCATGGGGGAATGTCCCCTCTCCCCGTCGGACAAATTCTTCGAGAAAATCGTCATGAATAAGACAAGACAGGATGCATTCGGTAGAAGGGAGTTAATTGGCCTATGCGCGTAATAAACCCGCCGGTTGACTAGTTAGCAAGGGGGATTATGTTGATATCGGGGTTAGCCTGTCAGCATAGACAGTAGCTTGTTGGCTTGTGGCTTTCCACAACCGGGGGAGGGCATGCCATTGAGCGCTCGGAATAACGAACAGAAAGATAATAATACCTACAGGCATTGCGTTTTTATTATGGGGATACCCCCATCCCCCTCCATTCATGACTGGGAACAGAAGGAGAGCGATGGGAGAAGGTCCCGTGGTTCTGACCAGAGGAGCATCGAGGTGCCTTCCTCTGGCCAATGACCCTCCACGGAATAAAAATAGATGCGAGAAGAAAACCCTTGGGGAGAGGGTGATATCACTGTTGCCCTTGGAATCATCAGGGCGTGTGCATCAGAGAAACCGCGGAAAGAAACCTCGATCCAGTATATGGCAACGACTCCTCGAATATGCAGATAGACACTGGTGATTTTATTCAGATATAGAAAGGGCAAATGCCCAAAGGGTTCATTACAAATGGTCCGCATCTCACAGTCGGCATTCAAGCCGGAAATAAGACGGGTAAATAAAGTTAGAAGAAACAGGGCATCGTAGGCTCATATCATCGCCCAGGATGCTACGGCGTCATACCCGCGCAGGGGCTTTCCGAGGAAAAAAAAAAGGGAGGAAATAAATGATGAAGGAGGAAAGGGCTCGTATCATTGCCCTGCCCGCTCCATTTACATTGCATCAGAAGATAAAAAAAAAAACGGAGAGAATCGTCGGAAGCAAATCACGAAACCCACCTAAACTTCTTCTCCAAAGCAGAGTATCGGAACTAACTCCTCTTCTCCGACTGCAGAGGGCTTCGAGCGAACAGACCGGGAAGGGTCGGGGCGGCCCTCAGCGGAAACCCTTTCTTCTCCCCCAAGACTTCTCGCTCTCGGACGATTGGCTCTCTTTCTTTCTATTGAGTTTCTCCCTTTTTTTTTTTTAAATCCGCCTCCTCTCCCGATCGGATCTCTCTTGATCTTCTTCTCGACAGGCTATATATAGCCTTGGGTTAAAACGGCGCCCCAGGAAGCGCGCCGGGTTGACGGCGCCGGGGAAGGCCCCTATTTGGTCTTTGCGCGCCGGATAGACGGCGCCGGGGAAGGCCCCCATTTGATCTTTGCGCGCCGGTTTGACGGCGCCGTTTTAAGCGGCGCCGTTTTAACCTGTTTGCCAGGCACGGCCAGGCCAGTGGGTCCGGGGATGGTTCCGGAGACTCCAGTTGACTGTTCCTCTCGTACTGGCTCTCGGGGAGCCTTGACGGGGTGTTGACGAAGCTCTTGACGCGACGAACGGCCTTGATCAGAACTTCGTGTGCTTCCGGTCCGGACACACGGGTGTCCCGTCGGTACGACTTTCGGCACTGTGATTGGTGCCTCTCATCAAGACGGACCTGTGTCCGAAGCTTCCTTGCAGGATGGCATTGCATCCTGGGTAATTCCGCCTTGAACGGTGATCCATCGGCCGCTAATGGGCTCACTAGGGCGAGAAGCTGAACCCGTGTCGGGTGATCGGGATCTTCTTGCTGACAGAACCTCCGGCCCCTTGTTGTGGATGGCCGAGGGCATTCTTCCTCTTTCGGAGAATCATAAGGTAGACCGTCGTCCTTGATCGGACGTCGGATGTGGGGTAGTGGCATGACAGAGTCGATGCCGGATCATTGGGCAGGCTTGATCGCACTGCCGATTGGTTGCGGGTTGACTTTGACTCTCCTGAGGTGAGGTCCCCGGTGTTCCCTTCAAGGTGGCTTGGGGCTTCGTCAGCTCGAGGGACCCTCGATAAGTTGATTTTCATCGGCTTCTGTGCTTCAGTGGGCCGTATCATTCGTCTTTGCGGCTTGGTCGCCAGGGATCATATTTTGAGTGCCAACAAATGCCCCCCAGACGTGGGTGGTGCAAGCGAGGCAGGAGTGCAGCAGTGCCTACGGATGAGCTTCGTGTGATGACGAGAGCTCGAACGGCGCTCAATTCTGGCTCCGGATGCCCGTCGGACGAGGCGGGAAGCCTGACGGCGTTGCTTAAAACGGCGCGGCCTTTGCTTCGAACGTTAAAACGGCGCGGCCTTTACGGCGCGCCCTGGGCCTTCGGGGTTAAAACGGCGCGGCCTTTACGGCGCGCCCTACCCCTTTCTGGAGTTAAAACGGCGCGCCCTCCCCGGCGCGCCATTTGCTCAAAACGGCGCGCTCCAGGGCGCGCCGTTTTAACGAGATGAGAGGGGGGGCCTATAAAAGGCTCTCTTCTCCATTTTTCTTCTTCAGTCTTCATTTGCAATATTTTTTTCTCTCTCCTCATTCCTCTCTCCACCTCTCGCGACGCCGAGTGAGTCCCGGGTTCGGGCGATTTCGCCTGTGAGCGGGTGAGTTGAGTGTTGCTGTTCTTTGGGTTTTGAACCCATTCTTCGGGCCCCGGGAGGCTTCTCGTAGGACTTGTCCTCGGAGCTAGATCCCTCGGGTGTCCCATTCGGCTCTGGCTTAATGCCTATGGCTGCTTTTAGGGGCTGCTCCCTTCGTGGACGGCTTCCGCTCTCTTTTTGGCAAACCCTCGAGCTGAGGAGATGCTGCCGAAATTTCGTCAGAAATATTATTTCGATTCACTAATTTCTGACTTTTGTTTGTTCTTTTCCGGGTGCTGTTCTGCAGATAACATGGCTTCCGGCTCTTCTTCCTCTGTATCTCGGGTCGCCGTGACATGGGGGAACGTCCATTCCCTTGATCGGGGGCTCCGACGTGTAGCCGTGGTGGCTGAGTCTTCGGACTCAGAAACCGACACAGTCGACACCGGCCATTTGTTGATCCTCGACGGCAACCAATTCAGATATGACCGAGGGGGCAATATCAGACGGGATCACCCCAAAGACAAGCACCTGATGGCGTTTCTCGAGCGCTTCAACCTCGGTGGGAAGCGTGATTTAATCCTGGTCCGCCGAGCTGAAGGAGCGCTGCTGGCGGAGCGGGACAGCCTGACTGAGTCAGTCACATATGGTATGCCCATGTACATCCCCGGGGAACCCAGGAAATGGGGGGCCGTGCTCGGAGTGCAGGAATTATCTCCCGAAGCCGGGATGCTGACGAGGGCACCGCAATACACACCAGCTCGCTGGAATGAGACCGCCGGCCGTGTTGACAGGGAGAAACCCATATATGGTCTGTTCCTCGCACCGCTCCATTGGGGATATCGAGATGAGCCTTTTCTTTTGGACTGCTTGGCGGTCCGGTTCAAACATCAAATTTCAGTGGGGTGGTTTGGAGAGCTCAAAGCCACCGATGCTCACGCCTTCAGACCGGGAGCGGTTGAATTCACTGACTTTGTGTTGCGGCAATACGCCCCCATCTTGGTGCACGCCGGAATTTATCAGAGTGTATACGCTTCCCGGTATAGATACCCGATCTCCCGAGGCCTATGCTGCGGGATGATTGAAGTCTTCTGCCCAGAGTACAATACTTTCTACACCGCAGAAGGTGAAACTTCATTGGATTTATGGAGCCTTTCTCAGCTGAGCGGCCTGCCGATAGATGGAGAGCCGTATGAAGAAGTTTGCTTCGCAGATTGGCTGAAGGACCAGACAGATGGTGAAGGCAACTACTTCACGGGCTTCGCCTATCGTTATCTGATGAAGGCGTATCGCACCCTGCTGCGCCTGACACTTGACTCGCGGGAAGCGCGAAAGCCCGGCGAAAAGAGGCGCGTGCGGATGGGCACGTGGCTTCAATATTTCTTTGGTGGGGAACAGCACTATGAGGACTTCCCCACAGTGGTTCCGACAGTGGTGGTGCGGAAGAAGAGGGCTCGGCGCCAAGCAACATATCCTGCTATCTCAGGGAGAGGGCGACAGGCCGGCCCGAATCCCACGGGAGTTGACGCAGTTACACATTGTGCTGCGTATTTGACATATTGGCTTTGTTCATTCGCCCTTCCCCAAGGAGATGAGACGGTGATTAGGCCGGAGGCGATTTACCCCGCCTGTTTGATGGCTTGGGGGACGAAGCTGTCCCTGTGCCCCGTGGCTTTATGCCTCATATACAAAATGTTGGGGGATTTGCACAAATCACGTATTCCCCGGAATTCGAGGATAGTTGGTCCCCTCCACTTCTTTAATGCTTGGGTCTGTACCCTATTCCCGGAAGCGGCTCCCCGGTCAATGCAGTCAGATCGCCCGCTGCCGCGGATGATTGAATTTGCTAGTGCTGAAGCCTCCTCACTGGCGGATCAGCTTTTTGCCATCAGGGGGAAGTTGACTACAGTTCCAGTAGATTCCCCGGGAGTTCTTCATTTCTGGAGCTTGGCTGCCAGCTCTAGTCCTCTGGTAAACAGGATGCGGCAGTGCCGATTGTTTGAGACAGAGGAGTTCATTCATGAGTTGACTGGGCGCAAGAGCACAAGGCCCATCCTGGAACCGGAACTGGTTGATTGGGCGTTGTCTATCCGCCCGAGTGTTCTTGTTTTTAGAAAGAGCGGCTTGCTGTGGCTGGAGCCGTATTATCCTTTCCGCTTCAGTCGGAATTTTGGGTATGACCAACAAATTCCCTCTTCTGCGGCCCAGTTCAATCTTCCAAACAGGCACCGGGCCGGTCAGACGACTACAGAGGAAGCCCGCACATGGTGGGATTACTTTCATCGCCGGGAGGATGTATCATTCAGGGTGCCAACCCCGGCTCGTCTTCCCCGAGTGACTCCAGACTTCATCAAGTGGTGGAATGCACGAACAGGTTTTTATCGGAATTCCCGGAAAGACTGCTGGCACGTTGCCGAACGCCGCTTTCTAGATTCCCAGCGGGAGCCCATTCTGGACATTGATCCCGCATATCTGAAGAAGCTGAAGTCCTGGTCCAATGCCGAGGTGACGGCATATATAGAGGCCAGGAAAGCTGTGAAGGGCAAGTCATCCAAGTCCGACCCGAAGATGCCTGAAATCAGGAAGGATGACTATGTGAAGACCCTCTGGGGATTGTGTCGGGTCAGCAGTGACCGGGTTGCTCTTCAGACAATTCCCCTTCCAGTGGAAGAACCTCTTCCTACTGTGGCGAGCTGGCGCCCGGAGATTGACCATTTTCATCCTTATCGGACCTTCATCGGGAGGGAAAACAGGCGGGCTGACTTGTACACCACCACCCCCTGGATATTCGCCCTACTTCATTCTCATGGGCTTTCAGTTGACAGTCCATTAGAAGCCATTCGGAACCATCAGCTTCAAATATCCTTCAAGTATGTCGACGGCTGGGGATTCGACCACTTGAGCTTATATCATCACTTGTCCTCCTGCGGCCATGAAGATTTGGCCCAACTGACGGAGAAAAGTGAAACAATTGGTGACGTATGCTGGCTGATCCACGAGGCGGCTTCCCGGGACAAGGCGCCAGTATTGCTTTACTGGCCACTCAGTCCTCGATATACGGGGATGCCAGGTAATGCTTGTTTTCTTCTTCAGCCCTGGAGTTGCTTCTCCTATATTCAGTGTGCATCTTCTTACTCATGTGTTGTTTTTTTTTTTTTTTTTTGGCAGCCCGCCTTTCTGCGGGAGCGACTCGACACTGTAGGGAGCTGATATCTAAGGCGGAGAAGCCTTCATACTTCAACATTCCAGAGCCGGCTCCGACCACGACGCCATTACCCCCTGGGGACTCGCGGAAGCGGACCAGGTCTCAGGTCAGGGAGGCCATTAGCAGGGCTAAGAAAGCCAAGAGGGCAGACTCCCGTGCTACTCGGGCACGTCGGAGGAAGGTCGCTGAGGAAGGGTCCACGGCTCCCCTTCCACGAGTTCCGTCATTTTCTGAATTTGAAGCTGCCCGGACACAAGGGCCTGAAGGCGAAGGTGACTTCTTATTCTTGCATGGCTTATTTGCTTGTTTCGGCCGCCTGGGCTGACCATCTTTCTTTTCAGTAGCTGCCGGCACTGTCCCTGCCGTTGTTGGGTTGGAGGCGGCAACCGGAGCTGCCGCCGGGGAGAGGGAAGTCCCCTTGACCTCTGTTGAGGGCGACTTACCTTCACCGACACCTCATCGAGAAACAGAAGGTAATTTGCAGCTCGCCTATAGAGCTCAGTGACATGTTGTATTTTTAGTCAAGTCTTGACCGTTTATTGTCCTTTGACTCCAGTCGACATTCGGCCCACACTGCTCCCTGAGGTTGGCGCCTTGGTAGAGGTCGTCATTGGAGAGCAAGGGCTTCCAAGGGACCAGCCCCTAGATATTCCGCCAACGGGTGCTCCCGAGACAGAGATCGCTGAGGAGGCTCTGGTTAGAGGGCCCTCCCCTGGCAGCCTAGTTCCCGCTCAGGTACTTGAGGTTCGAGAACAAGCAGAGGAGTCATCCTCTTCTGAACAGGTTGATTATGGCGGCGGCTCGGCCGATGACGAGGGGTTCCCCACGGTTGACACCGAGACTGAGGACGCCGGGGCTTCATCAACTTATGAGAGCGACCTGCCGACGTTTAGCCCTCCGAGGCTATTGGGAGCCGAGCACGGGCCATCATACCCGATTGCAGGAGAGGGGCCTGAATCTTCAGAGGCCACCTTAGGAGGCCTAAATATAGTGCCAGTCGAGGTATGGAGCTTTCTGATTCCCACTTGCAGCACTTCTTTTAATTTTCAAGCCAGCTGGCTGATGTATATACATGGAATGCAGGTTGAGGTGATACCGCCAGCTATAATGATCCGCATACCCCTTCCTGGCACGGATGTGGGTCAGTCAGCCTTCCCGCCTATTGTACGGCCCATTGCCCTGCGGCTTCCACGGACCTATGCTGCTGCAGCGGTCTCACAGGAGCCTGGCGTGACCGTCGAAGTTAGCGCTCCGACCGAGGTTGCAAGGGTTCAAACCTTGGCGACCGGTGCAAAATCATTGCCGTTGCCAAGTGGTCCTCCGGATATAGAAGCAGGAGAAATTATTACAGACGAGGCCGATGTTATTCAGACCTTGTCGGTCGTAGAGGGCTCTCCTCCTTCGGCGGCCGGTAAGACTACTCAAGAGGAGCAAGCGCCTTCCGTTGCCGATGCAGGTGCTGTAGCCTCACCCCGATGGGCGGGCAAGGAAATTGTCACCATGGAGGCCCCTTTAGCTGCTACTGCTGCAATAATCGGGCCGGGTGTAGGCGTCGTGCAGACTATGCCGTCGTCGTCCCTCGGGGTGGCCGATGACATTTGGGCCGAGGTAGATAGCAGGGTAGACTTTCAGCTCCCCGAGACTTCGCCATTAGGCCTACAATTTTCTGGTGACATGGTATGGCAGTCTCTGGATAATCTCCAGCGAGCCATGTTAGCTTCTCCGGACCTGACCTATGTGCAGCTGAGGAGCTTGGTGGACCATCTCTCCCGACCGCTTTTAGCATTCGGCTGCCCCATGGATGATTGGACTCCGCGGGTTGTAATGCTGCTGAAGCACGCCAACAGGCGGGATTTCCTGAGCCGGGAGGTTTCCGATCAGCTCGCTGCTGTGAAGTTGGAGAGGGCAGATTGCCGCACTACCGTCAGTTCACTGAAGGTGACGGTGGGACAGCTGAGGGACGCCGCTGAGAATATCTCGGAACGTCAGCTGC
The DNA here is from genome assembly GCA_022559845.1 of Amorphophallus konjac. NCBI lineage: Eukaryota > Viridiplantae > Streptophyta > Magnoliopsida > Alismatales > Araceae > Amorphophallus > Amorphophallus konjac. Next base: position 365,879,047 of record CM040122.1, on the reverse strand, counting down.
TCCTCAGGGCACGGATAGATGAATTGCGTGCGGAACTAGCTAAGGCCGAGGCCGAGCTGCGGGAAGGCGAGCGCCTAGAAGTCCAGACGACAGAGGAGGCCGACCTGGCTGAAGGACGACTTGCTTCACTCGACGAGAGGTTATTGCAGCTGACAGCCACCGAGACTCGTCTGGAGGAATTGACCCAGTACCCCTCGCTGGGCCTTTTGGAACTAGGGGACATCTTCCGGCGTCCTCTGCCGTAGTCTTGGTTTCCCTTTGCTTTTTGTTTCCTTTCCTTTTGGAAGCTCTGTTCCTTTTTTTTTTGTCTTTGGAGTTTATGTACCCTGGGGGATGCCCTGGGCAAAAGAATGTATTCTCCACTTTCATTAAATGGAAGCGTTTCTCTTTGTAGTCTTGACCACGACTTCTTTTCGTCTTTTCTTTCTTTCGGCTAATCACCTGAACCCGGGAACGAGTGTCAATAATGCAGGAGAGCGCTCACGCCTTCAGGGAAGGGATGAGGTGTTCGCTCCACCGCGGTGTAGCCGTTCCTGGGACAGGGCCTTTGCCAGGTTTGGGGGGAAAGCGACTGATCTTGCCGATGGTGGCAAGGGTCGAAAAGGGTAGATGGTCTTGCCGATGATGACAAAAACCAGGAGGGTAGCGACCGATCTTGCCGATGATGACAAGGGTCGAAAAGGGTAGATGGTCTTGCCGATGGTGACAAGAACCGGGTAGGTAGCGACCGATCTTGCCGATGATGACAAGGGTCGAAAAGGGTAGACGGTCTTGCCGATGATGGCAAAAACCGTTATAGGCAGCGACCGATCTTGCCGATGGTGACAAGGGTCGAAAGGGGTAGACGGTCTTGCCGATGGTGACAAGAACCGGATAGGGTAGTGACCGATCTTGCCGATGGTGACAAGGGTCGAAAGGGTAGACGGTCTCGCCGATGGTGACAAAAACCGGATAGGGTAGTGACCGATCTTGCCGATGATGACAAGGGTCGAAAAGGGTAGACGGTCTTGCCGATGATGACAAAAACCGTTATAGGTAGCGACCGATCTTGCCGATGATGACAAGGGTCGAAAAGGTAGACGGTCTTGCCGATGATGACAAAAACCGTTATAGGTAGCGACCGATCTTGCCGATGATGACAAGGGTCGAAAAGGGTAGACGGTATTGCCGATAATGACAAAAACCGGATAGGGTAGTGACCGATCTTGCCGATGGTGACAAGGGTCGAAAGGGTAGACGGTCTTGCCGATGGTGACAAAAACCGGATAGGGTAGTGACCGATCTTGCCGATGGTGACAAGGGTCGAAAGGGTAGACGGTCTTGCCGATGGTGACAAAAACCGGATAGGGTAGTGACCGATCTTGTCGATGGTGACAAGGGTCGAAAGGGTAGACGGTCTTGCCGATGGTGACAAAAACCGGATAGGGTAGTGACCGATCTTGCCGATGGTGACAAGGGTCGAAAGGGGTAGACACTGGACGTGTATAAGTGGGATATCGGATGAAGATCCTCGTCACGACCTTGAAAGTGGCCTTTCGGATGGAGGATGGTTCATCACTATTCATCATTTTTTTTTATTCACATTACCGGCCTAAGTGCCCTTTCGGGTTTTCACCGAGACCAGCCCCCTCTTGCTTTTGCCCACGCGCCCTTTCGGGTTTTCACGTGGCGGGGTACCCGATTTTGCCTGCGACGCCCTTTCGGGTTTTCGCCCCAGCTGGGTTATAGCCATTTTTGCACTCGTCCCGATAGAGGAGCAAGTCTGGCGGGGTATCTCTATTTTTAACCCCTTTTTTTATTTTATTATTTTTTGAGTTCGAGGTGCAGAAGAGCTGGACCGCGAGAGTGTTGATCGGCCTTGTTGATGATGACAAGGCTCGGATTTTAGTTCATTTCGTCGACACTGGCTAGATGTCGAAGCAAAGGATATGGTTTGTTAACAAGGATGTAAGATCCGAGTCAAAGATGAAGATCGACCGATCTCGCCGATGATGACGAGGGTCGACCACGGGTTTGTTCGTCGACATGAGATATTGCCAAAACAAGGATGGGGTTGTCAACAGGGACGTAGGGTCCAAGTTGAGGGTAGAGATCGACCGATCTCGCCGATGATGACGAGGGTCGAAAATGGTTTGTTCACGGATTACCGGCGAGACTTTGATGATTGTCCCTCTCGGGGTTTGTTAGGTGGAGAATAGGAGAGGGATTTGGAAATTACCACTTTACCGACTCAAGCGCCCTTTCGGGTTTTCGCCGAAGTCAGCCCCCTCTTGCTTTTGCCCACGCGCCCTTTCGGGTTTTCACGTGACGGGGTACCCGATTTTGCCTGCGACGCCCTTTCGGGTTTTCGCCACAGCTGGGTTATAGCCATTTTTGCACTCGTCCCGATAGAGGAGCAAGTCTGGCGGGGTATCTCTATTTTTAACCCCATTTTTATTTTATTTATTATTATTTTCTTTTATTTATTTATTTAATTTTTTATTATTATTATTTATTTTTTTTTATTCGGAATGAGAGCCAAAGAAGGATAGCTTGATCAGGACGGAGTGTCGCTAACCAAGGAAAACGTAGCTCGATCAGGACGGAATGCCGCTGACCAAGGGCAGGGATAGCTTGACTAGGGCGGAATGCCACTAACCGAGATAAAGAAGGGTAGCTTGATTAGAGCGGAATGCCACTACCCAAGATAGGGTAGCTCGATTAGGGCAGAGTGCCACTAACCAAGGAAAAGTGTAGCTCGATTAGGGCGGAGTGCCGCTAACCGAGGAAAGGTAGCTTGATTAAGGCGGAATGCCGTTAACCAAGGAAAGGTAGCTTGATCAGGGCGGAATGCCGCTAATCAAGGAAAGGGTAGCTCTGTTAGGGCGGAATGCCACTAACCAAGATGAGGTAGCTCGATTAGGGCGGAGTGCCGCTAACCAAGATAAAGGGTAGCTTGATTAGGGCGGAGTGCCGTTAACCAAGGAAAAGTGTAGCTCGATTAGGGCGGAGTGCCGCTAACCGAGGAAAGGTAGCTTGATTAAGGCGGAATGCCGTTAACCAAGGAAAGGTAGCTTGATCAGGGCGGAATGCCGCTAATCAAGGAAAGGGTAGCTCTGTTAGGGCGGAATGCCACTAACCAAGATGAGGTAGCTCGATTAGGGCGGAGTGCCGCTAACCAAGATAAAGGGTAGCTTGATTAGGGCGGAGTGCCGTTAACCAAGGAAAGGTAGCTTGATCAGGGCGGAATGCCGCTAATCAAGGAAAGGGTAGCTCGGTTAGGGCGGAATGCCACTAACCAAGATGAGGTAGCTCGATTAGGGCGGAGTGCCGCTAACCAAGATAAAGGGTAGCTTGATTAGGGCGGAATGCCGTTAACCAAGGAAAGGTAGCTTGATCAGGGCGGAATGCCGCTAATCAAGGAAAGGGTAGCTTGATTAGGGCGGAATGCCGCTAATCAAGGAAAAAGGTAGCTCCGTCCGATCACTCGGGGAGGGTTGGTTGCGCTGCGTGATACAGCTTAATATGTTTTCCATTGAGGGGAGAGAACTGGATGACTCCTTTGTGGTCCACCAGGACGTAGGCTCCTCCTTCATATACTCGGCGGACGATATACGGTCCGACCCAGTTTTCGACCAACTTCCCTTTGGGGTTAGAGGCCATTACTTCTCTTCTTTTGACCATTACCAGGTCTCCTTTCTTGAACTCTCGACCCTTGACTAACTTGTCAAAAGCGCGGGCCATGCGAGCTTGATAGAGTTGGATGTTTTGTTGCGCCAGGAGGCGTTTTCCTTCGAGCTCAGCGAGCTCTTCCAGTCTTCTTTCTGCATTGTCTTGCTCACCACTGACTAGTCCGTGCTGGATGGCAACTCGCAACGAGGGCACCTCAAGTTCGATTGGCACCACAGCTTCCGACCCATAGACGAGGGAGAAAGGTGAACAGCCGGTTGGGGTTTTATAGACGGTACGATAGGCCCAAAGTGCCTCGTACATCCTTTCTTCCCAATCTTTCTTATTAGACTTGACAGTCTTTGCCAGCAACGTGCATAAAGTCTTGTTAAAGGCTTCTGCTAATCCATTGGCTTGAGGGTTGTAGGGGGACGATGTCCTCCAGTCAATTTTGTATTTGTCGGCTAGCCGATAAATCTTCTGATTTCTGAAATGGCTGCCATTATCAGAGATGATTCGGCTGGGAATCCCAAACCGGAATATTACATTTTGTCGGAAGAACCTTGCAACTAGTTCTCCCGTCACATCTCTTAGTGCTACTGCCTCTGCCCATCTGGAAAAGTAGTCTGTAGCTGCTAAGATGTATTTGCACCCTGATGAAGATGCTGGTAGTGGCCCCACCACGTCCGTGCCCCACTGAGCAAACGGCCAACTTGGTAGAGTGGGATGCAGCGGCACTGGAGGTCTCCTCGCCACATTGGCATGTTCTTGACATTTCCGACAGGCTTTGGCAAACTTGCAGCAGTCATTGAATATAGTGGGCCAATAATAGCCCAATTTCTTTATTTCTATCTTCATTTTCGGACCGGCCTGGTGTGCTCCAGCCGATCCTGCATGAACTTCTTGCATTACTTGTTCCGCTTCTGCTGACGACAAGCAACGGAGTAGGATTTTCCTTCGGGCGTCTGCCATAATCCGGAACAAAGTTCCGCTTCTCATCTCGTAAGAATCCTTGATCCTTAGGAGCTTCATTCTCTGTTCTTTTTCTTTTGGAAGTTGCTGGTGTTGAAACCAGCATAGAAGATGTTCCCGCCAATCGGGTTGCTGGACCCTTTCAGCGACTGCTACTTCTATCTCCCGTTCGTCGGTTAGATCCTCTGTTACACTGGGGACCTGTCGGCGGTTGATTACTGTTATATTCAGGCTTACGTCTGGCGGGACTGCCAACGAACTAGCCAGCTTAGCGAGGGCGTCTGCCTGAGCATTCCGGCCTCGATTGATGTGTTTAACGCTGATGAAGTAAAATTTCAACATCAGGCGAGTTGCCAACTGGTGATAGGGGAGGAGCTCTTGCTTTCGCACCTCGAACTCTCCTTCCAGCTGTTTTATAACTAGCATGGAGTCTCCGAATGCTTCCAGCATCTGAATTCCCATGGACAGAGCAATCTGCAACCCGATTATCAGGGCTTCATATTCTGCTTCATTGTTTGTGCATGGTTTATTTATGGAGCAGGATGTATGCACCACTTCTCCTTCTGGGGATTTCAGGACTATGCCTGCCCCTGCTCTGACTCTGACCGATCCAGTGGCAGAGGTGTCAATTCTGGAAGCGCCATCAAAATATAGCTGCCACGGGGACGGCTGTACTTGAGCGGCTTCCAAAGTTTCATCTTCGGGGAGTTCTGGTTCCCACGGGTAGTTTCCGGGTACCGGATGCGCAGCAAAGAAGTCTGCGATAGCTTGACCTTTAATGGCCTTGCGCGGGACGTAGGAGATATCAAACTCCATAAGGATCACCGCCCATTTGCCCAGACGGCCTCTGAGTGCTGGCTGGGACATGATATATTTCAGGGGATCCTCCTTGGATACCAAGCTGATTTCATGCGACAACATATAGTGTCGGAGTTTCTTAACTGCGAAGACTAGTGCCAAGCAAATCTTCTCAATATAAGTGTATTTTTCTTCAGTTCTGACCAGTCTCCGACTGAGGTAATAGAGGGCTTGCTCTTTCCCTTCTTCATTATTCTGGGCTAGCATTGCCCCCAGAGAGTTGTGTGTAGCTGCTATATACAGTATCAACGGCCGTCCTTTCACCGGTGCGCCTAATACTGGAGGAGTCTTCAGATAATCCTTTAGTTTGTCAAAGGCTGTCTGGCAATCTTCATCCCAATAGAAGGGAACATCTTTCATCATCAACTTGTGAAAAGGCTGGCATCGCCCTGACAAATTGGAAATGAACCGCCGGATATAAGCCAAGCGGCCTTGTAGTGACCTCAGCTCGGAGATGTTCCTTGGTGGAGGTAACCCCTGAATCGCCCTGATCTTTGCGGGGTCTATCTCGATTCCCCGATGTCGGACGATGAAGCCCAAGAATTTTCCGCTCGACACTCCGAACGCACATTTCATAGGATTCATTTTTAGCTCATGTTGCCTCAGCCTCTGAAAAACAATCCGGAGGTCTTGCAGGTGATCTTCTTTTCTTCGGGTTTTGACCACCAGGTCATCTATGTAGCACTCGACCTTGTGGTAGAGCAATTCATCAAAAATTTTAGTCATTGCGCGCTGATAGGTTGCGCCAGCATTCTTCAGTCCAAATGGCATTCTCTTGTAATGATAAATGCCTTTGGGAGTTCGGAAAGCAGTATGGACCCGGTCGTGCTCCGCAATCCAAATCTGATTGTAGCCGGACGACCCATCCATGAATGACAGGGCTTCATGGCCGGTTGTAGCATCGATCATTACCTCGGTTATTGGCACCGGGAAGTCATCTTTAGGGCAAGCTTTATTTAGATCCCGGAAGTCAACACAAATCCGGATCTGTCCATTCTTCTTCTTCACAGGGACGATATTTGCCAGCCAGGTGGTGTACTGATTTTCTTCAACAAATCCCACATCAATGAGCTTGTCAACTTCAGCACAGATTCGGGTGATGAGCTCTGGCCTCATACGCCGCGGTGGTTGTTTCACCGGCTCGGCTTCGGGACTGATTGTTAGCTCATGTTGTGAGACAGCAGGGTTTAGACCTGGCATCTCTTTATAAGTCCAGGCGAAGCAATCCCGGTATTCTAGCAGCAGCTGGATGTATAGCTCCCGTTCTTCTGGGGACAGTTGGGCACTGAGGAAGGTAGTCCTAGGGTCCTTCTCATTTCCCAGGTTGACTTCTATTAGTTCATCGACTGTGGCTTGGCCTCCGTCTTCTATTTCCGGAGGTGCCGGCTGGAGGTCGACGAAGTCTGGAATACCATCTTGAGGGTCGAGTACTTCGACTTCCTCGTCAGACACCGCCAGAGCTTCATGGGGTCTCTTGATCTCTTGTGCTAGCGGCTGGGCGGATTGTTCTATTAGAAGATCCATTGCCGGTGCAGCTCCCGAGGGCGAGAGGACAGCTTCAGTGCTTGTAGGTGAGGTTGCAGCCATGACAGGCCAGCAGTTATTTGCCGCCGGACTCGGACAGCCTATTGGGTTGGTAGCAGGAGTTGAGGGAGTCTCGCCTTCTGGGACAGTTGTGTCTTCCACAGAAGTGGCTTTTTCTTTTCTGGTAGCCGGCTCCCCTTGATTGGAGTAAACCGAGGCTCTGTTGACTGTCAGAAAGGGTGTTGAAGTCGTCATTAGCATGACCCATGCGGAGGGAGAGACTTCTGCTCCTTGAGCATCTTCGGCTCCGCTGCTGCTAGCTGTATCAAATTCGGCCTGAAAGGCCGCTCCTTCAGGATGGACCTGCTCCCAGCATCGGCATGAGATCAAGGTCTCCATTTGTTGATTCTCGGATATGGTTAATTCAGCATGTTCGGCTTCCGCCGGATATTCATCAAAGGTTGCCCCCAGGGGGCTGTCTTCAGTTGGATAGAAGGTGGAGATGGTGTCCACCTCGTACCGCCCACTGTAATAGTAGTCTTCCAGGGTGAAACCCAGACCCGGGTGTTGAGAGACACGTCTCATTTCTTTGTCCAGATTTACAGGATACCACATCTTCTGGAAAGCTTCCTTGCGTTTTTGAGGCTGATCGGGAGGGATGTGTTGCTTTTGAAACATCCTGGCCGTCCGATCAGTGGTGAATGCCAGGCCCTGCACAGGAACCCGTGGGTTGGCTAGATCTTCAGGGAGGCTGCAATCCGTGTCTTCCTGAGTAGGATGCTCCTCAGCTGTATAGAATAAGCTGCTGTGCCCATCTTCCTGTGCCACTTCCCAAGCTTTGAAAGGTTCGACGGTGGGACCATCGAGGCCGGAGACTGGCTTGGTGAGGCCGGCCGGGACTCCGATGCGGTCGTGTTGTCGGTCAACATGCACTTCCTTAGCTTTGGGGTATAATGCTGGGGGTGTCACCCTGCCGGCATTCCCAGAAGCCGTGATGTGGGAGACCACCTTCGGCTTGACATATCCGCGCGGCGGTGGTGGATACCAACCGTCACCCGATCTATTCTTCGATGCCCCTACGGGGGCTTCAGTTTTAGAAGTCTTCCGGGGAGACCCCGTATACAGATTGGCGTCCGCCAAGTGACACTCAAACACCTCGAATGGGTGGATGTCAGCAAATATCCTTTCCTCCTTCCCCTGGAGGCTGTATTTGATGCATTGGTGGAGCGTGGAGGGCACCACCAAGTTTTCATGCAGCCATGGGCGGCCGAGCAGTGCTTTGTAGGAGGTGCGAGAGTCAATGACGTGAAACTGCACCGTTGTAGTGAAATCTGCCAGAGTCAGTGTGAATTCTGCCACCCCCATAGATACTTCACATTTCTGGTTGAAGCCCGCGATACGCATATCCCCGGCCTTTTCGAGATGCACATTGAAGTGGTACCTCTCGTATATTCTATATGGCAGGATGTTGACTGCTGCGCCAGGATCGACCAGAATCCGGTTCAGTTCTCTTCCATTCAGGTGCCCTTTCATATATAGCGGCCTGTTGTGACTGGCCGTAGGCAGTAGCATGTCTTCTGGAGAGAAGGTCATACTGGCTTCTGGTATAGCCTCAGCTATGCAGGTTTCAAACTGGGCAGGCGTCTGCAGAGCAGTGATGATTGCCTGTCTAGTTTCTTCACTCAAAGAGAGAATTTCCCAGATCGTAAAACGAGCAGGGAGCTTCTTGAGCAGCTTCATTATTCGGCTTCCAGCCCGGACATTGGAGAGCTTCATCTCCTCAACCCATCTGGGCTTAGGAAGGTTTTGATTTGTGGGTCCAGACGGACCTGCTTCATCTTCCTCGGACTCGGCACCCTCTCGACTGGCACCGACTGTCGAGTCTTCTTTATTGGTTGCTACAGGGCAAGCCCCATCTGCATTTGTATCCTCCGTAGATTGCACTGGCCGAGGGTGATTGACCCCGGGTGTAGGGTTGGCGTCTTGACAAGGCTGTTTCCCCTTTGACATCTTCATAAATTCAAGAAATGAGGGGACAGCCTTGCCCCCGCTCTTGTTGTATAGACCGGACGGAGGAGGGATTTGAACTCCCTTGACCTCCGGCGGAGGTGTCTTGTAGGGTTGTTCCCCTCTGAACACAATATTGTGGTTGGGTGGGGGTTGGCGCCCCCATTTTCGGCCTGACCGCGTGGCATGTGCAGCAGTGGCGGCCTCGACCTTGCTTTCCCCAGTGTGGGGTGTAAAGCATATTTCTTCTTCTTCCTCTTCCCCGGGTAGGTTGAAGAGGGCTGATAGTGTATTACAGGAGACAACCTGTGCTTTATTGGCGCCAACGGCCTTTCTTTTCTTCTTCTTTTGCTTCTTTTTCCTTTTTGCTTCTGCGGGCACCTGCCCCCAGAATAGACTGCTCGCTTCAGGGGGTGCTGCTTCAGCTTCCTCCGTCTGCTTGAGTGAGAGTTGCTCCAGCTCCTGCCATGGGACGTAGTCCCGTACGAGCAGGGGTTTCAATTCGGGCTGTACATATTCATCTAGCCCTTCAATCAGGTGTTGCAGTCGAAGGACCCCGGGGTTGGTTTCCTTGACCACTGGCAGGGGAGTCTGTCTCCTTCTGTTGGGTGCATGTATTCTGATAGCTGCGGATGGAGTAATCCACGTAGGCGCTATCACTGGCGGAGCAGGCCGGGGCGTGACGCCACGGATATGTGCCCCCTCTTTCGGGCAGGGTGCCCTCTTCTTATTGTGCTTCACAGGGACGGGATGCCACCCTTGCTTTTCTTTCACGGGCTCCAGGAAATGGATTTCGTAGGTGCTCCGTGTGCTTGCTTCAGAGATCTCCTCAGGTAGTGCCTGGTAGAGGGAGACCATGTTGACTGTCGCCCTTCTGGGAGGAGCTTCATGTGGCTGAGGAGGGTCTACTTTGTATTCTCCTAGCTCTATTTCATTTTTCTTCACCATCCCTCGATGACGTCTTTGAAAACATAGCAGTCTTCGATTGAATGTCCCAACATTTGGTGGTAGGGGCAGAATCTCGGACTGTCTTTTCTTTTCAGGTCTTCTGGTCTCCTTGGCTCAGGCAGAGTGACCATGTCATATTCCGTTACCCAGTCGAACAGGATGCGAGTTTTATTCTTAGGAAAGGAATAAGCCTTCTTCATTTTGTCCCTCAGCGAAGGACCTTCTTTGTCATCTGGAGCTTTTGCAGGTTGCGGGGAAGCCGCTTTCTTGCCTTTCTCCTTTTGTTGTTCGAATGCCTTGATATCAAGCGCATTCGCTTCTTTGGGTGTGGGGCGCCGTTCCGCCGCCTTGCCTTTCTGGGCTGTGCTGGCAGCTGACGGCGGGACGGGCTTGGCTAGAAAAGCCTCTACCTCGGCCACCACATTATTCAGCCGGTCGAACGACCGTATTTCCATCCCGATCATTTTTTCCAAGACCTCCCTCCTGAGATTTTGCTTACATATTTGCACAGCGTCCTCCTGATGCGGGGGCCGCTTACATCTCATTCCGAGGTTCCTCCACCTCTTGATGTAGTCAAGGGCGGTCTCATCTGCCCTTTGTTTTGTCGAATAGAGTTCGGCCACTGTGACCTCCCTCTCTGTGACATGGAATCTTTCCCTGAATTTCCTCTGCATATCTGACCAGTCATTGATTGACCCGGCCGAGAGGCTGGAGTACCATTCAAATGCGAGCCCCGTCAGCGAGGACCCGAAGAACTTCAGCAGATATGACTCGTCGGTGGACAGATCACCCATAACGGTCATATAATATGCAATATGTTCTTTTGGGGAACCTTTCCCGTTGAATTTGTCAAATTTGGGCGGCTTGTTGACTCCCGGGGGAAGTCGCTTAGCCGCATGGTGTTGCGGGTAGGGCACCCGGTAGGCATCGAATGCGACGTAGTCGCCTTCGCTCTTCTCTGCGAGCTTCAGCTCGATCATCCTCTCCACCATCATCCGGCTCACGACCGTGGGGTCGACTGGCTCCGGATAGAAGTGTGCTGGCTGCAGGTACGGGGTGACCAGGGTGGTCGCCTGTGGAGGATGCAGCAGCGGGGGTGTTGGGTGCACCTGAGGAAGCACCGGAGGCAGCAGCGACTGAGGCTGTGGTGGCCGCTGTTGTGCTGTCGTCACAGTTGGCTCTGACGGCTGGGGTAGTGTGCAAAGTGGTGGAGGGTCGTCTCGACGAGCCGCTCCCCGGGATGATTCACCTTGGACTTCGGGTGGTTTGGAGGCTGATGAGTGTTCAGTTTTCTCCATCAGCTGTTTCTTCAGGGAATCTATTTCCCGTTGATATCTTTGCAGCAGCATCAAGACTGATGGGTCTATAGTGGTGGGGACACCTTCTGTCGTTTCCCCGGACGTACCCTCGGGCAGGATATCGAGGAGTACGTCGTCTTCTTCTTCCGTCGTTACCACATTAGCGGTCAAGACGGGGGCTTTGTCATCCCAGTGGAGGTATGACTGGGGCTGTTTCTCTTTCATCGCTGTCAGAAGCCCTCTTGCTGCTTCTGTCCTGCGGGTAGCTGGTCCCGGCCGTACGGCCAACTGAGCCAGTTCTTGAGAGTTTTCAGGAAGCTTCCCATATCGGCTGGACACGCCAGCCATGTTGCAAGTGAAAACCTGCATCCTCCTTCTTCGTCGATGGACCCTCCGCCTTGCTTGTTGCGGGAAGGTCAGCCTCTCGAACACAGAAATTCTTCTTCTTTCTTCCCGCTCGGGGAAGGCTTCATCGGCTTTGATCTCAGAGCCGTCATTGTGTCCGTTGTCATCGACCGACGACATCCTTATTATATCCTCTATTTCTTCTTCATCTGCCGTTGATGGGCAGCAATTTTCTTCAGTGGCGACTGTCTGCATCAGCCGCTGCTGTCCGAGTGAGGTGTTACCCAATCCTCGGAAATAGCTTCTGACCAGGCAGGCCATTTCTTCTTGACCCCGTTCTTGATGTAGCATGGGGGAGAGTGGTCGACCTCCAGCAGGAGGAATGTAGGCCAGTCGAGCTCTGTCAGCTGGCTGTTGGAACCTTCGCCCCGTGGCAGGGACGTTGGCTTGACGGGCCATAGCCCGAAACTTCTGTGACGCGGAGGATCCGCAACCACCTCTTCTTCATTCATCAGGGACAAGCCCCTTTCTCTTCTCGCTCTCGCCTCGTCGTTCATAGGACGATGGCGGGTGGGTGTTGGATGGTAGGCAGGTTGGGTCCGCTTGGGAACCCACACCTGTTTGAATTTCCTCGGCCTGAGCGCCGGGTTTTCTTGGCCATGGTGGCCGGCTTCTTCTCTTTCTGCCCTCCTTCCAGCGAGAGCTTGATAGTTGTTGTAGACAGGGACGTTTGGGATGACGCGATCTGGGGTCACCCGTGCCGTGCGCCCGTTGAGGAAGACACGCATACCTCCCACCAGCATTGATTTTCCGGACTGAGAGACAGTTCCGGTGATCACGGCAGGGTTCTTGCGAGCCTGGCGACGCTGACGTCCTCCAGGGGGCTTGTTGATATCAGTGGGATGCATCACCCGTACCAGGTGGTGCACCAGGCAGCTAGCGGCCGGAACCGGGTTCTTGAGCGAATCACCGCGGCAGGGGGCCTTCAGAGGCTCCATTTCCTTCACATCTTCCTTGACGGGTTCCATGGCCTCGACTTCCAGCATGTCGACAAAGGCCAACCCCAAGAAGTTGGGGAAGCCCACAGCAGGAGGAAAGCTACCAAATTCCATGGGCACCGCCAGGTACCCTTGCGCGTGTCCGGCGACTATCGATTGGTCGAAGTCGACGCCAGCTATTCCATGAGTCGTCATTGTTTGCACTGAAAAGATAGACAGGAAAACAATCAGTAGTCTTTGAAAGGGCTTCGAAGCCCGAATATCTCGGCAAAGAGATGAAAGGTGACACCGGTCCCACCGGGCGTGCCAGACTGTTTCGACCGTCTTTTCCTTCGCTCCTTTTCGTTGGTATTTTTCATTCATTTATTTCGCGGGTCGATCGACCAATTGACTGACTTGTAGTCAATTGACTGATTGACGACGCGGGCGTGCCAGTCACATGCGTGACGATTTATGATGCGCTCATCCTGACCCATGTAGGGCGAATGTGAGGTTCGGTCGGGACCAGCAGTCCGCCATACCATAAAGGCTATGGCGTTAATTACATCCCCCACGAGGAGGGAACACCTTTGATTAATTGCCGAGACATCGGGCTGTCGAAGCCGGAAAAGGGAACTACATGATGATTATTAGTTGAAGGACTTGCACCCCTCTGTGATTAGCATAAGAAATCATCCCATAAGTGGGAAAGGGGTTAGAATGATGCGACGACACGATTCGGAACGAAACCGGTGCAGTGCATGCGAAGACAGGGATCAAAACGCTTGAAACGGCGCCCTGAAACGTAGGTAAAAAGCTTAAAACGGCGCCATAACCGTAGGTAAAGGGGCAGGCCGTTAAAACGGCGTGGGGAGCTGGGGCGCGCCGGGAAGGGCGCGCCGGAAAGGGCGCGCCGGATAGGGCGCGCCGGAAAGGGCGCGCCGGGAAGGCCGCGCCGGGAAGACCGCGCCGGGAAGGGCGCGCCGTTTTAAAGCGTGATCGCGCATGAACGCGCTGAATTAGCCCGATTTCAAGGAGGCAGGGGCCTCGTTGGTTTATTCATAGATTTATTAAGATTTTGGATGGTTTTGAGAATTTTATTAAGTTGATTATTCATCGGAATCGGTGCCGAGTCATGGGCTCGCGTGAGGCGATTGTTCCGAGCTTAACTCGTTCGAGCCGAAATTTCGGCAGCATCTCCCCATCCCAAAGGATTGTCGGGGAGACGCAGGGAGTACTCACGTGGCGGAGTACACCCCTAAAAGCCGGGTGGCGCACGGCGGCCGGCAGACCCGAACGGATAGGAAACCCCGAGGGCTAGCCTACGAGGGGCACCATCATTCCGTGGGTTGAAAGGTGATCAGACGAAGTGACCAATAAGAGAAGGTAAACCCCGAGGGCTAGCCTACGAGGGGCACTCGACTCATAGCCAAATCATGATCGGAAGGGACAGCCAATAGGGAGGAGAAGCCCTTGAGGACTAGCCTGTGAGAGGTTTCCAACCCGTGGCCACCACAATGCCATTGAGGATAGTGGATTTATTGTTGGGCCAAAGCCCCTGTTTATATTCACCGAACGGACCATGAGGATACATACCACGAAGGGGTATGACCCCGTGATCCCCTGGTGATTCATGGGGGAATGTCCCCTCTCCCCGTCGGACAAATTCTTCGAGAAAATCGTCATGAATAAGACAAGACAGGATGCATTCGGTAGAAGGGAGTTAATTGGCCTATGCGCGTAATAAACCCGCCGGTTGACTAGTTAGCAAGGGGGATTATGTTGATATCGGGGTTAGCCTGTCAGCATAGACAGTAGCTTGTTGGCTTGTGGCTTTCCACAACCGGGGGAGGGCATGCCATTGAGCGCTCGGAATAACGAACAGAAAGATAATAATACCTACAGGCATTGCGTTTTTATTATGGGGATACCCCCATCCCCCTCCATTCATGACTGGGAACAGAAGGAGAGCGATGGGAGAAGGTCCCGTGGTTCTGACCAGAGGAGCATCGAGGTGCCTTCCTCTGGCCAATGACCCTCCACGGAATAAAAATAGATGCGAGAAGAAAACCCTTGGGGAGAGGGTGATATCACTGTTGCCCTTGGAATCATCAGGGCGTGTGCATCAGAGAAACCGCGGAAAGAAACCTCGATCCAGTATATGGCAACGACTCCTCGAATATGCAGATAGACACTGGTGATTTTATTCAGATATAGAAAGGGCAAATGCCCAAAGGGTTCATTACAAATGGTCCGCATCTCACAGTCGGCATTCAAGCCGGAAATAAGACGGGTAAATAAAGTTAGAAGAAACAGGGCATCGTGGGCTCATATCATCGCCCAGGATGCTACGGCGTCATACCCGCGCAGGGGCTTTCCGAGGAAAAAAAAAAGGGAGGAAATAAATGATGAAGGAGGAAAGGGCTCGTATCATTGCCCTGCCCGCTCCATTTACATTGCATCAGAAGATAAAAAAAAAACGGAGAGAATCGTCGGAAGCAAATCACGAAACCCACCTAAACTTCTTCTCCAAAGCAGAGTATCGGAACTAACTCCTCTTCTCCGACTGCGGAGGGCTTCGAGCGAACAGACCGGGAAGGGTCGGGGCGGCCCTCAGCGGAAACCCTTTCTTCTCCCCCAAGACTTCTCCCTCTCGGACGATTGGCTCTCTTTCTTTCTATTGAGTTTCTCCCCCTTTTTTTTTTAAAAAAAATCCGCCTCCTCTCCCGATCGGATCTCTCTTGATCTTCTTCTCGACAGGCTATATATAGCCTTGGGTTAAAACGGCGCCCCAGGAAGCGCGCCGGGTTGACGGCGCCGGGGAAGGCCCCTATTTGGTCTTTGCGCGCCGGATAGACGGCGCCGGGGAAGGCCCCCATTTGATCTTTGCGCGCCGGTTTGACGGCGCCGTTTTAAGCGGCGCCGTTTTAACCTGTTTGCCAGGCACGGCCAGGCCAGTGGGTCCGGGGATGGTTCCGGAGACTCCAGTTGACTGTTCCTCTCGTACTGGCTCTCGGGGAGCCTTGACGGGGTGTTGACGAAGCTCTTGACGCGACGAACGGCCTTGATCAGAACTTCGTGTGCTTCCGGTCCGGACACACGGGTGTCCCGTCGGTACGACTTTCGGCACTGTGATTGGTGCCTCTCATCAAGACGGACCTGTGTCCGAAGCTTCCTTGCAGGATGGCATTGCATCCTGGGTAATTCCGCCTTGAACGGTGATCCATCGGCCGCTAATGGGCTCACTAGGGCGAGAAGCTGAACCCGTGTCGGGTGATCGGGATCTTCTTGCTGACAGAACCTCCGGCCCCTTGTTGTGGATGGCCGAGGGCATTCTTCCTCTTTCGGAGAATCATAAGGTAGACCGTCGTCCTTGATCGGACGTCGGATGTGGGGTAGTGGCATGACAGAGTCGATGCCGGATCATTGGGCAGGCTTGATCGCACTGCCGATTGGTTGCGGGTTGACTTTGACTCTCCTGAGGTGAGGTCCCCGGTGTTCCCTTCAAGGTGGCTTGGGGCTTCGTCAGCTCGAGGGACCCTCGATAAGTTGATTTTCATCGGCTTCTGTGCTTCAATGGGCCGTATCGTTCGTCTTTGCGGCTTGGTCGCCAGGGATCATATTTTGAGTGCCAACATCGGGGTCCATGGAGACTCCTTTGGTTGATACCACAAATCTTAGGAAGGTGATGGAAGTGGTCATGAAATGACACTTTCCTAGGTTGGCAAATAGGCTTTCTTGCCGGAGGACGGTGCAAACTTTCCTAAGGTGGTCAAGGTGGGCCTCATGGGTTTGGCTATAGATGAGAATATCATCAAAGTATACCACTAGAAAATTCCCAATGAAAGGCCTAAGTACCTCCGTCATAAGACGCATGAAAGTACTTGGGGCATTAGAAAGCCCAAATGGCATGACTAACCACTCAAAGAGACCATCCTTGGTCTTGAAGGCCGTTTCCCACTCATCCCCGGGCCTTACCCTAACTTGGTGGTAGCCACTCTTGAGATCTATCTTAGAGAAGATGGTGGCTCCGGCTAGCATATCCAACATGTCATCAAGCCTAGGGATGGGGAACATATACTTGACGGTAATCTTGTTAATGGCCCGGCTATCCACACACATCCGCCATGATCCATCTTTCTTGGGGGTAAGGAGGGCCGGGACGGCACATGGACTCTTACTAATGCGGATGAAGCCTTTCCTAATGAGTTCCTCTATTTGCCTCCTAAGTTCGGCATGTTCCGTGGGATTGAGGCGATAATGAGGAAGGTTTGGAAGGGTGGCTCCCGGCACTAGATCGATTGCGTGTTGCACATCACGCATGGGAGGGAGTTGGTCCGGGAGCTCTTCCGGGAACACATCATGGAATTCTTCCAAAAGTTGTTGGATCTCTATGGGATGGGGGTTAGAAGGGGTAGGTTCCCCTAAGCATATGACAACCGCACACAAAGGCACCCCTTGAGCAATTTCCTCTTCAAGCTCTTTCCTAGTGATGAGATGAATTCCTTTGGTCAACCCCGTGGTTCTACTTTGTTTTGGGGTTTGAATAAGGGCTTGGGTTGGAGGGGTGGAGTTCCCCGAGACTTGTGGAGTGGTGGGGTGTGATCCTTGAGGGAGAGTGTCCCTCTTGAGCATGGGTCGAGGTGGGGAGGGGTTAAGACGGATAGTCTTACCCTCATGCTTAAAGGTGCATATGTTGCTTCTTCCTAGAATGGTGGCATCCACATCATAGAGCCAAGGTCTTCCTAAAAGGATGCTACCCACTTCCATGGGTATGACGTCACACCATATTTGGCCATGGTAGGAAGAGAAAGTGAGAGGCACTAAGCATTGGGTGTTGACCGGGATGGAGTTGTTGTTGATCCATGAGACCCAGTACGGACTTGGGTGGGGAGTGAGAGTAAGCCCAAGGAGCTTGACGGTGTCGGGTGACACGGCATTAACACAACTACCACTATCCAAGATCACTTTCCTCACATGGTTCTCTATCTTGATAAAGGTGTGAAAAATTGAGGTCCGTCGCCAATCCTCTTCTTGAGGTTGGGTGAGGGTGCACCTAATGACTCCTAGATGGGAGTTGTTTGAAGGAGTGGAGTGATCTAGATCCGACTCTAGACATTGGGCTTCATACTCCTCTTCCCAATCTATTAAGGCTTCATGTTCTTCAATGACATTTTCTTGTTCCTTTTGGGGTTGAACTTCTTCCTCAATAAGCAAACTAGATAACCCCTTAGATGGACATTGCCCCGCAAAATGACCATACCCATGACACTTATAGCATTGTTGGCGTCCACTTCCCGGGGTGGCTCCTACACTTGGGCCTTTGTGGTTGTCATCCTTCCGTGGGAGAGGGTGACTAGGAGCGGGCTTGTTTGGAGTGATGGGTGAGGGAGGGTTGTAGGACCTTAAAGGGGCATTCCCACTTGGGCTAGGAGCTCTCATGGGAGTGGGTGGAAGGGGACGTGTTCCCAAGTTTTTGGGGTCGGTGGGTCGGGGAGGGATAAATCGGGAATTCTTAGAAAACCTTTCCACATCTCTAGCTATTTGGTAAGCTAGCTCAAGGTTATCAACGTCCCTCATGAATAGTTCCCTCTTGATGTGGCTTTGAAGCCCATTCCTAAAACGGGATAAGGTGACATCCGGATCCTCATGGACTCCACACTTTAGAAGATAGGAGTCAAATTTTTTAATGTACTCTACCACGGTCTTCCCTTCTTGGGTGAGGCTTTGCCATTCATCTAGGAGCATTTGGTGGTAGGTTCGGGGGAGGTATTTGTTCCTAAGTTGGTTCTTCATGTCCGCCCAAGTGTCAATAGGCTCTTCCCGCCTAACCCGTCTTAGACCCTCTTGATTTAGCCAATAGGTTTTGGCCAACTTAGTGAGATGCATCTTAGCCAATCTAACTCTCCTTTGGTCGGACATGGGGTACCATTCAAAGTATTGGTCCATGGCGGTCTCCCATTCTAGGTAAACACTAGGTTCATGTGAACTATCAAAGTTTGGGACCTCTACCTTGATCATCCTTAAAAGGGGGTCATCCGGATCATCCCGTGGACGCCGGTCATGGTTTTGATGGGGGCGAGGCCTCTCATAATCATAATAATGGTCATGGTCCATATCCTCCCTACAAAATTCAGCATGTGGGTGATGGGCTCTTGGGCCATTGTTCCTTGGGTGGAACTCATCCCTATGAGGCTCTACATGTGGAGGGTGGACTCTTGGGCCTTGGTTCCTTTGGGGAAAACCATTCCTATGGAACTCACCATGTGGTGGAGGGGCTCTTGGCTCATTAATCCTTGGGTGAGGATCTTCTCTATGAGGCTCATCATGCGGAGGGGGAATTCTAGGCTCATTGTTCCTTGGGCGGAACTCTTGGTCTTCTAACCGAGCAATTCGGTTGGTAATGGACTCTAGTTGGGCAAGGATGGTTGTGAGGGCAGCATCTACCCTATCCATGTGGCCTTGGGGTCCCTCCCGAGGAACATCTTGGTTGAGTTGGTGAGGATTGGGATCCATTGGTGGAGCCGAAGATGATGAACCGGGTTGATAGCTAGCACCACTACGGGTGGACATGCAAGACAAAGGGCCAAAGTGGTTGGACACACTATGCAAAGGTCCTAGGATTTAGACTTGATAGAGACAAGTCAAGGACTTGCTCTGATACCACTTGATGTGACACGACCTTAGACTTAGGCAAACAAGCATAATTAAGCATTCAAATGGGCCTTAATGGGCCACCGCTCTCCCGTCGCACTCTATATCCGGAGTGACTTGGCGATGCCAAGAGTGAATTATGGGAATGGGCCCTTGCTGGTAGAGGGACAGCAAGGCCAAGGATCGACTCCCCAAGGGTGGATGCCCAATTCAATTGGGGCCGACAAAGTGCACAAGGGCACCGGTTCACACTATCCCACGGCTATCACTCTTAAGTCGTGGACTTGAGGATCGGGCGCTCCTCACAAATTCAGCGGCGCATGAATCAAATATTGAAAGAGCAACACTAATTGAGCAAGAAAGAGGCACTTACTCGACCGGTTTGAAGAAACCGGTCCCGGTCGGAGACGAGGGCGAGCGGGGAGGCGGTGGTTCCCTACACGCCGCGGCGGTGTCGCTTGACCTGTCCAAATCAATGACAAAACTACACCTCACGCAGGAGGGGGGATCTTGGGGTAGGGGTTAAGGTCTTACATTCAAAAACTACCACCACGCAGGGTGGGGCCTTCAGCCGGCCAAGCGGGGTGGGGATATCGGACCGAAATGAAGAGAAATGGGAAATTAGGGAACTTGCAGCTGCAGTCTGAATTCTGGATAGGAAGTCGTTGTGCCGGCTGCCTCAGACTCGTACGGACTCCAAATTGAGTGCAACCACCTTCTAAAGCTTCCTGACTTGATAGGGAAGACTCCAGAATTTTTGGGGATGCTCAGAGGGTCGGAGGTGGCCGCACCAGCAACAGAAAGGAGACTCCTCTGTCTGGCCGCAGGTTCAGTCTGGACTGGAACAGCAAATTGTAGAGGTCACTGTGCGCCCTCCCGAGCTCCGATCAGCACAGAACTGGCGGCATTGTCTTCGTGGTTGAAGTAGCTTTCAGCAGGAGGTGACGGGGCTGCATTCAGAGGTCGAGGGCGGTTGGTGTACCCTGAAGAGTGGGCACTGGTCGGAGTAGACAGCAGGAGACAGAACTGGAGAGCTCGGGGGAGAAAATTCGTAACTCCTTCCTCCGGCAGCCAAACGAGGTTCTGTTTCTTGATCTTGGAAGAGGACTGGCAGAGGGAGAACTTTGATGAAGGAGCTTCAGCCTGAATCCGCTGGGATTCGTCGTGGCAGAATGATCTCTCAGGCTCTGGTCCAGGATGAAGACCTCTCTGCGCAGTCGTGGGAGAACGGCTTCTACGGTTGGCCCCGACCTCGGAACAAGTTGATTCCACCTCGCCTGCGAAGAAGACAGAGGGACCTTTCCAGCAATGTAGGCTACGCCTTCAGGATCACCAGGATGAAGCCGTGGGCGACGCTGCAACAGGGGCTGACTTGCTGGTCTGCACAGCTCCAATCTGCAAGAAGAAATGAGAGGGAGGGGTGGCTTCTTTGGTGGAGGGGAAGTGAAGGGGTGGCCTAAGGATGAATGGGGGTTCTTGTGGGGTGGAGTGGAGAGCTATAGGGGTTGGAGAATGAGGGGAGAATGGCTGAGAGCAGGGGCTAGCAGGTGGAGGTGGAGGATGAGGATGTGAGAGTGAGAGAATGGGGAGTGGAGGGGGGCGAACTTGGCTTGGGGGAGGGTAAAGGAAGGGGGCGGCCTAGGCAAGTGGAGGGAAGGGATTTCAAATTTTGAAATGGCCTTGGAAGGTGGGGGATTATGTGGGAAAGTGGGATGCTTGTATTGGAATGGGGAAGATTTGGTTGGAAGGTGGGGAAAGGTGTTGGAATGGGGAGACTTCTACCTAGGAACTAGGGGGGTGGAGTAAAGGAGGCCATGGGGAAGTGGAGGGCATTAAAGGAGGTGGGTGGTGGTTAGGAGTTGAAGGGGAAGGGAGGAGAGAGAGAGGGGGGCGAACCCCTTAGGGGAGGAGAGAGATGAGAGAGAGGAGGGGGGTAAGGGAATCACTCCCTAGGGCATCTCACCCTTAACTAAGTGGAATCTCTCCAAATTGAACACAAGAGTAGACTTAACTCAAAAGGATTTTGATCATTCATTAACTTCAAATGAGGGGAGTGGGGTCCTATATATAGGCAACCCACTCTTTACAATAAGTCCCTGACAAAATAAACAACTACAAATAACCAAGGGGGGGGTGGGAGTGCTAATGGGCCTAGCCCAACGAATGGGGCCCAATAGCCACATTAGACAGCATGATGATACAAGAACATAGAAAAATAAGTGCTAGACCAAGGGAAATGACTCAAATAAAATGGAAATACATCAAAATGACTCAAAGGAAAGCTACAAAATGGATAAGGGGCCTTTATAGAGTGAGGCCCAAACTCAACCAGCTCCCGAGTGTGAAGAAGTGGACCCGAGCCAAAGGGAGTCGTGGGTGATGCCTCCATCACCGACGTCCGCGTCGTTTCCCCTCACCAACATCGATATGTGAAAAAAAAATACACAGAAGCAGAAGATCTCGCGGCTGAGAGAGAGAGAGCGAAAAAAAAATTTGCGTTCGCGAGACTGGGCATCGTCGCCCGTGCCAGGTTCAAAATTTTCTGGCCGCAACGGTTCCCCCCCAGCCGCTGCCACCCACCGCGCGCGACGCCTCCCTCCTCCGCCCACTGCCACCAGCGGCCACCCGCATCGCTCACCCGCCACAGCCCTCTGCCGCCTCCCGCGTGCGCTCGCGTCGCGGGTGCGCCCGCCCAGCCCGGCGAGTACGCCCGCCCGGCCAGCAGCAGCCTACCGCGTGCCGCATTGTGGCCCGCGCCCGCCAACAGTCGCCCGCTCATCGCGTGGCCACCCCACGTGGTCTCCCACGTGGGTGCCCGCCTTCGCCGCCAGCGTCCAACTTGCAGCAATTGGTGACCCGTCTTCCCACCTCTTGTGAGACACGCGCAGAAGAAAAAAAAAAAGAAAGAAAGAAAGAAAAGAGGGCAGGACGACCGAGAGTTTGAAAAGATTATTGGAGTGTTATATATATAATATGATAGATATATATGTAATATAATATATATATATATCATTTGATTGAATTATTGATTGTGGCACCCGAGTCCACAACGACGGCTTGATCGGCTCCAGGGTCGCGTAGTCGTTGACAAAAAGTCCGTGATCTACGGAGCGCAAGTGTCCCTGAGTCTCCCTACGCGAAGAAATTCTGAATTAATTTATTCCCCTGCGCGGGAAATTTAATTAAGTGGTTTTGTAATAATTGCACCCTCCCTGTGTGGAGTGAATTTGTTATAACCGTTCAAGCTTCATGGACGTCCTGCGGACACGGACGTCCCCACTCACCTTCGTCTCCGGTCGGAGCTAGACTTTTCAGTCTAGCTAGGTGTATGCTCCACTCACTTGCTTATTTAGTATCCTTGTCAATTGCCGCGCGACGAAGTAAGTGAGAGTTCGACCCATGCAACCTGTCTCCTGAGTGTATCGCTGTGGACGGAAAGAGAGAGCTTATATGATCCCATCCTTAAGCCCTAGAACTATCACATTAGGGCACCGTAATTGTCAGGAGGTAGTTCCACAACTACTTCGCCTACGGGCGAGTAACTCTCCCTGACCAGTCCCTTCGTGAGTCAAATTGACCCTTTGAGTATTAGCCAACAAGAAGGTCTGAACCTTGCTAATCTTCGGACCCAGGATTGCATCATTTAGGTCCGAGCTCGTGCATGCCACGTTGGTCTAGGAACTCATCAGGCCGTCTAGAGCACAGTTTAACTTTACAATCACCCATGAATCAGGAGGGCATTAACGCCATGTTAGCCCAGCTCGAACAACATCTTACGGCCCAAATTGAAGAATCTATAGGACAATTGCGAGCGGAGCTAGGTGAGAGGATCCGAGCCTTAGAGGATCATGTGAAGAGAGAGGAAGGAAGGATGAATGGTCGCGGAGATCCCGTAGCCAACCCTAGGGAAGAGAGAGACCAAGCCCGCCAGAATCAGGCTCCTCGAGGTAGAGAGCAAGAGGATCGTGCGCCTCGAGGGAGAGACCACGACGATGAGGAGATCATCCTACGGAACGTCAAGATAGACGCCCCCAGTTTTGATGGGTCCCTAAATCACATCACATACCTTGATTGGGAGACCGGGATGGATCAATACTTTGATTGGCATCACCGCATGACCCCTGCTACAAGGGTGATGTTTGCCAAAATGAAACTCCTAGGTCAAGTCAAGACCTACTGGTGCAATGTTGAAAATATCCTGGCAAGGAGACGAGAGGAGCGCATCAGCACATGGGAAGAAATGAAGGAGAAACTTAGGGAGAAGTATCTGCCACCCTCCTACCATCAACGTCTTTTAGACCAATGGCAGAAACTCACCCAAGATGGGAAGTTGGTTGATGAATACATCACCAAGTTCGATGAATTCTTCCTTCGGAGTCATGTCGTGGAGGATGCCTCTATCACCCTCTCACGGTTTAGGGCTGGCCTACATGAGAGCATTCAGCGGGAACTATTCTTGCGAGAGGTTAACACCCTCGAGCACGCCTACTAGGTAGCTCGAGATGCTGAGCGGTTTCAAAGGGTGGTCCCACTTCAGGTTTCCACCTACTGCCAACCTGAACCCTGAAACCTCATGACCCGCTATCCTGAGAGGCCTGGCCCCTCCACTTCCTATGTCCCTACTGCTACCCCTCTTCGGGCTGTTCCCCCTACGGTTCCTTTCATAAGGAACCCCTTACCTGCACCTACTGCTGTGCCTAGGCTGGAGTACACTCCGCCAACTGATAGGGGGGATGACAAGGGAAAGGGAGCCATCCCTAGCACTTCCCAATCAGTCCCTGTCTCGGGGATTCACTACTTTAGGTGCCATAACCTAGGGCATGTCGCCACCAATTGCCTCACCCGAGCCTTGGTCATCACTGACCCCCAGCCTGTGGAGCTTCCACCTCAGGAAAGAGAAGACATTGAGAGATATATGGCCGATACTGACCTCATCGCCCAGTTTGAGAAAATGGATGCAGGATTTGATGGCACGTATGTCGAGTGATGGGACATCGAAGCAAGAACACTAACCTTTTTTATTTGCATTTATATCCTTGAGTTAATTGGGTTTACAATTGTATGGCAAGTATAAGCCAATGGGTTACTTGGGTAAGTCAATGGGTTTCTATGCAAATTGCTAGTAGGTCCAGTAGGGTCCCCCATCCTCTTTCCCATTGGTCCACCTAGGTTCTAGGGCCCACATGGGCTGGTCTTTGGTCCATGGGAGAAGGTTGACCAAGAAGTAAATTCCAATTTGCCTCCCTTGGTCCAAGGGACACCCCCCCCTTTATATTTTTTTATTTTGGTCATTTTGACCACATGAGAGATTAATATCCTATCCCCCATTTGCCCCTCCCTAACCCTAGATCTGAGGTTAGTTTAGGACTTTTAGTTAATCTTATAAAACCCTTGTATTTTGTGAATTCCATAGCAATTAATGAAGAAAAATTCTATTTTTTTACTCAAGAAGACCAAGGGCGCAGCCCTCTCCCTCTCTCCACCCCCTTGCAGCTGTGAAGGCTGATCTTCTGAGGTGTGAAGCCTCCCCATCAACCCCACTCTGAGTGAGAAGCTCAGCACCACCACCGCCGCCGCCATCGAGCCCCCATCGCACCACCACCGCCTCACCGTCGGAATTCTGTCCACCCCTGAACAACAAGCTATTGCCCAATTTTTATCTCCCAATCAGGAGATCTGATCAAACTCAAATTTTGAGGGTGTGTTCCCCACGAAATTCCCCCTCTCTAAAAAAATTTCCAGGTTATTCCTCCATCGTTTGATCCCCGTTCCACCATAGTCTTCCCTGGTCTACATAATCTGTCCCTGTGCAGATCTGTGTTCTAGCAAGCCATATCTTCACCCTTCCCCCCCCCCCTTCCCAATTTCAGATCGATCTAAAATTTGGACTGTGATTTTTTTCCACTAAAGCCTTCTTCCACAAATTATTTCATGATTTTATGAGTTTGTTTGCCTATCCAAAAATCCACTGTAAAATCCAAAATCTGTTCTGTCTCCTATAGTCCAGATCCGACCACCACCAGCCATAAAATCCATTTCCCCTATCAAACCACCTCAGAAAAATACACAAAAATTATTCTCATGTTCTTTACTTCCCCATCTATCATCCATAAAAATTTCAAGCCCTGGATCCATTATTTATGCCTCGATCAACGTGTATCATCAGGCAGATCTGAATCTGCCCAGTCAAATCTGAGCTCAGGGGTCAGCCTGTTCATAAATACCCCACGAAAAAACCCAGTGCCATAAAAATTCCTGTAATAGCCCATGTTCGTGGATCTCTGAAAGGGCTTCGCAACGGTGCCAGTTTCGTGTAAATCCAACGTCGGAGCTGACCGCAGCAATTTTTACCGTCGGGTTACGCGGTTCTGAAACTGCAACACAGGCTCGGGACAACAACCTGCAACACCCGACGAGCTGAGCCGCCCCCCCTTCCACAAGGCGTTCTAGCCCGACCTCCTTTCAGGGAGCGATCCTCCAGGAGTCCCCCTCGCAACGGGACAAACCTGCCCCAGTCGGCCGTCCGAGCAGAGCGTGGTCCCCACGTTCATCAGCCCGCGCTATCCGGCCAGCACCTAGTAGCAGCGCGTCGGAGCCGTCGAAGCTGCCCAAAAAGTCACCTGTCAACCCGAGTTCGCCACTCTCGTGTCCCACGTGTAGCCCTTTACCTCCCTGCGTGGAGTGGGCAATTAAAATCACTATTGTAATTATTTATTTACTGTACACCGGGAGTACGAGTCTTGGTTGGGGTCGTCTTCCCACGCCCGAAGTGTGGAGGTATCGTTTCCGCTCCCCCACTCGGCATTTTGGTTGCTTCGTATATTTCTATATGCCGCTGCTTGAATGTGATAGGTCCTAGCTTATTTAAGTTTTTTAATCACCGCTGTGAGAGAGAGCGAAACCCGTCCCGTGACTCGATCCGAGCACGAGTGAGTTTGACCACCCTTGACTCATTACCGGTTTCTCAACCGCGCACATCCGCACGCGTTTCCCTCGCTAGGGACGAGTCGCGAGCTAGAGTCCTAGGTTTGCATCCCGTCCCGCATCAAATTGGTATCAGAGTCGGTTAGAGTCTAGGGTAGTCAGTCCAAGGTGTCTCATTGCATCCTTTACCCGGTATATTAAAAGGTATCTCCGGAACGATATGTTACGCCTATTGGGAAGGTACACACTTACATGAGTGCGGTCTTCGGATCAAACCTCTGCCACATATCGGATACTGGTTGAGTCTATGTTTGTAGTCGAGTCTGCATTCCAACTTTGCATTGTTCTTGTAGGGCCATGTCTAGTCCATTAGGGAGTCAGTTTGACTTGTCCCGAGTGTTTGCATGCCCAGTCACGGGGGACCCAATTTCCCTCTTTCGCAACTATGGCCAACCCCTACGCCCAAGTCCCAATTAAAACGATACACACCCTCATGGATAGGATGGACAAGCTTGACCGAGACACGCGGGAATATTTTTGCCGTGCTGAGGCTAGGCTTAATGCCATAGAGGATAAGATGGACGCTACCGACCGATCTCTCCAAGGTCTGGTTAGACGAGTCTCCGCCCTAGAGAAAGCCCCAATCAGACCCGTCCAAGGCAACAAGTCCGTGTCTGAGTATATTTGGGACTTTTATGAGTACTTGTTGGGAGTTGGAGAGGAGAGCACCATGACCGCATTGTGCTTCCGGAAGGGTATGCGGCTTCATTACCAGTTTGAATTGTTTTACCGCGACATGACCACTCTGGAGCATGCTTATCAGGTCGCTCTAGAGGTTGAGCCTTTCGAGTAGGGATGTCAATGGTAACCAATAATCCGCTAACCGCCCGTTTCGTTAACTTAACGAACATCAAGTAGATATATATTTTTTTTCGATAACTTAACGGATACGAATACGGATATATCCGATTTCATAGCGGATACGGAAACAGATACACCTCATTCCAAACCCGTATCTGTCTGTTATCATTAAATATTATAAAATATATATTATTAATATTATCCCTTAGATCTAAATTTAACGGTGGAGATTAAATTTCACCTAAAGGGTTGACATATGCTTTGTCCTAAACCCTAGTCATGCATGCTCTCCTAAGACATCAAATGCTTTCCTGGGGCTATGGATGGTCCCCGGAGACTACATGTGCTCCCCCAAATGGTTGACATCAAATTGCCTTAAAATTGGACTGCATGTTCCCCTGGGACCAAGGATGCTCTTCTAAGGCCGTGGGTGCTCCTCTGAGACTGCATGTGTTCCCCTAAAGGGTTGACATATGCTTTGCCCTGAACCCTGGTCATGCATGCTCCCCTGAGACATCAAATGCTCTCCTGAGACCGTGGATGGGCGTCGGAGACTACATGTGCTTCGCCAAAGGGTTAACATCAAATTGACTTGAACCCTCGACTGCATACTCCTCTTTCACCAAGGATGCTCTCCTGAGACCGTGGATGCTCCCCTGAGACTGCACGTGCTCTCCTAAAGGGTTGACATATGCTCTGCCCTGAACCTCGGGTCATGCATGCTCCCTTGAGACATCAAATACTCTCATGAGGCCGTGGATGATCTCCGGAGACTGCATGTGCTCCCCCTGATCATTGACATCAAATGTTCTCCTGAGGCCGTGGATGCTACCCTGAGACTGCATGTACTACCCTGATTTTAATATTAGACCGGACCGGCCTTAATCGGACCGGTTCCTTGACCGGTTTACTGTCGGACCGGTCCGACCGGCCGGTCCGGTTCTGATAACGCTGATTTTATTCTAATTGAGCTATTTTTATATTAAATTTTCATAATTTATGTACTCTTATTACCGATAACTATCCGCTAACCGCTCGTTAACCGCATATTTTTGGATACTAGAAAACGGTTTTGGCTACACCATTTTTCGAATTCTTAACGAACAGCAAACGGATACAATATTTCTTATCGGATACGGAAACGGATAGTCCACTATCCGAACCGTATCCGACCTGTTGACATCCCTACTTTCAAGTCAAGGTTTGATGCTGCCCTACGGCGAGCATCTACCTGTCAGCAGAGTGCCGAGCCGGTCGGACGGCCACATGAGCCCACGAGGCAGGACACTCCTGCCCCAGGGCCTCACCCGCCCCTGCCGGGGAACCCTTTCCCTCGCTCACAGACTCCCACACTTGCGCCGCCTCAGCCGGAGCCATACGTCCTTCCCGAGGGTGAACTTGTCATTGGGGAACCTTTAGTTAGCTGGTTAAGGAAGGGCCTAAGTCTGGATGCTCCAATCCCTTGCTACCCATCCATGGACCCCACACTCCTAGTAGTACCCAATAACTCCTTTCACACCACTTTCCAGTCCTTTTGCTTTGTAGAAAGTGTGAAGGATCTACTACGGAGTTTAGATTGTCAATGGGGGTTGACATGTATGTTGGCCTTAGGGTCTAACCAAACCTATAGTCATAGCTTCTTGTTCCCTGCTTTGGGGTCCATTACCTCGGTGTACACCATGGGTCATATCACCTCTGAGGTTCTGTTATTCTTTCCCATACTCGATGAGCTTGACTTTGCCCCCTCTTACGGTGTTGCCGTCCCGAGGGAGGAACCTTACCTTCTCCATGAGATCCTTGTCCCATCGACCATCATGAATGAAGGTGACCATCTACACCTTCACGAATTCCAAACATGGGACTGTGTAGTGAAGGAACCCATCTCGAAGGGTCACCCATTCTTGGATCCCTTCGACCCCTTCCCTAGTGAGCCTCTTGACCCACCTTATCTACTCCACTCTGTCAAGGGAGTACACTATCACACCCCTTCCCCACGGGTCGGTCCACTTATGCTCATCGAGCCCATTCATTGGAGAGAGATACATACATATAGGGGTGATGGAGAAGGTGAATTCGGCTCTCCTAACCCTCCCAAACCTCCCAAGTCCACTAGGGAGCATGTGCATGATTGGTTCACCTTAGGATGCCTAGGAGTCCCCCATTCCACCAACCACCGGTTGCGTCTTGTGTATGCAAGGCACACATTCGGATGTCCTGGTCCACCATGGCATATGTACGGGTCGGTCTAACAGTAGGTTTGTCTAGGGTCATGTGTGAGTCTGTGTTTTCTTTATTTGTCCAATTTGTCAAGAGTCTATACATACATTTGTCGAGTGCATAGTGAGTCTGCATACGTTGAGTCAAGCCGGTCTAATGCAAGCTCGCAAGTGTTAGTCCCTTTCGAGTGTGAGGCAAGTCAGATCTAATGCGTATGTTGTAGACTTGCCAGAATTTGGGATCAGCTCTACCTCAATGTCTCGGATCTAGTCACCTATAGGGACCTAGCAGTGATTACTAGTGAGTCATTGAGCTGTCTCCTTCCTTTGAGAGTGACTCCACCTCGGAGTGTCCACCACTAACCTCATTCCCACAGTAGCATGAGCATATAGAACATATACGGGATGAGCATGTGACGATTACTAGGAGTGGAGTGTACCTCCGTGCTACCTGGTATGGTGACAGATCCGCAAGAGCCACGTGAATAGCTGCACCCCTTACTCGACGGGGTCGAGTTTCTCCCACTTGGGGAGAATTGATGGGACATCGAAGCAAGATCACTAACCTTTTTTATTTGCATTTATATCCTTGAGTTAATTAGGTTTGCAATTGTATGGCAAGTATAAGCCAATGGGTTACTTGGGCTAAGTCAATGGGTTTCTATATAAATTGCTAGTAGGTCCAGCAGGGTCCCCCACCCTCTTTCCCATTGGTCCACCTAGATTCCAGGGCCCACATGGGCTGGTCTTTGGTCCATGGGAAAAGGTTGACCAAGAAGTAAATTCCAATTTGCCTCCCTTGGTCTAAGGGGCGCACCCCTTTATATTTTTTTATTTTGGTCATTTTGACAACATGGGAGATTAATATCCTATCCCCCATTTGCTCCTCCCTAACTCTAGATCTGAGGTTAGTTTAGGACTTTTAGTTAATCTTATAAAACCCTTGTATTTTATGAATTTCATATCAATTAATGAAGAAAGTTTTCATTTTTTTGCTCAAGAAGACCAAGGGCGCAGCCCTCTCCCTCTCTCTACCCCCTTGCAGCTGTGAAGGCTGATCTTCTGAGGTGTGAAGCCTCCCCATCAACCCCTCTCGGAGTGAGAAGCTCAGCACCGCCGCCGCCGCCGCCATCGAGTCGCCATCGCACCACCACCGCCTCACCGTCGGAATTCTGTCCACCCCTGGATAGAAAACTATTGTTCGATTTTTATCTCCCAATCAGGAGATCTGATCAAGCTCAAATTTTGAGGGTGCGTTCCCCACGAAATTCCCCCTCTCCAAAAAAATTATCAGGTTATTCCTCCCTCGTTTGATCCCTGTTCCACCATAGTCTTCCCTGGTCTACACAATCGGGCCCTGTGCAGATCTATGTTCCAGCAAGCCACATCTTCACCCTTTTCCCCCCCTTCCCAATTTCAGATCGATCTGAAATTTGGACTGGGATTTTTGTCCACCAAAGCTTTCTTCCACAATTTTTTTCATGATTTTATGAGTTTGTTTGCCTATCCAAAAATCCACTGTAAATTCAAAAATATGTTTTGTCTCCTATAGTCCAGATCTGACCACCACCAACCATAAAATCCATTTCCCCTGTCAAACTACCTCACAAAAACACACAAAAATTATTCTCGTGTTCCTTACTTCCCCATCTATCATCCATAAAAATGTCATGCTCTGGATCCATTATTTATGCCTCGATCAACGTGTATTATCAGGTAGATCTGAATCTGCCCAATCAGATCTGAGCTCAGGGGTTAGCCTATTCATAAGTACCCCACGAAAAACCCAGTGCCATAAAAATTCCTATAATAGCTTATATTCGTGGATCTCTGAAAGGGCTTCGCAACGGCGCCAGTTTCGCGTCAATCCGATGTCAGAGCTGACCGCAGCAATTTTTACCGTCGGGTTGCGCAGTTCTGAAACTGCAACACAGGCTCGGGACAACAACCTGCAACACCCGACGAGCTGAGCCGCCCCGCCTTCCACAAGGCGTTCCAGCCCGACCGCCTTCCAGGGAGGGATCCTCCAGGAGTCTCCCTCGCAACGGGACCAACCCCGCCCCAGTCGGCCGTCCGAGCAGAGCGTGGTCCCCACGTTCGTCAGCTCGCATTGTCCGGCCAGCACTGAGTAGCAGCGCGTCGGAGCCGTCGAAGCTTCCCAAAAAGCCGCCTGTCAACCCGAGTTCGCCACTCCGAGGTCCCATGTGTAGCCCTTTACCTCCCTATGTGGAGTGGACAATTAAAATCACTACTGTAATTATTTATTTATTATTTATTTATTGTACACAGGGAGTACGAGTCTTGGCCGGGGTCGTATTCCTACGCCTGGAGCGTGGAGGTATCGTTTCTGCTCTCTCCACTTGACATTTTACTTGCTTCGTATATTTTTGTATGCCGCTGCTTGCATGTGATAGGTCTTAGCTCATTAAAGTCTTTTAATCACCGCTGCGAGAGAGAGCGAAACCCGTCCTGTGACTCGATCCGAGCACGAGTGAGTTTGACCACCCTTGACTCATTGCCAATTTCTCAACCGGGCACATCCGTACGCGTTTCCCTCGCTAGGGACGAGTCTCCTAGGTTCGCATCCCGTCCCGCATCAAATTGGTATCAGAGCTGGTTAGAGTCTAGGGTAGTCGGTCCAAGGTGTCTCATTACATCCTTTACCAGGTATATTAAAAGGTGTCTCCAGAACGATAGGTTACGCCTATTGGGAAGGTACACACTTGCGTGAGTGCGGTCTTCGGATCAAACCTCCACCACGTACCAGATACTGGTTGAGTCTATGTTTGTAGTCGAGTCTGCATTCTAACTTTGCATTGTTGTTGTAGGGTCGTATTTAGTCCATTAGGGAGTCAGTTTGACTTGTCCCGAGTGTTTGCATGCCCAGTGACGGGGAACCGAATTTCCCTCTTTCGTAACTATGGCCAATCCCTACGCCCAAGTCCCAATTAAAACGATACACACCCTCATGGATAGGATAGACAAGCTTGACCGAGACACGCAGGAATATTTTTTCCGTGCTGAGGCTAGGTTTAATGCCATAGAGGATAGGATGGACGCTACCGACCGATCTCTCCAAGGTCTGATTAGACGAGTCTCTGCCCTAGAGGAAGCCCCGATCAGACCCGTCCAAGGCAACAAGTCCGTGTCTGAGTATATTCGGGACTTTGATAAGTACCTATTGGGAGTTGGAGAGGAGAGCACCATGACCGCATTGTGCTTCCGGAAGGGTATGCGGCTTCACTACTAGTTTGAATTATTTTGCCACGATGTGACCACTCAGGATCATGCTTATCAGGTCGCTCTAGAGGTTGAGCCTTTCGAGTCAAGGTTTGATGCTGCCCTACGGCGAGCATCCACCTGTCAGTAGAGTGCCGAGCCGGTTGGACGGCCACATGAGATCATAAGGCAGGACACTCCTGCCCCAGGGCCTCACCCGCCCCTGCTGGGGAACCCTTCCCCTCGCTCACAGACTCCCACACTTGCACCGCCTCAGCCGGAGCCATACGTCCTTCCCGAGGGCAAACTTGTCATTGGGGAACCTTTAGTTAGCTGGTTAAGGAAGGGCCTAAGTCTGGATGCTCCAATCCCTTGCTACCCATCCATGGACCCTACACTCCTAGTAGTACTCAATAACTCCTTTCCCACAACTTTCCAATCCTTCTGCTTTGTAGAAAGTGTGCATGATCTATTAAGGAGTTTAGATTATCAATGGGGGTTGACATGTATGTTGGCCTTAGGGTCTGATCAAACCTATAGTCATAGCTTCATGTTCCCTGCTTTGGGGTCCATTACCTCGGTGTACACCATGGGCCATATCACCTCTGAGGTTCTGTTGTTCTTGTCCATACCCGATGAGCTTGACTTTGCCCCCCTCTTACGGTGTTGCCGTCCCGAGGGAGGAACCTTACCTTCTCCATGAGATCCCTGTCCCATCGACCATCATGAATGAAGGTGACCATCTACACCTTCACGAATTCCAAACATGAGACTGTGTAGTGAAGGAACCCATCTCGAAGGGTCACCCATTCTTGGATCCCTGCAACCCCTTCCCTAGTGAGCCTCTTGACCCACCTTATCTACTCCACTATGTCAAGGGAGTCCACTATCACACCCCTTCCCCACGGGTCGGTCCACCTATGCTCATCGAGCCCGTTCATTGGCGAGAGATATATACATATATGGGTGATAGAGAAGGTGAATTCGGCTCTCCTAGCCCTCCCAAACCTCCCAAGTCCACTAGGGAGCATGTGCATGATCGGTTCACTTTAGGATGCCTAGGAGTCCCCCATTCCGCCAACCACCGGTTGCGTCTTGTGTATGCTAGGCACACATTCGGATGTCCTGGTCCACCATGGCATATGTACGGGTCGATCTAACAGTAGGTTTGTCTAGGGTCATGTGTGAGTCCGTGTTTTTTTTATTTGTCCAGTTTGTCAAGAGTCTATACATACATTTGTCCAGTGCATAGTGATTCTGCATATGTTGAGTCAAGTCGATCTAATGCAAGCTCGCAAGTGTCAGTCCCTTTCGATTGTGAAGCAAGTCAAATCTAATGCGTACGTTGTAGACTTGTCGGAATTTGGGATCAGCTCTACCTCAATGTCTCAGATCTAGTCACCTATAGGGACCCAGCGGTGATTCCTAGTGAGTCATTGAGCTGTCTCCTTCCTTTGAGAGTGACCCCACCCCGAAGTGTCCACCACTAACCTCATTCCCACAACAACGTGAGCATATAGAATGTTGAACCCCCTCCTTGTGGGTATTACTAAATAGATTTTGATGATGACCAAACACTATATTTATGTGTGAATTGAAATTGTGTTGTTCCAATATGAAAAGCTTTGGAAATGCACATCCTTGATGTAGACTTGGAGCTTTTGGAGGTACAAGAGTAACTTCGTTTGGTAAGGCTTTTGAACGTAAATTACAATGCTAAATCTAATTCAGAATGTATGTCTTTACAGGGCAAGGAACGTGCTTAAGGAGCTCGAGGACGGTTGGTGAGATCGACTTCAACATATTGACTTTTGACTGTGTGGTTTGAAGTTCATTATTTTGATCTCAAGGATTAAATTGGTTTAGAACTTATCTAAGTTTAAATGGGTTGAGTTTCATTCCCTCTCATGCTTTAAAAACCATCTTGAAACCCCTAGACTTGTTCTTGGACTTAGTGGGTCTTTCAATCAACCTCTTAGATGTTCTGGAACAAGGGTCGACCCATTGGGTCGACCCCTAGGTCCCCTGATTCTATTAACGTGGGTTTTTGATCTCCAGCTGAAAGGGTCGACCCATTGGGTCGACCCCCAGCCGCAAGGGTCGACCCCAAGGGTCGACCCCTGGTGATTTTTTTTTAGAACCCGACGGGCTCCTTCACCATACCTGCAAGGGTCGACCCCAAGGGTCGACCCATTCACTCGAGGGTCGACCCCTGAAAACTCTTTTCCAAACCCGCACGGACAACCCCCGAGGGTCGACCCCAAGGGTCGACCCATTGGCCCAGGAACCTTAAAACCCTCACGAGGGTCGACCCTTTCAGTCTCGAACCCGAGCTGTGATTTTTGACTTGCGTGCACATGCACCAAAAGTCATACCAATCGAACCTAACCTCTCTCAATCATTCCAGGTTTTGTGGATCTGGTCTCTAGGGTGTCTTTGAACGTTCCAAACTTTATATATATACATCCTATTGGGGTATGAAACCCTAAGAAGCAAGAGGCATCTAGAGTGTGTTATTTTTCTAACCCTTGTGAGTGCAAGTTCGCAGCAGCAGCTCCAGGGGCTTCTTCCACCTTGTTCTGACCCTGAAAGTGAAGGGAGGAAGCTTGAATCAAGCCTCTACATCATCCCCAACAGCAAGCTACGTGGGATATCAAAGCTACAACCTTGCTTGTGTGAGATAGCTTCATTCTTCCTCAAGGATCAATCTTCCTCTTGCAGAAGCATTCAATTACCTTCAAAGAAGTGAAAGGGGGAGCCTCAACCACGATAAACAATTCTTCACTCTCCATTTTCTGAATCCTTTGCTTGAGCTTGTGCATTTGTTGTATATCTTAAATCAGATTCTTGTGTGTGGTGTTCGTGATCGGAAACACGAACGTGTGTGTGTGTATGTATGTTTGGTAGCCCAGATCGGGTGCCGCGTGTGTGTGTGTTTGCTGTTCTACACAGCGTGTGTGTGTGGCTCACTTCATAGTGGAGTCTTAATCCTCACGTGTGAGGGGTGGACGTAGGGGACACGGCAGTGTACCTGAACCACCTAAAAACTCCGTGTGTTACTTGTGGTTTGTTTTTCCAGATTCATTATCGAGTGGGCTTCACGGTGAGTTGAGCGTACACCATTTCATTTATCAAACACCCACCTTTATCTACAAGCATTCAAGTGAGATCATGATCGAGTAAGGTCTAGTGCTTATATGTTTACTTATCATTGTTTTTCTTGGAAGAAATTTTAATTGGCCAATCAATTCACCCCTCCCCTCTTGATTGTCACCGTTTGGGACTCAACAATTGGTATCAGAGCTTTGGTCTCTATTTCACTCGACCACACGGTTGTAGAGTAGATCCCTCCTTATGGCAAACAAGGGGATGATGCCCGAAGGGCATTCGATCCAAAGACCCCCGTTCTTTGATGGATCAAACTACCCTTATTGGAAGAACAGAATGTATATTTTTCTACGAGCCCAAGACTATGACGTGTGGCGCGTCATAAGCAAGGGTCCGTATACTCTGTCTCAAAATGAGGATGAGTGGGATGATGAGGATATAAAGAAGTGTTCAGAAAACTTTAAAGCCATGAATATAATACAATGTGCCATTCATCCTAATGAATACTCACGTATTTCCATGTGTTCTTCTGCGCAGGAGATGTGGAACAAGCTGCGGTTGATCTATGAAGGAACATCAGAAGTAAAGGAAACCAAGACGAATCTGCTAGTCTGGGATTATGAGTTATTTATGATGAAACTAGAAGAGTCCATTTCTGATATGTTTGCAAGATTGACAGAAATCACAAATGGATTAAAGGGTCTTGGTAAAGAGTATTCCGACAAGGAACTCGTCAGAAAGGTACTGAGATCCTTGTCATCACAATGGCACACAAAGGTCACTGTAATCGAGGACTCAAAGGATCTCAGGACTTTGAAATTGGACGAGCTAATTGGCTCATTGATGACTTACGAAATCAACATCAAGAGGAGCGAGGAGGACCATAAAAAGAAGAAGGTAGTCACACCTTTGGCTCTAAAAGTGAATCCACAAGAATCAGAGGGCAGTGATAATGATTCCACCGTCAACACCGAAGATGAGGAGCTGGTTGCCATGATCACAAGAAGAGCAAGAAGATTCGTCAAAGGAACAAGAAAGTTCGGCAGCCAATTCAGAAAAGGACCAAGGAAGCAAGGTCCTAATAGAGGTGAAAGTAGCAAGAAGGAAGAAGTTATTTGCTACGAATGCAAGAAACCCGGTCATATGCGGGGTTAGTGCCCCGATCTGATGAAAAAGTTCAAGAAAGGAAGGTTCAAGAAGCCAAAGGCCATGGTGGCCACATGGAGTGATGAAGATGAGGAAGAGTCGGCTAATGAAGATGAACTGGATGAGCTGGTTCAGAATTTATGTTTCATGGCAAATGAAGACGACGCCAATGAGGTAAATTCTGAAACCGAATCTCTTACATGTGAATAATGGCAGATTGCTTATGAGTCTGTGTATGAAAAATGCAAAAAATTCAGATCTGAAAATAGAAATCTGAAAAAGAAAATTGATCATTTTGTGCATGCTGCAAAGTCTTGTGAAAATTGTCATGTGTTGAAATCTGAAACTGAGAAGTTGATAAATGAGAAAGAAATTCTTGTGTCCAAAAATGAATTGCTTGAAGAAGAGATTTCATGGATGAGAGAGGAGCAATTCACTCTAAGTAAAATGCATGATGATTTGAAAAATAATCTGGAACAAGAAAAGCTTGAAAGCATGGCATGCAATCAAGCAAAAGAAAAGGTCAAAAATCAAGTCCATTCTCTAATACATGAAAATCATGAGTTGAAGGATGCTATTGCCATTTTTGAAAAAGAAAAAACTTTACAATCTGAAAAACATTCAACTCATATGCCTCCCAGAAGTTCATCTCCATCCACGTCAAAAACTCATTCGCATTATTCATTCCTGAATAAAGGAAGGAAAAGAAACAGGGATAGAGCCATTACATGCTTTTATTGTGGAAGATTAGGCCATGACATGTATGATTGCAGAATTCTGAAATTTGATGATGAAAGCTTTGCTAGAATGAGAAATAGATCATACACATTTCATGTTTCTAACCATCATGGACCCAAGCTTGCTTGGGTACCAAAATCTGCATAAGTACATTTGTTGTGATCGCAGGTCTGCTTGAGAGCTCAAAGGAATAGGTGGTATTTGGACAGTGGATGCTCTCGGCACATGACGGGAAACAAAGAATTGTTTGCGGACCTGCATGAAAAGGATGGTGGAACAGTGGCATTTGGTGGTAAGGACAAAGGCAAAATTATCAGAGAAGGCAAGATAGGTAAGAATCAAAATCATGCCATTGAGAATGTCTTGCTTGTGAAAGGGTTGCATCATAATCTTTTGAGTATAAGTCAACTTTGTGATAAAGGATGCAACGTGATTTTTGATTCTAACTACTGCACCGTTGTGAATAAAAATACTCATGAGATAAAGTTCATTGGTCTTAGACATAACAATGTATATATGATTGATTTGGATGAACCCTCTCATGAAAATCTGTGTTTGGTTGCAAGGAATAATGATGATGTTTGGCTTTGGCATCGCCGACTTGGGCATGCTAGTTTTAATGTTTTGCTAAAACTGTCTCGAAATAATTTGGTTGTTGGATTGCCTAAGCTGAATGTTACTGATCAAGGAGTCTGTGGGGCGTGCATCATGGGTAAGCAAACAAGGACATCATTCAAGTGCAAGAATGATGTAACTACATCAAGGCCCCTTGAGTTAATCCACATTGACCTATTTGGACCAAGCAGAACACATAGCTTGGGTGGTAAATTGTATGGCTTTGTCATTGTGGATGATTACTCAAGATTTTGTTGGGTTTACTTCCTTTCACATAAAAATGATGCCCTGACAGAATTTGAAGCATTTTGTAGGGTAGTTCAAAATGAAAAGGGGTGTTGCATCAAGACCGTGCGGAGCGATCACGGTAAGGAATTTGATAACCATGAGTTCAACAACTTTTGTAGGATTCAAGGCTATACGCATGACTTCTCCGCACCAAGAACCCCGAACAGAATGGTGTTGTTGAAAGGAAGAACATGACGTTAATTGAGATGGCAAGAACCATGCTAAACGAGAATAATTTACCGAGGTACTTTTGGGCTGAAGCAGTGAACACTGCTTGCTACATTGTCAATCGCGCCATGGTAAGACCACTGTTAAAGAAAACCCCTTATGAGTTGTACCGAGGTAAGAAGCCAAACATTTCCTATCTTAGACCGTTCGGCTCAGTTTGTTACATTCACAATAATGGTAAGGTGGACCTGACTAAATTTGACCCCAAAAGTGACAAAGGTATATTTCTTGGATACTCTCTTAGCTCAAGAGCTTATCGAGTGTATAACTTGAGAACTCTTGTAGTTGAGGAAAGTCCCCATGTCATCATTGATGAATCATCTTTTAAAAGCACTAATGAAAAATCTATTTTGCAGGACGATGAATTGAATGACGGTAATATCAAGATGATGGAAGGAAAAACTGAAAAATAAGAAGTAAAAGAACCACAAGAAGATGATGCAAATTCGAAAGATCATTTGGAACAGCAGCTTCCAAGGCAATGGACTTTCGAAAAGGATCATCCGCCGGAGAATGTGATCGACAATGTTGAAGACGGAACAAGAACACGAGCCTCTTTCAGGGAAGTTGAAAATCAGGACTATATTGCCTTACTTTCACAGTTTGAACCTCACTCTATTGAAGAGGCCTTGAAGGATGAGTCTTGGATCATGGCTATGCAAGAAGAACTACACCAGTTCCAAAGGAACAAAGTATGGTTCCTCGTGCCATGTCCTAGAAACCACTCAGTGATCGGAACAAAGTAGGTTTTTCGAAACAAAACAAACGATCAAGGAATGGTAACTAGGAATAAGGCCAGGCTAGTAGCTAAAGGCTATGGCCAAGAGCTTGGGATTGACTTTGATGAGTCTTTTGCTCCCGTAGCAAGACTCGAGGTAGTGAGAGTGTTATTAGCATTTGCATGTTGCAACAACATTAAACTATTTCAAATGGATGTTAAGAGTGCATTTTTGAATGGCTATATCCAGGAGGACATGTATGTGGAGCAACCACCGGGGTTTGAGGACATGAAGCATCCAGACCATGTGTACAAGCTAGATAAGGCACTCTACGGTCTGAAACAAGCACCCCGGGCATGGTATGAACGGTTAAGTGATTTCCTCATTCAAAATGCATTCAAACGAGGTAATGTTGATTAAACTCTTTTCACAAAGTTGAACGGTAAGGAAATATTAATTGTTCAAGTTTACGTGGATGATATTATTTTTGGCTCCACCAAAGATGCTCTCAGCAAAGACTTTGCCAAATTGATGCAAAGTGAGTTTGAAATGAGTCTTATGGGAGAGCTGACATTCTTCTTGGGATTGCAGGTCATACAGACGGCTGATGGTATGTTCATACATCAGAAGAAGTATGCATTGGAGCTGCTGAAAAAGTTCAACTTGACCTCTACCAAACCACAACCAACTCCCATGTCCACCTCAATAAAAATTGATCAAGATGAATCAGGTAAATCCGTAGATCAAAAACTCTTCAGAAGCATGATCGGTTCCCTGTTGTATTTAACTGCCAGCATGCCCGACATTCAGTTTGCTGTGTGTTTGTGTGCACGATTTCAGTCCAATCCAAAAGAATCACACATGTCGGCTGTTAAACGAATTTTCGGATATATTGCTGGTTCAAGTAATTTAGGATTGTGGTTTCCGCGTAATTCGAGCTTTGATTTAATTGCTTATTCCGATGCCGATTATGCGGGTTGTAAAGTGGATCGGAAAAGCACTAGCGGGTATTGCCAATTTCTTGGAGGATGCGTGGTCTCATGGGCCTCCAAGAAACAAAACTCAGTGGCTCTATCAACCGCCGAAGCCGAATATGTGGCTGTCGGGAGTTGCGTTGCCCAGGTGCTATGGATCCAACAACAGATGATTGATTATGGCATTTCTTTCAAAAACACTTCCATCTTGTGTGACAACACTTCAGCCATAAACTTGTCAAAGAACCCAGTCCATCACTCTCGCACAAAGCATATTGAGATTAGACATCATTTTCTCAGGGATCATGTGAGCAAAGATGATGTAGAAATCAGGTTCATTGAAACAGACCAACAAATTGCCGACATTTTCACCAAACCTCTAAGTGAAGATAAAATCACAACATTTAGGAGAGAATTAGGGGTTTGTAGGATAGACGTGTCTGAGTCTTGATCAGTTGCATATCTATGTATATACGTCAGCATAGCATGCATTTGCATTAGCATGGTGTATAGTTGAATTTCCCCTTGTCATGCATGAGCATTATGATTGCTTGAAAAACAAAAAAAATGTATGACAAATCATGATTGCATGTCCTGCATGTCTTTTATTTATCGAATACAACCATGTCTTTGTAATTTCTATGGCCGATATTTCCTTGAGTTCTTTACATGCCAGCAAGAGAGCATAATCCCTCGAAATCTAAAATTTGGAGACGTTAGAATATGAACGTCTACTATGATCCTAGATCTTCTTGAAACAAGTTCCCCAATGCATTCACCCATAAAACAACTCCAATTCCTTGATTCCAACATGATATTATCATTGGGGATTCGAGCCACATCATTTTTTTTACCTTCCCTTTCCCTTAAATATTTTTTTGGTGAAAAACAGTAGAAGGGTCGACCCCAAGGGTCGACCCACGAAGAAGGGAGGACCCCAAGGGTCGACCCTCGTGATAGCGGATCCTGTCTGGGGCCGGGGTGAAAGGGGTCAACCCATTGGGTCGACCCGTTACGGTCGGGCGGCGTCCACCGCATCCGAACCGCCCTAAAAGGGGTGGAAACCCTATGTTTCCCCCTTCCCATCTCCTAAAACCCCCAAAGCCCCCTTCTAGCCCTAGCCACCACTCCTTTCATGCCCTCAAATCCCCTCTTGGCACCCACATGCTCAAGCCCTAGCCGCGGCTCTCTCGGTGGCATCCCGCGCACAAATCCTTCCGAGCGATTCCAACGCATCTTCCTTGAGCTTCACTCCCACTGAGGTATGTTCTTGATGTGTGGAGGATCATAAATCTTTGTGGATAGCCTTCCTCTCTCGTTGAACCATCTAGATCTACACCCTCATCAACCTGTTCCTTCGGTCTATGTTTAGATGGCCCCAAAGAGGCGTTCTTCTCGCAACAGAGGGGAGTCTAGTGCGGCCATGGCACGTCGTGGTAGGGAGGCCGCATATGGCAGAGAATCTGTGCATTTGAGCAAGGTCTTGGACAGAAAGGTACTCTGACCTCGAGCGGTATCATTTGTCAATCTTAACGTCCATCTTCCGAGTTTAGTGGATGTTCTTTACAGTCAGCCAAATTTGGACTTCTTCGTGTCTGAACATCGACGCATTTATCCGAATTTGGTGCATCAATTTTATAGCAACTTCACCATGTCTGGGGAACATCCAATTACTGTGGTTAATGGCCAACGGGTTATACTCTCCACAAAATTTTTAGGAGTGGCATTTAATCTCCCTCATGGAGGCTTTACATTTGGAGATATTGTGGTTCCTAAAGAAACTGTTTATCAAATGATGACATCTGAAGAAAAAGGTGAACATTCTCTTGCTGGGTTAAACGCCAATCATTTTCCTCCCTTGCAGCATATATTACACAGGATGATCACTACTATCCTGCTCCCAAGAGGAGGAGGCCATGACAAAGTGACAGAGATCCATATGTTCTTATTTTACTATCTCTTGGGTGGTATTCCAGTTAATTTCCCAGCTATGTTTTTAGCTCATATGTGTAACAGCATGAAGCACAAGAATAGAACTCTTCCATATGCCGCCGCACTTTCTGCTATATTTGCACACATGGACATCAACCTCTCCAAAGAATCTTCTCAAACCATTAGAGAGGCTGATATATTTACTGTTCATTCTATTTGTCATAATATGGGCTATGAACTGCGAGATGGTAACTTGGTCCGGACATTGAAAAGTGCTGCACATGAAATCAGTTCTGAGGAGGAGGATGACGATGATGCACAGGCCGGTGTGCAACAGCCACATATTCCTATTGAGGGCATGCCTTCCGAGGCGGTTCAGCTGCTCATGGACTGTTTGGATACTATTGATGATCGTTTAGACAATTATGGGGAGACTATGGAGGATATGCAACATGCTCTTGCTGATCTGAAGCTATCTCATCAAGAGCACTCTCAGTATGTTACTGATACTTTGGCTAATCAATCCCACTTGCTTGAAGAAGTCTTGGAGTATATTAGGCGTCCGCCAAGCTCACTGACTCCGGATGATGATTAGACGGCTATGCTCTTGCAGAATGACACACTTCCTATCCCTTGTCACCCCCTCTTTTTTGATGATGCCAAAGGGGGAGAAATCTTGTGCTATATGTGTGCCCTGGCAATCGGCTATCGGCTACTTATATTCTATGTGTGTGTTGTGTGCTTGCATGCCTGTATGATTTCATCATATTTCTGTTCATTAGCAATGTTGCATTTAAGTCTTGTTGCATTTCAGTTTGCATTTAAGTTGTGTGCATCTCATGCATTGCATCTTGTAATTCGCCCTTGAACTCAGACCTTGTTTACATTTAACCTGTGTTGTCGGCAAAGTACTTTGGAACGTGTTTATGTTCTTCAATCTCACATCGTTGGCTGGTCTTGTATTTCACTATTATAATGCTTCTTGAGCAATTCATGTGATGCATGAAGAGTTGAACAATGCTTCTTGTGTTTTACTCTTAATATGAAGGTTTAAGGTGGAATTCAATGTAAATGCTAAATCTTTTAGAAGTCATATGTTTATGCAAGGCATGTAGTATTTTATCATCATTAAAAAGGGGGAGATTATTGAACCCCCTCCTTGTGGGTATTACTAAATAGGTTTTGATGATGACCAAACACTATATTTATGTGTGAATTGAAATTGAGTTGTTCCAACATGAAAAGCTTTGGAAATGCACATCCTTGATGTAGACTTGGAGCTTTTGGAGGTACAAGAGTAACTTCGTCTGGTAAGGCTTTTGAACGTAAATTACAATGCTAAATCTAATTCAGAATGTATGTCTTTACAGGGCAAGGAACGTGCTTAAGGAACTCGAGGACGGTTGGTGAGATCGACTTCAACATATTGACTTTTGACTGTGTGATTTGAAGTTCATTATTTTGATCTCAAGGATTAAATTGGTTTAGAACTTATCTAAGTTTAAATGGGTTGAGTTTCATTCCCTCTCATGCTTTAAAAACCATCTTGAAACCCATAGACTTGTTCTTGGACTTAGTGGGTCTTTCAATCAACCTCTTGGATGTTCTGGAACAAGGGTCGACCCATTGGGTCGACCCCTAAGTCCCCTGATTCTGTTAACGTGGGTTTTTGATCTC
Source organism: Amorphophallus konjac (assembly GCA_022559845.1). Classification (NCBI taxonomy): domain Eukaryota; kingdom Viridiplantae; phylum Streptophyta; class Magnoliopsida; order Alismatales; family Araceae; genus Amorphophallus; species Amorphophallus konjac. Next base: position 365,835,171 of record CM040122.1, on the reverse strand, counting down.
CAGCTGAAAGGGTCGACCCATTGGGTCGACCCCCAGCCGCAAGGGTCGACCCCAAGGGTCGACCCCTGGTGATTTTTTTTTAGAACCCGGCGGGCTCCTTCACCATACCTGCAAGGGTCGACCCCTGAAAACTCTTTTCCAAACCCGCACGGACAACCCCCGAGGGTCGACCCCAAGGGTCGACCCATTGGCCCAGGAACCTTAAAACCCTCACGAGGGTCGACCCCAAGGGTCGACCCTTTCAGTCTCGAACCCGAGCCGTGATTTTTGACTTGCGTGCACATGCACCAAAAGTCATACCAATTGAACCTAACCTCCCTCAATCATTCCAGGTTTTGTGGATCTGGTCTCTAGGGTGTCTTTGAACATTCCAAACTTTATATATATACATCCTATTGGGGTATGAAACCCTAAGAAGCAAGAGGCATCTAGAGTGTGTTATTTTTCTAACCCTTGTGAGTGCAGGGTCGCAGCAGCAGCTCTAGGGGCTTCTTCCACCTTTTTCTGACCCTGAAAGTGAAGGGAGGAAGCTTGAATCAAGCCTCTACATCATCCCCAATAGCAAGCTGCGTGGGATATCAAAGCTACAACCTTGCTTGTGCGAGATAGCTTCATTCTTCCTCAATGATCGATCTTCCTCCTGCAGAAGCATTCAATTACCTTCAAAGAAGTGAAAGGGGGAGCCTCAACCACGATAAACAATTCTTCACTCTCCATTTTCTGAATCCTTTGCTTGAGCTTGTGCATTTGTTGTATATCTTAAATCAGATTCTTGTGTGTGGTGTTCGTGATCGGAAACACGAACGTGTGTGTGTGTATGTATGTTTGGTAGCCCAGATCGGGTGCTGCGTGTGTGTGTGTTTGCTGTTCTACACAGCGTGTGTGTGTGGTTCACTTCATAGTGGAGTCTTAATCCTCACGTGTGAGGGGTGGACGTAGGGGACACGGCAGTGTACCCGAACCACCTAAAAACTCCGTGTGTTACTTGTGGTTTGTTTTTTCAGATTCATTATCGAGTGGGCTTCACGGTGAGTTGAGCGTACACCATTTCATTTATCAAACACCCACCTTTATCTACAAGCATTCAAGTGAGATCATGATCGAGTAAGGTCTAGTGCTTATATGTTTACTTATCATTATTTTCCTTGGAAGAAATTTTAATTGGCCAATCAATTCACCCCTCCCCTCTTGATTGTCACCGTTTGGGACTCAACATAGAACATATACGGGATGAGCAGGTGACGATTACTAGGAGTGGAGTGTACCTTCACGCTACCTGGTACAGTGATGGATCCGCAGGAGCCATGTGAATAGCTGCACCCCTTACTCGACGGGGTCAAGTTTCTCCCACCCGGGGAGAATTGATGGGACATCAAAGCAAGACCACTAAGATTTTTTATTTGCATTTATATCCTTGAGTTAATTGGGTTTGCAATTGTATGGCAAGTATAAGCCAATGGGTTACTTGGGCTAAGTCAATGGGTTTCTATGTAAATTATCAGTAGGTCCAGCAGGGTCCCCCACCCTCTTTCCCATTGGTCCACCTAGGTTCCAGGGCCCACATGGGCTGGTCTTTGGTCTATGGGAGAAGGTTGACCAAGAAGTAAATTCCAATTTGCCTTCCTTGGTCCAAGGGGTGCCCCCCCTTTATATTTTTTTATTTTGGTCATTTTGACCACATGGGAGATTAATATCCTATCCCCCATTTGCCCCTCCCTAACCGTAGATCTGAGGTTAGTTTAGGACTTTTAGTTAATCTTATAAAACCCTTGTATTTTGTGAATTCCATAGCAATTAATGAAGAAAAATTTCATTTTTTTACTCAAGAAGGCCAAGGGCGTAGCCCTCTCCCTCTCTCCCCCCTTGCAACTGTAAAGGCTGATCTTCTGAAGTGTGAAGCCTCCCCATCAACTCCTCTCTGAGTGAGAAGCTCAGCATCGCCGCAGCCGCCGCCATCGAGCCGCCATCGCACCACCACCGCCTCGTCATCGGAATTATGTCCACCCCTGGACAACAAGCTATTGCCCGATTTTTATCTCCCAATTCGGAGATCTGATCGAGCTCAAATTTTGAGGGTGAGTTCCCCACAAAATGCCCTCTCTCAAAAAAACTTTCCAAGTTATTCCTCCATCGTTTGATCCCCGTTCCACCATAGTCTTCGCTGGTTTACACAATCTGTCCCTGTGCATATCTGTGTTCCAGCAAGCCATATCTTCACCCTTCCCCCCCCCTTCCCAATTTCAGATCGATCTGAAATTTGGACTGGAATTTCTGTCCACCAAAGCCTTCTTCCACAAAGTTTTTCATGATTTTATGAGTTTGTTTGCCTATCCAAAAATCCACTGTAAAATCTAAAATATGTTCTGTCTCCTATAGTCCAAATCCGACCACCACCAGCCATAAAATCTATTTCCCCTGTCAAACCACCTCATAAAAATACACAAAAATTATTCTCATGTTCCTTACTTCCCCATCTATCATCCATAAAAATTTTAAGCCCTAGATCAATTGTTTATGCCTCGATCAACATGTATCATCTGTAGATCTGAATCTGCCCAGTCAGATCTGAGCTCAGGGGTCAGCCTGTTCATAAATACCCCACAAAAAACTCAGTGTTATAACAATTCTTGTAATATGTTCGTGGATCTCTGAAAGGGCTTCGCAACAGCGCTAGTTTCGCGTCAATCTGATGTCGGAGATGACCGCAGCAATTTTTACCGCTGGGTCGTGCAGTTCTGAAACTGCAACATAGGCTTGGGACAACAACCTGCAACACCCGACGAGCTGAGCCACCCCGCCTTCCACAAGGTGTTCTAGCCCGACCGCCTTTCAGGGAGCGATCCTCAAGGAGTCCCCCTCGTAACGGGACAAACCCTGCCCCAGTCGGCCGTCCGAGCAGAGCGTGGTCCCCACGTTCATCAGCCCGCGCTATCCGGCCAGCACCGAGTAGCAGCGCGTCGGAGCCGTCAAAGTTGCCCAAAAAGCTGCCCGTCAACCTGAGTTCACCACTCCTGGGTCTCACGTGTAGCCCTTTACCTCCCTGCGTGGAGTGGATAATTAAAATCACTACTGTAATTATTTATTTACTATACACTGGGAGTACGAGTCTTAGCCGGGGTCGTCTTTCCACGCCCGGAGCGTGGAGGTATCGTTTTCGCTCTCCCACTCGGCATTTTGCTTGCTTCGTATATTTCTATATGCCGTTGCTTGCATGTGATATGTCCTAGCTCGTTAAAGTCTTTTAATCACCGCTGCGAGAGAGAGCGAAACCCGTCCCGTGACTCGATCCCAACACGAGTGAGTTTGACCACTCTTAACTCATTGTCAGTTTCTCAACCGCACACATCAACACGCGTTTCCCTCTCTAGGGACGAGTCGCAAGCTAGAGTCCCAGGTTCGCACCCCGTCCCGCATCATCGAGTACATGTAGGTTGGAGATATTGCCGAGTGTTCTAGCTAGGGAAGATTAGGTGTAGTTCGCTGCATCTTAACACACCCCCAGGAGGACGACTGGCGTCAAATCTCCATGTTCCAAACCTACATCATGGTGAAATCTCAACCCTGTAAGGTGATCTTTGACAACGAGAGCTGTATCAATGCAGTCTCTTCAGACTTTATCTTCTGTCTAGGTCTATCTATGCACCCTCATCCTAGGCCATACAACGTGACTTGGGTTGATGACACTTCTATCCCAGTCACCGCTACATGCGTCATTCCCATTCAGTTCCGGTCCTACCAAGGATAGATTTTATGTGATGTAGTGCCTATGAAGGTCGGGAGCATCATCTTAGGATGACCATGAATCTATGATGTAGACCTTACTACATTTGGTCGATCCAATCAGTGTTCCTTCTTTCACAACGGGAAGAAAATTCAGTTATACTCGGCACCCCCAAAGGTGACCCCGGGAAAGAGTTCCACCTCCACCCCCACTGGAATCCCCAAGGTTCGGGAGAGTCCCCGAACTCCCAATGAGTGGAAACTTCTCATTCCCTCTTCTCTTGCACCTATCACACCCGTCCCTAAGGCCCCTAAGGTTTGTCATGACCCAGTTAGGCACCTTAACTTCATAAATGTCCGCGAGCTAAACGGAGAGGTTGCTGAGGGTGCCCTTGTTTGGGCTGTTGTCGTTACCATCACACCCGAGGAGTCCCAAGTCTCCATCCCAACTGAAGTCCACGCAATCCTGCAGGACTTCCAAGACATCTTTTCTAAGGACTTGCCCTCTAGACTCCCTCCCATGCGTGATGTACAACATGCCATTGACCTTATCCTCGGGTCCACCCTACCCAACCTTCCCCATTACAGACTGAACCCCAAGGAGCATGCTGAGCTCCAAAAAATTATTGAGGACCTTATTCAAAAGGGTTTCCTCAGGATGAGCAAGAGTCCCTGTGCTGTTCATATCTTGCTTACACCAAAGAAAGATGGCACCTGGCGGATGTGTGTTGACAGCCGCGCCATCAACAAAATCAATGTCAAGTACATATTTCCGATTCCCTGTCTTGATGACATGCTTGACATGATGAGTGGAGCCACAATCTTTTCCAAATTGACTTAAAGAGTGGCTACCACCAGGTCAGAATCTGACCAGGGGATGAATGGAAGACAACCTTCAAAACAAAAGAAGGCCTGTACGAGTGGCTTGTCATGCCATTTAGGCTATCCAATGCCCCCAGCACTTTTATGAGACTTATGACGGAAGTCCTTCGCCCTCTCATTGGTCGCTTTGTTGTCGTCTACTTTGACGATATTTTAATTTATAGCCACAACCCTCAGGACCACGTTCGGCATTTGAGGGAAGTCTGTGAGACTTTGAGGAGAGAAATCCTGTATGCCAACATCAAGAAATGTGAATTCATGACAGACCGAGTCACTTTCCTTGGATTTGTGATTTCGAGTCAAGGAGTGTCTGTGGACCAATACAAGGTCTAAGTCTTAGTAGACTGGCCAGAGCCCCAGAACGTCCATGACGTTCGCAGCTTCCATGGGCTAGTCACTTTCTACAGACGCTTCATTAAGAGTTTTAGCACCATTATAGTGCCCATTACGGATTGCATCTGTAAGAGAAATTTTGAGTGGACTAAAGCCACCTCCCAGGCTTTTCTTGTCATAAAGGAGCTCATGACCAAAGCCCTTGTCCTCCGCCTGCCAGACTTTTCCAAAGTCTTTGAGATATCCTGTGATGCATCTGGCGTAGGTATATGAGGAGTGCTTAGTCAGGAAAGCCACCCTGTGGCTTATTTCAGTGAGAAGCTTTCTGATGCAAAGCTTCGATACTCTACATATATATGATAAGGAGTTCTATGCCGTGGTCCAAGCTCTCAAACACTGGAGACATTATCTCTTACCTTAAGAGTTTGTCTTATACTCGGACCACGAGACCCTAAAATTCCTTAGCTCTCAGAAGGGCTTAAACCCTAGACATGGTCGATGGGTAGAATTCCTCCAGTCCTTCACCTTTGTCCTAAAATATAAGGCTGAAAAAGGAAATAAGGTGGCCGACACCTTGAGTCGAAGGGTCTCCCTTCTTTCCACTGTTCGGGTAGAGGTCATCGGATTCGAACGCATGAAGGCACTCTATGGAGAGTGTCCAGATTTTGGCTCTGCCTATTCTACCCTGTCTACTGGATCCTCGACAGCATTGTTGACTATTGACTAGAAGATGGTTTTCTCTTTCGAGGACATCAACTCTGTGTCCTGAAGACTTCTGTATGGGACTTTCTGATATGGAAAATACATGCTGGAGGTCTTGCTGGTCATTTTGGATGAAACAAGACCATCCATTCTGTGGAGGAGCATTTTTACTGGCCTGGCCTGAAGAAAGATTTGGCCAAAATTGTAGCTCAGTGTCGGACATGCATAATGGCCAAACAGATCAAACAAAACACTGGTCTCTACACTCCTCTCCCCATTTCTGATAGACCATGGGTTGATGTGAGCATGGATTTCATCCTTGGTTTACCTCGCACTGCTCACAAACATGATTCCATCTTTGTTGTAGTTGATCGGTTCTCTAAGATGGCCCAGTTCATTGCATGTTCCAAAACCTCTGATGCATCTAGAGTAGTCCACCTTTTCTTCGATGAAGTCGTGCGTCTGCATGGTCTCCCCCAAACCATCGTGTCTGACCGAGATGTCTGGTTCACTAGTTATTTTTGGAAGACACTTTGGCACCTAGTTAGCACTAAGCTTAAATTCTCCACTGCCTATCACCCACAAACTGATGGGCAAACAGAGGTCGTCAATAGAAGTTTAGGGAATCTTCTAAGGTGTCTTGTAGGGGATCATTCTGGTAATTATGATCTTCTCTTGTCCAAAGCCAAATTTGTATACAATAGCTCTGTCAATTGATCCATAGGTGTCACCATAGTAATGATACCTACAAACGATTGGCTAATTCGCATAGGCGTCACCATGAATTTCAAGAAGGTGACTTGGTTATGGTACGGGTTCGACCTGAACGACTCCCCTCGGGAGCCGTTAAAAAGTTGTACGCCCGTAGTGATGGTCCCTTCCCAATACTGCGAAAGATCGGCTACAATGCATATGTTGTGGACTTACCTCCCGAATATGGGATTAGCTCTACCTTTAATGTGGCAGTCCTAGTGGCCTACAAGGAACCCACAGTGATTCCTGGTGACCTTTTCGAGCCTTCTCCTCCCATTGAGAGTGAGCCCACCCCTGTGCATCGAATAGCCTTGAGAGCACCGCGTGAGCAAATTGAGAGGATACTAGATGAGTAGGTGACAGCTACACGGAGCAAGGTCTACCAGCGCTACCTTGTCCGCTGGCGGGACCGTCCACCTTCTGATGATTTCTGGATCAGCCGGGAAGATCTCCAGCATCTCGATCCAAATCTGCTGGAGCACTACCAGAGCGGTGTCCCACCTTACTCGATGGAGTCAAGTTTTAGCCACCCCAGGAGAGTTGGTGGGGACACCGGACCCACCGGACCCACTACTCGGAGTCGACACCGCACCGCCCCGACACCTCCGAGCCTGTGGCTCGGAGACTCGGCTTCCTGAAGACTCGGCGTCCTGAGTACGTATTCCTGAGTATGTATTTTGGATTGTGTGTATTTTATTTGTATTATGGTGGTATTGTATTATTAACCACTAGTCAAAGTATTTTTATTTTATTGTGGTCATTAGTCAAAGGTTGGTTGTTGTCTTTTGTTTTATTAGGTCAATAGTCATGGGATATGGATGTCTTTAGTTGAAATGTCTAGGGGTATGATTGTCCAAGTGTAATGTGGCCATCCTTATATAAAGGAGGCTAGTGTGTAGCTTTTCATATGCATATAAAGAATCAAAAGATTGAAACTCACATATGTATTTTCCCCTTCTTACTTCCCTTCCCTCCATCTCCCTTGTGAGATTTGAGAGATTGCCCGGTGAGAGACCGCCCGGTGTGAGGCCGAGCTGTGCGAGGCAGTAGTTATCCCGTCCTGTTTGTGTCATCGGAGTGACGACGATCTCTTCCACGTCGTCACCGCGTCAGACTTGAACCCAGGTCAGTAATAGGATTCTATCTTTCTTCCTCTTCTTAGTCTTAGAGCGGCAAATGTTCAAAGGACAGAACACATACAAATGCCATCGGGCAGAAGTTTCAGTCTTAAACTGGAAGCTTAGGAGTTCAAATTCATCATTTCATTCTGTCACATTCAATCTGGTTTTAGCAGATTTCAGAAGGTTTTAGCAGGTTTCAAACTGGATCCTGAGTCTTTGCTTTATTTATCTTTACCTTGGCCATCAGTGTTTCAGCATCATTTTTAAGATTGAGCTGGTCACTGCTCTGTGCTGGATTTTAGCCTAATCTTGAGAGATTAAATCCTATGTTTGGGCTTTAGCTGTTATCCTACACACTTCGATTCTCAGCAAATTCAAAAACTAAGCTTGATCATCATCCCTTCTTTCATATCTCAGTCCAAACTAGATCTCAATTCTTGAATGAAGAAGCTCCAATATTCGATACTCATTTTGTTATTCGGCCCATTCTGTTCAACAACTCCAGAACTGTATTTGGCCATTGATTCTCTAAATTACAGCTCACAGTGAGCTCTTCATTTCAGTCATCCTGCTACTTTGATTTTTTTTTATCTTCAAACTGTCCGGGGAAAATCCGACAGCACCTCCCCTAGACCGGGAGAGTCAGGGGGCGTAAATAGGGGCGCTCCAAACGGAGAAACTCCGAGGACAGCCCCAAAACATCACAGTGTGCACGTAAGTGGCGGCACAGGTAAAATTACCCCATTCGGTGCCGGAGATCTCGAGGGCTAGCCTACAAGGGAGTCCGGTGGCCCATGGGTTGTTGCAATCATATAGACTCCCCCATTCAGGGCCGGAGATCCCGAGGCCTAGCCTACTAGGGAATCCGATAACCTGATGGTTATCACGATCAAGCTCCGAGTTGTGGACACAAATCGTCACCAAGCTATAGAGCGGTCATTGTTCACTCCTTGAAGGGGAATCCCCCGGGGTCCACGCTATAAGGAAGCGAGCCCCCGGGGACCCTAGAGTGATCGAGAACTCATGAGGAGCTGAGGAAAGATGTATAAACGTCACATGCATACATATATATATACCTCTATTGTGTAAGTAAGCACTCGGTTCATACAAGAACTTAGGGACATGTAGCATGGGGTAGGGAGCATAGGAGGCATAGCAAATACACATACGTATATCACACTTATATGCAGGCACGATGAGGAAGCTGGGTGTTAAGGTCATGCGAAGAGATCGGAGGCCAAGGCCCCAGGCTTTTATTCCTTCTCAAACAAAGGAGGAGCTACATTCTGAGGATCGAGACTCATACAAGAGGAAATAGGAAGCGAATAAAAGGAAAGGAAATCAAAGGGGAGGCGATGACCCACCCTTCTTGCACAAATCCCTTACACTCCTCTCTCTTGCTCTGCAAATCACCAAAGGGGATATCTTCTTCACCCAAGGGAGTCTCCACTGGCCGAAGAAACTTAAGCTCCACCGAGGTGGGCTTTATATAGGGGTTGGAGCCCCTATTTTCGGAGGGAAACCTCCAACTTTTTTTTTATCTGCTGCTGCTGTCGCTGCCACGCTGTTGCTGCAGGCGTGGCCGCTGCTACTGCAGGCATGTTGTTGCTGTTACTACAGTTGACGTGGCTGCTTCGTGGGGGATGCGGCTGCTTTGCCGTGCAAGGGGGTGCGGCGGAGGAGGGATGCAGGGATGGGCCAGCCGTTGTTGGCGTCTGCTCCATCTTACTATCATCGTTGCCCCACGATCGTGCGCGTGGAGGAGGTGAAGCCGTGTGCGGGTGCGTGGAGAGGGCCGTTCACGTGAGAGGGGGGAGAGTCAATGAGCATTTACTGCTCGCATGGGGGAAAAATGGGAAACAGGGGCCGTGCGGTCCACCCCTTTTGTGTATTCTCTCTTTTTTAATTTATCTTCTCCTCCTTTTTCTTTGCCCCTCTCTTTCTCTCATTTGCGCAAATGGCCTTGTGCGCCCTTTTCTTCTTCTCTTTCTTGTATTGGGCTTAGCCCATCCGAAATGGGCCCAAACTCCCTTCTCTTCTTTTTCTTTAGCATTGGGCTTGGCCCTTTTTATTCATCATTCTTTTTTCTTTATTTCATTCATCATCTTCTCTTCTCTTTTTTTTTTCATTTTTTTTGTGCCAACAGGAGGATGCACCTAGAGTGGGCGAAATCGTGAAAACATGGGTTGATGGGTGATTATCAGAAGGCAGCCACATCGATGGCCATTTAGATTGACCTGGACGGCCAGATGCTTGGCCGCCAAGAACACATGGGCAGCCATGTTCCCGGCCACCCAGAACATCTGGGCGGCCAAGGATGTGGCCACCCAGATGTCTTGGGTGGCCAACAATCTAGCCTTCTTTTGGGGATTTGGCGATTGTCAATTCAGACGTCCGAAAAGTGGATTTGGCCCACTATTTCAATGGTTTTCGGTCCAGTTGAGTCATTAGATTGAAAATGGGGGCTCGAGGGTTCAAACATCTAGAAAAATATGTCACTTTTATGATGGCTAAACATGGTTCGCAGGATGTCCAAAATTAGATGTCTACAAATGCCCCTCCGGGATGCCCATTTTGCAGGGGAGTCCGACAGACTGATAAATGAGTGTTTTGGTAAAGAACACGAGCCTAATTTGGATATCCCGCTCGAGGGAATTCTTGAGTTGAGGATGAGCTTGGCATGGGAACGGATAAACATAATGGGTAAAAGGTCAAAAGGGATAGGAAGGAAAGGGATTTGCAAGGGCTTGTATTAGCAGACCCCTAGGCAATCGCGGTGGGAGTTGGGCACACTCCGAGATGCATCGCAATCCAGCCCAAGGAGATATAAGACACCCAAAACAAGGATAAATAACATCAAAATAGGAGAATAACCTCTGACTCACATGTTCATGGTGAACACATGCAACACACACTCTCAACTACCAGAATTGGAGTGGAATGGATAGGCAACATAGGAGTTACAAACTTGAAGAACTTGGATGATTGATAAGGGGAATCTAGGGCATATCAATGGCAAGCCCTTCTCTCCGCCCTTGTCACCTTTTTGCTACACGAATGCATGCCATGCTTTGCAAAAAAATATATTTTTGTTTGTTTTTGGATGCAAAAAAGAAAGAGCCTTTATGATGCATGCTGGGTTTAAAAGAGAAAATTTATCTAATGCATATCTTGAGGTATTATTGTCTGGCTTCGGTAAAGACTTCGGTCAAGAGTTCGAGAAGTCTTTCATCACATAGTCAATCAAGAAACCAAACGGCTGTCGAATAATTTAAGGGAGATAAACCCCTCATTATTTTTATTAGAGAGGAAGTCAGAGTTTATGTGCTTGAAGTTATTAGCTTTCGGGTTCTATAATACGCATACATATATAGTAGGGGATGGTGATGTCGAGCGAATCCCGCTGCCATGTGACCTGCGGCTGCATGAACACACATTAGTGAAGTTCATAAACAAATAGACATTTAAAGAGGAAGCATTCACTGAGTTAAGTGATTAGAAAAGCAAACATCGTCCCTCGGCTTTGCAGTGGGCCTAACGGATATAATTGAATTCCGCGGGGATGATCACAAGGCCGTAAGGACGCCCTCGGAGGTGATCATCCCCGATGATAGGGGGAGTTTTTGCTAACATCACCTAGCACACCAATTGACCTTACTGAGGTGTCTGGTTGGTGGAAAGGATAGGAAAAAGATAGCTCATGCTCCATAGCCGATGCCCATCTTGGACTTGCTGACATAAGTAGGACATTTATCCAATCATGGGGATATGAAGTAGAGGGAGTAAGGAAAAAGAGTATTTGTAATGCAACCAAGCATCTGCTGAAAATCAAATGATATGAAGGTTTCATTTGCTTAGGACTAAAGTTAAAGCACCGAGTTGGTGGAGTTCAATTTGCCGTTAGGATTCGCGGAAAGCAAAGGAATAAGGAACTATGGATGCACTTTTATTTAAACTGTTTATTTTATTTGTTTATTAGGTTTATTAAGTGCGTGGGCGTGCCAGTCGCCTGAGTGACGATTTGTTCGGGCTTCATAGAAGCCCAGGGTGCGCTCGATCTGACTCAGTCAGGCGATTGTGTGGTTTGGGTCGGGACTGAGACCCGTCGCGCCGTAAAGGTCACAACGCCGTTTACATCCCCTCGGAGAGGGGAACACCCTTGATTAATTGCCAGAAAAGGGCTCCATGGCCGAAAGAATTACTAGTTAATGGAGGAAGAAAGAGCAGTCGGGCTGTACTGAAAGCCTATATCGAGGGTATGAACATTCAAATTATGTCGGCCACTGATGGACCATTCCATGTTTAGACCAAAGTCTATACGGGAAAACATGACAGTAACGGGGATGAATCCATGTGAATGTCTGCCAGGGGATGGCAATTTTAATACCAAAGCGGGACCAGATCCCGGTGGAAAAGGGGACTTCGATGAGATATTGGCCTATGTCGAGGTCGGGCGATAACCATGGCGGGAGGAGTGGCTCCCGAGGGTAAGGTCCGGCCCACAAAGGCGTCATTAATGTTCACGGTGTAGACGCCTAATTTCGGACATCCCGCGGATCCCCAATGGGCCCTCGTGTGAATGACGCTTGATTGTTGCACTCAATTTTATCGATGTTTGAGCTTTTCAGTCCAACCCATAGCCCCTCGGCTATTGGGCCTCGTCATATAAGGGGCCCAAGACCATGGGACTGGGCGGCCAAAGTCTTGGCCGCCCCCAGTCTTGGGCGACCAGGGCGATGGTCGCCCTCCCCAGGAAGGTGGCCAGAGTCCTGGCCGCCCTCCTCTTCAAGGTGGCCAATGGTTTGGCCGCCTTCCCCCTGTTTACTTGGTCAGAGAACGTGGCCCAGCTCGTGGCCACATTCTCTCCCTCGTTCCGCATGATCTCTACCCACGATTTGCAACTCCCGACATATGGAACCAAAGGCTACCACTCCCGAGAGGACAGGAAAGTTTTTTGGGGGGAAGTTGGGAGAGGAATTTTGGGGAGTTCGGGGAGAGAGTTGGGAGAGGAGTTTGGAGGAGAATGGGAGTTCACGGATCTTCATCCCGGAGGCTTCTTCTTCCTCCTTCCACCTGGTTTGAACTTCTTCACGTCTGATTCCTTGCTTCCTGTGTGTATCTCAACTTCCAGGTAAGTACAATATTGCACATAGCATCCTCCTAGCCCCCAATTCTAAGAGGTTTTCTTAAAAAAAATAAAGGGGAGGTGGCTGGTCGAAAGTCTCGACCATCCTTCCTTCCCACCCCCCCAGGTACTTAGCCACCATTTTTTTGTTTGATTCCATTTCGTTAGATCATATATTGCACCACAAGTTCTCTAATGGTTTTCTTTTTGGTGTTTTCTTGAGCTACGTTGCAGGACTTCGGCACAAAGGACGAGCAGGGCTCCTTGCCCTTGGACGGCCGAAGACGAGGAAGAGGAAATCCACTTCTCCCCATCTTGAACATCTCCCCGCGATCATCATCCTGTGAGGTTCAGGTAAAATGACCTCTGGCAATCACGTACTAATCCTTTTGTTCCTCTGTAGGTACCCTTGCACGGAGACTTGCCATCTTCACACATTCCACTCCAACCAATCACTCTTTCCCCCCCTCTTCTCTGTCGTCAATCCGGGCACCTACAAGCGAAGTGGCGATCATGGTGGGAATACTCACTGCCTACTGTAAGTCCTTTATGCTCGAAGTCAAACATTGGTACAACTATGTTGGTACATTAGCTTTCATTCTGTAGCTCTATTTTTAGTTTTTTCTGTAACTCGAATAGAAGGAGGCCAGACTCCTGGCCGCCTAGGTCCCTGGGCGACCAGCCCAGTGCCCCCCCAGGCCCCCAGCTGGACGACCAGTACTCGGGCCGCCCAGACCTCCAGGCGACCAATACTCTGGTCGCCCTCATCCCTGGTAGGAGGCCATCACCCTGGCCGCCCTCTCCTCTGGGCGACAGTCGACCTGGCCGCCCAGCTCTGTAGGAGGCCAGCACCCTGGCCCCCCTCTGCCTGCTCCATACTCCTTCTCCGTTCTAGTGTTGTATGTGTTCCAAATCTGTTATGTCTCTCTTAACTTTTCTCATGTGTGCATTGCGTGATTAATTTCTACAGGTTAATCTACGAGTGTCAGTTTTAGGAAGAGCTAGCATCACCCCCTTCTAGGAAACCCTCCCGTTGGCATTGAACCCTTCACTCGGGGATTCCCACTCGGGAGTAATTGGTTCAGTCCAATCGGGAACCTCCGTGAGTCCTCGCGAACCGTGGATTCCCACACGGTCGCCAGGCAAGTTGTACCTTGGAAGTCCCGTTAGTCACCTTGGGTTGAGTGAAGATTCTATTAGGCTCCCGGAATTCATTCCACAACACCCTTAGTTTTTCCTTCTCTTCTCCGAGTGAAGATTAGAAAATCCAAAAAAAAAAAATTTGTTGGGTGTTGCTTCTGTTCACATTTGGTTGTGTTCATAAAACATCAATTTCCTCTCCCCATTTTCCAAATCTTTCATCCTCTTCATTCTAAACCAAATAACAATTGGTTTAGGATGAAGAGAGTTTATTCAAACCCGGGATACGAGGAGGAATTTTCGCCTCAATTTGATTCTGGAATTAGGGGCAATCCCCTATTTCAGATAGAAGATAATGGTTTGGATGCCTTCATAGGCATGTTTTCGGCCACACCAAATGAGGCCGTCCACGCCAATTCGATTTCATCTTCCCCGAGCGACCACGGCTGTGGTAGCCCGCGGGCTCCTACATTATCTCCACACGATGACCATGAGCTGATTAGCATGCTATCCCATTATTCCTCCGCGGATTTAGCCACGATGGCCTCCCGTGGGAAGGCTCCGGCTATCCCACACCTATCTCCACATGCTACACCTTCCCGAGTTCAAGTTCCTTTCCAAGGGTCCACGAGCCGACCCGTCCTCAAAACTCCGATCCAATTCAGCTATCCAACACCTCCACAAAAGGTTCCTTCACCTCCAACCTCACCAGTCTTGGGTGTCCCTTCGAAAGGGATGGACCCCTCATTCCGACAGGAGATCCAAAGCTACATTCAGCAAGCGGTGGCCGAGAGTATTCCCAATTCACGTCCCCACTCGCTAGCCTAGTATTGCAAGCTTCCTAATGCTTATTTTCCACCCGGATTCAAGGCTCCCAAATATAGGAGGTATGATGGCACTACCGACCCTCATCATCATCTTTTGGGTTTCCTTATGGACTCCCACCAATGGCTACACGATAGGGTCTTACTAGTCCATATGTTCCAAAAATCCCTTGAGGGCGAGGCCCTACGTTGGTTTGCATCCTTGCCAGCCATTGAGCTCATCAACTTTGATATAGTCTCCGAGTGATTCCTCGCTCACTTTGGTCACATGTCATCTATTCCCCCCACGTTGTTTGACCTAGTCACGGAGAAGATGAAGCCCGATGAGGACTTCATTAGTTTTGCAAACCGATGGAGGATTATGGCTGCTAGGACGGAGGTTCCTATCCCCGAATCCCAGGCCGTTACCATGTTGGTAAACAATGCCACTCCACAGCTTAGGGCCATCCTAATGCTTAGTGAACTCCACACTTTTCACCAACTCTACAACCGAGCTCGGATAGTTCAAGCTCAGATGAGGGACTCTACCTTACCTCCTTTCTTCGAGCCTCGCACCAAGGGTAGAAAGGCCCCAGCTGCCCCTACCACCGAAGGTGTCACCATAAACGAACAAGTTAATGCAGTTGACCAGTCCTTCAAGACCAACAATCACCAGGTCTCCCATCCCACTCAGGCTACCGCTAGCCATGGGCAAGGTAACCCCAAGCCCTATTCCAATGTTCCTCCACCTCAAAGCTACGGCCCCCCTAGGCCAAAAAGGGCTTCTTATCCTCAGTTGCCTGAAACTTTAGGCAACATCTTTTTTGCCCTCATGTCCTCAGATTCCATTCAGCTTCCCCCTCAGCGGGAGCGGGTCCCTCCCAACGCGGATACCTCCCGATATTACCCATATCACTGAACTCCCGGCCATGATATATTCAACTGCTTCCAGTTTCGAGATTGGGTATATGATATGAATGATGAGGGAAGAATCAATTGGGCTGATGTGAAGCTAGCCACTGCCAATATCAAAAAACCTAATAGAGACCTTGGCATTGTTCATAACCCCTTGCCATTTCATCAACCAGCAAAAGACCCATCTACTTGAAAGCAACACGAGCGGGTGAACACAGTGATAGGAATGGAACCACGAGTTCTCAAAAGGACTTAGATGTGGGGCGTGGAAGGATTCCTAGGTTGGTACGGGAAGATGGAAGTAGAAGCTCACGAACCCTGGGCGAACATCAACATGTTCTCTCAATCCTGGAATTTGATCTCACCATCTGGCCAATCTCCAAGTGCTACCCAAAGCCCACTCACCCTAATCAACCCTCCTCAAATACCACACCAAGAGCCCTACGTTTCTCCACAAGCTCAGTTAGTGCAGGAGCACCCGTTGGTCCTCTTAAGACCACCTTAGCCAAAATCGGTCCCTCCTCCTTCTCCCACAGAATCTGGAGATGATTCAGCTTCCCTCTCATATATCTTTGGTTCTCCATCTCCCCTACAACTCATTCGCCCAAAACCTTTGGAACAAGATGACCCGAAGGAAGCTTCAGTCAATGTCACTCTCCGGAATCGCATCATTCCCCCATCCCAAAGGCAATCCCAGCCAGAGGAAGGGGTTAGTTCTCAAAGCCCTCCCGTGGAGTATGACATTCTCCAGCATCTGGATAGGACCCCAACTAAGGTTTCTATCCTGGAACTCCTTAGGAAATCTCCATCACATCAAGCCACTCTACTCCAATTCCTTCAGAAAATTATGGTTAATGAGGATTTCCCAGCAAGTGGCATGACCGAGGCTATCATGGCCCTTACATGTGGACCATTCATCTCATTTTCCGATAAAGACCTTGCTTTGCCAGAAAGCAGGTCACTCCCGTTGTGCCTCACTGTCACTCTCAATGGAGTTAAAGTTGACTCCGCCCTCATAGACACGGGAGCATCCATCAATGTGTGTCCCATGAAGACCATCAAGAAGATTGGCCTCCAGGAAGAAAATTTAGAAGAGGTATGCACCACCATCTCAGCTTACAACAATTCCAAAAGGTGTGCAAAAGGGAAGGTGACCCTCCAACTTGGTTTAGGACCGATGGTAATGACATCGGATTTCTTCATTCTCGATGTTGACCCTACATATAAGGCCATCCTAGGGTGGCCTTGGATTGAACAAACCCTTGGGATCCCATCAACAGCCCATCAGTGCTTCAAATTCCCTTACAATGGTAGGGTAATCAAGATTAGGAGTATCCCACTAGTGGAAACTCTTAATGCCATCACTTCTGAATAGATTCCCTTCATGACCATTCCGATAAGGGCAAGAAACACGTTCTCTCCATAGAGGGCGCAGTGGGGCCGTCTGCTTTAGGTCCGCCCGATTTCCCTTTCCTTCCTCGACCGATTGCATATCACAACATCCCTCCTGGTAAGGGATGGGAGATCATGGCCAGGATGGGCTTCACCATGGGTAAAGGCCTAGGTCAGCTTGAACAAGGGCCCACACATAGAAGAAAACTCCGGGTTGCTAAGGGTCGCGTAGGTTTGGGCTATTCTCTAGGAGAGCCACCCAAGGCATCTTTAGGCAAAGATTTGGTGTACGGTCACTTCGTCATAGGGCCGATTCAGCCTAGAACTCGGCAGGAGCCGAGTCACAAAGTGGAAGTTCCACACAGCAATGAAATTCTACCCGATTCATCACTCGAGGAAGACTTCGGTCTTCTCTCCCTCTTCCATCTGAATAAACCTCCCAATAAGGTTCCTTCCTTGGGCATCTTCCTTGCCAGGGACAGGCCCGCGCCTGTTCCCTTCATTCCCTTTCTATTTCATCCGCCATTTCCTCTACTCCTCACTTACCCGGTCATGGGGCAACCCACACATCAGGTTTGCACTTTCACTCATGACCACCAAAAAAAACGCCAATTCTCAAATGTGGGCTTGCGAGTTCACTGTCGAGGAAACGGCCTCCTTGGAAAATGGTTCCCTCGGCCAAGGGCCGACTCTTTCCACCTTGAACTCCCTTCCACAAGATTCCCTTGTACATAGTAGGGTAGAGTCTAGGTTAGGTTCAGATTTGTATATAGCGTCTTTCCCTTCCAAAAGGTCTAGTGTCCGTCATGTTCCCACACATTATATCAACCAGCTGGCCGGTAAATGCACGCAGCTTTGTCAGGTCTCTGAATTCACCTCCACTCCCATTTCCCTAGGGGCAATCGAACTAGACGGATCTCCAGCAGATGACGGTGTAGGGGTGTATGCTTTGGAAGAGGAGGATGACGCAGAAGAAGAAGAAGAGCCATTAGAGGAGGGTAGTGATCCGATAGCTTCCTTTGTCGATGGAACCAAGAGATTTGACGAGCCTAATGTATCCATTGACGAATCCACCAAGAAAATCAACCTCGGCACCAAGGAAAACCCGAAGATTATATTGATAAGTGCCAACTTAACTGATGAAGAGGAAGCTGTGCTTGTGGCGGTTCTCAGGGATTTCCCCGATGCTTTCACTTGGTCCTATGAGGACATGTCGGGTCTGGACCCGTCCCTAGTTGAACATCGTCTGGTCCTGAAACCCGACACTCGAACTGTCAAACAGAAGTTAAGACGACTTCATCCGAAGCTCACACTCAAGGTCAAAGAAGACGTAGACAAACTCCATAAGGCCAAGTTCATCAGAGTAGTATTGTATCCTCAATGGGTAGCTAACATCGTCCCGGTGATGAAGAAGGACGGTAGGGTCCACATATGTATAGATTTTCGTGATCTTAATCATGCTTTCCCAAAGGACGATTTTCCTCTCCCACACATAGATGTCCTGGTGGACAACACCGCCGGCTATGAGATGCTCTCCTTCATGGATGGCTTCTCGGGGTATAACCAGATCTGCCTAGCGGAGGAAGACCAGGAGAAGACTTCTTTCACCACTCAGTGGGGGACCTACTGCTATGTCGCCATGCCCTTCGGTCTTAAGAACGCGGGAGCGACCTATCAAAGGGCAATGATGGCTATCTTCCATGACATGATGCACACTTATATGGAATTTTATGTGGACGACATTCTAGTCAAGTCCAAAACTAGGAGTGGCCACGCAGAGGTCCTCCGTGCAGTTCTCCAACGGTCGCGGGAGCACCAACTTAAGATGAACCCCAAGAAATGTGTATTCGGGGTCTCTTCAGGCAAGCTGCTAGGGTTCATTGTCAGCAAGAGAGGAATTGATATTGACCCTAACAAAGTTAAGGCCATTGCCGAGATGCCTCCTCCCAAGAGCATCAAAGAAGTCCGTCGTTTGATCGGGCTATTGCAATTTATCAGAAGATTTATATCTCACCATTCTCAGTGATGCAAGCCCTTCTACGACATGTTGAAAGGAGAGGCTAGATTTGATTGGAACGACAAGTGCCAAAAGGCCTTTGATGACCTGAAGAGTTATTTGTTAAATCCTCCCGTCCTGGTACCCTCGTCCCAGGTCAGCCTTTATTGCTCTATGTTTCTACCACTCATGAATCTGTTGGAGCAGTATTGGCCCAGTATGACGATGCTAAAAGAGAACGCGTAGTCTACTATCTGTCCAAACTATTCAATGAGGCCGAACAGAGGTACACTCCTATGGAGAGGACTTACGCAGCTGTCGTCTGGGTCACCCAAAAGCTAAAGCACTATTTTCTTGCGCATGAAGTCAAGCTCTTGGCATGAATGGATCCCATCAAGTACTTGCTAGAAAAGCCTGCCCTAACCGATCGTTTGGTGAGATGGCAGAGTTTTCTTAATCAATTCGATATCACCTACGCCAATCAGAAGGCAGTCAAGGGGCACGCCATTACCGAACACCTTGCCCACCATCCACTCCCTACATTCTCCCTTGTCGACGAGAGTTTCCCGGACGAAGAGTTAGGAGCCATTATAGATGGTGAACCTTCGTGGATTCTCTACTTCGATGGTGCATTTAATTCCAAGGGCTGCAGAGTCAGAGCCGTACTCCAGTCCCCGGAAGGTATCATTATTCCCCATGCTTGTCAGTTAACCTTCCCGGCCACAAACAATGTGGCTGAGTATGAGGCGCTCCTCATGGGCTTAAAGGTGGCGCTGGCACTCGGAGTTAAAGAGCTTCGGATCATTGGAGATTTTCAGCTTATACTCCGACAATCCCTCAGCAAGTACCACACCCGGGACCCGAAACTGAAGCCCTACCAAGACTTGGTTGGCAGGGTAGTCCGGCGGTTTAGGAAGCTCACCCTAGTGCACACCCCTAGAGCTCAAAACATTCTAGCCGATGCTCTGGCATCTCTAGCATCTTCTCTTCCAATCCCTAGCAAAAAGCCATCATCCTCGCTCATCGTGCAGAGAATGCACACCCCTTCACATTCTGATCCCTGGTTCTAGCAATTCTCTGAGCCCTCTTCTCAGATCCACATCATCTCCCATGAGCCTGAGATCGACCTAGAAGACGGCAACCCCTGGTTCTTTGATATTGAAAACTATCTTAGGGATCGTTCCTTCCCCGATTATGCCACGGTTGCCGATCGGTGTGCCATTCGCCGAGCTGCGGAGCGTTTCGCCATTATAGGTGGTCTCTTGTATCGCAAGTCTCTCAATGGAGTCTACCTCCGCTGTCTCGACGAGACCGAATCTCGGGCTGTTGTCGAAGTCGCACATTCCAGCGAATGTGGTGGCCATGTGAATGGTCGCATGCTCGCTCAGAAACTCCTTCGTCAATATTATTGGCCTACCATGAACGAGGACTGCGCCCACTTTGTCCGCCATTGTGCTAAATGCCAACTCCACGCGGACAAGGTCCACGCTCCTTCATCCTCACTTCATCCTCTTATAGCTCCCTGGCCTTTCGTCATGTGGGCATTTGACGTAGTTGGTCCCTTGGAGGATAGAACCAGAGAAATCCGAAGGAAGTCCTTCATCCTCACCGCTACGGAATACTTCATGAAATGGGCAGAAGCTGAGGCGTTCACAGAAGTCAAGGTAGCAATGGTGGTCAAGTTCATCAAACGCAACATCCTTGCAAGGTTCGGCATTCCTCGTGACATCGTCACCGACAACGGACTGCAATTCACATCCCAGGAGCTCCGCGACATGTGTGGTAAATATGGCATCAATTTGCATCATTCATCTCCATACTACCCATAAGGAAACGGACAAGCTGAAGCTACAAATAAAACTCTCATTAGAATTATCAAGAAAACTTGCAAATCTCACCACTATTCAGACTGGCCAGATCGCCTCATCGAGGCCCTCTGGACTTACCGCACTTCCGTCCGAACCCCCACGGGACAAACCCCGTACGCACTTACCTTTGGGACAGATGCAGTACTCCCATATGAAATATTCATTCCTTCACTAAGAGTGCAGCTGGACTCCGAGCTCGATCCCGAGCAACGGCGAGAAAACCTGTTAGCCCAGCTGAAACTATTAGATGAGAAACGGATGATCGCGGCCGATCACGCACAAGTATATCGCAAGAGAATTGCGCGTTACTATGCCAAGAAAGTGCTAGAGAGAAAATTCAGGGTAGGTGAATTGGTTCTAAAAAGGAAAATCACTAGAACCACCGGTTTAAAGGCCAAATTTCAAGAAAACTGGGAAGGTCCTTTCGTTATCAAAGAAGTCTACTCAGGTAACGCCTACAAATTGGTAGATTCCGAGGGCGTGGAACTAACATATCCATGGAATGGGGTATATCTCAAGAAATTTTATTCATGAGACCTTGTACATAACTATTCAAAAACATAAAAAAAAATTTTAAAAAAAAATCTCAAAACAAAAAAGAAAAAGAAAAAGAAGAAGACCAAAAATCAACGCCTAGTGATCACCACGTAATCCAAACTCATCTGCATCAACCCTTCATGCTAGACATGGATCGTCAAGATGTGGTAGATATCGGGTCTTGGTCCGCCAGAACCATGGAGATTCCTGTCCAGCCACATCGGCTTATGTTTATAAGTAGAAGAAAAAACAACTTGCACACATTCACGTGTTTATCCAAAATGGGTAGCATCACCTTTGATGGGGCCTCATCCGAAGGTCTCCAGCTAAGCAGCACTCTTTTGTTCCTCTTCTCCTCGACCAAATGAGACAGCTGGCGCCCTTAAAACGCTGAGCATGTGAAAGCCGAAGTACAAGATCCTTAAGGCGAGAGTAAGATGTTGGATTTTCCAGCGTCTCCCTTGTGATTTACTGCTCCACGTGGGGTATGGGACTCACGTGGTGCATTGGCACTTGACAGCCCAACCCGCCACATGGATTATGGGGTCCATGTGCGAAGCCCCTCATGTCCACCCACAGCACGATAGTGGTTTTGCGCTGCCATAAGGAAATACAATTCCGCCTTCGCTACCAGCTCGAGCTTTTAGCGTAACGGTAGGGGCTTGATCCTATAAACTGGTATCAGAGCGAGGTCGCAGGTTCAAATCCCCCGGGTGTCGCTGGGGGGGAGATTGTTGGATTTTCCAGCGTCTCCCTTGTGATTTGCTGCTCCACGTGGGGTATGGGACTCAGGTGGTGCATTGGCGCTTGACAGCCCAACCCGCCGCATGGATTATGGGGTCCATGTGCGAAGCCCCTCATGTCCACCCATAGCACGATAGTGTGGGGTTCTGCGCTGCCATAAGGAAATACGATTCTGCCTTCGCTACCAGCTCGGGCTTTTAGCACAACGGTAGGGGCTTGATCCTATAAATTGTTGTGCCCCTTGTGCTTTGATGATAGTGTGTTGTTGTTTTGATGATATCAACTCAATGAGTCACCACATAAGAATGATGATGATCTATGCTAACTACTATGGGGAGTATGCCCATGCACAGGTTAAGTCAGTACAAAGTTTTGTCTAGACTGCATGTCCTCTTGGTGCATACTTTCATCCTGAACAAGCTAAGTCCGTGCATATGTTGCTCACATGTTGTTAAAGCTCGTACATGCATACATAAAGTCGATACAAGCTCTGTTGCAGCACGCGATCGAGTCAGTGCATTACTTAAGTCAGTGCAGGGTTAACTGTCTAGGCCTGTACATATCATAATTGTATTTCATGGTGGCCATAAGTCGGTGAGATTAGAGTAAATAGATGTTCTGCATGCAATCTCTACATACATGGTTCAATGCATGTTTCATCTTTCAGTATACATAGTCTGTGCATACTTTGTTTACGCATTGAAAGTCGATGCGTGTACATTGCATCTGTCGGGACTATACATCGCTGCATGTTATCAAGTCTGTACAACCCACATTGCTTCACTCGACCAAGTCAGTGCAAGCACTATTCATCCATTAGCTCAATTCGCAGCTAAGTCAGTACAGCCCGTGTTCATGCATATACATAGTTAGTGCATCTTTTTGCATCATTTTGTCTCACGCATACACATAGTCAGTGCATCGATTTGGCTCACGCATACACATAGTTAGTGCATCGCTTTGCCTCACGCATACACAAATACACAAAGTCCGTGCAACTCTTGGTGCTACAGGGACACAAGTCTGTACAACCTTTGTTGATACGAGCGGTTAAGTTCGTGCATAGTTTCATTAGGTCTGTGCATTATGCATTCATGCTTAAACTCTAGGCACAGCAAGTTGGTGCATCGTCTTGTCCCATGCACACAAAAGTCTGTACACATCTCGGTGGCATGCCTGAGCATTCCTCTTTTAATGTGCATACTTTCCTATATGCATACTGCATTACACGCCATCAAGTCTGTACATTCTTTTTGATTTCATGCACACACAAAGTCAGTGCATACTTAGTCACCAAGTTCGTGCAACTCCTGTTGCAGCATGAACTCAAGTCTGTACAACATTTGTTGCTGCACGTGACTAACTCAGTGCATGTGTGCATCTTTCTCAACAAAGTCTGTACATTCTTCGATGGCATGTCTGTGCATCTCTTGTACAGTGCACACAAAGTTTGTACATTCTTTTGTGGCATGTCTGTGCATCTCTTGTTTCATACATACATAAAGTTCGTGCATGAATATCAAGTCTACACACGGTTGCCTTGATGACTTAGCAAGTCTATACATTCTTAAACCAACTATGTGCATCTTTCTACTATCCTCATATTGCTTCTAACAAATATTAAGTCTGACATTGGCAGGATATCTGCTCGAGGAGTTTAAGAAAGGCACGTGATCCAATAATAATCCTCATTCCAAGATGCTGCCACGTGGACTCGTACTCATCCAGATTCTGACAAGTGGCGAGTGTCTCCTGAAGCTTCTAAGTTGGAGCGCTCCCTCCACACGCCTAGGACAAGACTACGTAAACTCCATCTGATAGAGGATAAATACTCTATTTCCTGTAATCAAGAAGATATATCTCTCCGGTAGAAGAAGAAGAAAATTAGAGAGAGCAGAAGAAGAGTAGAGGAGGAGAGTGTTCGAAAAAGGAAGAGTGAGCAGTAGAGAAGAAGAAGAAGAAAGAGAGATCGAGAGTTGAGAAGAAGATGAAGATAGTCATCTGAAGATTAGTCTCTATTGGACCATGGATCAAATCCAGGCCAATCAGGTCTTTGAGAGCCACTTCATGCTTCATCGTTTACAGTTTTCAGTTGCTGTGTTTCCCTTGTTCTTCTTGTTTTTCTTTTGAACCTTTATTCAAGCTGTTAGTCAGCAGAGCAAGCTGTGTTGCTCAGCGGTTGCAGAGGAGGATTCCTCTGGTCGGCTAAGCTGTATTGCCCAGCAGGTCAAGCTGTTAGGCAGCGGATGGCTAAGCTGTACTGCCCAGCGGAAGCAAGCTGTGATGCTCAGCAGTTGTAGGCAAGCTGTGAGGCCCAGCGGTTTAAGCTGTGTATCAGCGGAATCCACACTCAAGTTTGAGTGTGGGGTGGACGTAGGTTTGCGAACCGAACCACCTAAAAATCTCTTGTCTCCTTGGTTTGATTTCTTATCTGATTGTCGCTAGATGAATGGCTAGGAGCGTTTCAAGTGAGTATTATGTCTGAATGCTTTAAGGCACCCGCTGGTCTTATTTGACTCTATCTACGAACTAGACTTAGTTAAGTGTCTACATTTTAGCAGTCCAACTGATTGATCAAGTACTTCTTTGAATCTCTTATTTGGAAGAGCTCAATTGATTTCTATTCCGTAACTCTGATTCCTTTAAGTTCTAATTGGGCGAAGTTTTTAAAGGCGAGATTCATTCACCCCCCTCTAAATCCGGGTCTAGCGCCACATCAATTGGTATCAGAGCGGGTTACTGTGCATTGGATTCAACGATTGGCAGCAGATCCTGCAACTTCTGTGGTGCATTTCAGAGTGGGTTTCTTGTGTTCGGTGTTTTGTTTCACTAATTTAGTGCCTCGCTTTGCGTAACTGATTACGGTGCATTTATCATCTCTCGATGGCTCATCCCCCAATATTCAGAGGTAATGATTTCGATCTTTGGTTAGAGAACTTCCATCGGTATGTAAAATCAACCGATCCTGACCTTTGGAAGGTGATAAATCACGGTCCACATAAATTATCGAGGGATAAATCTAGATGGACTGATAAGGATAAATTGAAAGACTCTGTCAACTCAAGATCATTAGATTTAATGAAAGCATCACTTGACAGAGCTCTAATTTCATGTATTTCTTCCTGTAGGTCTGCTAAGGAGATTTTGGAGAAATTGAAGCTTACCAGGAATCACAATACATGTCTGATGGTTGACGATGATGGACAGCAAGAGGAAAATGAAGAAGAATATGAAGATGAGGTACCTTCTAAATTTGAAAATTATACTGTGGATGATTGGATTGGAGCATACAATGATTTGCTTGGTTCTTGCGAACAGTTGAAAAAATGAAATAAATCATTGAAAAAGAAGTTAAATAATCATGTGAATGCTAATTCTGGAGGCGAGGACATGGAAATCCTGACAACAGAAAATGACATATTTAGAAGACAACTAAAAGATTTTAATTCTGTTACTTCAGATCTAGATCATTTGAAATCTGAAAAAGAAATGCTTATGAAATAAATTGATTTACACAAAAAGGAAAATCAAGAGCTTGCTTGTGAAATTGCTGAACTAAAGGAAAGACTTAGCTTGATTGATGATGATCAGGCTCATAACAATAATGTAGTTCAGAATGAAAAATTGGTAAAAGATTTAGAGTGTGTTAGCTCTGAATTGAATGTCTTAAAATCTGAGAATGAATGTCTTAGGAAACAGAGCTTAAAAGTCAATGCTGAAACTACATGTGAATCTGCTTGCAAGGATTGCTCATGTCTGAAAGAAGTTAACGAGAGTCTTCATATTGATCTTGAATGGTATAAGAATCCTGTTGCCTCATTAAGAGATGGGAATAATGAATTGCTCAATAAAAGTTTGAAAGATGAACAGAGAGAAGAAGTTCTAATAGAACAGCTAAGTTCCATTACTAATGACGAAAATTCTGCTGAACAAATCAAAAATTTGAAATCTGAAAATGAAAAATTGAAACTGATACAAAAAGGGAATGAAGAGTTGAAGCAGTTAAACACTGTTATGTCAGAGAGACTGCTTGCTCTAGAAAAAGGAAAATGTGTTGTTGATGAAAATCAATTTGAAAATCAGCTCAAACTTAAACAGGAAAATGAAACATTGAAAAATCTGAATGATGCACTGCATAATCAGGTCATTTCCTATGAAACTGAAATTGTTGGCCTAGAACTTAATGTTTCAAAACTTGAATCTGAAATCTCTGACTTGAACAAATCTCTTGAAAAATTTGTGAGTGGAAAGGATAATTTGAATAAGCTCCTTGGCTGCAAAATTAATTTCCAACGTGAGGGTCTGGGTTTTAACCCAGCAAATAAAAAGGGCCTTGACAGTAAGCTTCACACTTCATTTGTGTGCAGCTCTGAGCCAACTAGCACATCTAGTGTACCTATCTTCGAATTCAGTGCTCAGAAAAATCAAAAATCCACTGTCAATCCCAAATATGCAGAACAAATTCAGAAATTGAAAAGGAATGAAAATCTACATAAAAAGAATAAAAACACTCCTGCTGGTACAAAGAATGTTGTACACAAGACACATGATCTCTCACATACTCACACTAAAAAGGGATCATGTCATTATTGTGGAAGATTCGGTCATATGATGCATAACTGCTATATCCTGAAATCTGATGAATTGAATGCTCATAATAGAATGAAGAAAATTGAAAATTCAGGAAATACACATATGCATTTTATTAAAAGCTCACTTAAGAATCAGTTTGCCCAGAAGAGACAATTCAAATGTTCCCATTGTGGACGATCTGGTCATGCAAACCATGATTGTTGGTTCTTGAAGAAGAATGAGTTCAAGGCTCCAAGGAGAACCACTGTTCCAAGGAGACCTCATGGCCATTTATCTGACAAGCCTGGGCACAAGGCAGATGAGTGCTGGTCAGGAAATTATTGGGGCAACAATGACTCAAGAGGCAAGCACCTCAGATGCCTTGAATGTGGTAAGTATGGGCATGCAGTCAAGGACTGCAGGTATGCTCAGGGAAATCAAGTTAACTCCAAATCTGCTAAGTTCCCTAGAACAAGACCTGTAAATATTTCGTGCCTCAACTGTGATAAACCAGGTCATAAGTCAGCAAATTATTGGTTTTCAGGTAATAAGAAACAAACTGTCCATGCGTACAACAGAATATTTCATGCTTATGTTCATGGGTCTCAGACTGCTGTTGATATGCATTATAGGACTAGAAAATCTGTTGTTTCTTGTAGATATTGTGGAAAATCTGGTCACTCCATGAATAGTTGTTACCTGATGGATTATGATGATAATGTTGCTAAAAGACTGTTCAGAACACCCGTCAGGGTTAACGCAGGACCTAAGGTTGCTTGGGTCCCTACAGGATCAAAATAATTAATATGCTGCAGGTGTGCCTTGGAATGAACAAAGAGGGGTAAATAAACCAAGGCACTCAAAAGAAAGACCCTAGGATCTTGCTCTTCTGGTCTGTTCTGAGCACTCATCTTAAATTCTATCATCTGAAATTGTTAATTTGAAATGACTATATATCATGCTGCCCTGTTGGTGCTAAATTGAAATCATGTGCTATGCTTTCATTACATTTCATGCACTTAGTCAGGGGGAGTTCAACTAGTCATGATTAACCATACTGCTGCTCATGCCTTGCTATTTACATGATGTATCTAGACAGAGGGAGCCTTTTTGATCATCTTGTTCACTTTCACCTAAAATCCTCCTATCTAGTTTATTGGATCTTCTAATGCTCTCAATTTGTTTCAATTGAATTCTCTGCTGTCTTCACTGAAATAGTTGATCTGTCTGTATTCCAGACTCAGCTACTGCTTGTTGATATACTCTCTTCTGATGCTCTTCTCTCTTGTTGTTGACTCTTCCACTAGCTTACACTCATCCTTCACATTCTTCTTAGCTGGTATGACTGATCTGTGTCTAGTGTTGATTAGTTGGTCAGCTGCATTTTTGATCTGATCTGAGGAACTCAAGCTGCATGCCATGCAATTCAGTCTGAGAATCATGTAGAAATTCCTATCATATAGGTTTAAGAATGACCACTGAATCAGACTGATATAAGGTTAATGTATTCTCAGATTTGTATTTAAATGACTTGAAAATATCCGAATGATAAGCTTTAATAAACTTTAACCATATGTATCATGAAAATCTTAGACTCACTCATCTGAAATCTGAAAATTTGAAATAAAGGCTACCTTGGTTGAGATACATAGAGTAAGTATTGTTCTTAAACACTAACTTTGAAGAGTCTGACTAAAAGGAAAATCGGTTAGTAATGTAATGACTTTGCTCACTGAGAAATTGGGTCCTCCATCAAAGTAATGGAGTAAACCCAAGTCATGAAGTGTCACAGTCGCTTAAAGCAAAAATCATTGAGAACCTGACAGAGCAATGACATGCTTGTGTTGAGTAACCGGGGAGTCTGACCTCTAATCAAGGTGTCTCCTCACGTAAAAAGATATTTCTATTGCTAACTCTGGTCTCAATGTTGAGAGGCAATGACAGTTATCACACTGAGTAACTGGGTCACTTCACTTGAGACGTGTTGTGCCTCACGTAAAAAGGTGTTGATCAACTTAAATTACTCAAGAAAAGTATAATGTGCTTCAAATGAAAATATCTTGCAAACTCTGTCAACTCATGCTCTAGTAAAAGTGTTTAATCTCAATACTAATCTGTGTAACTCTCAAAGGAGTCATTGAGATCATGCGTGTAAGATAAAGATGATTGGTCCTGAGTCTTATCTGATTATTTGGTTCACCTTTATTAAAACTTGAATTCAGATATAAGTATTGAATTTAATTGACAAATTTGGTATACATCATAATTAAATCAGGTTTGTCATGTTGCCGATTCATAACCCTCTATGATAGGAGAATCTATTCATGTTAAGACTTATTGTAGTGGTGCATGCCTTACAATCCCTCATGATCTGATTCACCCCTGACAACTTTATCAACAGGAACTTTGTTGACAATTCTCTCTAATCAGTTGATTGATTGTTCCTTGAGATGTACTGTGCTTTGACTGTTTCTCACCCCCAACCTTGTCTACTCTCCACACTGTTGGAATCTTCCATCTTGTTTCTGTAACCTTTTCTGGTTCTGTGGACTTTCCACCTGCTTTATTTTGTCCATACATATGTGAGGTGCCACAACCATTATTGTTTTGGATCCCTTGTGATGGCAGATTTCAGATTGCTTCATTGGATAACTAGAGTTCATTCTTGCACTTCAGGGGGAGTTATTATATTTTATTCTTCAGTGCTCATTTTGCATGTTTCTTTCATTCTTTTTTTTTTATTATGTCAAAGGGGGAGAATTGTTTGCTGAGTCTGCGTGACTCATTGTGTTGACATCATCAAAAAGGGGGAGATTGTTGTGCCCCTTGTGCTTTGCTGATAGTGTGTTGTTGTTTTGATGATATCAACTCAATGAGTCACTACATAAGAATGATGATGATCTATGCTAACTGCTATGGGGAGTATGCCCATGCACAGGTTAAGTCAGTACAGAGTTTTGCCTAGACTGCATGTCCTCTTGGTGCATACTTTCATCCTGAACAAGCTAAGTCCGTCCATATGTTGCTCACATGTTGTTAAAGCTCGTACATGCATACATAAAGTCGATACAAGCTCTGTTGCAGCACGCGACCGAGTCAGTGCATTGCTTAAGTCAGTGCAGGGTTAACTGTCTAGGCCTGTACATATCATAATTGTGTTTCATGGTGGCCATAAGTCGGTGAGATTAGAATAAATAGATGTTCTGCATGCAATCTCTACATACATGGTTCAATGCATGTTTCATCTTTCAGTATACATAGTCTGTGCATACTTTGTTTACGCATTGAAAGTCGATGCGTGTACATTGCATCTGTCGGGACTATACATCGCTGCATGTTATCAAGTCTGTACAACCCACGTTGCTTCACTCGACCAAGTCAGTGCAAGCACTATTCATCCATTAGCTCAATTCGCAGCTAAGTCAGTACAGCCCGTGTTCTTCATACATATACATAGTTAGTGCATCTTTTTGCATCATTTTGTCTCACACATACACATAGTCAGTGCATCGATTTGGCTCACGCATACACATAGTTAGTGCATCGCTTTGCCTCACGCATACACAAATACACAAAGTCCGTGCAACTCTTGGTGCTGCAGGGACACAAGTCTGTACAACATTTGTTGATACGAGGGGTTAAGTTCGTGCATAGTTTCATTAGGTCTGTGCATTATGCATTCATGCTTAAACTCTAGGCACAACAAGTTGGTGCATCGTCTTGTCCCATGCACACAAAAGTCTGTACACATCTCGGTGGCATGCCTGAGCATTCCTCTTTTAATGTGCATACTTTCCTATATGCATACTGCATTACACGCCATCAAGTCTGGACATTCTTTTTGATTTCATGCATACGCAAAGTCAGTGCATACTTAGTCACCAAGTTTGTGAAACTCTTGTTGCAGCATGAACTCAAGTCTGTACAACTTTTGTTGCTGCACGCGACTAACTCAGTGCATGTGTGCATCTTTCTCAACAAAGTCTGTACATTCTTTGATGGCATGTCTGTGCATCTCTTGTACAGTGCACACAAAGTCTGTACATTCTTTTGTGGCATGTCTGTGCATCTCTTGTTTCATACATACATAAAGTTCGTGCATGAATATCAAGTCTACACACGGTTGCCTTGATGAGTTAGCAAGTCTATACATTCTCGAACCAACTATGTGCATCTTTCTACTATCCTCATATTGCTTCTAAAAAATATTAAGTCTGACATTGGCAGGATATCTGCTCGAGGAGTTTAAGAAAGGCACGTGATCCAATAACAATACTCATTCCAAGATGCTGCCACGTGGACTCGTACTCATCCAGATTCTGACAAGTGGCGAGTGTCTCCTGAAGCTTCTAAGTTGGAGCGCTCCCTCCACACACCTAAGGCAAGACTACGTAAACTCCATCCGATAGAGGATAAATACTCTGTTTCTTGCAATCAAGAAGATATATCTCTCCGGCAGAAGAAGAAGAAAATTAGAGAGAGCAGAAGAAGAGTAGAGGAGGAGAGTGTTCGAAAAAGGAAGAGTGAGCAGTAGAGAAGAAGAAGAAGAAAGAGAGATCGAGAGTTGAGAAGAAGATGAAGATAGTCATCTGAAGATTAGTCTCTACTGGAACATGGATCAAATCCAGGCCAGTCAGGTCTTTGAGAGCCACTTCGTGCTTCATCGTTTACAGTTTTCAGTTGCTGTGTTTCCCTTGTTCTTCTTGTTTTTCTTTTGAACATTTATTCAAGCTGTTAGTCAGCGGAGCAAGCTGTGTTGCTCAGAGGTTGCAGAGGAGGATTCCTCTGGTCGGCTAAGCTGTATTGCCCAGCAGGTCAAGCTGTTAGGCAGCGGATGGCTAAGCTGTACTGCCCAGCGGAAGCAAGCTGTGATGCTCAGCGGTTGTAGGCAAGCTGTGAGGCCTAGCAGTTTAAGCTGTGTATCAGCGGAATCCACACTCAAGTTTAAGTGTGGGGTGGATGTAGGTTTGCGAACCGAACCACCTAAAAATCTCTTGTCTCCTTGGTTTGATTTTTTATCTGATTGTCGCTAGATGAATGGCTAGGAGCGTTTCAAGTGAGTATTCTGTCTGAATGCTTTAAGGCACCCGCTGGTCTTATTTGACTCTGTCAGCGGACTAGACTTGGTTAAGTGTCTACATTTTAGCAGTCCAACTGATTGATCAAGTGCTTCTTTGAATCTCTTATTTGGAAGAGCTTAATTGATTTATATTCCGTAACTCTGATTCCTTTAAGTTCTAATTGGGCGAAGTTTTTAAAGGTGAGATTCATTCACCCCCCTCTGAATCCTGGTCTAGCACCACATCATAGGATTCATCCCCTCGAGCCCGGGTCAGAGCACGAGAAGAGGGAAGTGTCCCCGCAGGCATAAAAAAGGGGGATTCCAAAACAAGATGACAATATTCTTCTCCCCAAAAGAAACAAAAATAGAAAGAAAAGAAAAGAAAAATTATGTGTATGTGACAAAGTCACATGAAAAGCCTGGTCGTGATCGTGCATGACCCTAGTAGATGAAACCCCTCCTAATCAAAGAATCAAAATCAAAATCTTCATAGCAAGGGGCATCTTACGTCATAATGCTCGGGGTATCGTCCGAAGTTGCCAAAAGGAGAAAGTCGAGTAGGCCCTCACCTAGCTCACCGGGTTAACAGCTTTGCCTGGTCCTCTCAGGAGGTTTACCCCCTACTTTCTTCCTTCTCCCCCCAAAAGACATAAAGCTTGATGGAGATCCTGAAGGATGAATCCCATCTGGGTTGCGACCCCTTTTAACAAAATACACTATGGTTGTTCACTTCTAAACAACAGAAGCCATCGCTGCGAAGGGGTTACCTCGGGCTTAGGTCAATGCATAGGCGTCACCTGTAGGTGCGACGGCGTCTGATTCCGCGTCAGCGTCGCGCGGTTGACCGTTAGGGTTCCAAGGTGTTCCACCATATATCATCTAGAGTTGTGAGGAAATAGACCCGGGTTGGGCAAATCATTTACCTCAAACACTTTTTGGGTGTATCCATACGGTCGGAAGCAACTGTGAGCCTAAGCTTGGCATGATGGCATTGTCATCAGGATAAGACTTAACCGGTGGGACCATCATTCGAAGAGTCTAGAGGCCCAAATCAACATAGATGTGCGCTCAGGATACCTGGTAGGTAAATTTAGAAAACCTCCATCTCCATGCAGGTCAGGTGCCACATGGGTGGTCACCAGGCGTTCCAAAAAAATGTGTAACATTCGTACATTCAAACAAAATGAAACAAAATACAAAAACAACAACAAAAAAATCCCAATATATTCAAATCTCAAAAAAATCTAAAAAATCAAAACACCAAAAAATACGTATAAGTACAAAACACCAAAAAATGTACAAAATTCCAAAACCCAAAAATACGTTTTGCATCCGCATGAGCATTTGCATGATCATATTTCCCTTTTTTCTTACATTTTGCCTGCTTGCATATGCATATCACGTTTCTCCTTTTTTGCTTCTAAATCTTGTTAAAAAGATTTAGCCCTCTGACCCTGCATCAAGAAAGGTACCATTTGCTTTTGGCAGGGGGCTAAAAAACGTACTACACTAACCTTTTCCCTTTAGTGTGGTTGAAACAGGTAGAAGGGAAGACAACGTCAGGCCAAATCAAGACAAGTACACTGAACAAAGCTCATTTCACTGCCAAACGTGTCCATCACATTCCATTGATACAAACATCCTAAGGGCATACCCCCGGTGTACAAAAGGGGCAGCTACTATTCAGCTGCACATCCATCTCTCTATCTCTGTCTCCTCCTAATCTGCGCCAGTGCGAGGTCGACTCCACTGGCCGTCAGCCTCGTCTCCGCCTCCCATGTCTCGCAACCGTGAGGGCCGCGAAGCTCGCGAACCTGACGCAGCTGGCTGGACCGCTCCCTGTCCCGCAGGAGATTACATCATGCCCATGAGATCATCCATGGTGATCTGTATCTCTCCCAAAGACATGAGTGACTCGGAAGGAGTCGTAGGCCTAGCTCCTACTCCTGGGGCACCTCTGCCCTGGTACCTCCGTAGTATCCGTCGTCGCAAGGCCTCCAGCTGATCGAGAGCCCGCTGCTCCCGAACCGCCATCGCCATCTCTCGAGCACGAGCCTCAGCTTCTCTTTCCTTCGCCTCGGCTAGGCGACCCTCGATCCTCTCGACAGAACTCAGCTCTCCTAGACATCGGGTCAACTCCTCTATCCGTGCACCTTGCTCTTGCCGGATGACCAGGCCTGCCGCCAGCTCCTTCCTCTACAGAAAATAAATAGTCATGTAAAGAACAGGCAAAGCTGACAAGAAAAGAGAGCTACTTCCAACTTGAGTGCTAGGTTCTTATCGCCTCAGCCAACTCAGCCTCTCGGTCCTCGGCTCACTCACTCACCCCAGCTAGGCGATCCTCTAGCTCCTCCAGGGCACCGGCTCGAGATGAAGGGCCAGCTTCCCCTTCGGCTCTCACCCGCACGAAGGCCAATTCTCCTCGCTGGCACTGCAAGGGACAACTGGTTAGTCAAGCTCAATCAATTCCAAACTCCAAATTAATCAATTTGTTCTTGGCTTACCATCTCTCGGATCTCATGTCGCAAGTTCACTATCGTCTGATTAAGGACACTTATTCGATCCTTGAGTATCTTCACAGTCTCAGTCTCTGACATCTGCACACCACATTGTCAAGCTTGCTTAGCACCTTTGCTTAAAACAAGAAACATCTCAATTGAAAGCTGAACGAGCTACTCACCACTCGGGTGTCGAGACGAAGCCGTCTGGCATACCGGTCTTGGTAATCCTCCAAGTAAGCCTCGCTACTCCTCACGGTCCGGTCATGCTGCAGTGAAGGGCCATCCTGTAGTGCCTCCGCCTCTCTACGGTAGTGGGAGGCCCAGTCCTGATCGCTCGCTGAAGTCCGGCGACGTCCTCAGTCCGATTCATGCTCGGATGGAATCGCCACTGGCGGCTGGTCCCATCCCAGGGTCCTCTGCACCAGGCGAAGGAAGAGCGGCTCCCTCAGGTTCACGCAGAACAGCATTGTATCCCTGTGGAACCAAGCTCGCCCCTCCCTCACCCAAGGCTGGGTAGTGATGTCCTCCGTCGTGTAAGGAGTCGAAATCACCTATCACACATATAAGAAGAAAAATGAATACCTTGCTGATAGAGTAACACAACAAATGCCAAAATAAGTCATACAGCTCTATTCAAAACACTCACCCGGTGGGGAGGGTACTCATCTAGTGCTGTCCTAAGGTCAGAAAGTCAAGTGGCCACTAAGCGCCGATCCCGGACCATCTCCCATCTAGCCATCAAGGGAACTACCTGCATTAGGGCTCGCAGGATGTTGCCACGACCTAGAGGGAACCGAGTGTACCCCCAAATCTGAAATCACAAAAAGAATAATCAATCAATCAAATTTAGAATCAACATGCCTAGAAAGGGGTAGATTTATACCTGTAGGAAGGGCTTGAAACCTCCCAGGTTCCTCGAACCTGGGCGTACTGGGTCCAAGTGGGCGAAGAGGTACGCCAGCATCGCTCTCCCCCACGCAAGCTGAGGTCCCTGCTATGGGTCCCGCACCAGTAAGAGATACTTCAGATTCACCTTATTTGACGCGGTAGCAAACAGCAGTCTCCCAAAAAAGTACAAGAAGAAAAGTCGCTCCTCCTGCTGCTCGCTCCTCCCCTGTGATCTGAGTCTCTACCTCACCTGCCCTAAGTACGCATCCAAGTCCTCTAGCGGCCCGCGTGTCATCTTCACGAGCCCCATCGCGGCACTGATCTTCCTAGGTGGAAGACTAGTCACTAGTTTCTTTGATCGAGCTAGCTGTGGCCCGAGCAAATCCTCTATCTCATCATGATAATCTCTCAGCTCGCGGCCGAGCACCGGGGCCCCCGCCACTAGCAACCCCATCAAGAAAGCCACATCCTCAAGCGTGGGGATCATGTGACCCCATGGCATCACAAATGCTCTACAGCTGTCCACCCATCTCTCTCGTATCGCCGTCAAGAAGGTGGCGTCCACCTGGAAGGGTCGGATCCTGAAGAACGGGCCAAATCCCATTCTATCCACCCTCTCTCGCTGCCCAAGAGGAAGAGCATGATACCAGGCCCATACTAAGTCCCACGTAACTTGAGCTCGTATCCTCCTTGGACCCTGCACACATTAGAAAGAAGAAACATGAACAAATTATTAGATCTTCCAAGCCACTTCATTCTTTTCTCTACACTTTCTTCACTTCCACAAGCCCTGGGAGGAGGGCGACCAAAGTGTTGGTCACCTATGCCCTTGGGCGGCCAAACCCCTGGCCGCCCTCACCCCAGTAGCGGGCGACCAGCGACCTGGCCGCCTAGGCTAGTGGGCGACCAGAACCCTGGCCGCCCACTGGTTCACCCCCTTCCAAGCCTCCCTCCAACATCCATCTCCCCATAAACATAAACATAAGAAGATATGATGAATGCCAAGCAAGGGTATGACGCCTACCTTCCTGGGCTGCCCTCCTTTCTCTTGATCAGCTTCACCATCATCCAAACCCTCGCCATCATCATCATCTTCATCGTCACCTTCGGCCGCATCCTCGTCGGGGATGCCTTTTTCTCCATCATCTTCATCACCTCCATCTTCCTCCAAGTCTGCAGAGACTGTGGCCGAAGAAGATGGGCTCCCCGTGGCTTCAATTTCCTCTTCCTCCTCACTTGAAGAAGAGGGATCGGGCACGATTTCATGACGAGCTCTTCTACTCCTCCCCATCACTCAAATTTGAAGATCTAGGGGACTAGAAGCTCACTCAAGCAAGGATCCTACACTCTAAGCTCTCTAGCTCTCAAGACGTCCACAACAAGAGTCACCCAAATGAAGGGGGCGGCCAACTTCTTTTATCCAAACCCTCAAGCAGAGGGCGGCCAAGGTCCTGGCCGCCCAGCCTTTAGTGAAGGCGACCAATACCCTGGCCGTCCCCTCCCTGTTCAGCCCAAAAAAAAAAATATAAATATAAAAATCGAAAAGCCAAAGAAAAGTCATGCAAACCCGATCACATCCATTCACACAACTTAATTTCATTCATCCATAACCATTCATTCATTTAATCATTGTCCTAAACAAAAGAAAAATACAACAAAAAATAGTGCATTTGTTTTAACATAATCTCAATGAAGAAAATGCTGAACAAGATCTAATCAGGCTCGCCTCCTCATGAAGAACTCATTCACCACGGGCCTGAAGCCTTGAAGGTAGCTCACATAGCGCCCCAAGTCATCTTTGTCCTCTTCCACGTCCACTTTAGCCTTCACGGTGGTGGCATGGCGCCTCCACGCCTTCCCGATCTTGCCAAGTCGCCGCCCATCCGCATCGGTCCCCAGAAGGCATTTGGCAATCAATCCTCCCCTCGAAGCCGCCCACGGGATCCATCTGGGTAATCCCACCTGGCGATGGCAACGGCGCCCTTGGTACAACACCAAGTCCTCGACCCCAACAAGCCATAGCTCCTGCTCGGATGATCCACACACTTTGAACTCCTCATGTCGATACATCATCGCCACAAATACAAAATCATCCTCAAACAGGAAATTCAGATAGTCGCGCCAGTCATCTCTGGTCTTTAGTAGTGCTGTCCTGCATATCACTTGATCCTCAGGACCAAAGATGGCCCTCGCGGGGTAGATGGCATTCTTCTCAAAGATCCGGGAGGTAGTGGTCACCTCGCTGTCAAAATTGAAACTCAAGTGGACTTCCATCCATAGCCGCAGAAGGTATAAGCTCCCCATGGCGCTGCCACCCAGGCTCATCTGAGTCAGCCCGCAATACATGTGAGCCAGCACGGCTCGGGAAAGAGAGTGTCCCGTCCACAAGAGAGTCAGGGGCCCCACATACTCTCCCCTCAGCACGTCGCCCGACGTAGGAAAGAGTAGCGCCCCGCCTAAGCATAACGTCACGCCTCACATCAGTCAATCGGCACCCACTTCTTTATCCTTCACGTGGCTCACAAGCCATCCTGCCAAGCGGTCAACCAAGATCCCTTGTTGGTCCGTCATCCGACGAACCTCGCGCTTGTCTCTTACAATTTCTAACAGGATCTCATCCCAGGGAGGAAGGTCGATCAGCTCGCCCGCCTCCAAGTCTCCCCATCGAAAGATGAAATCCAGTTCTTCCACCAGCACTGAGGCTTCGAACTTAGGGAAAACAAAGGTGTGCGTATCCGGATGCCACAGCTCGATCAATGCCGCCAATGATTCCCAGTTCCACCGCATACTGTTGAAGCGCTTCGCCATGATGACCAATCGGATCAGGTGCCACTAATGCATGAATACCCTCATGGCGGGAGTAATCACATCCATCAAATCTTGGAGCCAGCCGTAGCGACGGGCGTGTCTTGCCCCGGGAAAAGCAGGCACAGGCTACATCATGTAGGAGAAAGAGAAGAAGAGATTAATCAATAAGCATGCCAAACCCTAGCAAGAAAACCCAAAACAACAAAAATAAGTTTGTTCCTAAACCATACCTTGCCCTGCTTCATGAGATGGCTCAAGTGGCCGGGCACGTCGGAGAGAACATCTAACCTGTGATCTTCTAACGGGGTGGAAGACGACGCCATTTGCCTATTCCTCTTTGGAACCACTCCTTTGCTTCAATCCTTCGATCAACTACGGAGTGAACCATGCCCCCGTAGCCCCTTATAGGTTAAGAGTCCCCCCTGGCTCAAACTCCCACGTTTGGGATAAGACCAGGGAGGGCTGCCAAACCGATGGCCGCCCACCCCGGCCTGGGCGACCACCACCCTGGCCGCCCAGCCCCTGGGGTAGTCAACCTACTAGTCATTCTCATCCCCTTCCTTGTGAAGCTATGCTTGATCGATTACATATGGTTTGTTGTGATAGTTCATTAAATGAAGTATGTTTACTATTCCATTCTTATTATCATTGATGAACTTTACTGACATGTGCTTATGCAGTTGCAGGTCTCTACATCCATGGGACCAAAAAGGCGACATGGCCTTGTCACCTCGTATCTTAGGTAGAATGCCAGAGGCTAATAGCTTCGGGCGTATAAACTCCGAGTTCCTCTCTAAAAAAATTATGAAGAGTTTATACTCCTTAAGCTATTCGATGGCCGCCTGCTGCCTAGCACGGGATGATGGACTTCCCGAATTCTTGACTATGCTTAACTACAAGGTGGAACGATGGACCCCATTCGGGATCCGGACCACGTCTGTCGCCGAGCATAGGATGACGGACTTCTTGAACTCTTGACCGATTTGTTCGGAGGCAGGCAAATAAATCCTCTGGCTTTGCATTATTTAGGTTTTTTCACTTTAAACCCAGCATGCATCACATAGGTCTTTTAGCCACATTTTGAAAGAAAAATAAAAAAAAGATATATGCAAAAAAGGAAAAAAATGCATACATCTCATCTGGAAGTTGTGATGCAGAAGTAGGGAGGTCGTGTTGAGCTGACCAACCCATGGTTCTCTGGTTCCCGCATCTGTTTCTTTGAGTCCTTCCATTTTTGCCAAATTCGCGCGAATGAGTCTATGTGATTCACTCCGATTTGACCAGCAGAAAATGTGTTTTGTGCAAGACTGTTTTGAGTACCTCGCGATTCAACGAGTCATTGTATTCCCTTATCCTGATCTGTTACTTAACTTTGCTTAGGTCTTGTATCTCCTGGAGCACTGGATGCGACCATCCCCTCAAGTCCCACACAGCGCCATGCTAGGGGGCCCCACGTGCCTGCAGATACAAGTCCTCTATTGACTATCCTTCTTTACCTTTGCCAATGGCTTATTTGATTACTTGGTGCTCACGCGACTTTGCTTGAAGCTTGTTTTCCGCTCAAGAATCTCTTTGAGCGTGTTGCCCTCATTAGGCTTGTTTCTTTACCGAAACACCCATTTATCAGTCCGCCGGGCTCCCTTGCAAAATAGGCGTTCCGGAGGGGTATTTGTAGACGCCTAATTTCGGACATCCCGCGGATCCCCAATGGGCTCCCGTGTGAATGACACTTGATTGTTGCACTCAATTTTACCGATGTTTGAGCTTTTCAGTCCAGCCCATAGCCCCTCGGCTATTGGGCCTCGTCCATATAAGGGGCCCAAGACCATAGGATTGGGCGGCCAAAGTCGTGGCCGCCCCCAGTCCTGGGCGACCAGGGCGATGGTCGCCCTCCCCAGGAAGGTGGCCAGAGTCTTGGCCGCCCTCCTCTTCAAGGTGGCCAACGGTTTGGCCGCCTTCCCCCTGTTTACTTGGTCAGAGAACGTGACCCAGCTCGTGGCCACATTCTCTCCCTCGTTCTGCACGATCTCTACCCACGATTTGCAACTCCCGACATATGGAACCAAAGGCTACCACTCCCGAGAGGACAGGAAAGTTTTTTGGGGGGAAGTTGGGAGAGGAATTTTGGGGAGTTCGGGGAGAGAGTTGGGAGAGGAGTTCGGAGGAGAATGGGAGTTCACGGAACTTCATCCCGGAGGCTTCTTCTTCCTCCTTCCACCTGGTTTGAACTTATTCACTTATGATTCCTTGCTTCCTGTGTGTATCTCGACTTCCAGGTAAGTACAATATTGCATATAGCATCCTCCTAGCCCCCAATCCTAAGAGGTTTTCTTAAAAAAAATAAAGGGGAGGTGGCTGGTCGAAAGTCTCGACCATCCTTCCTTCCCCCCCAGGTACTTAGCCGCCATTTTTTTGTTTGATTCCATTTCGTTAGATCATATATTGCACCACAAGTTCTCTAATGGTTTTCTTTTTGGTGTTTTCTTGAGCTACGTTGCAGGACTTCGGCACAAAGGACGAGCAGGGCTCCTTGCCCATGGCCGGCCGAAGATGAGGAAGAGGAAATCCACTTCTCCCCATCTTGAACATCTCCCCGCGATCATCATCCTGCGAGGTTCAGGTAAAACGACCTCTGGCGATCACGTACTAATCCCTTTGTTCCTCTGTAGGTACCCTTGCACGAAGACTTGCCATCTTCACACATTCCACTCCAACCAATCACTCTTCCCCCCCCCCCCTCTTCTCCGCCGTCAATCCGGGCGCCTACACCCGGGTTCGGGGTGCGAGGGAGACGAAGGCTGCATCGTGTTATTCATAATTATTGTCATTGTTCACCATCATTATCTATTTTCACTTGTTATTATTTCTCTGCTGATCCCCCTTTCATTATTACCCATGGGTCATGAACTCTTCCTCTGTTTACTATTACATTTTTTATTGTCCCCACCCTTTTTGTTCTGTATATTTTTATTATTATTCTTTTATCAAAATCCCCTTTTTATCATTATTATTATATAAATTTCTCTCCTTTTTTATTATTATACCCTCTTTTCTTTGGTGTGATGCTTCTGGATGCAGAGTGTGCCGGAATGGGTGTTAGAGAGTGTGCCGCTGGGGAGCGGTGAGTTGAGGGTGTACCGCTGGAAGCGTAAGGGAAGGATGTGCCGGCCAGGGCGTGAGCTGGGGGGTGCACCGCTGGAAGGGAATGGAGGTGAGGAATGAGTGTGCCGTTGGAAGGCTGGGGAGTTGAGGAATGAGTGTGCCACTGGAAGGCCATGGGGATTGAGGAATGAGTGTGCCGCTGGAAGGCTGGAGAGTTGAGTGGGGAATGAGTGTGCCGCTGGGAGAGGTGAATTGATGGTGTATCACTGGGAGAGGTAAATTGAGGGTGTATCGCTGGAAGCGTAGGGGAAGGATGTGCCGGCCAGGGCGTGAGCTGGGGGGTGCACCGTTGGGAGGGAATGGAGGTGAGGAATGAGTGTGTCAGTGGAAGGCTGGGGAGTTGAGGAATGAGTGTGCCGTTGGAAGGCTGGGGAGTTGAGTGGGGAATGAGTGTGCTGCTGAAAGGCTAAGGGCGTACCGTTGAGGAGTGTGCCGGGCTAGGGGCTGAAGGGAGTACCGCTGGAAGGCCACGGGTGTGCCGCTGGGGAGGTCAGATTGAGAGTGCGAGAGGAGGCCTAAAGTGTGCCAGGTGAGGGAGCCAAGAGTGTACTGAGCGAAGGATATACCAGGTAGAGATTGGGTGAAGGGTCAATGTAGATAGGGTAAAGTCTAGATGAGTGAAGCAGGGGTTGAGAGAAGGTTCCTTATTCATGCAATTTTTGACGGAGGGCCTCAGACAATCAAGTTTCCATTCTCTGCTATGAAGTTAAGTCCAAGGCCATGTTCAGTAGTTCAATTCTCTGAGCCTTGTATAGTTCCTTTGTCTTGATTAGAATGTTTTATTATTGTTTATTCCATTTGTTTGTTGCTTCCTTTTATCTTTTAACATGTTGTTATTTCTGACAAAAATTCGGCAGCATCTCCCCTTGACCCGGATGGTAAGGGAGTGAAAGGGGACACGCCCACAAGGAGTGGCATGACCCAACAATTTGAGGTGTGTGCCGAGGCAACCACCTTTGAGAAAACTTCAGAAAACTCGGAGAAAACACCGAATGAGAGACCACTTAGGCTGACATAAGCTACAAATGCGCCGGAGAAGCAATGGTTAGGGTGTGCCGGGCTAGACTAACCAGGGGTGTGCCGCTGGGGCACAGCCAGGGGAGGGGGTGTACCGGCCAGGGCAGATGCTGAGGAGTGTACCGGTGGACCTGGCTAAGGTGTGCCGGATAGGGTATGGTTGAGGGCGTGCTGGTGGGGCACGGTTTAGGGTGCGCCAGTGGGCATGACCGAAGGTGTACCAGATGGAAGGGCCAAGAGTGTGCCGGTGGGCAGGCTGCTCCAGGGTGTACCGGTGGTAGGCCTGGGCAGGCTCATACACCGTGGGCCTTGAAAAGAAGACAAGGGGAATGCTCTGGACAGTGGGTGAGTCTCAAATACGGAATAGGGGTATAAGGTTCCAACGAACCTCTATGGAGAAGGGAGGGGTGATTATATCGAAGGGGAAAACCATTGAAAAGAGGAGGAGGCTAGCCCTGCAATACCAAGCCATGGACACCACACATTGGGCCAAACCGGCCAACGCCATGGGAGGGCAAGTAAAACACGGAGTTAGAAGGTTGAGAGATAATGTAGATCACACAACAACGATGAAGAGGAAAGGAAAGCAACACAAGAGCAACCACGAGAGGAAAAGAACAAATGGATATTTCATTCATAGAGGAGCTCAGTAATGAAGATCATGGCCGCAAGGCCAAACAAGGTATAAAGCACCCAAAACAAAAGGGACGGGGGGAGAGACAATAACAAAGAAAGAAAAAAAATAGTTGGGGAGGAGGTTAGAACGAGGGAGGAAGATCATCCCCTTCGCTGCAATCCTCCCCCCCTCTGCTACACACACAACACGTCCTCTCCTTCTCTCCCCCTCCTTTCTTCTTCTCATCTTTCTTCTCTGTTGATCCCACCGTGGGCTCTTCTCTTAGTATACAGTCTCCGTCCTTTTCTTCTCTTCGTGGGGGGCTTTTTATATGTGTGCCGTTGACGGGGGGATCTCATGATGGCACTGCCATCCGAGGTTGACCCGAGTCCCATCTTCGTCAGGTTGAAGTCACATGGCCGAACCAAAAGATGACACCTAGGCAGGGGATTAGCTGGCGTTGAGGTGCCTGGGCTGCGCGCCAATGGGCTCACCTAATTACCGCTGTGTTTCTCTGCCGGCCTGTGCCATTCTGATGGTTTTAACGCTGTGTCGCTGGAGGCTCGTCTGAAGTGTGCCGCTAAAGCACCTAAAGAGTGTGCCGTTGGGGCCACGAAGGCTATGCCGTTAAGAGGGCATCGATGGGTTGTGCCGCTGAAGGGGCCTTCTAGTGAGTGTTGATGTGGGACGGACACGGGGACCGACTCTACGTGGTATGAACCTCGGACTCTAGATGCGGACACGACCAACAACACATGATGGGAGAGACACTAGGCCAGACACGGAGAGCTCCTATGGGCTATACGTCGCTAACAGAAATGTAAGCTCACTCGTCGTCCCAAGCGAGGGAAACGCGGATCGTGCGCGGTTGAAGAACCGGCAGAGTTTACGGGTAGTCGACTCACTTCCGGACTCGGATCGAGTCACGGGACGGGTCACTCTCACACTCACAGCGGTGACATGGACTCACAGGCTAGTACCTATCGCTCTCGGCAGCGGCAAAAGACCATATACTAAACTAGCAAGCGAATGCCGAGAAGTGGAGACCTTTACCTCCACGCACCCCGGCGTGGCGAAGACAACCTCGGCCAATTCACAGACTCCCGGTTAACAATATTACAACAGTATAATAATTTGACCAACTCCACACAGGGAGATAAAAGGTCACATGTGGGGCCCGGGAATCACGCAAATCGGGTTGACGGGCAGCATCTTGATGTCGCCCGGCGGTGCCGAACTCCGCGTTTTCGTGCTTTCCGAACGGCGGATTCTACGGGTCCGTGGGGCCCACGGACGGCGCTGTCCTCCGGATCTACGGGGGTGGGACCCGCTGTGATGGGGACCCCTGGTGGCGCGCCTCCACGGACGGCGGTCGGCTGGAAACACCGATCGGGGGTCGATCGGCCCCGATTCCCAATTCGTGAACTAGCTGCCCACGGATTTCTGGTTCTGTCCTCCGACGCGCGCTCCGGCGAGAATGGCCGCTGCGATCAATCCCGACGTCGGATCGGGGCGCATGAGCTATCGCT
The DNA here is from genome assembly GCA_022559845.1 of Amorphophallus konjac. NCBI lineage: Eukaryota > Viridiplantae > Streptophyta > Magnoliopsida > Alismatales > Araceae > Amorphophallus > Amorphophallus konjac. The sequence goes on along the minus strand of CM040122.1, from coordinate 365,790,985 downwards.
GGAAAGCTCTCTTGAAATCCTTCGATCTAGGCCTAGAGATATCTGCTGGATCTGGTCGGATCTGGACTTTATGAAATTTACAAGCTCCTGTTGTACAGTACCCGAAACCTCAGATCTGCAGGTGAGTTGTCTGAGAACTGCCGTTGACCGCAAGGTACGTGGTAGATTCAGCTCCTAAGCTCTTCATGAAAGTTGTCGGATGTCGAACAAGGAAAGCGACGATATTTTATTTGGACTGATTGGAGGTGGCTGTGATTTGTTATGATTTGTTTACTGGAAGGTGATCGGATTTGGGAATAGGTGGACAGCACTGTAGCTAGCTCTGAGAACGAATTTTGAAAAATAGGTGGAGGGCTGATAAAAGATCAAGAAAAATCGTGGGTGGATGGGTTGATAGATGGAACGCCCAGTAAAGTTGGGAGCTCCAGTAAAAATCAAGAGATGGGTCGGAGATGTGAAACTCAGGAAAGGTGGAAATCAGAACAGGAAGCAGACAGATATGGTAATTAAAGTTGGGAGAAAATGAAAAATTATCAAAGGGGATCTTTATGACCAACCAAATTTTGTGGGACGTGCTTGACACCTCTGGAACATCCCCTCAAAATCTCACATCGAAAGGAGCTCGTGGCTGACTGCAGAATTTCGTGGAAGGGGCAGTGGTCGGTTGAAGATAGAACTCCGGCGATCCCGATGGCGGTGCGGTGGCGGCTCGTGGCGGCGGCGATGATGACCGGAACCGATAGGGAGGAGTCACACCTCCAGAATGTAGCCTTCTCAGCTGCAAGGGGGAGAGGGAGAGAGGGAGAGGGGGGGGTGCCCAAGGGATGCTCCAAGGATTTTCCAAGTTCAAATGGCATTAATTCATCAAAAATGAAAATTACAAGCATATATAGGTTACATGTCTAATCAATCCTCAACCGTTGGATCTAGGGATGGGAGATGGAGGGCTGGGATTGCATGTGACCATCCACAAAAATTAAAATTAAAAATACAAGGGGGGGCAGCTCATTGATTAGGGAGGCAAGGGGGGGACATGGTAGGTGGGGGTGGGTTGGAATTGTTGGCATTTTCATTCCAATGTCCCCCACTTGGCCCACCCTTCTAGAAGCCACCATTTGAATGGTTGACCGACCCCACATGGGGCCCTAGGGATGAGGTGGATCAATGGGAGGGGCCTGGGGTCCCGTGGGGCCCAGGGGTCCCATTTTTACAAATAAGCCCCTCTTATAATCAAAATTACATACCGAATAAAATGAAGTAAACACACATTAAACACAAATAAAGTCTAACTAAATATGATAAATGCCGGGACTCATGGGGGAGTCTCCAGGCTGTCTCCGAGCCAGATGGATGCTGAGGTGGCTCGAGTCGTGCTCCGTGTGCGGTACCGGTGGCTCGGCGTGTCGCGCCGCTCAACTGCTCGGGTGTCCGCACCAATTCTCCCCGGGTGGGAGAAACTCGACCCTGTCGAGTAAGGGTCTACATCGCTCCTGTATCGCTCCAGAAGGTACGGATCAATCCGCTGCAACTCTCCATGTGTGATCCATGTGTCCTCGGTAGCGGGCCGTCCTCTCCATCGCACTAGGTAGTGCGGGTAGGATCCACTCCTGGTAACTGTCACCTGCTCATCCAGTATATGATCTATATGCTCACGCTGCTGTAACAAGGGGGCTGGATGTGGACACTCAGGTGTGGGATCACTCTCAAGGGGAGGAGATGGCTCGAAAGGCTCACTAGGGATCACCGCTGGGTCCCTGTATGCAACTAGATCCGATACATTGAAAGTAGAGCTTATACCGTATTCCTCGGGCAAGTCCACAACGTACGCATTGGATCCAACGCGTTTCAACACTCTGAATGGTCCGGCTCCGCGAGCTTGCAACTTCTTAACGGTTCCGGAGGGAAACCGCTCAGGTCTTACCCTGATCATGACATATTTGCCCTCTTGGAACTCTCGGTGGTGTCGGTGGGCATCGGCTAACTCTTTGTACCGTGCATTGCTGGCCTCAATGTGACGACGGATGTCGTCATGCAAACTCCTAACATGCCTAGCAAACGACTCGGCCGACTCCGACACTCTATCATGGATAGGCATGGGGACAAGGTCAACGGGTTTCCTAGGCCTACGACCTGTGACAATCTCAAATGGACTCATGCCGGTAGACCTATTCACCGAATCATTATATGTAAACTCAGCCATGGGTAGAATGAGATCCCAATCCCCAATGCGATCCCTAACAAGACACCTCAAAAGATCTCCCAGACTCCTATTGACTACCTCGGTCTGACCATCTGTCTGGGGATGATATGCAGTGGAAAACTTGAGGTGCGTACCCATCATATGCCATAGTGTCTTCCAAAAATAGGAAGTGAATCTAACATCACGGTCAGACACTATAGTGCGAGGCAGCCCGAACTTGCACACCACATGAGTAAGGAATAGGCGGGCTACCCTAGAAGCATCCGAAGTCTTCGAGCAAGGGATAAAGAGGGCCATCTTCGAGAAACGGTCAACCACCACATAGACCGAATCATGCTTCCTGGAGGTACGTGGCAATCCCAAAACAAAGTCCATGCTAACATCCTGCCACGGGACATCAGGCACGGGAAGAGGGGTATAAAGGCCCGAGCTTTGCTTCTTCATCTTGGCCGTAGCACATGTACGGCACTGAGCCACGATGTTAGCGACATCGCGCTTCAAGCTCGGCCAATAAAATCTATGCTCAACCGCCTCGATAGTCTTGTTCCGACCAAAATGGCCGGCTAGACCTCCTGCATGTAGCTCCCACACTAAAAAATCTTGAACCGAAGTTCGGGGAACACATAGCCTGCTACCTCGAAAGAGGTAACCCTCCTGAAGCACATAATCATCAAGGTCTCTCGAGGGTCCGGCCTGGAGAGTGGTAAAAATCTGACCGAAGTCAGGACAATCAACATAGGCCTCCTTCATCTTCTCTAACCCTATGACCTCGGCAGTCATGGTGGTAAGCAAACATGCTCGCCGACTCAAGGCATCAGCCACCTTGTTCTTCACTCCAGCCTTACGTTTAAGCACAAAGGTGAACTGCTGGAGATACTCGACCCAATGACTGTGACGCGAGTTAAGCTTCTTTTGGGAATGGAGGTACCTCAATGCCTCGTAATCGGAGTATAGGATAAACTCCTGATGTAAAAGATAGTGCCTCCAATACCTAAGAGCCTGAACAACTGCGTAAAATTCCTTATCATATGTGGAGTATCGCAGTTTCACGTCATTCAGCTTCTCGCTGAAATATGCGATCGGGTGGGACTCCTGACTCAAAACTCCTCCAATTCCACGCCCGACGCATCACAAGAGACCTCAAACACCTTCGAGAAATCAGGTAATCGAAGGATAGGTGTCTGGGTCATGCGCTCCTTGATGTCCTTGAAGGCGGCAGATGCGGCCTTCGTCCATACAAATGTGCCCTTTCGGATACAATCCGTGATCGGGGCGGTGACGGAGCTAAATCCGCGATGAAGCGACGATAGAACGTCGCAAGGCCATGAAAGCTGCGGACATCATGAACCGTACGGGGTTCCGGCCACTCAACAATGGCCCGGACCTTCTCCGGATCGGTGGAGACCCCAGTACTAGACACAATGAAACCCAAGAAGGTAAGCTGAGATGTCATGAAGGCGCACTTCTGTGGGTTTGCAAACAACTGCTCTCGCCGAAGAAGTAGATAGACCTGCTGAAGGTGATCTAAGTGGTCCCCCGTGGTGCGACTATAGATAAGGATATCGTCAAAATACACCACTACAAAGACTCCAATGAAAGGTCGAAGGACCTGAGTCATGAGCCGCATGAAAGTGCTAGGGACATTGGTCAACCCAAAAGGCATGACCAACCACTCATATAGACCATCCTTGGTCTTAAAGGCGGTCTTCCACTCATCACCTGGCCTAATCCTCACCTGATGGAAGCCACTTTTAAGATCAATCTTTGAAAAGATAGTGGCACCTGCCATCATGTCTAGCATGTCATCCAGGCGGGGAATAGGGAACCTGTACTTCAAGGTGATTTTGTTGATGGCACGACTATCAATGCACATTCTCCACGTGCCATCCTTCTTCGGGGCGAGTAATGCGGGTACAGTACATGGACTCATGCTGTCCCGAATAGACCCTCTCTGCACTAACTCATCAACCTGCCGTTTAAGCTCGGCATGCTCCGTGGGACTCATGCGATAATGAGGAAGGTTGGGCAAGGAAGAGCCCGGAACAAGGTCGATGGCATGCTGAATATCCCGCATAGGTGGGAGTCCCTCGGGAAGCTCATCGGGAAAGACATCAGCATACTCCTGCAGAATGGGAACAACCTCGGGTGGAAGCTCACCCTCGGAGTCCCGCTCCAGCTCTCGGACCGTAATGGCGAACACCGGACAGCCCTGACTAAGCTCCTGCTCCATTTCCTGGGAGCTAATCATCATCAATCTCCTCGTCGAGGGCTCTCCTGGGCAAGAGGTAACGGTCATAGCCCGAGCTGGGGATGGGGTACTAGGCCCGGGGATGGAAAGCTCCGGGGTACTTGGGCTAGTAGGACCCCTGACTGATGGGCTCCTGGGCCGAACGGGGTGGAGGGTGACCCGCTGGCCGGCGTGGTCGAAGGTACAAGTGTTCGACCGGCCATGGAGGGTGGCATCCCGGTCGAATAACCACGGCCTACCAAGAATGATACTGCCCACTTCCATGGGGAGAACATCACACCAGATCTCGTCACGGTAGGAGTGGAGCTGCAGCGGGACCAAGCACCGCAGCCTGACCAAAATGGAAGTGGTATCCACCCATGATACCTGATAGGGTCAAGGATGGTCTACGGGTGTGAGACCAAGACGAGTGACAGTGCTCGTGGAGATTGCATTGATACAACTCCTGCTATCGATGACCACCTTGCAAATTTGTTTTCCCAGCCTACAGAATACATGAAGGATAGTAGTCCGACGCCAGTCATCGCTGACCTGCGGCTGGGTGAGGATACATCTGACGACCCCCACGTAGGTATCGTCTGAATGCTGGGCATCCTGGGCCTCACCTCCCATCTCATAGTACTCGTCAGCTAACTCCTGATCTGCCTCATAGCGGACTAACTCGAGGCCCATAGGGGTGGTATCCTCGGCCTGTGTGTCCCCGATGATAAGAGATGGGTGGGTGGGACACTGGTTGGAGAAATGGCCAAACCCATTGCAGTGATAACACTGCTGCCGTGATCCACTAGGCTCCCCAATCATGGGTCCTTTCCCCTTATCCTCCCGATGGATAGGAGGTGTAGGTAGCAAAGGACGTGCAGGAGGTGCGGGTGCCGGTGGACGGGCTGTGGATGGAGCCGTGAGATGCTGGGGACGAGGAAGGTCCCTCGGGGGTGGAGGACGAGGCCTAGGAGCAAAGGGCTCGGGGTGAGTGGGCTCCTGAGGTCGAGCCATGGGGGCCCTCGGATACGTGCCAGATGAGCCACGGGGCTCGACACTACGAAGGGGAAAAGAGCCCAACCGATGGGGAGACTCGAACTCGGCCTCGAATTGCTCCAGTTCGAGAGCAATCTGATACGCCTGCTCCAAAGTGGTCGCGTTGCAGCGAAAGAGTTCATATTGATAATTGGGCCGCAGACCTCTCCAAAAGCGGGATATCGTCATGGTGCTCTCTTCCGTGACCCCACACCGCAAGGAATACTCATCGAACTCGGCGGTGTACTCGGTCACGGATCGGTTCCCTTCGGAGATGCTTTGCCATTTGTCTATGAGACGCTGGCGATATGAGGCAGGAAGGTATTTCTCTCACAATTTGGATTTCATATCATCCCAAGTACCGATTTGGGGTTAACGTCGCTGGTTGAGCAGGCTCTCCACATTGGTCCAATAAGTTTGGGCCTGCTCTTGCAGCTTCATCCTTGCGTATCGGACTCTTCGGTGGTCCGTCATCTCAAACCACTCGAAATACCGGTCCATGCCGGCTTCCCAATCTAAATACACCCTAGGGTCCAAGGACCCGCTAAAAGTGGGAGGGTCCACACGCACGCCCCTAAGAATGCGGTCGTCATCCTCGTCATCGCGATTCCGTCGATGATTCCGACGACCGTAACCCCCTTGATCATTGTCAGATGCATAATCATCCACCACGTGCACCTGTTGTCCCCCAACATTCTCCGCCTGAGCTCTTGGTACAACAGGGTGCTGAGCCGGCTCTTGCTGACCATTGGTCGGCGCGGGTTGCGCCGCCGCTGGGGCCCTCTCAAGGACGGCTATTCTCCCAACAAGACCCTGGATGGACTGGTCCGAAGCTTCGGCCCGATCCTCGAGGGCTTTCATCCGCCCTTCTAGACACGTCCCTACTCCATCTAGACGCGTACTGAGGCCATCCATATGTGTGTTAAGACGATCCATGAGGGCTCGGAACATCTCGGCCGTCGAAGGCTCATCGGAGCTATGGGCTCGGGAATCCGCCATAGGTGGTGGTGGCGAGTATTGGGTTCCTCGACGGGTGGGCATGCAACTGACACACGACCCTGAAGACACCGACTAATGCAACACTCACTAGATGATGCACTTAGACCTAACCAATATCCGGTACGAGGCGGAGCTAATCGATCCGAAGATCACTCGCGCAAATCCGCCACCTTCCCGATAGGCATAAAGTAACGTTCGGGCAACGTCTTTTGATATACCGGGTTATTGGGATGAAAAATGCAAGTTTTAAAACACTTTTTTTTTGTTTCGAAAATAATGATCCTAGACTTGACTTAAACCATGATGCTTGCAAGACTTATGCAAAGGCTACCCTAGACTCGACTCGCTCTGATACCAAACTGATGTGGGACGAACACGGGGACCGACTCTACGTGGTATGAACCTCGGACTCTAGATGCGGACACGACCAGCAACACATGATGGGAGAGACACTAGGCCCGACACGGAGAGCTCCTATGGGCTATACGTCGCTAACAGAAACGCAAGCTCACTCGTCATCCCAAGCGAGGGAAACGCGGATCGTGCGCGGTTGAAGAACCGGCAGAGTTCACGGGTAGTCGACTCACTTCCGGACTCGGATCGAGTCACGGGACGGGTCACTCTCACACTCACAGCGGTGACATGGACTCACGGGCTAGTACCTATCGCTCTTGACAGCGGCAAAAGACCATATACTAAACTAGCAAGTGAATGCCGAGAAGTTGAGACCTTTATCTCCACGCACCCGGCGTGGCGAAGACAACCCCGGCCAATTCACGGACTCCCGGTTAACAATATTACAAAGTTACAATAATTTGACCCACTCCACGCAGGGAGGTAAAAGGTCACATGTGGGGCCCGGGAATCACGCAAATCGGGTTGACGGGCAGCATCTTGATGTCGCCCGGCGGTGCCGAACTCCGCGTTTTTGTGCTTTCCGAACGGCGGATTCTACGGGTCCGTGGGGCCCACGGACGGCGCTGTCCTCCGAATCTGTGGGGGTGGGACCCGCTGTGATGGGGACCCCTGGTGGCGCGCCTCCACGGACGGCGGTCGGCCGGAAACACCGATCGGGGGTCGATCGGCCCCGATTCCCAATTCGTGAACTAGCTGCCCACGGATTTCTGGTTTTGTCCTCCGACGCGCGCTCCGGCGAGAATGGCCGCTTCAATCAATCCCGACGTCAGATCGGGGCGCATGAGCTATCGCTGGAAAGCTCTCTTGAAATCCTTCGATCTAGGCCTAGAGAGATCTGCTGGATCTGATCGGATCTGGACTTTACTGAATTTACAAGCTCCTGTTGTACAGTACCCAAAACCTCAGATCTGTAGGTGAGGTGTCTGAGAACTGCCGTTGACCGCAAGGTAGGTTGCAGATTCAGCTCCTAAGATCTTCATGAAAGTTGTAGGATTTCGAACAAGGAAAACGAGGATATTTTTTTTGGACTGATTGGAGGTGGCTGTGATTTGTTATGATTTTTGCACTGGAAGGTGGTCGGATCTGGGAACAGGTGGACAGCACTGTAGCTAGCTCTGAGAACGAATTCTAAAAAATAGGTGGAGGGCTGATCAAAAATCAAGAAAAATCGTGGGTGGAGGGGTTGATGGATGGAACGCCCAGTAAAGTTGGGAGCTCCAGAAAAAATCAAAAGATGGGTCGGAGATGTGAAACTCAGGAAAGGTGGAAATCAGAATAGGAAGCAGACAGATATGGTAATTAAAGTTGGGTGAAAATGAAAAATTATCAAAGGGGATCTTTATGACCAACCAAATTTTTTGGGACGTGCTTGACACCTCTGGAACATCCCATCAAAATCTCAGATCGAAAGGAGCTCGTGGCTGACTGCCGAATTTCGTGGAAGGGGCAGTGGTCGGCTGAAGACAAAACTCCGGCGATCCCGATGGCGGTGCGGTGGCGGCTCGTGGCGGCGGCGATGATGACCGGAACCGATAGGGAGGAGTCACACCTCCAGAAGGTAGCCTTCTCAGCTGCAAGGGGGAGAGGGAGAGAGGGAGTGGGGGGGTGCCCAAGGGCTGCTCCAAGGATTTTCCAAGTTCAAATGGCATTAATTCATCAAAAATGAAAATTACAAGCATATATAGGTTACATGTCTAATCAATCCTCAACCGTTGGATCTAGGGATGAGAGATGGAGGGCTGGGATTGCATGTGACCATCCAAAAAAATTAAAATTAAAAATACAAGGGGGGGGGGCAGCCCATTGATTAGGGAGGCAAGGGGGGAACATGGTAGGTGGGGGTGGGTTAGAATTGTTGGCATTTTCATTCTAATGTCCCCCACTTGGCACACCCTTCTAGAAGCCACCATTTGAATGGTTGACCGACCCCACATGGGGCCCTAGGGATGAGGTGGATCAATGGGAGGGGGCCTGGGGTCCCGTGGGGCCCAGTGGTCCCATTTTTACAAATAAGCCCCTCTTACAATCAAAATTACATACCGAATAAAATGAAGTAAACACACATTAAACACAAATAAAGTCTAACAAAATATGATAAATGCCGGGACTCATGGGGGAGTCTCCAGGCTGTCTCCGAGCCAGATGGATGCTGAGGTGGCTCGAGTGGTGCTCCGTGTGCGGTACCGGTGGCTCGGCGTGTCGCGCCGCTCAACTGCTCGGGTGTCCGCACCAAGTGTGCTGTTGGAAGGGCCTTTTAGTGTGCCGCTGGGGCTCGAATTGGGTGTGCCGGTGAAGGGCACAAAGTGAGTGTGCCGCTGAAGGACACCGGGAGTGTGCCGCTGAGGGCCTTCCAGGCAGTGTGCCATTTGAAAGGGGCCTCTACCTTTGCTTCAGGAACTTACAATTGTGTACCCTTTGGGACATTTCTTCACCGTTAGGGACTCGAGGGTGGGTCCATAGCAGTGTGTAGACTCAGGAAGGGTTTCCTGTGTTTTCTTTGTCATTTAATGCGCCCGTGCAAAGTGTGGGGATTTGCCGGATGGTAATATTCTCCCGGAGATATGGATGGCCAGTCTCTCCGGGTCTTCTCTTCTTGACTCTGATATCAATGCGGGAGCTTGGTGGGACATATGGGCGTACGATTTTATACGTCCATAAATGCCCCCCACCCACGGGCAGCGCGGGCGAAAGATGAGCCAGACGGTGCTCGTGGGTGCATTCGTACATTATTGGGTGTACATACATAAAGTATATAATGTAGATATTATCATATATCTATATTTTCTTACTATTATATATATATACATATATTTTTTTCTTTTTCTTATCTTCTTTTTTCCCCTTCTTTTCACTTCTCTTTTTCCTTTTTCTTTCCTTTTCTTTTCCTTCCCCTTTTTTTCTTTCTCTTCTTTCCCCTTTTTTTGAAGCCACTATAAAAGGGGGCGGGGGAGTTCGAAACTCCCCCCTTCTCTTTCGAATTATCTCCCTCTCTTCCTCTCTGTCTCTTCAACTCCCACTCTCTCTTCCTCCGTCGCCACCGCCGCTCACCGCCATCACCGGTGCCCGGGGTGAGGCCACTATGCCCTTCTCCCTTCCCTTCTTCCTTCTTCTCTTCTTTTTTCGTTCTGCTCTTCCCTTTCTTTCTCTTCTTCTTCTCATTCTTCTTTTGCTCGGGGAACGACAAAGCCCAGGGCTCTCGCCTTCCTTCTCCTCCTTTCTCTTCTTCTTCCTCTTCTCTTCCTCTTCTTCTTCTCTTCTTCTTCTTCTCTTCTTCTTCCTCTTCGTCTCTTCTTCTTCTTCTTCGGCATGTGGTGGAGGCGGTCACGGCGCGTCCGAGTGTGCCGTTGACGGGAGGCACCGGGGTGTGCCGGTGGCGAGGGCATGATATGTGCCGGTGGAGAGGGCATGGGGTGTGCCGCTGAGGGGAGGCACGGGTGTGCCGGTGGCGAGGGCACAATGTGTGCCGGTGGAGAGGGCACGAGTGTGCCGATGGATGGAGTGGCACGAGTGTGTCGGGATTGAGCGGGGCACGACTGTGTCGGGTTGAGCAGGGCACTGGTGTGCCGGGCGAGCGGGGCACAGAGTGTGCCAGGATGGAGGCACCGGGTAGTGTGCTGGGTGAGCACTCAGGGTGGTGTGCCGGGCAAGGGCGCCAGGAGGCAGTGTGCCGTGGAATGTCCCAAAGGGGTTTGCCGGGTAGAGCTCGCAGGAGGTGTACCGGCGCAGGGAGATCACTTCGGATCGAAGGAACATCCGGTGTCGCCCTCGGGGCACACTGTGACTTTGTTGGGGCCGTCACTCCTTGTGGATGCGCACCCGTGTCTTCCTGATGGGGACATCAAAGCAAGACCGCTGAAATTTGTTTACATTTATGTTTTTTTATATTTATATGTATACCCTTGTGTTATATGGGTACACAATTATAAGTCTTTGTGGGTTTATCTACAAAATGTCAGTAGGTCCAGCAAGGGGGGCCCTCACTCCTTCCTCATTGGTCCAAGTGGCACCATTTGGGTCCATGTGGGGCTGGTCAACTAGCCTAGGTGGCATCTAGAAGGTTGGACCATTCAAGGGAGACAAATGGACTAAAAAGTCCAAGATGCCACCTACCTTACACCTACCTAGTCAAGGGGGCGGCCCCCATTTTGGTCCAAATTTTAATTTTTGAAAAAATTCTATTAGAATTAATTAGTTCTATACCTTGTATACCCCTCCCAACCCTAGACCTGAGGGCATTAGTGGTCATTTTCCATTTATTATATAAGGCATGTAATTTCCATTTGTGTGAATTAATGAGAAGAAAAAATTGAATGTGCATTGGAGTAGATTTGCGCCCCCCTCTCTCTCCTCTGGTTCCTTCCTCTTCCTTCAAGATTTCAGGGTAGAAACCCCTTCTATCTCAGCCCCTCTATCTCTAGATTCATCTCTGGTGCCGCCGCCGCCGTTCGTGCCGCCATCGAGCCGCCGCGAAGCCGCTTCCGAAGTGCTGTCCAAGGTTCTATTCTGCTGGATAGAGGTTTACTCCGGGATTTTTAACTCCCAACTCCGATATCATATGGAGTTGATATTTTCAGGGTTGGTTCCCCATTGATTCCCAACCTCAAGCAAAATTATCCCATCATTTCACCTTCTTTTTATAACTTTCTATTTTTGTGTCTTTCTGTCTTCCTGATCTGTCCCTTTTCAGATCTATGTAGCAGAAGCTTAGTTCTTCCCCTTTTCGACCCCCTTCTGGATTTTTGTTTGAATCCCCAAATTTATTGGAGGATCTTTCCGCCATCCCCATCCTCCACAAATTTTTGTCGAATTTCAAAAGCCCTCTACCTATTTTTAGAAATTATGTCTTTTCTCCAACTTTAGTTCTGCCTCTGCTGTCCAGATCCGACCCCGGGTCAGTATAAAATCCCCAAAAAATTGAAACTTCCATCAAATCTTGCATAAGATATATCCCCGTTTTTCTCTCTTTGGCCTCTACAACTTTAATGAAGGACTCAAAGGCTGAATCGAAGGTTTACATCGTGGTCAATGCCAACTCTCAGGAAAACTCAAATCTACCCTGAGTTTTCAGATCCTGTGAGTCAGCAGCTTGAAAATTTGACAAAGGCCATCAACGGGAAACTCAAATTTCTTTCTCCAGACATAGATCGAAGGATTTCAAGTCAACTTTTCATCGGTACCTCTTGTGCATCGATCTGACGTCGGGAGTGACCGCAGCAATGGATTTCGTCAGGACACGCGGGTCTGAAATAGCAGTTCAGATCCGTGGGCAGCAACTCCGACGAGTGAAGAACGGAGCCGCTCGGCCTCCGGCCGGCGAATCAGCGTGCCGCCTTCCCAGGGAGCACCCCTCCAGGCGTCCCCATCACAGTGGTGCCACCCCGGTCCCACACGGCCCCACTGACTAGCACGTGGGTCCCACGGTCATGAGTATGCGTGCCGCCGAAGCTCCACAAGAAGCTGCCCGTCAACCCGAACCCGCTACTCCCGGGTCCCATTATGTCACCCTTTACCTCCCTGCGTAGAGTGGGCACTCATATTCATTGCTGTAATATTTGTGTAATAATTGTTCTGGGAGTATCAGTTCGACCGGGGTCATCTTCCCCACGCCGAGAGCGTGGAGGTATTGTGTTCGCTCTTTACTCGGCACTTTGCTTAGTTCGTATATGCTTTATATGCCGCTGCTAGAGAGCATGATAGGGTAACTTAGCTCGCTATTTTTTGCTATTCACTGCTGCGAGCGAGAGAGAGATACCGTCCCCTGACCCGATCAGGGCACGAAAAGAGAGCCGACCACCCTAGCTCACTGCCGGTTTTTCAACCGTGCACGTCCGACGCTTCCCTCGCCAAGGGACGATCGTGAGTTTGCATAGAGTCCAAGGATCGCATTTCAATTGGAGTCGAGTCGCGTGTCCGTCCCGCATCACTTCCCCTTACGCCTCCGGCCTAGGGGAGACTCTGCCGAGATTTTGTCAAAATTTTCGACGTCTCGTTTATTTTAATTGCAATGTAGCCCCTTTATAGTCGTTTGTTCTTATCTTTGCTTGGGACTTATTCTGACCCTTAGTCCTTTGCACTCTGCAGATAAATGGCTGCTCCCAGCGGTTCTTCTGCCTCCGCTGCCGCTGGTGCCAAGTCTGGTCTCTCACTGGCCATCCCTGCGGTCACATGGCATAATGTGGTGGACCTCGACCGTGAACACACTGAAGTGGCAAAGTTGGCTGAGTCCTCCGACTCTGAGACTGACACTCTGCAACTTAGCCGTGTTGGACTGACCGACAACAGCTTCACATTTGACCGAGACGGTGACTACCGAATGACAAGCACCTTCTCCATTTTTTGAAGTATCTTCGCCGCCATGACAAGAGAGACTTCAGGACCATCCGAACTGCCGAACGTGCCATCTTGCAGTTTCGGGACAGCTTGCTATATAGCGTCCGTCAGAGCGTACCGATGTACTTGGTGGGCGAGCCAAGGGAGTGGAACCCCGTGCTGGGTCTGGAGGCAGTGACCCTAGTGGAAGGCAAGCTGGTACGGGCCCCGGAGTTTACTCCCGCCCGTTGGGATAATGTAGCAGGGAGGGTGCACAAGGAGCAACCCCGCTTCGGTTTATTCCTAGCGCCACTGAAGTGGGGGTACCGGGAGGAGCCCTACCTCCTGGACTGTCTGGCTATCAGATTCAAGCATGAGCTCACCCTAGGCTGGTTCGGGGAGCTCAAGGTTCAAGCTGCACATTCTTTTCGGGAGGGAGCGGTGGAGTTCACTGACTATGTATTATTCAACTACGCTCCCTTGCTGATCCGGGCCGAGGTCTACCACAGCGTCTATGCTTCCCGGTACGACTACCCGATCTCCAAAGGTCTCTTCTGCGAGATGATGGAGGTCTTCAATGCTGAGCTAAACACATTCTACACCGTGGAGGGCTAGACTTCGCTGGACTTGTGGAGTCTGCATCAGCTGAGCGGCTTGCCTATTGACGGGGAGCCGTATGAGGAGGTGTATCTCCCTAACCTGATTAAGGACGAGACCGACAGGGACGACATCTATGCACTGGGATATTCTTATCGGGTCCTCATGAAGGCATACCGTGAACTGTATCAATCATCCTATGGCGGGAAGCAGCCTCCTCGTGGGGACCGCAAGAGGGTTCGGCTGAGCCTGTGGCTGAAGTACTTTTTTGATGGGCTGAAGAAATATGAAGCTTTCCCCTGTGTCGGTGCTTCTGTGGTCCGAAAGAAGCGAGTCCAGGGCAGGGCCAAGGTGACGCTCCCAACTTCCAAAGGGCGTCAGAGTGGTGCTAACCCAGCGGGGGTTGACCCGATGACCCACTGTGCAGCTTTCTTCACGTACTGGCTCTGCTCCTTCGCTCTGCCATACGGAGACGAAACAGTCATCTGGCCAGACGCCATATACCCCGCTTGCCAGATGGCATGGGGCATCAAGTTATCGTTGTGTCCGGTCGCACTGTGCCTCATATTCAAGATGCTGGGGGACATCAGTGTTCATCAATTCTCGCGCCAGGCTCGCTTCATCAGTCCGCTGCACTTTTTCAATGCTTAGGTCTGTTCTTTATTCCCAGAGTACGCCCCACGTGCCATACAATCCTAGGGACTGTTTCCGCATATGTTGGAGTTCGCGAATGCTGAGGCAGGCTCGACAACGATGCAATTATTCAATATTCGGGGCAGGCTTACAACCGTTCCACAGGACTCACCCGACAGCATTCACTTCTGGACACTGGCTGCCCATTCTAGTCCCTTAGCCAATAGCAAGAGGGAATGCCGGGACGACCAAGTGGAGAAATATCCTCACCCCATTAGCCAGCAGACCGTGGTTCGCCCGCTGATAGAGCCGGAGCTTCGCGACTGGGCGTTGTCTATCCGCCCAAGCGTGCTGGTTTTCAGGAAGGGGGACACCTTATTGCTGGAACCTTACTACCCTTTCCGCTTCGGGTGCAACTTCGGATATGACCAACATATCCCAACGTACAGTGCATAATTTAGTCTGCCCGTACGGACTCTTCGAGGTAGCCCAACTACTGAGCATGCCCAGAGGTGGTGGGACTATTTTCATCGGACCGATGAGTCCGCATTCAGAGTGCCGGCGCCTGGACGAGTCCCATGGGCGACAGCAGACTAGTCAAGTGGTGGAATGCCAGGACGGGCTTCTATCGGTTCTGCAGGACCGATTGCTTGGATGGCGCCGAGCGGAAATTTTTGAGTAAACAGTCGGCGCCCGTTCTTGACATTGATTCGGAGCATCTGCTCCGACTAAAGCATGGCAAGGAGAAGGAGGTGGTTGTATACTTGGCTTTCCGGAGACGGACCTGACATACCCCTACCGCACCTTCTTGAGGAGGGAAGAACGAAGGCCCGAAAATTACAAAGAAACTACATGGCTATATGTTCTCTTTCGGGCGCACGGATTGAAAGTGGAGGACCAGACGACCGTCATCCTGGAAAAGCACCTGAACATTTATTTTCACTATGCCGATGGGTGGGGCATGGACCACTTCAGCCTCTACTGCCACCTTGCATACAAGCAGCACGTGGACCTGGCGCATCTCACAGACCGATGTGTGAAAATTACGGACGTTCTTTGGCTGGTCCGAGAGGCGGCCCGTCGGGACAAAGAATCTTCCCTGACTTACTGGTTGTTAACTCTACGACTGTACACCGGCCCCCATGGTATGGTGCTTCTTTATCTCTGCCTTCCATTGTCGTGCCTCTTCATAATGATGGTTGATTAATTGATTGATCTTTTCTTTCTTCATCCTTCCTTTTGATAGACCACCCCTCCAGCGCCCAACTGGCGCAGTATAGGAACCTCCTTCGGTTGATGCAGAAGCCCTCCCATTTCGAGGAGGCGCCGCCAGCCCCCACTACTACGCCTCTACTGAAGGCGAGCAAGCGGTCTCGGGCGAAATCACCGGTTAAGAAAGCCTTGGATGCTGCTAAGGAGGCCGAATGGCAGAGGGCGAAGCGGAGGAAGATGGAAGCTACCTCCGCCTCGGCGGTCCCTCCAGTTCCTCCTCCCCCATCTTTTGAGGAGTTTGCCGCCGCTCAGGTGGAGCCGAGCCGGCCTACAGGTTAGGCCTTCTAGCCTTTGAATCTCTTCGAGGTTTATTTGGATATCAAGAGGGGCCCTTCTTGTCACATGTGCGTGTTTCTTTGTTTCAGCCGTCGTGGAGAATCTCACATCTGTATCCATCCCCGGTGTAGGTAAATCCGTGGTTCACAGGGCAGTGGAGTCTGTTGAAGAGACCTTTTTCGACCCAATTCCCGCTGTAGAAGTCGACGGGGTTATATTGTTTTCTTTCTGGTTATTTTGATTGATTGTCCCCATTCCTTAAAGCCCTATGGGCCCATCTGAACCTGAATCTCACTTCACTGGACAGGAGTTGGTGCAGTAGTCCCTCGACCTGAGGTGGCTCCCGAGACATCTCGGTTCGAGCGGACATATAAGAGGAAGGGGCGGAGGTCAGGGAAGTCGCAGTTGCCGATCCCGCTTGATGATGCACTAACCCCAGACTCAGATGAGGGGGGCCCTTCGGCATCAAAAGAGGTGCCCGCCCGGACTAAATCCTCTTCAGGTGAAAAGGTAGATTATGGCTATTCTTCTGACGAGGTGCTTTCAACCAAGGGCATACCCGAGGAGTCCGGATTTCAAGTCCCCGCATGGAAAGCCCCGGTATTATCTGCCTCTCTGAGCCTGGTGGAGCAGGCACTCGTAAGTGTGGGGCTTGTTCATTCGGACTTTTCTTTAGGCCGCCAACTGATCTCTTTCCCATTGTTGTTCTTTGGCTTCAAACAGGAACAAACCCCGCCGAAAGACATAGAAACCCATGCCCCCGGTTCAGCAGTCGCCAGACAGGAGAAGAACACTGCGGCCTTGGACAAATTGGCGTCCATAGTCGAGGCCTTGTGGCAGGAAGAAGTTGCAGCAAGCTCGAACGCCTCTGCTCCGACAGTCGAGGTGCTACCACAAGAAGAGACAATAGCGGCCGTGAGTACATGCTTTCTTCTTCTCCCTTCCTTTCTTCCTTCTTCTCTTTTTTTAAAAAAAGAAGTCTTCCCTCGGGGCTGCTGATTTATTTGGAGCCGTACAGGATCATGCTTCCCAAGGAGTCGTGGAGATTCATATCCCGACAACCGATACCCTGGAGGAAGGGGAGATAGCGCCGAGGCCTGAGGCACGAGAGCCAATAATGCCCGAAGCCGAAACTCGGGAAGAGGGGGAGGTGATGCCGGAGACCGAGACCCGAGAGAAGATAGTACCCAAAGTCGACACCTGGGAAGAGATGACGCCGGAGAGTAGCATAGTGCCGGCAGATGAGGTAAGCATGGGGACCTCTCGGCTCCTTTAAGAATTTAGAGATTTGCTTCGCATGGTGAATGGCTAACCTCGCCTTGCATGGCCAGGCAATAACAACGCCCTAAAGAGCACGCGCTCCCCGGGCTCACAAGGCCGTCCCCAGGTGGAGCTCATCTTTCAGCCTACGTGCGGTGAGAAGGCTAAAGCCGCTCCTGGGACCGGACGCGGGATCCTTGACGTCTCTCCTGCGGATGGGAGCCGTCCCGCGACTCGTGATCCCGCTCTCGCCGATCCCGAAGCCAATCATGCCAGAGGAGGCCCGACTCATAGGGAAAATACTTACAATCATCACCATACCCTCAGAAGAATCTCAGGCAGAAGGGGGTGAAGATTCTTTAGAAGCGGCATCGGGGCTGGCCGTGGTTGGTACCCTTCCCTTGGCAGAGGTTGCAATTCCTGCGCTCCCAACCTGTGAGGCGACAACGGACCTGAGCCGCACAGAGGAGGTGGAGGCCGATGCCAGTATATCTGCTGTAGCACTGGATTCGGTCCCTACGGTCATTCATTCTTCGGATGAGACCGCGGCTCCCGTCCTAGCGGTGGAAGCATCATCATCGGACGTGGGCCTCACCCGGACAGTGGAGACGGAGCAGCCACTCATCATGGCAGTGTCGGATGCTTCGGTGGCAGTCTCGCTTTCGCCACTTGCGGTGATCGGCCAAGAACTATCCTCCGAGCCAGAAGGATCCAGTCGTTCAACGTTCAACCTCCCGTCTTCATCAGCGGCGGTGGATGCCGAGCTATGGGCCGTGGTGGACAGTGTTGTCGAGTTCAGCACACTGGCCGTGCCTTTACTAGGTCATGTTACTTCAGACCTGTCGGTCTGTCAGACCTTATTAACGCTACGAGCCATGATGTTCGCCGACCCCCGTCCGACATATCGGGGAGTGCACACCATGGTCATGCAGCTGACTGGGGCTCTACAGACAATGGGTTGTCCTCTGGAGGAATGGTCGCGACGGGTTCTATTATTGTTGAAATATGTCAACCGTCGCGAGTTCCTCGAGACACAAGCTCCGACTAAATTCACAGCCATCGGCGCCCAACGGGAGGAATATCTGCAGGCCTTGGAGGCCCGGAGGGACAACAGGGAGCAACGTCGGAGGGCCTTAGAGGAGTGCCGTGCCAATATCTGTGCCTTGGAGAACATGATAGAGAGGCTCAGGGACTGGCTTGCCAAGGCCGAGTCCGATCTTGTCGAGGCCGAGGCAACCGAGGCTAAAGAAACTAAGGAGTTGGGCATCGCTGAGGTCGAGGTAGCCTCCGTATCGGCAGAGCTGGAGTGCCTCGATGCACAAGAGGGCCGACTGCGCGAAATGGCAAACTTTCCATGCGTCGGGATCCTCCCTCTCGAGGAAATCTTCTGGGGGACAGACTAGCCGCCGATTCTTCTTCATTTTCTCCCTTTTTTTTTACTTCCTCCCTCTACTTTTCTTGCATGTAACATCGGGGTGTTCCCCGAGACCTATGTAACTTTTCTAAAGGAGAGTACAATGCAATTGTTTCACGTGCCTCTTGAGTATGTGTGGTATTCGGAAATCCTTTTTCTTCTTATTTTTTTTTTATTTTACCCTGTGGTTGAATGCAGGTTCGTACTAATAGCTCATTCGGGGAGAGCCCGGTGAGGTTCACGTAGGAACATGGGAGAGTGCTCGCCCTTCTAGAGGAGGGACGAGGGGACCACTCCACCACGTCCGTCGTGCGATTACCCAAATGATTGGCCGATCCAGCCTCAGAGGGGCGGAGAGAAGAGTTTGTTCATTCAATGACCTGGACGGGAGGTCTTGGTCAAAAGTGGGGTTGTTCATCGCCCGGAGGGACGGAGAGAAGAGTTTGTTCATTCAATGACCTGGACGGGAGGTCTCGGTCAAAAGTGGGTTGTTTGTCTATGCCGACAAGGTGTCGGTGCGGATGTGGTTTGTTTGTCTATTAGTGTATTCGTTGGTACGGGGCTGGTGCCAAAGCAAGGAGAAGGGTTGATTCCCCAATCCCGGACGAAAGGTTCAGGTGGGGTGTTCTTTGTCAGTGTCGACAGAATGTCAAGGGCTGACAGGGTTTATTCGTTTATTGAAATATTCGTTGGTACGGGCTGGTGCCAACGTAAGGAGAAGGGATGATTCCCCAATCCCGGATAAAAGGTTCGGGTGGGGTGTTCTTCGTCAGTGCCGACAGGATGTCAAGGGCTGACATGGTTGATTCATTTATTGAAATATTCGTTGGTATGGGCTAGTGCCAACGCAAGGAGGTAGGTTGATTCCCCAATCCCGGACGAAAGGTTCGGGTGGGGTGTTTTTCGTCAGTGCCGACAGGATGTCAAGGGCTGACATGGTTGATTCATTTATTGAAATATTCGTTGGTATGGGCTGGTGCCAACGTAAGGAGATAGGTTGATTCCCCAATCCCGGATGAAAGGTTCGGATGAGGTATTTTTCGTCAGTGCCGACAGGATGTCAAGGGCTGACATGGTTGATTCGTCTATTAAAGGAGGGCTGAGTCCTCCTCCTCCTCTTCTTCTTTTTTCTTTCTTTTCCTTTCCTTTCCTTTCTTTTATTTTCTTTTCTCTTCTTTCTCTTCTTTTCTTTTCTCTTCTTTTCTTTTTTCTTTTTTCTCTTCTTTTCTTTTCTCATCTCTTCTTCTTTTCTTTTTCTTTCTTTTCTTTTCTTCTTTTCTTCCTTTTCTCTCCCTTTTTTTGCTCCTTTCTTTTGAAATGCATAGTGAATAGTGGCAAACCATCCGGACAATGATAACGCAAATTTGCCCGCGGTGGGGCAGAGAAGTGTATTATTCGTTGAATGAAGAAATTGGAGCGTGATACAATCTCAGATGCCTACCATTAAGGGGTGGAAATTGAACCTCCTCCCGATGGTTGACTATTACATACGCTCCACCCTCATAGACTTTCTGGATCACATAGGGTCCAAGCCAATTCTCATTTAGCTTTACCTTGGGGTTAGAAACCACGACTTCCCTTCTTTTGACCATAACGTGGTCACCCTTCTTGAATTCACGCTCCTTGATGAGTTTGTCAAAGGCGCGGGCTATTCGGGCCTGATAGACCTAGATATTCTGCTGGGCTTGGAGCCGCTTCCCCTCCAAGTTGGAGAGCTCTTCGAGCCTTCGCTCGACATTTGTCTGTTCTTCCTAAACCAATCCGTATTGGATTGCGACCCGAAGGGAGGGTATTTCCAGCTCAATGGGGACGATTGCATGTGAGCCATATACCAAGGAAAAGGGTGAACAACCCGTTGGAGTTTTGTATACAGTTCGATATGCCCACAGGGCCTCATACATTCTCTCTTCCCAATCCCGCTTGTTAGAATTAACAATTTTGGACGGGAGAAGACAAAGAGTTTTATTGAAAGCTTCAGCCAAGCCATTGGCTTGTGGGTAATAAGGGGTCGACGTCCTCCAGTCGATCTTGTACTTTTCTGCTAGCCGATAGACCTTCTGGTTGCGGAAGTGGCTTCCATTGTCTGAGATAATTCGATTCGGAGTGTCAAACCGAAATATGATGTTGCGACGGACAAATCTGGCAACGATCTCCCCAGTCACTTCTTTCAGTGCAATAGCTTCCGCCCAGCGGGAGAAGTAATCAGTTGCCGCCAAGATATACTTGCACCCAGCGGATGATGCAGGTAATGGACCCACGACATCTGTTCCCCATTGGGCAAAAGGCCAGCTGGGCAGTGTTGGATGCAGCGGCACGGGCGGTCTCCTGGGCACCGTCGCGTGCTCCTGGCATTTTTGACAAGACTTGGCATACTTGCAGCAATCATCAAATATTGTCGGCCAATAGTAGCCAAGCTTCTTTATTTCAATTTTCATCTTCGGTCCCGCCTGGTGCGCATCAGCTGTCCCGGCGTGGACCTCTTTCATGACTTTCCATGCTTCTTCGGTGGATAGGCATCGCAGGAGCACTTTCCATTTGGCATCTGCCATAATTCAGAATAAGATCCCGTTCCGGACCTCATAGGAGTCCTTTGTTCTGATCAGCTTGATCTTCTCTTCTCTCTGCCTAGGCAGTTGCTGGTATTTAAACCACTGTATAAGGGGGTCCCTCCAGTCGGGTAAGTTGATGGCTTCTGCTGTGGCGACCTCAAGTTTTTCTTCTTCTTCTGTCTCTTCTATCATGCTAGACACTTGGCGCTGATTTACCACCCAGATGCTGAGGGATCCGTCTGGCGGCACTGCCAGTGAACTTGCCAACTTTTCTAGTGCGTCTGCTTGTGCATTTTCCCCTCTGGCGACATGGCCTATCTCGATGAGGTAGAATTGCTCCATGAGCCGTTTCGCCTTAGCATGGTAAGGGAGTAGTTCAAATTTTCGAACGTCAAAATGTCCCTAGACCTGTTTGACGATCAATAATGAATCGCCAAACACATGTAGTATTTTAATCTCCATTTGTAAAGTGACTTGGAGACCGATAATCAGAGCTTCATACTCTACCTCATTATTTGTGCAGGGCTTGTTGATGGAACAGGATGTGTGTGTTGTGCCCCTTAGGCACAAGCATATGCTATTTTGTTTTGATGATAGCAACACAGTGAGAGTATCACAGTGAGCCAGTCATTGTGTTTAGTGTACATGCATTACAGGTGCATTACAGGTGCATATGCAAAGTCACAAGTTAGTGCATTCGCCGTCCTCGCACACATGAAGTCTGTGCATGTCTTAGCTTTGCATGCATATAGTCGGTGCACTCAAACACTTGGTCGATGCATTGCATTCTGTCAGTTAAACAAGTCTATACAGACTTAGACCATGCGTAACCCTAGCAAGTCTGTACATTGGTGGCAAGTCTGTACATTGCCCTGTAGCATGCACGAACTCAAGTCTGTACATCGTCCAATTGCTCATGACGTCTTGGCTAATCTATACATTGCTCCGTCTCACTTAGCGTCTCATGCTAAGTCTGTATATCGCATCGCATGCACCGTCTCACTTAGCGTCTCATGTTAAGTCTGTACATCACATCGCATGCACCGTCTCACTCAGCGTCTTATGTGCATACACAATGTCTGTACAGCCAGTGCATCCTTTGATTTAAAGTCTATACATCGCCTTGCTGCATTGCACGCGTTCAAAGTCTATACATTGCTGTCGCATGCACTCAAAGTCCACACATGCACACACTTAGCTTGTGCATTGTGCATCCATGCTTAAACTCTAGGCACAGCAAGTCTGTACATTATTTTCTCATGCACGTAAACGTCAAGTCTGTACATCATTTTCGCGTGCACACTAAGCCTATACACTCCCTTGTGACATGTCTATACATCGGTCGTTTTATACATACATAAAGTCAGTACATAATGTTTTATCTCTGCTTGATCGACTGAAGTAACTCTGTCATTAAACTGGCAGATGCCTGGCACGTGATCCGAGGCTGGAAGGGCTGACAGGATGATGACACGTGGAGGAACCTTCTGGACGGGAAGGCGTGGGAATCACACGCCCAGTGTTGCTCCTACTGGTGCTGCTATAAAATGAAGACTTCTCCATCAGGAGAAGGAGATCGTGATAGAAGGGGCAGAAGCAGAGAGATAGCATGCACGATCCAGAAGAAGAAAAAAGAGTGAAGAAGAGAAAGAGAGAAGAAGCAGAAGAGAAATAGAGAAGAAGCAGAAGAGAAAGAAGAGAGAGAGAGAGAAGGAGTTCGTGGAGAAGAAATCAGAAATCCTTGAAGATCTATCCTCTGGCATTTGGATCAAATCCAAGCCAGACCTGCTCCTTTGAGAGCTATATAATTTGTGCTTCATTTTCAGCTTTTCGTTGCTGCATTCTCTTATTTTCTATTTTACCTTTCTTCAAGCTGTTTACCAGCAGTGCAAGCTGTGATGCACAGCGGCGAGGTGGATACCTCGGACGGCTAAGCTGTATTGCCCAGCGGAGCAAGCTGTGAGGCTCAGCACAAGCAGTTAGTCAGCGGATGACTACGCTGTATTGCCCAGCGGAGCAAGCTGTGAGGCTCAGCGCAAACTGTTAGGCAGCGGAGGTTAAGCTGTAATTCCTCAGCGGTTGTAGGCAAGCTGTGAGGCCCAGCGGTTTAAGCTGTGTATCAGCGGAATCCACACTCGGGTTTGAGTGTGGGGTGGACGTAGGTCTGGAGGATCGAACCACCTAAAAACTCCTCTGTGCAGTGGTTTGATTTGTTTAATTCTGCTTCCGCTAGATGAATGTTTAGGCGCGCTATACATATTTGCACATTGGCTCAAAAGAGAATTTGATTAGTTCTTCAGATTGTCTAGTTTTGTCTAGTTAGCGTTCTAGATTCTTAATTGAGCGAAATTTTTAAGGGAGGGATTCATTCACCCCCCTCTGAATCCAACGCACCGAACCCAATAGTCTGCAATACTTCTTCCTCAAGGGACTTGAGGACGATACCGGCCCCGGCCCGTACCTTTGTATGCCCGAACGGGGTTATTTCTGTTCTTGAAGCTCCATCAAAGTGCAACTGCCAGGCAATCTGCTAGACCTGGCCTACCTCCAGTGTTTCATCTTCAGGCAATTCTGCGGCCAATGGGGAATATTCAAGCACAAGGTGTGCTGCAAAGAAATCGGCCACTGCCTGACCCTTGACGGCCTTCTGCGGCACGTAGGTGATGTCAAATTTTATTAATAGAACAGCTCACTTGCCGAGACGTCCCTTCAGGACTGGCTGGGAGAGAATGTGCTTGACCGGGTCGGCCTTAGATATCAGGCTCACTTCATGTGAGAGGATGTAATGCCTCAGCTTCTTGACTGTGAAGACTAAGGCGAGACAGACATTCTCAATTGGGGTATATTTTACTTCTGCCCCCACTAGTCTTTGGCTGAGGTAATAGAGAGCTTGCTCTTTCCCCTCACCATTGTTCTGGGCGAGCATTGCCCCCAACGAACATTCGGTGGCGGCTATGTACAGAATAAGCGGCCTCCCTTTGATAGGTGCCCCCAGCACAGGCGGGGTCTTCAAATAATCTTTCAATCGATCAAAGGCCCTTTGGCATTCTTGGTTCCAGTCGAAAGGTGCATTCTTCATCATCAATTTGTGGAACGGCTGACAGTGCCCTGACAAATTGGAGATAAATATTCTGATGTAAGCCAGTCGGCCTTACAGGGATCTTAACTCTCCCAAATTCTTCGGAGGAGGTAGCTCCTGAATGGCTTTTATTTTAAAAGGGTCGATCTCAACCCCCCTATATCGGACAATGAAGTCGAGGAACTTCCCACTAGAGACGCCAAAGGCACACTTCATTGGATTTATTTTCAGCTCATACTGCCGGAGTCTCTCGAAGATGACTCTAAGGTCATTCAGGTGATCCCCCCTTTTCTTCGTCTTGACGACCAAATCATCAATGTAGCATTCGACTTTATTATATAGTAGCTCGTCGAATATCTTGGTCATCACCCGTTGGTACGTGGCGCCAGCGTTCTTGAGGCCGAAGGGCATTCTTTTGTAGTGGAATATCCCATTAGGCGACCGGAAGGCCGTATGAATTCGGTCGTGCTCAGCTATCCAGATTTGGTTATAGCTGGATGACCCATCCATAAAGGACAAGGCCTCATGGCCAGAGTTGCATCAATCATTACTTCGGTGATGGGCACTGGAAAGTCATCCTTCGGGCAGGCTTTATTCAGGTCGCGAAAGTCCACGTAGATCCTGATCTGTCCGTTCTTCTTCTTCACTGGCACAATGTTGGCCAACCAGATAGTGTATTGATTCTTAGCTACAAATTCGACGTCTATGAGCTTGTCTACTTCTTTGCAAATCTGATTTATTAATTCCGGCCTCATGTGCCGGGGGGATTGCTTGACTGGCTCCACCTTAGGGTCAATAGCTAGAATGTGTTGAGTTACACTGGGGCTGAGGCCGGGCATCTCTTTGTAGTTCCAGGCGAAACAGTCCCGGTATTCTTGTAGCAACTTGACATATTGTTCCCTCTCCTATGGAGGAAGAAGGGCACTTAGAAAGGTTGGCCTGGGGTCACTTGCTGTGCCTAGGTTGATCTCAAAGAGCTCGTCTACTGTGGCCTGGCTGCCATCTTCAATTTCCGGCGGCGCCGGTAGTAGGTTGATAAGATCATGGTCTTCACCATCTTTTGCTCCGAGGATGCCATAGGCGTCTTCTAGCTCCGCCTCGTTGGGCAGGGAGTCTTTGCTTGTTTCCCCCTCTTCCATGCTCGTTGTGTGCGGCTCCGAGGGGTTCTCCGGCGCGGAGAAGCAGAGGACTTCTCCAGGATCTTCTTGATAATTATCATAGATGGCTCGTGCAGGAGCCGAAGTGATTGGTTGTCACACTGGGAACCGCTCCGCCTCTAGTGGCCGGGGCTGTTCATCCTCAGTTGTATCTTCAAAAATCTGGTGCTGGACTGACACCATGTAGATATTTCTTTCGTGGCTGCTTGTCACATGTGGGCATGGCAGAGCTACCACGTAATCTCCCATTCTGAGCTCATCTTTCTCAATCAAGTCCTGAGCAATGTCCTTGAAGACGTAGCAGTCTTCGATAGAGTAGCCCAGTATTTGGTGATAAGGGCAAAATAGGGGGTCGCCACTTCTGCGGGCGTCTTGCTGGCTTTTAGACCTTGGGAGGTAGACCTTGCCATAGTGGCAGGCCCAGTCAAAGATTCCTCGGGCCTTGTTCCTTGGGAAAGAGTAAGGCCTCTGCATTCTCTCTTGTAGTGTAGGGTTCCGATCGGCCGGCCGTCCGACTGGGGAAACAGTCGCATCCCTTGCCTCCTTCTTCAAGTGCATGGCCGTTCGGGGTGGTGTTCGAGGATTGGTACATGCCGATGTTCTGCCGACGGACGATGCCCCCAATTAATTCAGACACCAGTGCGGTCACTTGGGCCAACCGAGCCTTCAACATCTCAATTTCCCACTACTGCTGATAGCATAGGGCGAACAGGGCAGAGTCACATCGAGTGGGGCTCGGAATCAGACTCGCTTCCCCGTCCTTTGCATCAATGTTGGGCTAGGGCAGTGGCGCCTTGTTGCTGCAGTTATTCGAGGTCGGCCCCTCAGAGGAGGACGGGACCTTCCCCTTGTTCTTGCAGGGAGATGGATTCCATAGGAATACTTCTTCATCTTGATCTTCGTCGGCCGGGGGCGTACGGCGCTGACGATCTTCGGGTTCCCGTAAGTCGACATTGCCTGCGGGGCTACTGTCGTTTGGAGCCGAGACTGATGTCACATTGGCTTCATAGGAGTCTTCGATTGAGAAACCCAAACCCGGGTGCCGGGTGATCTGGAGCAGCCTTCGGTCCAGGTTCGGCAGGTTCCACATTTTCTTGAACATTTCTTTCCGACTGGAGAGCTGACGAAGGGGGATCCCTTGTTTTCTGGTCATCTTGACTACACGACTGGATATGTCAGGAAGTCCCATGATTGGGACGAGTGGATCGTGCAGTTCATCAGGGAGTTTACAATCGTCATCCCCTCTGACCGGGTGTTCTTCAGCCACATAAAAAATGGTAGGCGGGCCTCCAGGGTTAGGCACCTCGAAGGTCCTTAATGGTTCGACCGCCTGGCAGCCAGCTTCTGTGGGGGGCTTGGTGATCCCAGGAGGGACTCTGACGTCCTCCAACAGGTCTTCAAGGTACGGTGTTCCCGGTGTAGGGTAGATGGGAAGAGAGGTGGCCCAGAATACCCCTTCTGCTTCAGAAATGAATGACACCTGAGGGGGAGCCACATAGCCTGGCGGTGGTGGAGGGAACCAGCTGTCATGCTCTGCCTTCTTCTTTCCCTTGTCTTGAGTAACTTGGGGAGCTTGCTTCGGCTTCTCCAAATACAAAGTGGCGTCCGATAAGTGACATTCGAACACTTCGAAAGGATGGAGGTCAGCAAAGATTCTCTCCTCTTTCCCATTGCCGGGGTACTTGATGCATTGGTGCAGAGTGAATGGTACCACCCGGTTTTGGTGCAGCCAAGGTCGGCCGAGCAACGCCTTATAGGAGGTGTTGGAGTTGATCACATGAAACTGGACCTTGGTGGTGAAGTCACCGAGGGAGAGGTTGAACTCTGCTACCCCCATAGGAACCTCACACTTCTGGTTGAAGCCGGCAATCTTGACGTTCCTGACCTCGACCAGGTGTATGTTAAAGTAATGTTTCTGATACACCCAATAGGGGAGTATGTTCGCTGCTGCTCCCGGGTCGACCAAGACTCTGTTGATGGGGTGCCCATTCAACTGCCCCTTCATGTAGAGCGGCATGTTGTGACTGCTTGTGGGTAGAAGCATATCCTCTTCCGTGAAGGCCACAGCTACTTCAGGTGACATCTCTGCAAGGCAGGCTTCAACATATGTTGGCGTCTAGAGCGTAGCGATGACGGCTTGCCGTGTTTCTTCATCTAGAGATAAAATCTCCCAGATGATAAACCTGGCTGGGATCTTCTTCGGGTGTTTGACTATTCTGTTGCTAGCACGGACTTCGAGCAACTTCATTTCTTCGGCTCTATTATGCCTACCCCCACTTTGGGCCTGGGGAACCTGCTCAGCGGGTGCCTCCTCCACTGGGTCGGACGCCACTTGAACTTGTGGGGTCTGTTGGGCCACCTCCTTTTCTTACATGAACTCGGCAAGACTTGGGATGTTGTCGGGCTCTTCCCTTTGCCGAGGAGGAATCACTGCCAATGGGGCCTAGGGGCTACCTGCCTCTTTGGCCTGCTGGGACTCGCGGGGGCATGACTGTCTTTCCCTCTGAGTCGTGAGAAATTCAATAAATGAAGGGGCGCTCTGGCCACTTGGTTCTCCGGGGTAGAGGCCTGATGGAGGGGGGATCTCCATGCCTTGGACCCTAGGCCCGGGGATGTGATATGGTTGTTCTCCCCTAAGCAGGATATTGTGGTTGGCCTGAGGAGGGCGTCCCCACTTCCTTCCCGACCTGGTGGCATGTTAGGAGGTAGATGCTTCGGTCTGATTCACCTCTGACGGCTCGGCGGGCACTTCTTGTTCTTCCTATGCCAGGGAGAGGGCCGTGTCAAACAATGCTGAGAGGGTGTTGCAAGAAACGACAACCCCACTTTTCTTCTTATTTTTGGGCCTTCTCTTCTTCTTCTTCCTCTTTTCCTCACCAGCTGGTGGCTATTCTGCAGGGGGTTCCCCCCACAGAAGAGGTTCTTTGCTTGCTTCGGCTTTCGCTCCTGGAGCCAGTTCGAGTGACTCGAACTCCTCCCAGGGGACATACTATTTCAGTTCCACAGGCTGGATTTCGGGCTGTTCATAGTCTTCAAGTCCATCAATAATAGCCTGGAGTCTTTCGACTGTTGGGCTAGTTTCTTTGTGCACCCGCATCGGGATGTGCTTTTTCTTGTTATGTGTGGGCCGTCCCATAACGAGCATGGGGGCTGTGTCATGCCAAACCGGTGTTACCGGTGGCGGTGCTGATTGGGGTGTGACACCCCTTATGTGAACCTCCGGAGTGGACCGGGGAGTCTATCTTCTTCTTCTATTCTTCGTCGGCGCGGGTTGCCACCCTTCTTGGTCTTGAGCTGGCACCATGACAAAAGCTTCGTAAGTGGTCTGTGTACTAGCTTCCACCCACTCTTCAGGTAGCTGCTGGTATAAAGATACCATGTTGACTGTGGTGCCCAGGTTCGACATCTCGTGCGACTGCGGAGGGTCTACCTTGAGCTCCCCCATGTCCATCTCTCCCTTCTTGATCAAGGGCTCAATGACGTCCTTGAAGATGTAACAATCCTCAATGGTGTGCCCAAGCATCTGATGATATGGGCAAAAGTGAGGATCATCCCTTTTCTTCAAGTCGCCGGGCCTCTTTGGTTCTGGTAATGTGATCTTGTTGTACCTGGTGGTCCATTCAAATAGGACCCGGGCTTTGTCTCGAGGAAAAGAGTACAATTTATTCCTCATCTTCTCCTGCAGGGAGGGACCTTCCCGCCGTTCAGTGGACCTGGGCGGAGGAGGGTCGGCCGTCTCTTTGGCTTTCTCTTTCTGTTTCTCGAAACCTTCAAAGTCCAGTGTATGAACTTTTGGCGGTGTTGGTCTCCTCTCGGCCTGCCTGACCCTCTGACTTGATGCAGCTGGAGCAGAAGAGTATCGAGCAAGGAATGCTTCGATCTCTGCCACTATGTTGTTCAGACGGTCAAATGACCTTACCTCGGCACCAATCATCCTCTCAAGGATTTCTTTCTTCAGGTTCTGTTTACAAATTTGCACTGCGTCCTCTTGATGTGGGGGACGTCTACTCCTCATGCTGAGGTTCCTCCATCTTTTTATGTAGCCGAGAGCCGACTCATTATTTCTTTATCTTGTGGCGTAGAGCTCCGCCACGGTCACTTCCCGTTTAGCTATGTAGAATCTTTCTTTAAACTTTTTCTACATATTTGGCCAGTCTACAATGGACCCGGCGGGCAGGCTCAAGTACCACTCAAAAGCAAGCCCGGTGAGTGTTGAGCCAAAGAATTTGAGGAGGTAGGCTTCATCTGCAGCTAGATCCCCCATAACATTCACATAGTAGGCAATGTGCTCCCTGGGAGACCCTTGTCCATTGAACTTCTCAAACTTCGGCGGCTTGGTGATACTGGCTGGCAGCCTCCTGGCAGCATAGTGCACTGGGTAAGGTACCCGGTATACCTCAAACGGCGTGTGATCACCATCGCTCCTTTCTGCCAACTTGATGTCTATCATTTGTTCAAGCATGAGTCTGCTCACCGTCGCCGGGTCGACCGGAGTTGGGTAGAAATGGGCCGGTTGTGCCAGCGGTGTTGTTAACACTGTCGCCTGAGGTGCAATGGTGGACCCCTGGAACGGCAGGTTCTGTGTCGGGGCCAGTGTGGCATGCTGTGGTTGATGCGGGGGTATGCCCCCGGTATAGCTGGGGATTGGTGGAGAAACCATCGCATGTGGAGAAGCTTTCGAGGCCTGACCATTGCCCCCAGGAGTCTCTGGAAATGCTTCAACCTGACCAGATGTCGAGGGCTGAGTGGCTCTCTCGGTCAATTATTTTCTCAGCAACTCAATCTCCCGCTGATATTGCTGCATCATGTGCAATACAGCGGGGTCATTCATGGAAAGGCTAGGGGTGCTCCCCCTTTCTTCGGCCGGCGCCTCTTCGGATGACGTAGATGGTCCTCCTGAGGTGCCTTCTGTAATAACATTGGAAGCCAGTGCCGTTGAAGGTTCCCCATAGTCAGCTTCCACAGTGTGGGCTTGTGTCTTCTCAGTTGCCGCTTTCCCTCTTCTGGTAAGATGTCCCGACCTTGCTGCAAGTCTAGCCATTTCTTCAGGCTCGGTCGGTAAGGCCCCGTACCGGCCAAATACTCCTGCCATGTTGCAAGTGTAGACCCTCAGATCTCTGCCTCTTCTTGCCGCTCTTCTCGACGGCTTGCTTGGGAAGACCAATCTGTCAAAGATCGATCTCCGTGGCTTCACTTCTTCCCTCAGCGGGGACTGATAGTGCTCCTCAGAGCAGTTCCTTGACTCGGTGCTGGGCACCGGTCGGGTTTCTTCTTCTTCAAATACAGAGGCTGCTGCCCCCAGTAATCTTTGGCGACCCAGTGGAGTGCTCCCCGGGCCCCGCAAGTAGTTCCTCATGGCTTGCTCCACTCCTCCCAGTCTTGATCAGGAGGAGAA
The DNA here is from genome assembly GCA_022559845.1 of Amorphophallus konjac. Lineage (NCBI taxonomy): Eukaryota > Viridiplantae > Streptophyta > Magnoliopsida > Alismatales > Araceae > Amorphophallus > Amorphophallus konjac. Next base: position 365,760,166 of record CM040122.1, on the reverse strand, counting down.
GCTGGTGATATCGCCCTATTGACAGCAACGGGCATGTGGGTTACAGGCTCCGCATGGGCAGCCTGATGGTGACGTCGGTGGTGTCGATGGCAGATATTCTCCGGTGGGGCCGGCGTAGCCAGTGCCGACTGGTAGATGGGGGCCGATGTCTTGACTCGGTCTCCTAGTTGTGCCATTGCCGGGCGGAAGGTGCTGGGCCCTGCCTGAGCCGGTGAGGTGAACCGTGCTACCTTGGGAATCCACACCAGCTTGGCCTTGGTCGACGTAGAGGCCGGTTGATACTGTGGCTTTGCGGCCGGAGCTGCGGGTGTCATCTTGCCCTTCATCTTTTCCAGTGGCTGGAAAGAGTTGCGCACTGGCACAACAGGTACCACGCGCTCTGGGATCATCTCGGAACGTTGTCCGGTGAGATGCACTCGGATAGCCCCGATGATAGTAGACTTGCCGGTGCTGGAGAACCGGCCTCGTGGTGATGTTGTGGTGTAGCTCCTCCGGAGCCTCCTTTGGTGAGAGGCCGATCCCTGGCGAGAAGGACCGGCGGTTTGGTGCACGTGGTGCACATTGCAGCTCAGCGTCCTCGTCGGGACGGTCTTGGGAATCTCAGCCACAGATTGGCCGGCAGCAGCTTTGACGGCCCCCTTGATGGGAGCGTTGCTCTCGATCCTGTCAGACGCTTCCACGTCCAGCAGGTTCGTGAAGGCCACCCCGAGGAAGTTGGGGAAGCCTACTACAGGAGGAAAGCTCCCGAAGCTGAGGGGGACGGCCAAGTAACCATTCCGAACATGGCTTTCGATGGGCTGCTGTCCGAAAACAAGGGCCATCCTGATGTCCAGAATGCAACCTGCATTTGCAAATCGAAGAATTAGTATTACAAGAAGGGGGCCGTGGAGCCCTTAGTTCCGGCAAGGAGATGAAAGGTGATCCAGTCCCACTGGGCATGCCAGAATTGTGGATGCACTTTTATTTAAATCGTTTATTTTATTTGTTTATTGGGTTTATTAAGTGCGTGGGCATGCCAGTCGCCTGAGTGACGATTTGTTCGGGCTTCATAGAAGCCCAGGGTGCGCTCGATCTGACTCAGTCAGGCGATTGTGTGATTCGGGTCGGGACTGAGACCCACCGCGCCATAAAGGTCACGGCGTCGTTTACATCCCCTCGGAGAGGGGAACACCCTTGATTAATTACCAGAAATAAGGGCTCCACGGCCGAAAGAATTACGAGTTAATGGAGGAAGAAAGAGCAGTCGGGCTGCACTGAAAGCCCACATCGAGGGTATGAACATTCAAATTATGTCGGTCACTGATGGACCATTCCATGTTTAGACCAAAGTCCATACGGAAAAACACGACGGTAATGGGGATGAATCCGTGTCAATGTCTGCCAGGGGATGGTAATTTTAATACCAAAGCGGGACCAGATCCCGATGGAAAAGGGGACTTCGATGAGATACTGGCCTATGTCGAGGTCGGGCGATAACCATGGCGGGAGGAGTGGCTCCCGAGGGTAAGGTCCGGCCCACAAAAGCATCATTAATGTTCCCGGGTTCGGGGTCCGAGGTAGACGAAGGTTGCATCGTGTTATTCATAATTATTGTCATTGTTCACCATCATTATCTATTTTCGCTTGTTATTATTTCTCTGCTGATCCCCCTTTCATTATTACCCATGGGTCATGAACTCTTCCTCTGTTTACTATTACGTTTTTTATTATCCCCACCCTTTTTGTTCTGTATATTTTTATTATTATTCTTTTATCAAAATCCCCTTTTTATCATTATTATTATATAAATTTATCTCCTCTTTTTATTATTATACCCTCTTTTCTTTGGTGTGATGCTTCTGGATGCAGAGTGTGCCAGAATGGGTGTTAGAGAGTGTGCTTCTGGGGAGCGGTGATTTGAGGGTGTACCGCTGGAAGCGTAAGGGAAGGATGTGCCAGCCAGGGCGGGAGCTGGTGGGTGCACCGCTGGAAGGGAATGGAGGTGAGGAATGAGTGTGCCGTTAGAAGGCTGGGGAGTTGATGATGCGGGACGGACACGCGACCTGGGACTCTAGCTCGTGATCGCCCCTATGCGTGGGAAGACGTGGACTGTGCGCGGTTGAGAAACCGGTAGTGAGTCTTGGGTATCGGCTTTCCGCGTGTACTCGGATCGAGTCACGGGATGGTCACTCACTCTCACTCTCGCAGCAGTGATAAAATGATAACAAGCTAGATAATCTATCACTCATGCAGCGGCATATACAAAAATATACGAGTAAAATAATACCTACGAGGAGGGTAGCGAGTGTACCTCCACGCTCCGGGCGTGGGGAAGACGTTCCCGGCCAAGTACGGTAACTCCCGGTACAACGGTAAAAGTTAATTGCAACAGTGAATTTTATTGTCCACTCCACGCAGGGAGGTAAAGGGCTATAAGTGGGGCCCCGGAGGACCGACCCTGGGTTGACGGGCAGCAATCTGGAGGTGCGTACGGCACGAACTCGGCCTGTTGGTCCGACTCGGCACTATTCCAACTCGATGCTGCGCCAACTCGGTTGCTGACTCACTGGACAGCAAGCAACGGTTTCCAAAGGAACGTCGCCTTCCTAAGATCTTCTGGAGGTGCCGCTTGGCTGGGATGATGGCAGGACGTCCCTGAATGACTTCCTGAAGTGGCGGCTCCTGAAGTTGATTTTTGATATTTATTTCTGAATTTCTCCTAGGCTATAATTTCGGACCTACACAGGGAACAGATCTGCACATCTCGGCTGCAAGAATTATGACGCTCAGATCCGGAGGCCGATCGAGGCGTGGCTGGTACTGTTGGAAAGAGCACTCACAGAACTACAACATATATTTTTCACAGCTCCATCCACCGAACGGATTGAAGATGAGAATGACTGAAACACCGTTTTGTTTTCTGACCCAGACTGACAGACACACAGGGCAGACTGTGTTTTTTCTGAGACTGACCTTTGACTGAAGAGGAAATGATTTTTCTAGACTCCACGAAAATTATGGTGGAAGGGGGTATATGTGAGGAACACTGATGAATGTTTGTGATTTTTTTGGAAATTTATAGGTGGGTGGGGAAAATATGACAAGGTGACTCTGTCCCGTAGATTCGCAAAAGGGCAGATTACTGCGAGGACAAACAAAAATATGGGAAAAATATCAAATGACGTCCAAATGACACGAAATTTGAACTGGAGGTTAAGGGAGATGGACAGAACAAACTCTCAAAATTAGGGTTCGATCAGATAACAAGAACCTGAGATAAAAATTCAGAGATGAGATTCTATCCTGATGTAGATAGAACTCCGATGTAGCGGCAGTGGCGGCGCGACGGCGGCAGCAGAGGTGAACTCAGAGGGGCTAAGGAGAATGGGCTTCACACCCTGGAGGGCTGGAGGAAGAAGATGAACCAGGGAGAGAGAGGGGAGGGGCGCACCCTTCCTTGGAGGCTCCAAGAATTTTCACACAATTTCATTCATTAATTCTAACAAAATGTGGAAATACAAGTATTTATAATAAATGTAAAAAGACTCTTAATACCCTCAGATCTAGGGTTAGGGAGGGCAAACTAGGAAGGTCAAAACTAATTAACCCATGTGGATTGGAACCACATTAAACAAAAATAAAAGAGGGTTAGCGGAGGGGGACGCCCCCTTGACCAAGGGGTTCCAAATTGGACCTTTTGTCCACCTTGTCTCTCATGTGTCCAATTGACCTTCTAGATGCCACCTAGACTTTTGACCAGCCCCACATGGATGAGGTGGACCAATGGAGAAGGAGTGAGGGTCCCTTTGCTGGACCTACTGATAATTTGCACAAAAACCTAAAGAATCCAAGGGAATGACAAAGTGGCTTATAAAGCCTTACAATTGCGCACATACTTTCACAAGGATATAAAAGCAAACTAAAAGGACACAAATGCAACGTAAAAATGTCAATGCTCAGCGTCGATTCCCATCAGTTGAGGAATGAGTGTGCCGCTGGAAGGCCATGGGGATTGCGGAATGAGTGTGCCGCTGGAAGGCTGGGGAGTTGAGTGGGGAATGAGTGTGCCGCTCGGAGAGGTGAATTTGTACCGCTGGAAGCGTAGGGGAAGGATGTGCCAGCCAGGGCGTGAGCTGGGGGGTGCACCACTAGGAGGGAATGGAGGTGAGGAATGAGTGTGCCGTTGGAAGCCTGGGGAGTTGAGGAATGAGTGTGCCGCTGGAAGGCTGGGGACTTGAGTGGGGAATGAGTGTGCCACTGAAAGGGTAAGGGCGTACCATTGAGGAGTGTGCCGGGCTAGTGGCTAAAGGGCGTACCGCTGGAAGGCCACAGGTGTGCCGCTAGGGAGGTCAGATTGAGAGTGTGAGAGGAGGCCTAAAGTGTGCCAGATGATGGAGCCAAGAGTGTACCGAGCGAAGGATGTACCGGGTAGAGATTGGGTGAAGGGTCAATGTAGATAGGGTAAAGTCCAGATGAGTGAAGCAGGGCTTGAGAGAAGGTCTCTTATTCATGCAATTTTTAACGGAGGGCCTCAGAGAATCAAGTTTCCATTCTCTGCTATGTAGTTAAGTCCAAGGCCATGTTCAGTAGTTCAATTCTCTGAGCCTTGTATGGTTCCTTTGTCTTGATTAGAATGTTTTATTGTTGTTTATTCCATTTGTTTGTTGCTTCCTTTTGTCATTTAACATGTTATTATTTATGACAAAAATTCGGCAGTGTCTCCCCTTGACCCGAATGGTAAGGGAGTGAAAGGGGACACGCCCACAAGGAGTGGCATGACCCAACAATTTGAGGTGTGTGCCGAGGCAGCCACCTTTGAGAAAACTTCAGAAAACTCGGAGAAAACACCGAATGAGAGACCACTTAGGCTGACACAAGCTACAAATGCGCCGGAGAAGCAATGGTTAGGGTGTGCCGGGCTAGATTGACCAGGGGTGTGCCGCTGGGGCACAGCCAGGGGAGGGGGTGTACCGGCCAGGGCAGACGCCGAGGAGTGTGCCGGTGGACCTGGCTGAGGTGTGCCGGACAGGGTATGGTTGAGGGCGTGCCGGTGGGGCACGGTTAAGGGTGCGCCGGTGGGCATGACCGAAGGTGTATCGGACGGAAGGACCAAGAGTGTGCCGGTGGACAAGCTACTCCAGGGTGTACTGGTGGTAGGCCTGGGCAGGCTCATACACCGTGGGCCTTGAAAAGAAGACAAGGGGAATGCTCTGGACAGTGGGTGAGTCTCAAATACGGAATAGGGGTATCAGGTTCCAACGAACCCCTATGGATAAGGGAGGGGTGATTATACCGAAGGGGAAAACCATTGAAAAGAGGAGGAGGCCAGCCCTGCAATACCAAGCCATGGACACCACACATTGGGCCAAACCGGCCAGCGCCATGGGAGGGCAAGTAAAACACGGAGTTAGAAGGTTGAAAGGTAATGTAGATCACACAACAACGATGAAGAGGAAAGGAAAGCAACACAAGAGCAACCACAAGAGGAAAAGAACAAATGGATATTTCATTCATAGAGGAGCTCAGTAATGAAGCTCACCGCAAGGCCAAACAAGGTATAAAGCACCCAAAACAAAAGGGACGGGGGGAGAGATAATAACAAAGAAAGAAAGAAAACAGTTGATGAGGAGGTTGGAACGAGGGAGGAAGATCATCCCCTTCGCTGCAATCCTCCCCCCCTCTACTACACACACAGCACATCCTCTCCCTCTCTCCCTCTACCTTCTTCTTCTCTTCTTTCTTCTCTGTTGATCCCACCGTGGGCTCTCCTCTTCGTATGCTGTCTCCATCCTTTTCTTCTCTTTGTGGGGGGATTTTTATATGTGTGCCGTTGATGGGGGGATCTCATGATGGCACTGTCATCCGAGGTTGACCCGAGTCCCATCTTCGTCAGGTCGAAGTCACCATGGCCGAGCCAGAAGATGACACCTAGGCAGGGGATTAGCTGGCGTTGAGATGCCTGGGCTGCGCGCCAATGGGCTCACTTAATAACCGATGTGTTTCTCTGCCAACCTGTGCCGTTCTGATCGTTTTAACGCTGTGCCGCTGGAGGCTCGTCTGAAGTGTGCCGCTGAAGCACCTAAAGAGTGTGCCGCTAGGGCCACGAAGGCTGTGCCGTTAAGAGGGCATCGATGGGTTGTGCCGCTGAAGGGGCCTTCTAGTGAGCGTGCTATTGGAAGGGCCTTTTAGTGTGCCGCTGGGGCTCGAATTGGGTGTGCCGGTGAAGGGCACAAAGTGAGTGTGCCGCTGAAGGACACCGGGAGTGTGCCCTTGAGGGCCTTCCAGGCAGTGTGCCGTTTGAAAGGGGCCTCTGCCTTTGCTTCAGGAACTTACAATTGTGTACCCTTTGCGACGTTTCTTCACCGTTAGGGACTCGAGGGTGGGTCCATAGCAGTGTGTAGATTCAGGAAGGGTTTCCTGTGTTTTCTTTGTCGTTTAATGCGCCCGTACAAAGTGTGGGGATTTGTCGGACAGTAATATTCTCCCGGAGCTCTGGATGGCCAGTCTCCCTGGGTCTTCTCTTCTTGACTCTGATATCAATGCGGGAGCTTGGTGGGACATATGGGCGTACGATTTTATACGTCCACAGGAACACTTTTACCTCTCGATGGGGGTAGTCAGGGATTTGACTAGCTTGGATGGACAGATGGGTATGCAATTTGCCCCTAGTTTATGTGTTGGTAGCAGTAGTGCAAGTATGAATTATTAGGTCTCTTGGTGCAACAGTAATCAAGAGGGGGGTGAATTGATTACGCCCCTTTAAAAAAATTTAACTAGATGAAACTTTAGTTTCAACACACAATGGTTTCAACAATAGTGCTTAGAAATAATGGAGCGAGATTTATATTCTTTATGTATCAGATTGACGTGGTAAAGGGCTGACTGGCTTGATAAAACAATATGAAATTCTGGCAGATAGATGGATTTGTTGTACCACTGAGCAGAGATCTATTGAACACATGGGTGTGTGTGTGAGCAGTGTAATCAACTTAGTGTGTGTGATAGTAGTGTTAACTTGAACCTGTGAATGAAGATAGAAAAAATGGACAAACACACAAGCACTCAGATATGAAGACAGTGATTTTTAAGGTGGTTCAGGACCACAACCGGGTTCCCTACGTCCACCCCTCACCAAACTCGGTGAGGCTTGGTACGCTACAAACGCAACAACACACACGGGGACAAGTCCTCAACAAAACGCTGATACATAGCTTGACGGGAATGAACCCCTCCCACACACACGTTATTTTCACAGCCACACGCGGGGATGAACCCCCCCTACACACACGTTTTTTTCACAGCCACACACGGGGACGAGCCCCAAATGACACACACACGCTGCTACTCGCAACAACCACACGAGGATGAACCCCAAAGGAAGAACATGCTGCAAAGATGCAGCAACACACGGGGACAAACCCCCATAACTATTACAAATGTTGACAAACAACTTGCACGAGGAACATGCTCCTCGACCATACACACGCGGCTGCACAGCAACCAAAACACACTCCGGTCCCTAAAATAGGGCACTGAAAAAATGTTGTCAAAACAACACTACACATGGAAAACAAATGTATAGTTTCAAAAGAAAACACAAATCAAAACTAAGAAATGCAAATGTAGCTTCAGATCGAAATCTTGAAGCTAAAGATATATATATGGACTCAGATCTGAAATTCAGTCAGATTTGGACTCAGATCTGGCTCTCTCCACTTTTTTTCAGACTTTTCCTCTCAACAGTGGAGTCACTCAGGCCGACTGCAAGGCTGCTCCCTCTCTTTTCTTCTTCTCAGATCTTTTCAAGATGCTCATGGCGTTTCACTCAGTTCTTCTTAAGCTTAGTCGCTCACTGTTTTCTTCTCAAGCTCAGGGCGTCTCTGTTGGTTTTTCCCATGCCGCCTCTTCTCCATGGCGATAGGTCCATATTTATAGAAGAGAAGCATGGAAAGTTCCCTTTTTCTAGATCTATTTTCTGATTGGTCCCTTTTTAGAGCTGTTTTCTGATTGGTCCATGTTTATAGAGGAGAAACATGGAAAGTTCCCTTTTTTTTAGATCTATTTTTTGATTGGTCCATGATAAAAAGAAGGTTCTTTGTCCTTAGACCTTTGTAGAGCTCGAGACACATATCCTGGAGGTGTGTGTTATTGACTTGGAGTAAGTAATCACGTGACTAGGTGACCAGCTCGAAGTTTGCATGTCCTGCGACTTTTAGGCAATATCAGTCGATTGATTTGTCATATCTATCGACTGAACTTCCATGTCTGTCGACTTGATCTTGGCATGGTCTGTCGACCTAGTGCTGTGAGCTTCATATGATATCAGTCGACTTAAGGCTTGCTAGGTCGACTCAATGCATCAGCACATGAGCTTCAGTTCAGTCAGGCTGAGCAAACTTAGTCAACGGACTTTTCCTATGTCAACTAATTTTTCCTTTATTCTATCGACTCACTCTGCTTGTCTTTGACAATATCTGTCGACTCCTTGGTAAATTAGTCGACTAGCTTTCATATCTGTTGATTGAGTTGGAACTCAGTCGATTGAATTTGCCTTTGTCTGTCGACTAACTGGCCGGCCCTTGCATCTTCATTTCAGTAAGTTGAAAGCCCCTTGCCTGTCTTGATTGAGCCTTTATTGTCACACAAGGTTGCAGCTTGAGCTTCTTGTTCTAACTCCATTATGTCTTGCCATACTCAAGTTCTTCAACATTCCTTTCTTCTGATGTCTGTCGACTGAGTTTGTGCTTAGTCGACTGATTTTTCCTGAAAGTCAGACACTTAAGGATATCTTGAATCATATCTCCATAACAAGTTTCCAAACCATTCAAGGTTTCATGAAGAGCACATCAGCATGATAATAATGAATCATAAAAATCATCATTATAAAAATCATCAACACACATAGTGAATCATAGTTGGATCATTATCAAAAGCACAATAATGAATCATAGTTGGACATCATCAAAATCACACATGAACCACACATGTACAACATTCTCCTCCTTTTTAATGATGGCAACTGTGAGTCATTATGGCAACTATGAGTTCAACTATGAGCCATTGATCTTTCAATCAAGTCAGAGACACAACCTGAATGAAAATTCTCCCCCTATGCAAGCCTTGCAAGTTTTCTCTCTCCCTAAAGAACCAATCAAATAATGACTCATATAATCTCTGCTCCTTTGACATCATTAAAACAAAAGTCATGGAGAGAATATATGGAACATTCATGAAGGTGGGGAGCACGGTAGAACAGTGAGACCATCAGGAGATATTCAGAGTAAGGGTAAAATAGTAAGATAAGCATTTAGAAGCAGAGATTTGTAACACAAGCATAGAAGGTCTGGAGCAAAACAAGCATAGGGAGGCGACAACATGTAGATAGAAGCAGAGATATCAAAGCCAGAAACAGCATGCCAAGAGCATGATAACTTGTTTTAGAAAGGGACATGAGCAGATCAGGCCAGACATAGGCATAGAAGGTCGACCGGTTTCACAAGTCTATGGACTGAGAATGTTTGAGCAAGATTTCTTGTTTCCCTTCAATAGCCAGTTTGAAAACCTAAACACCAAAGAGGGTGACCGGACCAAGCAGTTTTGTGAATGAACCGACCCAATTAGAACAGGCCATAACAGAACAGAGTGTGCACAAGTGTCGACTTCTATAAACAATCTGATTTTTTTAAGACAATGAAATACTTCGGATTCCTACTCAGTGGCACATGACAAGCTGATTCTTCCTACTAACAATGAAAACAAAACCCCTTTATGATGCGTCATGGAGGCATACACTCAGTCATGAAACAGCACACATATCTATATATTTATATATGAGGGTGTATGAAGGAAATGCACATGAGTCATCTAACCAGAATGCTCATAGTTAACACCAAGGAGAGTGTGCAATTGTTTAGAAAAAATTATGCAGCAACCCATGCAACCAATTAAAATTTCAGAACACATATCAATTCAAATTCCCAATAGTGTTATGTGAAGAAATATGAGAAATGAATCTTAAATATATGGATATTTGGATTTTCTGATCAACACAAAGGGACACTTTTCTTGCTGCACATCATTTGCAGATTTAAGTGTATTGGACAGTTTACGCTGCCCAAATTTGCTTTGCTTCTACAATTTTTCTACAATTTTTTTTAACAAGAGTGATCTGGTTTAATCTATTTCTTTTTACGCGAGGAGACACATGGATCACATGTCAGACTCCCCGGTTACTCATAATGTTAACCATTCCACTTCATTCTGAACATAGATACTTCAGTACAACACTTTTCAATGTGAACCATATCACGTCTCAGGTGACAGGCATCCAATTTACTTAGTGAGACTGAGCATTGCTCTGCCTTTAATCTTCTTCACAATTTTCATTTCAGAATTTTGCTTCTAAAGAGGCATGTAGCTTTTTCCCTCAACTTTCCACTTCAAAATCCATGTAGCAACTTTAGTTTCTCTAGAGTGTTAAAAAAAATTCCAATGTCCTTATATTTAACACTCATTTCCACATTTAAGTTCAAGAATAGTGTGAGGATTTTGATTTAACATGTATGTCAAAAATTTTATTGAGAACATAACTGTGCAACTCCCCTTAAATAAATGCACTTATTAGAAAAGTTCCTCCTCCTGAGTGTATGATATGAGACACACCAGTTATGACTCAAATGCAACATTATTTCTCAAGAGAGTAAATGGTCATAGAAATTTCAAGGGTGGGGGGTTGAATAACATATAATATTATGCAAACACATGATGGAAGAATGCAACATGCAGGGCATACAATATGACATGCAGACACAAACTCATGTCATTCATGCAGATGTAACTATAAATGCTAGATGCAGACCATGTCTGTACATGAAATGAACAACATGCATGTGTGACATCTAACATATGCAATTTCCATTTCATACATGAAATGCATGAGCCACATGGAAGCTCCATTTTATGCATCTAATGCCTTATATGCATGAATATGCAATATGCACCTAAATGCTCATGATCAGATATCTAGCAGATTTATTGGAACAGAAAAAACTGAAGCAAAGAAATTTATTTTAACCTCCCCCTGAGAAGATGCATTCAAAGGAATGATCAGAGATCTGAACAATTATGGCTGCTGCAAATAAACAGAGATGTCAATCAGTGATTAGGTCCATAGAATGGCTGAGTCTATTGACCGAGAATGAAGAAGGAAAACACAAATAAACACAACCCGGTTGACAGATCACAGGGTCAAGTTGATTGATCTACGCAAACAAAAGCACAATCATCGGCCAAAACTGAGTTTGGTCAATAAAGATGGACATCAGGTACGTAGACAGACCCGTGTGGTTAGGTGACCACAATAGGACTGAGTCTTAGGCCAGATCAAGAATAATGATATCAAAATTTATGAATTCAATAGGAATTAGATTCCCTCTAAGCAGGACTCACACACATACAACCTTGGCCGAATCTGAACAGATGGCATCTCCCCCTGAATCCAAGCTCATTATTCAAGGAATTTTTAAAAAAGATGATTGCTAAATTTTGATAGAGTCAGAAAAGACTCAGAGACAATTGTAGATGTTCAAGGATGAATATCAGACGATCAGAGAATATCAGTGTAGATGTTCACAGATAAGGCATTAAGTCGACTGAAATATGGAATTTTGCAGCAAAGAAAGTCGACTGAGAATCATGTCTATTGACTTGAATCAAGTCTGTTGACTTAACCACCACCCATTCAGTAGACTTAAACCTGATAGCTTCTGACCAGATGTAGAAAACACTCAGCAAATATTTTTATCAAATATACAGTGAACTTGTCTCAACAGTAAACAACCTCTGCTGACTCCCCCCCAATGCAATGCTTATGAACACTAGGACATGCTGAGAGCAAAATGTATGTTCACAAGAGGGATGGAATAAAAATTCCCATGTAACTCAAGTAGATGTCATTAAGAGCAGCTATTAGCAATGACATTCCAGCAATCAAGAGGCATTTTCAAAACCAACTATTTAGCTATAGTAGTTTAGATCACACAAAATTCCTTCATTGAATCTTTAATTGAGTTCTAGTATTTGGCGGAGTATTTTCTCACGCATAGTGACAACTTATAGATAGACTTGGTCTGTCCTTCCACAAGTCACCATTTAATAAACCAGAAATTTCATATACATGGAAAGCACTCATCAGATTTGAAAACAGACCAAAAAGCTCCTGATCGAATAAACAGTTGAAAGTGTCAACCAAGCTAAAATTTTCTCATAAACCAAACACTTGCATTCACTGACTTCTAGTACGGGGCGGAGTGAAATCTCACGCATGGTGATAATTTTCAGACAGACATAATCTATCTTTCCATAAATCACCATTTGATGTACTAGAAGAGTTCACCTACACTCTGAGCCACAACATATTATCATGATGAAGATTGAGCACATTGCAGAGTATTCACACATTCACATTTGAGCATTTATAATGCAATTTCAGCATTCACCTCTGAGCATCATTTGCAATCTGTAATAAACTGTATAAAATGTGGTCTCTCCTCCTTAGCCATGATCAAAAGGCATGGAGAAAGATGCAAAATATTTGTCCAACCAAGATATGACATGAAAAATAATGTGAGAAGGAAGGAAGTTCAGATGTGACGAAAATCAGTTTAGATCCAATGTAATATGTCACACCCAATAAATTTCTGGTACTAGACAGAGATATTAATCCAAAGATCCAACTCACGCAAAGTGTTATCTTCCTGGTAGGCTTAACCTATCATTCCAACAAACACCTTTTGATATACCAGAAATATGTCAGGTAGATGACTGAGTATAAGGAATCTTGATGCATTCTACGGAGAAAGCTCATTTACAGAAATAAGCACACAAGGTGTATAGCAAAAGCAATAAAAAACTCATGAGACATATAGTACCCGAGCTTTCTTGAATATGAATTTTTATACTTCAATATCTTCAAGATTCATCATGCAGTTCTCAGAAATTTTTGTGTGTTCCTTGACAGCCTTTTTACTAAGTGATTACTTTGTTCTTCTTATTTTCAAGGCACACCTGCAAGACAGACATCTCATTTGACATTTTTAAATACCCAAACCTTCTTGGGTCCTTGAGGGTTAGACACATGTCTAACATGCAAGTTTCTCTTCTTTATTACATTCAAATCATCAATTTTCATGCAAGGACGATCATCAACTATATGTCCAAATTTTCCACAATAAAAGTAGCACATGGATGATCTCATCGTCTTCTTATGTAAGGAATTGGTGAATTTTTATCCTTGAACAGAGAATTTGACATGTTCAACATTAGATTTGGTTTCTCCCTTTAAGGACCAGCAGTTTTTCATGATGTGTCCATGTTTTCCACATGAATAGCAGCATGAAGAGATGTTTCTTTTTACAAAACTTTTATTGACAGGCTGAGATTTTCTGGACAGGTCTTTCTTGTTTGTAAGCTTTCTTCATTTTCCAAGAACAGTTCTACCACTGCATGTATTCAATTCATCTCTTTTCATGAGATTGCAATCACTCATCATGTGTCCATGCATGCCACAGTAAAAACATAAAACATTCATTCGTTTCAAGACTTGGTGTTTAATATGAGAGTTCTTAGCATGCACATTAGAGTTAGTAAACTTGCTTTTCTATTTTTGTTGCGAGTTTGTTTTCATTTTCTGATTTTTATTTTGCTTTTTATTTTTCAGTTCAGTTCTGTTGAAAATCTGTTTTTGAGTTTTTTAAACAGCTGACTGATTTGGGAGAGTTTTAGAAGTGCTGGCTTCATTCGAACTGGAGACAAAAGAAGTATACAATTTATTTTCAAAGGACTTTTTATAGCCAAGTCCTTCTCTCTGAAAATTAATTTTTGTTCCCAAGATTTTATCCAGGTTTTCTTTTCACTAAAAAAAATGGGTCTGTAGCGACTAAATCATTAGCGACCTGTTACAATTAGTTGCAGAAGATCTATATTTGCGATCAAAATAGTTCCATGGTCGCTAACGATTTGGCTTATAACCACCAGCACAACATTGGTCGCTAAAGGGTTGTAATAGCGACCATTTTGTGATTGGTCGCAATGTGTAGTCGCTGATGTATGTCACGAGTCACCATATATGTCAACAGTGACGAAAACTTGGTTGCTATAAAATTTTCATTAGCGACAATGTGTCAACAGGTCGTTAAACCTTAAAAAGAGCTAGCGACCATGACGTCATTGGTTGCTAATTGCGTCAACACATATAGCGACCAACATGTAATCGCTGACTATTTATTTTAGTGACAAACTTTTTACTTTGGTTGCAATTAAGTTGCAACTTAATGGTGACCAATGTTTAGGTGGTTTAGTAATGGTAGATTATAAATTGTAATGTAATTTTTATATTTAAAAAATTATAATTAAGCAAATAATTAATATAAAATTAAAAGCATAAATTTCAATCACTTATTTGTTAAAATATAATTATATTAGTTCATTGCTACCAAGATTTACTAAGAGTAGTTTCAATAATAGTGATTAGTATATATATATCTAATAACTAAGTTAATTAAAATATTATATATAGGGATATAATCTCACTTTAATCATGGGAGTTTTTTCGAACATTTCTATTTAACCTAGGGAGATCGAGCAAGGTTTATCGTGTCGGTCGTACCGATCAAGTCGATTGTGACTAGGTATGATCTGGCACGACCGGTCCGTTGCCGTGCCGCAACTGTTCACAATGGACTCGATGATGACAGACGATGGTGGTTGTTGTGCCCCTTAGGCACAAGCATGTGCTATGCTGATTTGATGATAGCAATGCTGTTTTATTTTGATGATTGCAACACAATGAGTGCTTTGGATATTGTTTAGACAGTGTCATGAAATGTCCTTTATATGATGATGGCATGTTATGATGATGGCATGTTGATTTGAATGCATATCACTCATTATGTTCTGCGAAAAATGCATGATAAACTGTTCCATGCTAAAAATCATGCATCTCATAAAAAGAACATTCAATGTTTTCATTGTGGCAAATTGGGCCACACGGTTGAAAATTGTTGGCATGCTCAGGGAAAGAAATCTAACTCTGAATTTATTAAATTCCCTGTAAACAGAAATGGTTTTGGTTACAATAAATTCCTTGTAAACAATGCTTCTCATGGAAATATTCTTGTTTCAAAAGTTCAGCATATTGCATGCTTTAACTGTGGAAAGCCAGGTCACAGGGCTGCAACCTGTTGGCTGGCAGGATACCAAAGCTAGACTGGTTTTAGTAAACAGAATTTCAATTCTGTTAACAAAAATTTCCATGCATATGCATTTAGAACTCCTGCTCATAGGAATGTGCACAAAATAAATTTCAGAACTGCTGCATCATGTCACTACTGTGGTCAGATAGGTCATTCAATGAATGATTGTCATGTGATGAGAATTGATGACCTTCATGCACAGAAGTTGGCTACCATACCTGTTAGGAATGTCACTGTTAATTCAGGACCCAAGACTTCTTGGGTTCCTGCAGGATCAAAATAATCCAGTTGTTGCAGGTGTGCCTTGGAAATGAATAAGAGGGGTTAACCAAGGCACTCAAGAATGAAAACCCCATGATTGAACTTATCAGGTCAGTTCTGAACTTTGCTTTAAAATTCATCATCTGAATTTGTGAGTATGAAAAAAAAAAGTGAACTTCATGTTGATCTGCTTGTCTGAATTTTGATGATCTCTTCATGTCTAGCTGATCAGTCTGCATTCCAGACTCAGCTACTGAATTCAATTCTGAATATATTTGATGCTCTTCTCATGCTGTTGTTTGCACTGAATGAATGAGATGCTAGATGCACTGCATTTTGCACTAGGCTAAACGGTTCTTTAATGTATAGAGTCGATGCATGTGTTTTGTGTCAATGCACTGCATACTTGGTGTTACATTCATAACTTGCTGTTTGTGAATGGTTTAGTTAGTGCATACAGTCAATGCATGTGTCCAATGTCTGCACATATCATTTGCATGACTATCAATGCATATAGGACTGATTTGCATGACTATCATTTGCTTATTGCTGTAGACTGCATGTTTTTTTTCAATGCATAATAGGATTGCTTTGCACTGCATATATCATCTGCATAACCCTGGTATATCAAATGGTAAGTTACTAAAAGGCAGGGAAATCTGTCTGAAGGTTCTTACTATGTGTGAGATGATCCTTGAGACCAGGTTCTCTGCCTAGTACCATGGGTCCTGTCTTCATGTAGAACAGTGCACTGCATCATATTTTTGAAAAATCTGAAAAATGATAAAAATATTCATGACTTGGATGCATAAACTTGAATTGATTGCATACTTGTCTCATGTATCCTTGGTGCATAGTCTGCATGTAGAACAACCTAGTGCATAGCATAATCTTTGCATCATGATGTCAGCATCTAATCTGTACATCAGACGCGCATCCTCGCCTGTCCCCTCGGATGCTCTCTTGGGATCGAGTATGCCCTCCAGTGACTGTTAATGCTTCCCTAACTTTGAGGATGCTCCCCTGGAGTAGCGATTGCTCTCCAGAGATAGCATGTGCTCCACATGCTCCCCTGACACTGGTGATGCTGTCCAGAGGCCATAGATGCTCCCCTGAGACTTCATATGCTCCCGTGCGAGAACGCACTAGTCTCTGGGTATTTAAAAGAATTGTATTACATGCATTCCCTTTCACTAAGTCTGTACAATGCATGCGCCTTCACAAGTCTATACAGAGCTCTTCACTTAACTTGATAATCCGATACTCTGTCTGACAGGTGCTCTGCTCATGAAGCTAATGAAGGGCACGTGATCCGAGGCTGGAAGGGCAGACAGGATCGTGACACGTGTGCTGAAGCTGGCTGAGAGACTGACACGTGGTCCAAGGCTTTGGGGCGGGAGATGTGGAGAGCACACGCGCCCAGTGCTGCCCCTGCTCGAGCTGCTATAAAGGGTAGTCTCCGTTGTCTGAAGAAGGTTGATCGAAGTGGAGAAAGAAAAAGCAGAAGTGCAGAGACTTCGATCCAGCAGAAGAGAAGAAGAAGAGTGAAGAGAGCAGAAGAAGAAAGAAGAGAGAAGAGAAGAGAAAGAGAAGAAGAGCAGAAGATAAAGAAGAGAAAGAGAGAGACAGAGAGCTCGAGTTGAGAAAGAGAGAGAGGTTGAGGTTGTCTGGCTTTTGGATCAAATCCAAGCCAGAACTGCTCCTTCGAGAGCTAAATTTGTGCTTCATTATTTCAGCCTTCCGTTGCTGTTTTTTCTATCTTTTGTTTCATCTTTTATCATTTCTTCAAGCTGTTAGTCAGCGGATGCAGTGGAGGTCTCCACTGGACAGGTAAAGCTGTAATCCTCAGCTGGTGAGACTTGGTCTCGGACGGGTTAAGCTGTAATCCCCAGCGAGTTCAAGCTGTGAGTCAGTGATGGCTAAGCTGTATTGCCCAGCGGAAGCAAGTTGTGATGCTCAGCGGATGGCAAGCTGTGAGGCCCAGCTGATGTAGGCAAGCTGTGATGCCCAACTATTCAAGCTGTGAGTCAGCGGAATCCACACTCGGTTTGAGTGTGGGGTGGATGTAGGTCTGCTGGACCGAACCACCTAAAAATCTCTGTGCAGTGGTTTGATTTCTCTATATGTTTTTGCTTCCGCTAGATGAATGCATAGGGGCGCTCAACTGTCTGCTTATAGGTTCAGTAGATGAGTGTTCTAATTTGTCTTGTTAGCATTCCAATTTTTAAGTGAGCGACATCTTATTTTGGGTGAAGGTTTTTAATTGGGCGAATTTCTAAAGGGCTATATTCATTCAACCCCCCTCTGAATACTGCACCGAACCCAACAGTGGTGGCGGAGACAAATCGTCGATGTGTCGTGTGCCATGAATACCACTTCTGTCCAAGTACGACTAAATACAACTGATGCCCACCAATACGCAACGGCACGTCACTCACCAATACGGAGCGGCACGTCAAACCATGTCTAGCTGGGTGTAGAGTTTTAAATAGTAACTGATAGCCTGATTATTTAAGTGATTAATGACTAATAAGAAGAGCAAACTAACATGTCAAAATCTCTCTCCCTGTTATAGCTAGGTCGATCATTCGTAAGTTATATTGAGGTAGAAATTAGTCACTAGACCAATCATTTGGATATTGTTAGATTGAAATATTATTGAAGAACAATACATGGAAAAAATTATATTTTGATATTTAGTTTTCCATTGACATTATATGTAGTTGCTAATTTTATTTAAAAATTGATAAATATATTTGGTTAAAATAGCTGATTAAGGGTAATAATAAAGATTTTAAAGTTTAAGATATATTCACATCACAAACGCAGCGTTACATTGCAAATGTAATTATAACATGTATAATTATTTTAAAAGAATAAAAATTTCCATTATTAACTTTAATGATATATTTTAAAAATAAATTTTAGATAAATATGATATAATGAATTAGTAAAATTTTTAAAAAATAAATAAAAACAAAAATTAATTTAATAAAAATTAATTTAATAAAAAATATTTTAATAAGTTGAATTATTGTTTCTTGTGCTAATCAATGTTATCAAATTAGGAGAGTTTAACAAAAATATTAAAGATATGTTTAAAATATAATCTAACTCTCTCTCTATCTCTTGTCGTTCTCCCTCTAGGGTGAGTTGACGGGTGGGGGTCGCTGGATGAGCCAGTGTGAGAATTCCTTTTTACCATTGGATGAGAGAGCACCAGTCATATTGTCGCTGCACTAAAAAGTTACCTGATGTCGACACAAGTTGCTATATATATATATATATATATATAGTTTTTCCCTCCAAAATCATGGTCTTCTCTCACTGGTACAATGACCTATATAAAGCTTATACATATATATAGTTTCTATCACGATTTTTTTCATGAAATTTTATATTTTTTAATTTCACAACAGTCGGATCATGTTATTATATTCAAAATGTTATATACAACTATTAGTCAAAAAATATTAAAGATATATTTATATAAATTAATTTCAATTATTTGTATTAAAACATAAGTGAAAATTTCATGACAAGTATTGGCGGGCAAAAGAGGGAAAAAAGAAATCAAAAACCCTTGTGTCGGCGGTGAAACCACCTTTCTTCCTCTGCTCCCACCCTTGTCTGCAGTCTGCACGCTTACCCGCCGCTGGTGCCTCCTCACCGCTGTTCTCATCTGCACTTTGCACGCCAACGAAGGAGCTCCCCCTAGGTGCCTCCTCGCCGCCGTTCTCGTCTGCAGTCAGCACGTCGACGAAGGAGCTCCCCCTACCCGCCGCAGGTGCCTCCTCGCCGCCGTTCTCGTCTGCAGTCTGCCTTTCTGGGTTCTCCTCTGCGCCCTTGCCGCCGATGCCTCCTCCCCGCCGGTGTTCGCCTGGGTTCCTCCGGTAAGTGTTTCCCCTCTGTGTCCGCATGTATGTCCTTTCCCTCGGCGTGGAGCTCTCCCTCAGCAATGCTCTCCCTCGACGCTGAGGGCATCCCACCGTTGGCCGCGCCTTCACCCTGCTCCACGTCCGACGCCACCGCACGCCTTCACACTGCTCCACGTCCACCCCCACCCCCTCCATATGGCACCATCAGCCCCCGCCGCCAACTACCCATTCTCCCATCTTCTTCCACCCCCGCCGTAGACTGCCATTCTCTTGTTTTCTTCCACCATCCTCCACAAGGTTAACAATGTACGTATAAAGATGTAGGGGAATAAATATAAATAAGCAAGCATGGAGAAACATTTGGTCTTTAAAATGGATGGAAGTAGATTACAAAAATCATTTGGAATGTTTGATAACATTAGAAGAATTCATGGCACAGTCTATCTAGTTAAATTTTATGGACACCTTATAATTAACAATGCCTTGAACAATAATTTTGATTTCTTCACTGAGTTTGATTGCGACAACCAGCATCTCATGTTTATTCCTCAACCTGTCTTTTATGTATATCTTCCTTCTGAGCTGTTGTAGCTATCTTTCTCACTAATTATATGCTTAGATTTTAAGTTGCTGATTGTAGGTCCACTTTCTTGTTTGGATTCTTACAATCTTTGATTTAGATTTGTTCCTTCCTGTTGGGTTCGGTGCGTTGGATTCAGAGGGGGGTGAATGAATCCCTCCCTTAAAAATTTCGCTCAATTAAGAATCTAGAACGCTAACTAGACAAAACCAGACAATCTGAAGAACTAATTAAATTCTCTTTTGAACCAATGAGCAAATATGTATAGCGCGCCTAAACATTCATCTAGCGGAAGCAGAATTAAACAAATCAAACCACTGCACAGAGGAGTTTTTAGGTGGTTCGGTCCTCCAGACCTACGTCCACCCCACACTCAAACCCAAGTGTGGCTTACTACTGCGCAACACAGCTTGCGTCCGCTGAGCCATACAGCTTAGTCTACAACCGCTGAGCATCACAGCTTGCTTCCGCTGGGCAATACAGCTTAGCCATCCGCTGACTCACAGCTTGACCACTGGGGATTACAGCTTAACCCGACCGCTGGGGACTACAGCTTAACCCGACCAGTGGAATCCTCCACTGCAAACGCTGAGCAATACAGCTTAGCTCTGCTGACAAACAGCTTGAAGAAAAGTTTAAAAGAAAACACAAAATGAGAAATAAAACAGCAATAGAAAGCTGTATACGATAAAGCACAAAATAGCTCTCAAGGAGCAAGTTAGTCTGGATTTGATCCAAGAGCCAACAGATAGCACCACTTCGAAGAATTCTTTTCTTCTTCTTCTTCACGAGCTCTCTGTCTCTCTTTCTTTCTCTTTCTCTTCTACTTCTTCTCTCTTTCTCTTCTTCACTCTTTTTCTTCTTCTGGATCGTGCAGGCTCTCTCTCTGCTTCTGCCCCTTCTACTTCAATCTCGATCACCTCCCTCCTGAGGAAGACGCTTGGTATTTATAGAGCATCAGAAGTAGGGCGTGTGCATGGCTTGTGCCCTCTTTGTCCAGAGATAACCTCGATCACGTGCCAGGTGCCAACCTCGGATCACGTGCCCAATCATCAGCTTGAATCAATCTGAAGGAAGAGAAAAAGGATGCATCGAGTTAGTTCAGGATTTGAACTAAACATGTACAGACTTGATAGTGTGTAATGCAGTATGCATGCAGTGAAGTGTGTACATTGAAAGTGGATGCACAGACGTGCCGTCAACAAATGTATGGACTTAGTGTGCATGCGACAGCAATGTATAGACTTTGAACGCGTGCAATGCAGCAAGGCAATGTATAGACTTTATGTGCATGCGACTAGACGGTGTACAGACTTTGCGTGCATGCGACAACAATGTATAGACTTTGAACGCGTGCAATGCAGCAAGGCAATGTATAGACTTTATGTGCGTGCGACTAGACAGTGTACATACTTTGCGTGCATGCGACAACCAATGTGCAGACTTGCAGGAGTGATGATGCATGAGCTTAACTACTAGTACTAGCAGTGGGATGTATAGACTTTTGAATGCATGGTACAGAGTGTATAGACTCTGCATCTATCAAAGTATGCACAATGAAGATGAGTGCTCAGGCATGCTGTCGAAGGATGTATAGACTTTATTTTGAAGGATTGCACAATCCATTGAGGAATGTATAGACTTTATGAACTGGCGCATGGACATAACAGCAAAGGATGTATAGACTTGTGTGTGTGCGACCAGACAATGTATAGACTTGTGTGTACGTGCATGCTACAAGGTAATGTATGGACTTGAGTGCATGCATGCTACAATGCAATGTATGGACTTGAGTGCGTGCATGCTACACAAGGCAATGTATAGACTTGGTGTATGCAGCGATGTATAGACTTGATGCACGGACAATGCATATGCTTGAACAAGTGGTGATGTATAGACTTTAGAGACGATGCATGAACAAGCCACCAATCGAGTGTACATACTTTGTGTGCATGTGACAACAATGTACAGACTTGCTGTAATGATGCACGGACTCAATGCGTCAGAATGTAAAGACTTGTGTGTGTGGGCAGATGATGTACATACTTTGAATGCATGAGAGACACTTGCACTGACTTCCTATATGCTCAAGCAGGACTCATGTGTTTGCTATCATCAAAATCACAGGGGCACAACAATCTCCCCCTTTTTGATGATGGCAACACTATGAGTCACACTAACTCATGTCAAACTATTCTCTCCCTTTGACTTCATCAAAAAGAAAATAGTTTGAGATGAGAAATACAAATATGCATGCAATGATAGAATGAAAGTCTCCCCCTTTGACTAAGACAAGAAAGGCTCTCTCTCCCTTAATGGCACAACATGAATGCTAAATGCAGTACATGCAGATTTCCCTTAGAACAACCCATTCTCCCCCTGAATGTATAACTCCCCCTGAATTATTTCTCCTCCTTTGAGAAAGGAATATGGACGGATGAAACACATCTCTTCTTGTGACATAATCAAGAGGTAGAGAAGATAGGAGGGAAAGAACATGAATAAGGTAAGGGGTCACTACACAACAGCTAAAGTATTGGTTCAGAAAGTGAGCATGATTATAGACAACTGTTAAAGCATAGGAGTCAGCAATATACAGTTTTGAAAGAATTCAAGTTTAACAGTGATAAAGATAGAGTAAAGCAGCTGACCACAGAAAAAGAGTTATAGACTCCATTTATAGCAATGAATCTAGGGCACATGGTTTTAATAGATAAGTCAGAAACAATACCCTTTGTGATTAAACATGGAAGTTCAAGAAAGGTAACTTGAATATGTATTGAGAAAAATAATTTACACTCAATGACTTTTGATTTCAAAGGGTTACAACAATTTATTTTTCACCTTTTAATTTTCAGAAACTGAGCTAAGTGAATAGACCAGTGGCATTTATGCTGTTGACATTAGGTGTACACCTTGATTAGAGGTAGGTACCCCCAGTTACTAGGCATAAACTACTATATCTATTTCAGATCAATACCTACAAGGAACAATTTTCACCTTTGACATTAAGGGTACACCTTGATCAGAGGCCAGTACCCCCAGTTACTTGGTGAAAACTCCCCCTATAGATTTGACCCTATGAACAGAGATAGCCTGAAGCACTTCATGACTTATGAATTCTCCTACTTCCTTGGAGGAGATCACAGTTTCTCAGTGCAATTCAGCCATTGCTCTGTCACAGTGTTCAGCTCTTTATATTGATGATCTTATTTACTGCTGCCCTGATTTCTTTTAGACTGATTGTTTAAATACAGTACACACTCTTATTCACCTTTTCGAGACATTACCAGTTTAACACGTTCAGGCATTAAAAAAACTTTTTCTATTCTAACCATGAGACAGAGATTAAGAGCTATAATAGTTTTCTTTTATTTCAAGTTCTGAAGTGCAGACACTTAACTCTTCAATTTATAAAGGTTAAACCTTTAGTTCCTTTCAATTTGCAAGTGTGATTCTTATAAATGAAAAATTACAATAACCACAGCTCAATGTACTAAACAAGAAGTAATACTGTTGTTCAGTAAAGGTGATAAGGAAATGATAGCAATAGGCATTAAGGTCCAAGAGCATATGATGTCAAAGAATATGAATGAATTGAGTGGGGACGAAGAGAAGTGAAAAGGATTCAATGTATTGAAATGAACTCTCAGCTCCTCCTGACACCAAGATGCAACAATTATGCTATGCAATGAAACATTTCTTTTCAGATTTTTTAAATTTGATGATATGCAGTATAAAGCAGTCCTATATGCATTGAACGACTTCCTTGATAGTCATGCAAATGATATATGCAGACATTAGACACATGCATCGACTATATGCACTAAATGAACCATTCAAACTCAGTGCAACACATGAATAAGCTCGGTGCAAAGTGCGTACATGCACAAACATGTGAGAAGCATACTCGATGCAATGTATGAACAACCATGAACATGGGTTTAAGTAAACTCGGTGCAGGGTATGCATCGATTACAAAAATGGTTGTGCAGTGCATCTAGCATCTTATGTACACAGTACAATAAATGGCAAGAGAAGAGCATCAGATATGTGCAGAATTAAATTCAGTAGCTAAGTCTGGAATGCAGACTGATCAGCTAGACAAGAAGAAGACATCAGAAATCAGACAAACAAATCAACAATTTCAGATGATGAGATTTAAACAAAGTGTTTAGAACTAACCTGAAGAGCAGGATCCTGGGGTCTCCTATTGAGTGCCCTGGTTTATTTACCCCTCTTTTTCATACCAAGGCACACCTGTAGCATGTTAATCAATTTGATCCTGTAGGGACCCAAACAGCCTTGGGTCCCGAGTTAACTCTGCCAGGTGTTCTGAATAATCTTTTAGCAATATTATCATTGAATTTCATCAAATAACAATTGTCCATAGAATGTCCAAATGTTCCACAATATCTACATGTACCAACAGATTTTTTGACTTTATTATGATGCACATTAACAGAAGCATGAGGCCTAAGTGCATGAACATGAGATTGTCTGTTATTTACATGAACATTTTGTCTCTTATTTTCAATTAACCAACAGTTAGCAGACTTGTGACCTAACTTACCACAATTGAAGCATGAAATATTTACAGGCCTTGCTCTAGGGAATTTAACAGATTTGGAATTTATGTGATTTCCCTAAACATACCAGCAGTCCCTGACTATATGCCCATACTTGCCACATTCAAAGCACCTGAGGTGCTTGCTGCTTGATTCAGAATTATTCCAGTAATATCCTGACCAGCACTCAACAGCCTTGTGCCCAGGCTTATTGCAGTTAGAGCAAACAGTGTGCTGACTGAACTTGGGTTTAATTCTGTATGGATCATGAAAATGCATGGAAGACCTAGCATGCAGTTTATTGTCTTCTTTCATGATAAAACATGCATTCATGAGATGACCATGCCTACCACAATAGTAACATGAAGCATCAGGCTTCCTAGTAGCATGGTTTCTACCAAAATAATTTCTAGAATGTAATGTTTTACTTGCATGCTCATCCTTTAACATCAATCTGCAATCTTCCATTATGTGACCTATTTTTCCACAATAATAACATGACCCCCATTTAGTATGAGTGTGTGAGAGATCATGTGACTTGTGTGCAGCAGTCTTTGTGCCAACCGGAATATCTTTGTCCTTTTTCTGTAGATTTTTATTCTTTTTTAATTTTTGAGTTTGTCCTACAGTTTTGGGACTGACAGTGGATTTTTGGTTTTTCTGAGCGCTGAATTGAAAAACCGAAGGAGCAGGGGTTTTGTTTTGATCAGAAGCTTTTACAAATACAGTAGAAGTTTTATTCCCATTTATCCTTTTGTTTGTCGGACTGTAACCCAGTCCCTCTCTTTGAAAAGTAACATTGTTTCCAAGAAGCTTATTCAGATTGTCCTTGCCTTTGACAAATTTTGATAGAGAATTTTTCAAGTCTTGAATCTCAGAATTTAAGACAACAATATTAGCTTCATATGTGGACAGATCTGTTTCACAAGAAATGACTTGTTGATGCAAAGCATCATTCAGACTTTTGAGTTTTTTCACTTCCTGTTTTAATTTCATTTCATTGTCAGCTTCAGATAGAGACTTGTTAAGATCATCAACTTCTTGTTGAAGAGATGTGATTGCAAGTTCATATCCAGCTATCTTCTCTTCACAGCAAGTGACATTTCCACTCAACATTTGGTTGATGGTTTTTAGGCTCTCAATTTCTTGTTCTGTATCCACCAACTTATCAGAATTATCCATGCTCACACACTTGCCCTTTTCAATTGTCAATAGCCTATCTGACAGTTGGGTGTTTAGATGTTTCAACTTGTTGATTTCCTCTCTCAATTTATTATTTTGCTCTGTGAGTTCATCATCAAGCACCCAATCATCTGAGGAAAACTGACATTCATAAAATATTTCTTGTTGTTTTTCAGATTGAAGTTTGTCGAGATTTTTCTGAAGCTCTAAATTTATTACTCTATCAGCCTCCAGCGTCTCAGAAATCAGTCTATTTTCTTTTTCAAGATTCATTGATTTGTGTTCAAATTCCTTGGACTATTTTTTTAGTTTTTCATTTTTAAATTTCAAGTATTCTAGATCAGAATTAACAGAATCAAAATCTTTTAATTGTCTTCTGAATATGTCATTTTCTATCTTCAGGAGTTCCATGTCCTCACCCCCTGAAT
The DNA here is from genome assembly GCA_022559845.1 of Amorphophallus konjac. Taxonomy (NCBI): domain Eukaryota; kingdom Viridiplantae; phylum Streptophyta; class Magnoliopsida; order Alismatales; family Araceae; genus Amorphophallus; species Amorphophallus konjac. The sequence goes on along the minus strand of CM040122.1, from coordinate 365,734,039 downwards.
TAACATTCACATGATCATTCAACTTCCTTTTTAGAGATTTATTTCATTTTCTCAACTGTTCGTAAGAATCAAGTAAATCATTGTATGCATCAATCCAATCATCCACATCATAATTATCAAATTTAGAAGGTACCACATCTTCATCTTATTCTTCATTTTCTTCTTGCTGTCCATCATCCTCAACCATCAGACATGTGTTGCGATTCCTGGTAAGCTTCAGTTTCTCTAAAATCTCCTTGGCAGACCTGCAAGAAGAAACACATGAAATTAGAGCTCTGTCAAGTGATGCTTTCATTAAATCTAATGCTCTCGAGTTGACAGAGTCTTTCAGTCTATCCTTATCAGTCCATCTAAATTTATCTTTTGATAATTTGTGTGGACCGTGGACCATTACTTTCCAAAGTTCAGGATCAGTCGATCTAACATACCGATGTAAGTTCTTCAGCCATAGATCAAGATCATTACCTTTGAAAATTGGCGGATGAGCCATTACAACAGATAGTAAACAACAGCGCACAAGACAATCGACAAGAATGCACCACAACCAGATAAGCAAAGCAAGGCACTAAGTCAGTGAAACTAAACACCGAGCACAAGAAACCCACTCTGAAATGCACCACAGAAGATGCAGGATCTGCTGCGGATTGTTAGATCCTATGCATAGCAACCTGCTCTGATACCAATTGTTGGGTTCGGTGCGTTGGATTCAGAGGGGGGTGAATGAATCCCTCCCTTAAAAATTTCACTCAATTAAGAATCTAGAACGCTAACTAGACAAAACTAGACAATCTGAAGAACTAATCAAATTCTCTTTTGAACCAATGAGCAAATATGTATAGCGCGCCTAAACATTCATCTAGCGGAAGCAGAATTAAACAAATCAAACCACTGCACAGAGGAGTTTTTAGGTGGTTCGGTCCTCCAGACCTACGTCCACCCCACACTCAAACCCAAGTGTGGCTTACTGCTGCGCAACACAGCTTGCGTCCGCTGAGCCTTACAGCTTAGCCTACAACCGCTGAGCATCATAGCTTGCTTCCGCTGGGCAATACAGCTTAGCCATCCGCTGACTCACAGCTTGACCACTGGGGATTACAGCTTAACCCGACCGCTGGGGACTACAGCTTAACCCGACCAGTGGAATCCTCCACTGCAAACGCTGAGCAATACAATTTAGCTCTGCTGACAAACAACTTGAAGAAAGGTTTAAAAGAAAACATAAAATGGGAAACAAAACAGCAACAGAAAGCTGTATACGATAAAGCACAAAATAGCTCTCAAGGAGCAAGTTGGTCTGGATCTGATCCAAGAGCCAACAGATAGCACCACTTCGAAGAATTCTTCTCTTCTTCTTCTTCACGAGCTCTCTGTCTCTCTTTCTTTCTCTTTCTCTTCTGCTTCTTCTCTCTTTCTCTTCTTCACTCTTTTTCTTCTTCTAGATCGTGCAGGCTCTCTCTCTGCTTCTGCCCCTTCTACTTCAATCTCGATCACCTCCCTCCTGAGGAAGACGCTTGGTATTTATAGAGCATCAGAAGTAGGGCGTGTGCAGGGCTTGTGCCCTCTTTGTCCAGAGATAACCTCGGATCACGTGCCAGGTGCCAACCTCGGATCACGTGCCTAATCATCAGCTTGAATCAATCTGAAGGAAGAGAAAAAGGATGCATCGAGTTAGTTCATGATTTGAACTAAACATGTACAGACTTGATAGTGTGTAATGCAGTGTGCATGCAGTGAAGTGTGTACATTGAAAGTGGATGCACAGACGTGCCATCAACAAATGTATGGACTTAGTGTGCATGCGACAGCAATGTATAGACTTTGAACGCATGCAATGCAGCAAGGCAATGTATAGACTTTATGTGCGTACGACTAGACAGTGTACAGACTTTGCGTGCATGCGACAACAATGTATAGACTTTGAACGTGTGCAATGTAGCAAGGCAATGTAAGACTTTATGTGCATGCGACTAGATAGTGTACAGACTTTGCGTGCATGCGACAACCAATGTGCAGACTTGCAGAAGTGATGATGCATGAGCTTAACTACTAGTACCAGCAGTGGGATGTATAGAATTTTGAATGCGTGGTACAGAGTGTATAGACTCTGTGTGACGACCCGAGATCCGGATACCGGGAGGAGCCCGATACCACTCGAATCCCGAACCGCCGCCCACGAGCCGGGAGGGCTCGGAAGGGCTAAAAGGAGTGTGGAGGCACAAAGAAATAGGAAATAGAGCAGGATGATTCAACAATTAACAGAAATGAATAAACAACTAAAACAGAGTCCAGTCCAACAGAAAGTACAGTCTAAAGCAGTAAAACGTACCACATGCCGAGTGAACACTCGGCCCGGCAAGCTGGCAACTAAGAACCTCCGCTCCGTGCCCTCGAACCACGAGGAAGAAGCGCCACACCTGAAAAGCAGGGAATGAGTCTCCAAAACAGAGACTCAGCAGGGATCCCGCGGAACCCCAACCGGAAACAACGGCGGTAGCGGAAAGGAGAGCTACAACTATAGCAGGAACAGCAAACCGGTGGCCGGTCAAAACTCAGCTCTACAGCTACTCCTACTGTACCAGAAAACACGACCCAGTCTCCCGTCGGGGGACAACCAAGCCACGCACCCGACCACCCGATTCCACGATCGGGGACCACTAAACACGAGCCGCCCTAGCCACGCTACTAGGAAAACGTCACGATACCTCCGTAGCGGAGGCCTGCCCTCACCAAAAGGGCCCAAGCCAAAACCACACGGTCAGGAAACACGGTCATGACCTCACCGTCGTGAACACAACACTGTCTGGGGAAAGGCCCTCGGTGAAGCTCACCGGAAACCCCAGACCTCGACTCCGGGAACTCTCCCGAAACCACTCACGAAGTCCCGTCCCGTGGACGGAAACAGAACCCGGTACACAACAACTCACATCACGTGACAGGAGCACCACCCACTAGAAGAACGACCGGATGCGTCCCCTGACGTCTTACACTACGTCACAAGTGTCTAGCTACGACGCCCCGGGTGTGAGACTTAGACACACACAGTAACCAGTACCACAACAAGGACTAGCTGGGGTCACACTCGTCAGCGCGTGTCCTAAGCCCCCAACTACGTGTACACACACAGACCATCTGCTCTAGGTCGGGTCCTCTAGCTGGTTTTCCCCCCCACCGGACTCTGGTGGCAAAGGCAAGGGGTCCTACGGAAACCAGCCTAAAAACCGCGTCACACTGGGTCTCGCTCTCCACCACTCCCAGGTGGGACCACACACGCGTGCGCAGGAAGCTACGACTAGTGGACGTGTCACAGAACGTGGACACAGAAAACCACACCCGCACCCATTGCGAGTATCGCGAAGTAACAGGTGGCACGACGCCACCATACTCTAGATGGTCCACTAGACCTACTGAACTCAACGGTCTTTGAGTCACACGACTCAGAGTCGAGACCGTTGCACACGACAGCACTGAGCCATCAATCTGGCCTAATCCCTAGGTCTAAAACCATAATGCGAAGACTCACGAGGCCAAGGGTCGACCACTGGGTCACAACCGGGTCGACCGGAGACCAACACAACGCAATCGGAACACTAGTAAACCGCCCAGACCCTTACACTCACGAGCACGCAAATCAAGGTAAAGGGAACCCCCAGACACCCCAAAACGCGGTCACAGAACTCCGCGGGGTGTCCGGGACACACACGGCCCAAGGGGAGCACGAGACAACAGGGAAGATCACGCTAGGATCACCTAGCGTGACAAGACGAAACGCGCTAGGCTCTCCTAACGCGACCAGACAGGTCGCGCTAGGGACCCCTAGCGCGACAAGGATGATCGCTCTAGGAACCCCGAGCGCGACAAGGCAGATCGCGCTAGGGCCCCCTAGCGCGACAACGCAGAACGCGCTAGGACCCCATAGCGCGACAGGAACCGCCTTACTGTTCATCTTCTCCGATGAACGCGCCCCGTCGGGGCAGCACGACCATCAAGAACGCGCTACCTGTGGGTAGCGCGTTCTCAGTCCGCGCCCGAAACACGGTGAGAACCACGAAGAAATCCATTCCACGCCCCGATCACCCCCGGGTGATGGGGAAACAAAGGGGGAAACATTCCCCAACCTCCCTAGCACAGAGGGGACCCATTTAAACCCCAAAAACACGATCAAAATACAAGATTCAGCTCACTCCCCAAAAATATGCATTTTTCCCAAATCACCCCGTTTAGCCCTCTTGGCTCACCACGGCCTACGAAACTCGCGGGAAATGAAGTACGCGGGTTGAGGGTCCATCTCCCTACCTCCACCGAAGATTCGACGCACCGTGGACGCCGATCCACGAAGAAACGCCGTTTAAACCCTCGCCAGTTCACGATCCCACGAACCGCCTCCACCATCACGATCCTCGTCCCGAGCCCGTCGCCCCACATCCCACGAACCACGCCGCCCCGCCCTCGCCGCCTCCGTCGACCGCCCGGAGTGAGAGGGGGAGAGGAGAGAACATGAGAGAAGAGAGAGGGAGGGAAGAGAGAAATGAGAGGGGAGAGAGAAAAAGGAGGTTATTATATAGAAAATCTGGAAATTCCCGAAAATACCAAAAAATAGAAAATCACATTTCCACGATCCTCGGAACGCACCGATCGCAACGGTACCACTCGCGCCCTGGTGAACGGCCCGGTTCACCCGCAATGAGGTTCCGAAGGAATTACCGAAACACACACCGGGAATCGAAAAACACACGCAGAAAAGCCGCGGAACGCTTCCGGGCCTCCGAAACAACTCCGGATCGCGCCGATCCGAACACGAAAGATGTCCGAAACGAAATTTCGGACACAACGGAGTCGGACACTCCAAGAAACCAGATCCGGGACCCATGAATAAGGATCCAAAAAATCTGGGGCATTACAGCCCTCCCCCCTTAAAGAAATTTCATCCTCGAAATTCAGGACTAACACCAAGTCATAGGGGAAAAACGCCGTAACCCACTGACAACGCCGTCAGAACCCCAGCATAGAAAAACCTCGATTCTGGCAAAAAGCGCCAATCATGAGGGATACAGCCAGACCATAATCACGAACAATGCCACGCTCCGCACACCGCGCACACACCGGCCACCAGAGCAGGCATAACACAAGGGCACAAGTCTTGTATCACCTCGGACACAACGGAAACCACTCCCGGCATCGCTGCCACCTTCTCGCTCACCGAGGGAACGTAATCCTCGCCACAAGGACCAATCCACCGGTCAACGCCCACGCTCGGCGGACCAACCAAACGCCAGCTTCACAACCGCTGATCGATCTCACACCCTGCACCAGGGGCAACCAATCACTGAGCTTCCACCAGCTCACACCTCAGAAACGGCCACCAGAAAGTCTCGCTTGCACGCCGCTCTCTCCATTCTCGAGCCCTTACAACCAGCATCTTCTGTCTCTGAAAAGACCATCCGCTGGTCACCAGACATTCGCCAACGGAAAACCTCCATCGGCCCAGCAGGCACGATCCAACACATGACAGGCCATCTGCTGACTCACGCACAGACCAACACCACCTCCAATCTCGAACCTCACGCCAACTCTACCCTCTCAGGGGAGCACGGCGAAACCACATGACTCCATCTCCACACGGTCCTCACGTCACTCGACTCAGACTTACGGAGAATCCTCCCTTGCTGGCCACAGACTGAGGATCAATATCCCACGCCAATGTCTCATCAGAGACCTCCACACACAGGCATCAACCACCGTCCTGTCTCATCGAATCCTATCTCATCAAAATCTCCATCTCAATTAATCCAAGAGGATGCCTGCCAATCCCGACTCCCGCTCTTATCACAGAGCCACGGGACACACAACCTCTTACAACCCACGGCTCACTTCTCCAGAACACGATCTTATCCACGAACGCAGCCTCCAACGCAAGGACAGGGTACTCATGCGGCAACCTCGCCAGCACATTTCCCCAACTCTCCATCTGCCTGTGCCATAAACCACAATATCTCAAGCAACGGCACGGCAACCAACACGTCTCACACCGTCGGAGACAATGCACACCGATGAACCAATCCTCCGTTGCTCTACACTTCCTCAAAAATCCGCCCGCAGCAACCAACGCTATGATCTGCGCACTCTGATCCACACGCACAGCCACCACAATGCCAACTCGGGATCCACCATCCCGACGACCATCTGCAACCCCGTAGACTCCGATCCTCCGCACATCGGGAACCACAACACCAACCGTAATTCTCGCGAACACCGCCCAGCCGGCACTCGTCCTTACGAAACAGCGCCAACACCCTTACACATCAGGGAACGGGCAACGCTTCTCACAGGCAACCACCTTGCCAAAACACGGAACACGTCTCGCACGGACTTCACGGCGCACAAAGGCCAACCAATCCGGACGCACAGTGCAAGACGACGAACCTTAGCCAAACACGATTCTCTCCAACCAAAGGAGAACCCAATCACACCTCCGACCAACGGAATGAAAACTCCACATTCGACCTGACCTCGAGCCTCACGCATGCTGGGAACAGCACCTTCCAGCACCAAGGAAACCATCACCACGTCAGGTCAGCTCCTCCGACAACACTTACCAAGTGTCCCATCGGACCATGATCACAACATCTCTCGATGCACCACCGCTACAATCCCCCGAACTGCAACACGCCCGCCGGCAACATCTGCCCAACGCAACACAACCAGGGCCACCACTCAAGGGAGAAAGCTCTCGACCTCGATCCGCAGACCCCACGCCGACACTCCAACGAGAACAGCAACCACCCTCACCGCACCACACAACGCACTCAAGCTCTCGAGCGAGAAACAAAGCGAAAAAAAAATATGCACGAAACCCTATGCCAGCTGCCGACTGTACTGGACCTTATGGACTCTGATCACTGCAATATCTTGAATTCCCATGTACGTCCACAACCACGCTCTGATACCAGCTGTGACGACCCGAGATCCGGATACCGGGAGGAGCCCGATACCACTCGAATCCTGAATCGCCGCCCACGAGCCGGGAGGGCTCGGAAGGGCTAAAAGGAGTGTGGAGGCACAAAGAAATAGGAAATAGAGCAGGACGATTCAACAATTAACAGAAATGAATAAACAACTACAACAGAGTCCAGTCCAACAGAAAGTACAGTCTAAAGCAGTAAAACGTACCACATGCCGAGTGAACACTCGGCCCGGCAAGCTGGCAACTAAGAACCTCCGCTCCGCGCCCTCGAACCACGAGGAAGAACCGCCACACCTGAAAAGCAGGGAATGAGTCTCCAAAATAGAGACTCAGCAGGGATCCCGCGGAACCCCAACCGGAAACAACGACGGTAGCGGAAAGGAGAGCTACAACTACAGCAGGAACAGTAAACCGGTGGCCGGTCAAAACTCGGCTCTACAGCTACTCCTACTGTACCAGAAAACACGACCCAGTCTCCCGTCGGGGGACAACCAAGCCACGCACCCGACCACCCGATTCCACGATCGGGGACCACTAAACACGAGCCGCCCTAGCCACGCTACTAGGAAAACGTCACGATACCTCCGTAGCGGGGGCCTGCCCTCACCAAAAGGGCCCAAGCCAAAACCACACGGTCAGGGAACACGGTCACGACCTCACCGTCGTGAACACAACACTGTCTGGGGAAAGGCCCTCGGTGAAGCTCACCGGAAACCCCAGACCTCGACTCCGGGAACTCTCCCGAAACCACTCATGAAGTCCCGTCCCGCGGACAGAAACAGAACTCGGTACACAACAACTCACGTCACGTGACAGGAGCACCACCCACTAGAAGAACGACCGGATGCATCCCCTGACGTCTTACACTGCGTCACAAGTGTCTAGCTACGACGCCCCGGGTGTGAGACTCAGACACACACAGTAACCAGTACCACAACAAGAACTAGCTGGGGTCACGCTCGTCAGCGCGTGTCCTAAGCCCCCAACTACGTGTGCACACACAGACCATCTGCTCTAGGTCGGGTCCTCTAGCTGGTTTTCCCCCCACCGGACTCTGGTGGCAAAGGCAAGGGGTCCTACGGAAACCAGCCTAAAAACCGCGTCACACTGGGTCTCGCTCTCCACCACTCCCAGGTGGGTCCACACACGCATGCGCAGGAAGCTACGACTAGTGGACGTGTCACAGAACGTGGACACAGAAAACCACACCCGCACCCATTGCGAGTATCACGAAGTAACAGGTGGCACGATGCCACCATACTCTAGATGGTCCACTAGACCTACTGAACTCAACGGTCTTTGAGTCACACGACTCTGAGTCGAGACCGTTGCACACGACAGCACTGAGCCGTCAATCTGGCCTAATCCCTAGGTCTAAAACCACAATGCGAAGACTCACGAGGCCAAGGGTCGACCACTGGGTCACAACCGGGTCGACCGGAGACCAACACAACGCAATCGGAACACTAGTAAACCGCCCAGACCCTTACACTCACGAGCACGCAAATCAAGGTAAAGGGAACCCCCAGACACCCCAAAACGCGGTCACAGAACTCCGCGGGGTGTCCGGGACACACACGGCCCAAGGGGAGCACGAGACAACAGGGAAGATCACGCTAGGATCACCTAGCGTGACAAGACGAAACGCGCTAGGCTCTCCTAACGCGACCAGACAGGTCGCGCTAGGGACCCCTAGCGCGACAAGGATGATCGCTCTAGGAACCCCGAGCGCGACAAGGCAGATCGCGCTAGGGCCCCCTAGCGCGACAACGCAGAACGCGCTAGGACCCCATAGCGCGACAGGAACCGCCTTACTGTTCATCTTCTCCGATGAACGCGCCCCGTCGGGGCAGCGCGACCATCAAGAACGAGCTACTTGTGGGTAGCGCGTTCTCAGTCCGCGCCCGAAACACGGTGAGAACCACGAAGAAATCCATTCCACGCCCCGATCACCCCCGGGTGATGGGGAAACAAAGGGGGAAACATTCCCCAACCTCCCTAGCACAGAGGGGACCCATTTAAACCCCAAAAATACGATCAAAACACAAGATTCGGCTCACTCCCCAAAAACATGCATTTTTCCCAAATCACCCCGTTTAGCCCTCTCGGCTCACCACGGCCTACGAAACTCGCGGGAAATGAAGTACGCGGGTTGAGGGTCCATCTCCCTACCTCCACCGAAGATTCGACGCACCGTGGACGCCGATCCACGAAGAAATGCCGTTTAAACCCTCGCCGGTTCACGTTCCCACGAACTGCCTCCACCATCATGATCCTCGTCCCGAGCCCGTCGCCCTACATCCCACGAACCACGCCGCCCCGCCCTCGCCGCCTCCGTTGGCCGCCCGGAGTGAGAGGGGGAGAGGAGAGAACGTGAGAGAAGAGAGAGGGAGGGAAGAGAGAAATGAGAGGGGAGAGAGAAAAAGGAGGTTATTATATAGAAAATCTGGAAATTCTCGAAAATACCAAAAAATAGAAAATCACATTTCCACGATCCTCGGAACGCACCGATCGCAACGGTACCACTCGCGCCCTGGTGAACGGCCCTGTTCACCCGCAATGAGGTTCCGAAGGAATTACCGAAACACACACCGGGAATCGGAAAATACACGCGAAAAAGCCACGGAACGCTTCCGGGCCTCCGAAACAACTCCGGATCGCGCCGATCCGAACACGAAAGATGTCCGAAACGAAATTTCAGACACAACGGAGTCGGACACTCCAAGAAACCAGATCCGAGACCCATGAACAAGGATCCAAAAAATCCGGGGCATTACACTCTGCATCTATCAAAGTATGCACAACGAAGATGAGTGCTCAGACATGCTGTCGAAGGATGTATAGACTTTAATTTGAAGGATTGCACAATCCATTGAGGAATGTATAGACTTTATGAACTGGCGCATGGACATAACAGCAAAGGATGTATAGACTTGTGTGTGTGCGACCAGACAATGTATAGACTTGTGTGTGCGTGCATGCTACAATGCAATGTATGGACTTGAGTGCGTGCATGCTACAATGCAATGTATGGACTTTGAGTGCGTGCATGCTACACAAGGCAATGTATAGACTTGGTGTATGCAGCGATGTATAGACTTGATGCACGGACAATGCATATGCTTGAACAAGTGGTGATGTATAGACTTTAGAGACGATGCATGAACAAGCGACCAATCGAGTGTACATACTTTGTGTGCATGTGACAACAATGTACAGACTTGCTGTAATGATGCACGGACTTAATGCGTCAGAATGTAAAGACTTGTGTTTGCGGGCAGACGATGTACAGACTTTAAATGCATGAGAGACACTTGCACTGACTTCCTATATGCTCAAGCAGGACTCATGTGTTTGCTATCATCAAAATCACAGGGGCACAACACTTCCTTCCTTCCTACTAGTTTTCCATTTTTTTTATCTCAGTTGTTGCTTCCATTCAGCTCGTTTAGTTGCTCAGTTCTTTTTTCTCTGACTTTCTAACATCACAGATTAATCTTGACTCAGTTAATGGGTTTGAAGAGTAGGTTCTTGGTGACTATCTTTTAGTTTGGTTCTTGTTGTCCTCTAATTAGTGTTAGAGTCTATATTGATTTGCTCTTTCAATTAATTCTCAGTCGGGTACACACATCACCGTCAATTACCTTTGATGGGTTCTCTGAATTGAATAATGATCCACCTAATCATGTTTTAGACAAGACCTCCCACTCTATTATGATAAGGCATGATCACATGGTATCATCCTCAAGATACATACCTTCCCCTTTGGAATATCCCTTTGCCAATACAACCCACCACACTAATTAAGTTACATTTGGAAACATGAGTTGCTATGACATTGCTATGATATTGCACTAATATAAATAGCCCTAAGCAGTGATGAATGTTCTCAAACATGCGTTACTTCCTAACTCCTTGATTAAAGAAAGATTGTTACTTAGAACCATGCTATGTATGCACCAATGATTTCTTTTTGCTTACACCAATGCTGGCTTATTTATATTGATTTTTCCTTATCATTGTTAACCTTTTTTTGCTTTATTTTTTATTTGAGTGTAGGAATGGATAGAAGTCAGAAACATCTATCAGATAGGCTTTCAAAAAATCATATGGATGGAGTGGATTCATTTATACAATTTGTTCGTGATCATATGGGGAATGTGAGAAAATTTCATTTTCCATGTCGATTTTGTAGGAACATATTCTTTAACGACCTAGATGTTGTTGAAAAACACTTACTCAGCAAAGGATTTATGAGTTCATATATTGCGTGGCTACATCATAGAGAATCCATTAACAGTGATGATAACAACCAAGAAGTTAGTGGAGATGAGATGTTAACAGATGGTGTAGAGGAGCCTGATGAAGTGCATGACATTTTAGAAGATATACAAAGAGGTGCATTTGTTGATGTTGATTGTCATGAGACAAATGAAGATCAAGGACCTGATATTGTACATGAAGAGGAAATAGATAAATTTGATAGATTGTTAAAAGATTCACATCGACCATTGTATCCAAGTTGTACAAGGTTTTCATTATTGTCTTTCCTTGTAACATTACTTCATGTAAAGGTAATCAATCGTTGGAGTAATAAATCATTCGGCATGTTACTAGAACTATTGAATGATGTATTTCCAGAGGGTCATTTGATACCGTCATCATATTATGAGGCTAAAAGGATTTTACGAGACCTTGGATTGTTATATGATTCTATTCATGCATGAAGAATGATTGTGTGTTGTTTAGAAAGGAATTAGAAGACAAGAATGAATGCCCACAATGTAAAGAGTCAAGATGGAAAATGAGTGATGACAAAGGTAAAATAATTCCTAATAAAGTGCTTCATCACTTTCCATTAGTCCCAAGACTTCAAAGGTTGTTCATGTCAAGAAAGACAGCTTTGGATACGAGGTGGCACAAGGAAAAACATGTAGAAGAAGAGAATATTTTGAGGCACCCAGCTAACTCAGAAGCTTGGAAAGACTTTGATAGACAATATCCATGGTTTGCACAAGATCCTCTCAATGTACGACTTGGATTGGCGACAGATGGGTTCAATCCTTTCGGTAACATGAATAATGCATATAATATGTGGCCTGTCATACTCATGCTATATAACTTACCTCCATGGAAATGTATGAAAGAACCTTTTTTTATGATGTCATTATTGATTCCTCGGCGTACAACACTAGGGAGAAATATCGACATGTACTTACAACCGTTAATTGATGAGTTAAAGGAATTGTGGGAGAACGGAGTTAGAACCTATGATGTCATCACTGATGGTGTTTTTCAAATACATGCAACAATTTTGTGAACTATAAATGACTTTCTTGCATACGGTGATATATCGGGATGGAGTACAAAAGGGTATCTTGCATGTCCAATTTGTAATCAATACACATGTTCTGATCGATTGAGAGGTAAGCTTTGCTACATGGGCCATTGACATTATCTACCTCAAAATCATAGTTGGCGAAGGAACAAAAAATTTAATGGCAAGCCTGAAAGGTAGTCTTGCCCAAGGGAGTTGTCTGGTGATGAAATTTTAGCACAATTGGACAACCTAAAGGGTGTCAAGTTTGAAAAGAATGCAAATAAAAAAAGGAAGCGTACACAAGAAGAATTGAATTGGACAAAAAGAAGTATATTGTTTGAGTTGCCATATTGGAAGAACTTAAAGTTGCGTCATAATCTTGATGTTATGCACATTGAGAAAAATATCTGTGATAATATTTTAGGAACCATATTGAACATTGAGGGAAAGATAAAAGATACAGATAAAGCACGTTTAGACCTTGCAGACATGAATATACATAAGGAGTTGCATTTGAGGGCTAGTGGGGATGAGTATATCAAGCCTCCTGCTTGCTACACTTTGTCACGTAAAGAGAAACACAGTTTCCTTGAATTCCTTCAAGTTGTGAGGTTTCCAGATGGATATGCAACAAATATATCAAGAAGTGTGAACATAGAGAAAGGTAAGATATCGGGATTGAAAAATAATGATTGTCATATTTTGTTATAGCGGATGCTTCCTATTGGAATGCGTGGTTACTTGAAAAAAGATATGCTCAATGCATTAAGTGAGTTGGCAAGTTTCTTTTGAGAGTTATGTTCTAAAACTTTGAGGGTGAATGTCTTAGAAGAGTTAGAGAATAAAATTGTGATAGTTCTTTGTAAGTTAGAAATGATTTTTCCACCTACATTCTTCGATGTTATGGTGCATCTAACAATACATTTGCCACAAGAGGCTAAGCTTGGAGGTCCTGTTCAAAATAGACGGATGTATCCTATTGAAAGGAATATTGGTACTCTTAAGAGGGTGGTTCGAAACAAAGCTCGTCCTGAAGGTTCAATTACAGAAGCATATATTGCAAATGAATGTTTGACATTTTGCTCTATGTATCTTTTTGGAGTGGAGACAAGGTTAAATCGTCCAAAATGAAACTATGATGGAGATCAGCACTTTAGTAGAACACTTTCTGTGTTTTCACATAAGATACGCCCATTAGGCCATGCAGATTATAAATTTCTTTCACCCGAGGAGTACAATTTGGCTCACTGGTATGTCTTGAATAATTGTGAAGAACTGAGATAATATCTAATATAAGTGATTACTTTTTTATAAGCATATATTATCTTACATTTTTAATGAACTAAGTAATCATGTATTTTTTAAAAAAAATTTGTCCAACAAACACGAAGATGAGCTTATGATGGAGAGTCCTGATGACATTGAAATTAGACAGAGAAATCACTTTGCATCATGGTTTAAAGATCACGTAGGGTGTTTATTTCAATACATTATTCTATTTTTGTCATAGGAATATATATTTTAACTAGTTTTTATTTGACATTGTGGTGTAGATCAAACAATTACGTGGAGACAACTCACAAGAGACTAATGATGACATATACTCAATGGCATTGGGTCCTGACAAGCGTGTGAGAATATATCCAGGATGCATTGTTAATGGAGTCAAATTTCTCCCAAAATGACGTGATAGCTGTCAAGTGACTCAAAATAGTGGGGTTTGTATGGAAGGAGAGCATCATGGCAATACAATTGAGTTTTATGGGGTTCTGAATGATGTAATTGAACTGATGTATAGAATGAACTGTTGAGTAATCTTATTCAAGTGTGAATGGTTCGACCTCGAACACAAAAAACCTATAAAAATTGATGAGGATTTTACAAGCATAAATGTCACTAAGAGGTGGTATTCAAGTGATCCAATTGTGCTAGTAGGACGAGTGACTCAAGTTTTCTATGTTCCTGATACAAAATTTGGGAAGGATTGGCGACTTGTGCAAAAGATGCAACATCAGAACTTTTTTGATTTAGATATGTTCGATAAAATTGACGACCAAGTGATTGAAGAGAGTGTCTTCGTTGAAAATGATGCATATCAAGAGGGTGAGTGCAGAAATGTATCAATTAGCAACTCATCTCAAGAAATTGGCCCTCTAGTTAGGAATGATGTGTTGTGTCCCTGAAGTCATTTGAGTCATTCTGTGGTCACTTGGGTAATTCGACATCATTCTATGGTCATATGCATTCTGTGGTATTCTTGGTTTTGATAATGGCTAAACACTATTAGTCATTGATATTTCCCACTCTCATGTGACTGACATACGTGATGGTTCGATCATGATAGGTACACCATTACATGGACAAGAAAGACAGTGGAGTCGGCAAAGTGAAAGCTCGTGGATCGCGCCCAAGCAAGGATGCGAAAACAAGCACAAGTCGACACGCGATATTCGGCTCGTCATCCATATAAGGCCAATGCACAAAGAAGCATAGCCAAGAGAATCCAAGGCCATAAACTCCGTTGATATCTTTTAGACTATCAAGGGAGATGCCATCGACATGCACGGGCTGCTAATGGAGTTGAACGACGGAGCTAGAATGGAAATTGGACTGACCTGGGATAAGCCGGGTTCTGCCCAGCTGGCGGTCGACCGCTAGCACAGGGGCGGTCGACCGCCCCAGCCAGGGAAGCCGAGGCCGAAGATGTTTCAGTAGCGGTCGACCGCCAGCCAGTGGCGGTCAACCGGAAATCCCAGGGGCCATTCGTTTACAGCATTTTACAGTAGCGGTCGACCGCCAGGAGCTGCAGGTCGACCGCCAGTCCCGAGCCTTCAATGTTGACTTTGTTTCCAACTTCGAAAAGGGCCATTCAACATGGATTTCTTTAATCCAAAAGTCACCTAATCACCCATAAATTGTGGATCTGGTCTAAGGCTTGTCTATAGACCATTCAAGGTCTATAAAACCAATACAAGAGGGTTGGAAACCCTATGGCTTCAAGGCTTCAAGAGAGATCAAGGGAGGCCATTTTCGAGGTACTGTAGCACCTCCGTGAACAGTACTTCGGGCTGGAGTTCTTCATCCATCCAAGGTGTTTCAAGAAGAAAATCAAGCTACTCCGGGAAGAAGTTCTTCATCAAATCTTCAAGTGATTGAAGCTACTTCAAGAGGAAATCAACTTCAAGCCAAGTGAAGAAAAAGCTGCAATCATCTTCCTCTTCCTCATCTCAAGGTGATCCATAGAAGCTGCAAGGGTGTGTTCAAGGGAAAGGAGTTCGAAGTACTGTAGCTGTGAACAATACTCCGGGAAGAAGTTCTTCATCATATCTCCAAGTGATTCAAGCTACTTCAAGAGGAGATCAACTCCAAGCCAAGTGAATCATCAGATTCAAGCTCCAGCAAACTCAGACAAGATCTTTTCTCTTTGAACATATTTCATATCTTGTTTGAGTATTTTCATATCTTGTTCTTTTCCATTTCATTCAAACATTTGGAACTGAAGATCGTCCCTACCTGTGGTTAGTAGGAAGGCAATCGGAAGCTGTCCGATCTGCGGTGTTGACGTCCCTACCGGCGGTTAGTAGGAAGGCAATCAGTGGTCTTTCCGATTTGTGGTTCAGTGCGTGGCACTAGTGAAACCTCACCGGATTTGGTGAGGGGTGGACGTAGGACTGGGGATTCAGTCCGAACCACCTTAAAATCTCGTGTGTTGTGATTTGTTTGTGTGTTTGTTTCGTTATAGATGCATGCTTAGGTTCGAATCGATATATTAGTAATCATCTTGCTAAGCAAATCGTCGTGTCCTTCATTTAGCTAGTTATATTCCGCTGTAATTTGTTCCATCTAGCTATATAGAGGGCTGCATTACGAAAAGAGGGGCAGATCTATTCACCCCTCCCCTCTAGATCCGCTGTCCACTACACAACAAGTGGTATCAGAGCCTAATCTCTCATTATGGGGTCCAACGACCTTGAGGGAAATGGTGGATCAACATCTAAGGGTTATTTACCTGAAGGACACTCTGTGAATATACCTCCTTATTTCACTGGATCTAACTATCCTTATTGGAAACACGCATGCAGGTGTTCATTCGTGCCCAAGACTACGAACTTTGGCGTGTGATCAGCAAAGGTCCGTATGAGATTACGGATAATGAGGACTTGTGGACCAAAGAACAAATACGGCAATCCACCGTCAACTGGAGTGCTAAACATATCATGCAATGCTCACTCCATCCAGTTGAATTCTCAAGAGTAGCCACCTGCGCAACTGCGAAATTGATGTGGGATAAGCTAGAGGTAATCTACGAAGGAACCTCTCAGGTACGAGAAATAAAAGCCAATATTTTAGTTTCTGAATATGAAATGTTCCGCATGAAGCCTGATGAGTCAATTCAAGATATGTATGCTCGCTTGACAATGCTTACTAATAGTTTAACTAATTTGGGAAAGAAATATACAGAGCAAGAATTTGTAAGAAAAATTCTCAGATCATTAACTCTAGCATGGCACACGAAGGCAACCGTTGTTGAAGAATCAAGAAATCTCGCAACCACCAAGGGAGATGAACTCATTGGGTCATTAATGACCTATGAGATCAACCTCAAGAACAAAGAGGCTGAGGCACCTAAAAAGAAGTCCCTAGCTCTTAAAGCTGGACCCAGCCGTCAAGATACTTCTGATGAAGGTGAGGATTCGGGAAGTGAGCGAGATGAGGATGACGTAACCATGCTCACACGTAAGTTCAAGAAATTCCTGAGAAAGGAAGGTAAGAGCTTCATGAGAGGAAGGTCAAGGGTAAGAAATGGTTTCAAATCTAATTTTGAAAACTCTAAGAAATCTGACAAAATCATTTGTTATTCTTGCAACAAACCAGGGCATTTCAAGAATGACTGTCCCGACAGATTTAGAAAAGCTAAAAAATGGAAGGGCAAGAAGAAGAACAAGACCATGGTGTCCACATGGAGCGATGAAGAGGAAAGTGATGACGGAACCAGCTCCTCGGACAAAGAAAAAGAAGATTTCTACCTTATGGCCAAATGTGATGAAGAAACTGAGGTAAATTCTCCATTTGAAGATTATACAATTGATGATTGGGAGGATGCATATATACAACTCATGAAAAAATATGAAATGTACAAAAAGGATAATAAATCATTAAAAAATAAAATTAACTCATTTGTGCATGATCATGATATGAATGATAAGAATGCTCTACTTGAAACTGAAATTGAAGATCTTAAGAAAATGATTGAGGATTTGGAAGAAGGAAGAAAAGAAATGGCTGACTTGGAAACTGAAAATGAAAATTTGAGAAATGAGATTGATAGCATTAAGCTAAAAATGCAAACCTATGAAAGGAACAGCAAATTGAGTATTGAAAAATATGAAGCCGTCAAACATGTCAACACTCAACTCTTGCAAAACATTGAAAACTTACAAAAAGAATTGAAGGATAAACAACAATCCTTGGAAAATTTTGTGGATGGAAAAGAAAACCTAGATGCTTTGCTAGGTACTAGGATGAATTTCAACAAGGAAGGGTGGGTTTTGAACCAACAAACAAAAGGCCAATTGGGCTAAAAACAGTCACATTTGTTTCATCTTCCGAAGCCTCCACCTCAAACATAACTCCCACACAAAACCAGCAAAAATAAAAGGAGAAAGGAAAAGAAAAGATTGAAGAGGAAGTCACCAACATTCCCATAAAGTCTGTCCAAAAACCTAAGAAAGGTCGACCTTCCCCAGAACATAGGCCAACACTTCCTTGGCCATTGCATGCTCAATCTTCCAGATTTCACCACAATTGGATTGCACACTCATATAGGCCAGCATCACCATATCTTTGGGAAAATTGTGATTTCTGTGTTCATCAATCCCATAGGTGGCAAAACAATCAGTTTCAACCCAAAACCAACCAACGGACTCAATGGTTTAAGAAGCAAACCTCCTCAAACTTTCACAAATTCCAACCAAGAACCTCCAAACAGAAAATGAATGTCAAAGATGAAAAGAAAAATCAAATCCCTGCTCTAAGCAAACAAAACATGAATGTTAGAAAAGTCTGGATTCCAAAAGAAATGGTTTCATGCTTTGAAAATTTGAAGAGTATGATGGGACCCAAATTTGGTTGGGTTCCAAACACATTTGCTTAATTACTGGTGCAGGAGTGTCTTGCAGCCATACATAACAGGTGGTACCTTGATAGCGGCTGTTCAAGACACATGACTGGAGACAAATCAAAATTTTGTCTCTTGGAGGAAAAGGAAGGAGGATATGTCACATTTGGAGGAAACAATAAAGGAAAAATCATTGGAACAGGTAATGTAGGTAAGAACCTCTCCAACTCCATTGGAAATGTGTTGCTAGTTGAAGGTTTGAAATATAACATACTAAGCATAAGTTAATTGTGTGATAAAGGTCACAAAGTGTTGTTTGATTCTCACGAATGTAAAATCTTTGAACCAAAATCTGACAAGGTAAAATTTTCTGGTAAGAGAGTCAACAATGTTTACATGATTGACTTAGATGATCCTGCTTATTCAAACCTTTGTCTTGCTGCTCCAAAATCAGAAATTGCTTAGTTATGGCATCGTAGACTAGGACATGCAAGCTACAATGTCTTACATAAATTGTTAAAGCACTCAATGGTGAAAGGTTTGCTTGAACTATCCTTTAAACAAGAAAATAAATTGTGTGATGCATGTGCCCTAGGTAAACAAACTAGAAAATCATTCAAGGGAAGATCTGAAAATACATCATCCAAATCACTCGAGCTAATTCATATGGACTTGTTTGGTCCAACCAGAACTGCTAGTTTAAGTGGTAGAAAATATGGATATGTCTTGGTGGATGTCTTTTCTAGATTCACATGGGTTTTTTTTCTCACACATAAGAATGATGCTTTTGACGAGTTTCAGGCACTCTACATGAAGATAAAGCAGGACGATGAGTTTAAAATTTCCAAGATTCAATATGATCATGGTGGTGAATTTGAAAATGCTAATTTCTATAATCTTTGCAGGGCTGAAGGGATTACACACTGATTTTCTTCACCAAGAACGCCGGAACAAAACGGTGTGGTTGAAAGGAGAAACCGAACACTTGTAGAGATGGCAAGAACCATGCTTGCTGAACGGCAACTTCCAAGGAGGTTTTGGGCTGAAGCGGTAAACTCGGCATGTTACATTATCAACCGTTCTATGGTAAGGCCACACACCAAAAAGACTCCTTATGAGTTGCTAAAAGGTAAAAAGCCCTCTCTCTCTCATATGAAAGTGTTTGGATCAAAATGCTTCATCCACAATAATGACAAAAGAGATTTAGATAAATTCGAGCCCAAGAGCGATAAAGGTATATTTCTTGGATATTCTGATAGATCTAGGGCTTATAGAATTTATAACATTAAAAGTCAAACTGTGGAAGAATCACCCCATGTTTCCTTTGATGAAGATCATGATTCTAACAATGATAACTCTTGCAGGAAAAACGATGAAGATGGGGAATTCCTAAGCATGAAGGACAAGAGTGATCCTCCACAAGAAGATATAAAAGAAGATGTTGACCGAGCTGAATCAAGCAATGCAAGGAATCAAGCTCCAATAGAAGGTAATGATGCTACAAACATTAGAATTCTTAAGGATCATCCTTTAGAAAATGTCATTGGTAGCTTGAATGACCCACCCAGAACAAGGTCACATTTTAAGATTGTGGAAGAATTAGATCAACTTGCTCTTGTCTCGCAGCATGAACCCAAAAATATTGATGATGCTTTAAAAGATGAAAACTGGATAAATTCCATGCAAGAAGAGCTAAACCAGTTTGAGAGAAACAAAGTTTGGCATCTAGTTCCTAGACCTTCATCACAATCTGTTATAGGCACTAAATGGGTCTTTAGGAACAAACTAAGTGAGGATGGCAAGATAATAAGAAATAAGGCTAGATTGGTGGCTCAAGGGTATAATCAAGAGTTTGGGGTAGACTTTGATGAATCTTATGCCCTAGTTGCTAGACTCGAAGCCATCAGAATTTTATTTGCCTTTACATGCTCCCTTAGAATAAAGCTGTATCAAATGGATGTCAAAAGTGCTTTCTTGAATGGCTTGATCAAAGAAGAAGTCTATGTTGAGCAGCCCCCTGGCTTTGAGAATTCTAACAATGTAGATTTTGTATACAAGCTAGACAGGGCACTTTATGGACTTAAGCAAGCACCAAGAGCTTGGTATGAGAGACTAAGCTCGTTCCTCATTGAAAAAGGGTACACACGAGGTAAGGTAGATCAAATATTTTTCACCAAGAAGCAAGGTAAGAACATCTTGATTGTTCAAATTTATGTTGATGACATTGTGTTTGATTCTACAAAATCTGAAATGTGTGAGGAATTTACTAACCTCATGACTAGCGAATTTGAGATGAGCCTAATGGGAGAACTTCAATTCTTTCTCGGTTTGCAGGTCAACCAAGGAGAAGATGGGTGCTTCATAAATCAATCCAAATACATCAAGGAGCTGCTGAAAAGATTTGACATGACAAACAACAAAATCATTGCAACTCCTATGAGCACCTCAACTTTACTGGATTCGGATGAAAATGGTAAATTGGTGGATGCAAAGGTCTATAGAGGTATGATTGGCTCTTTACTTTATTTGACTGCATCCCGACCAGATATCCAGTTTAGTGTATGCCTTTGTGCTAGACTTCAAGCTAGTCCTAGAGAATCTCACTTGACTGCCGTCAAACGTATCCTTTGATATCTTGCCGGCACTCAGGACTTGGGATTGTGGTATCCGTCATCATGTGATTTATCTCTTATATCTTATTCTGATGCGGACTACACTGGATGCAAGCTGGATCGTAAGAGTACTAGTGGCTATTGCCAATTTCTAGGCAGGTGTTTAGTTTCTTGGGCCTCCAAGAAATAACACTCGGTTGCCCTCTCAACCGCGGAGGCAGAATATGTTGCTGCGGGGAGCTGCGGTACCCAAGTGTTGTGGATTAAACACCAACTCCCAGACTACTTGGTGGATCTTGGTTGTGTCCCAATTCTGTGTGATAACACTAGTGCTATCAACCTTGCAAAAAATCCAGTCCAGCACTCTAAGACTAATCATATTGAGATTAGGCATCACTTCATTAGAGACGAGGTCAGTAAGAAAAATTTTGAACTGCATTTTGTTGATACTCTAAATCAAATTGCTGACATCTTCACCAAGCCCTTGTGTAATGACAGGTTTTCAACACTCAGAAGAGAGCTTAGTCTTTACCGACCTCAGGCCAATAAGAATTTGAAATGATGATCATGTTCAATTAGTTGTGTGTTTTGCACGTTGGTATTCATGCATTGTTTATATGTCAATATGTCTTTTTACATATGGTGTCGCATTGCATGTAGTTGCATAATAAAGTTGAATTTATGTTCACAATGCATTACATGGTTTGTGTCGCATCATTCCTGCATGGCCATGGTATATCAAATGTTGATGTATGGAAAGGCATGTTATGCTTGTCTAGAAGCACTCAATATGCGTGAGGTTTCACCTCCGTCAAGTACCATGCGTCATTATCGCATATAGGCCATATAGTAAGGGGGAGTTGCCGTTTTGCAGCATTTATACACGAGTTTCATCTCCATTCTGTTGTATTTAATAAGTGTACAATCATATGTTGGGTCATGCATTTCATGTCTACCAAATTCATGTCCACCCCTGCACGTTTCAGGTCATTCTCCTCTTGACACTTATCATTACACTTGCTTGCACACATAACTCTTCGCGTATCCATTGCATATCCTTAGGGGGAGTTTTCTTGATTCTCATAACCTCTTGCAAACTGCACTTCCGTGGCTTACAGTCTGGTTTGAGTTCACGAGACAGATGGACATATGGTGTAAGAGCTTTCTATTATATGCCCTAATGATTGTCCATTCAATGAAAATGGTTTAGATTTAATGATTTCCTTGTAGTTCTGATATATCTAGTTTGAAATCATCTATGTTCTGAAGCTTTAATAGACCTTAACTAGAGACTGCATATTGTGTTTTGCATGACTATCCTGAAATCTGAAAATCCAAACGTCTTGACAACTTTGGTGATACACTCAGGCTTAGTATTGCTTCTAAACATATTAATGAGCTGGAATTCCTGAAAATTATTTTGACAGAGCAATGATATTGTTGCACGGAGAAACATGTCATGTCATCAAAATCAAGTGACAAATGATATGTCATGATGTGCCTCTGTTATCTCTGTCGTCATTCTATTTGGACTCTAGGCAGAGCACTGACATAATTGCTAAGAAATATATCTTCTCATCAAAGAAATGAGATTGGATATGTCATGACGTGACTTTGCTATCTCTGTTCATTCTGAAGCATAATCGTCAGTCTTGCCAAATACCTAGGGATACTGGCGTCTAAACAACGTGTATTCTTACGGCTAGGAGGCATGAACTAGACTTGATTGCTCGTATAAAGTGAGTCATGTGCCTTCAAATACTAAAGATATTGAAAATCAACATATGCAACAATCATTCAATTCCATGCTTCAATCATGATTGTTTAGCCTCAATACATGCTTTTGTGTTATTGCCTTTGTCGTTATTGAATATGGATATATAAGACAAGGGAAGGTTAAACACTGCCATGATTTGCACCTTTGGTTCATTTCTATTAAATCTTGGATGTAGCTGCTTTTCGAACTCTGTTGATGAATTAATATTTCATTAGCTTTGAACCATATATATTGCTCACGGTCTGTTTCCGGTTTGCATATAATGGCTTGCTCTTAACTCCTTTCAGCTCTGGTCTCACAGATATTTCACTTTATTACTCCTTTTTGCTGTTGGCAAAGGGGGAGAATTCATTGTGTGAGTCCTATGCGTTAGCTATGCATTTATCGCGTTAGTAATGCGTTATCTCGCGTTGTCATTGGGGGATGTATGAATGGTGTATGGGGAGAGTCTAAGGGGAGAGAATTCATTGCTCACTTTGCATCTCATATGTGTATGTGATGGGGCTTGGGGCTTGCATAACTGCTAGCATTCATATTGCATAGCATTCATATCTGCATTCATAATTGCATTCCCATGCTATTACTATCATGAATCTTGAGCTGCATATATTGCATTTGTTATAACTTGTGCCATTTTAGACATTCATATCACATAATGACTCACAGTGTTGCCATCATCAAAAAGGGGGAGAATGTTGTGTCCCTGAAGTCATTTGAGTCATTCTGTGGTCACTTGGGTAATTCGACATCATTCTATGGTCATATGCATTCTGTGGTATTCTTGGTTTTGATAATGGCTAAACACTATTAGTCATTGATATTTCCCACTCTCATGTGACTGACATACGTGATGGTTCGATCATGACAGGTACACCATTATATGGACAAGAAAGACAGTGGAGTCGGCAAAGTGAAAGCTCGTGGATCGCGCCCAAGCAAGGATGCAAAAACAAGCACAAGTCGACACACGATATTCGGCTCGTCATCCATATAAGGTCAATGCACAAAGAAGCATAGCCAAGAGAATCCAAGGCCATAAACTCCGTTGATATCTTTTAGACTATCAAGGGAGATGCCACCAACATGCACGGGCTGCTAATGGAGTTGAACGATGGAGCTAGAACGGAAATTGGACCGACCCGGGATAAGCCGGGTTCTGCCCAGCTGGCGATTGACCGCCAGCACAGGGGCAGTCGACCGCCCCAGCCAGGGAAGCCCAGGCCGAAGATGTCTCAGTAGCAGTCAACCGCCAGCCAGTGGCGGTCGACCGGAAATCCCAGGGGCCATTCGTCTACAGCATTTTACAGTAGCGGTCGACCGCCAGGAGCTGCAGGTCGACCGCCAGCCCCGAGCCTTCAATGTTGACTTTGTTTCCAACTTCGAAAAGGGCCATTCAACATGGATTTCTTTAATCCAAAAGTCACCTAATCACCCACAAATTGTGGATCTGGTCTGAGGCTTGTCTATAGACCATTCAAGGTCTATAAAACCAATACAAGAGGGTTGGAAACTCTATGGCTTCAAGGCTTCAAGAGAGATCAAGGGAGGCCATTTTCGAGGTACTGTAGCACCTCCGTGAATAGTACTTCAGGCTGGAGTTCTTCATCCATCCAAGGTGTTTCAAGAAGGAAATCAGGCTACTTCGGGAAGAAGTTCTTCATCAAATCTTCAAGTGATTGAAGCTACTTCAAGAGGAAATCAACTTCAAGCCAAGTGAAGAAAAAGCTGCAATCATCTTCCTCTTCCTCATCTCAAGGTGATCCATAGAAGCTGTAAGGGTGTGCTCAAGGGAAAGGAGTTCGAAGTACTGTAGCTATGAACAGTACTCCGGGAAGAAGTTCTTCATCATATCTCCAAGTGATTCAAGCTACTTCAAGAGGAGATCAACTCCAAGCCAAGTGAATCATCAGATTCAAGCTCCAGCAAACTCAGACAAGATCTTTTCTCTTTGAACATATTTCATATCTTGTTTGAGTATTTTCATATCTTGTTCTTTTCCATTTCATTCAAACATTTGGAACTGAAAATCGTCCCTACCTGTGGTTAGTAGGAAGGTAATCGGAAGCTGTCCGATCTGCGGTGTTGACGTCCCTACTGACGGTTAGTAGGAAGGCAATCGGTGGTCTTTCCGATTTGCGGTTCAGTGCGTGGCACTAGTGAAACCTCACCGGATTTGGTGAGGGGTGGACGTAGGACTGGGGATTCAGTCCGAACCACCTTAAAATCTCGTGTGTTGTGGTTTGTTTGTGTGTTTGTTTCGTTATAGATGCATGCTTAGGTTCGAATCGATATATTAGTAATCATCTTGCTAAGCAAATCATTGTGTCCTTCGTTTAGCTAGTTATATTCCGCTGCAATTTGTTCCATCTAGCTATATAGAGGGCTGCATTGCGAAAAGAGGGGCAGATCTATTAACCCCTCCCCTCTAGATCCGCTGTCCACTACACAACATGATGTGGATCCAAAATTCCTTTCAATTGTCGATATGGGAACCAAACTTGAAGAACTTGATGTCTTTGTTAATGAGGATGTTGAAGAAGTTGAAAATAATAGTGGTGATGAAAATAATCTTATTGTAAGCTCTGAGAGTGATTCTGAATGATATAATGAGGTAGAAATTTTTTGTTACAACAAAAGTTTGTGTGGTTCAATAATTTAGGATCATGGACTTACCTATGTTTGAATTCAATATTTTATCAGATGACCCCTGGTTTACGTAAATGCCCGTGTGGAAGTTGTACACAAAGTGAGGATGTGGTCCCAAGTGATGTAGAATCTTCTATACCTCTCACACCTCAAACACATGGGAGTAGTGTTGGTGGGATTATTTCTAAACCATAAATATGTAGCTATTACTTTTATTTAAAGTAATTCATGTAATAAAGATTTCTATTTGTAGGTTCCTCTTCAAACACGAGTAGGAGCACTCGTGGATGTAATAGATCAGGATAGCTAGAGAAATACATCCAAAAATATGGACATGTAACTATCAATATACCAAAAGAATTGAACCGTCCTGTAGGGTACCACCATCCTTGGTTGACGCGGGAGATTGGGATCCTTGTTCGACATCATGCAACTATTAAAGTGGGGAGCTGGAAAGATATTAGTAACCAACAAAAATAAGAACTCTAAAGGTAAAATATTCACTTCTTTGTTGCTTTTAGATTTGAATCAGTTTTGAGTTATATTTTTCTTATCATTGGATAGCCAAAGAAACAAAGTATATAAGAATCCTTATTTTGTAGGAAAAAATTGAACTTAACTTGGACGACTCGGCCACCCGGTGCTGTTTGGAGGGTCTTTTTTCCTCTCGCTATAAGGATTTTCGCTTGGAGTCGACACCTGCTTACTGTGCAGGTAAAACCACGCAAAACAGAACTCCTCCAGACAAGAGTCGACTCTTGCTGGGGGCTGTTCTGGATAGACCCAGGGCACATCAAGAGTTGACTCTTGCTGGCCTGTCTGCCCAAGACAGACCAAGCAAGATTTCAAGCCCCAGTTCAAGCCCCATTTCTTTGACTAATAAATGATATTACCATCAATTCAAGTAATATTAAGGTATCATCCAACCAATTCTCACCTGAAAAATGCACAATAGAATCAAGTTAGTATTGATTTGAAGATCAAACATTTCAAGTCTATGTAACTGCCATTCCTTAAATGAAAACACACAATATAACTTGTAGTTCAAGCTAGAACTCAAACAACCCAATGTCATAGTCTCAAGAGAAGAATTATGAGTTCAAAGCATAAAAGACTTGCATGATTGCAAGTCTATCAAGTGAGCATTTTAACCACACCATGCACTTCAACTTGTATTGTCAAAACCAAAGAAGTGAAGTTGTAAAACACTTTGAAACCCATTCAAAACTTCATTTTTCTCAACTAAAAATTAAGATCAATTTGCCATGTATTTAAATGACTTGTATGAGCCTCATTCAGACTAACTTACACCAAGGTTGATGTAAGATTCTTAAACATGTATGAACCTCAAAAATCCATGCAGAAGCTATAAAGCATAGCAACTATTATCAAAGGCACATATAAACATAAAGTTTAGTTATCATCAAAATATCATAAATATCATATATAAGGTACACAACAGTCTCCCCCTTTTTGATGATGACAAACTTTATGATACACACAAACTTTATGCTACACAGATTTTTCTCCCCTTTTGACATAATCAAAAAGTGGGAGGAAAACCTTGAAGAGAAGATGAGTATTGAGTGAAGATAATTTTCAGCCTTAAACATAAGCAAAATATTCTTGAGCATGCAGAGGAGGATAAACTCACACTGATTGAGAAATCAAGTTTATGAAATTCAGGAATCAGTTAAAGCCCACGTCAAAAGTCCAGATGATAAGTTAAAACCCACTCAAGTGAAGACAAAGTCAATATCATTGAAGCCACCAGAAAATAGTTGACTCATCAACAAAAGCAGTGATTTTCTTTAAATTTCAGATTTTTTGACTTCTTTGGAAATGTATGAAGCAAGATGCACTAGCTGAAATACACATGCATATGACATGTGTGAACCATGCAAGCATGCAGATGATGCAACGGGAATGTTCATGTGCAAACATGGTAGTTCTGCAAATGGATGCCCAAACCATATATATATGAGTGAATGCATCAAAACTCGCCCTTACTTATTTAAGAAGGGAATATGTATAAGAAATGTGCATGAGAGTCAGGACAACCAGGATGTTCATATGTAACACCTGGGAGATTGTGCAATCATATAGAGGAATCATGCAATTGCAAATGTAATCATTCAATATTCTGAATACATATTAAATCAAATTACCAGAAGTGTAAGTGAATAACATGAAAATAGATTGTAGCCATATGGATATTCAGATTTTCAGATCAACATAATGAGAGATTACACTGACTACATTTCAATTTTGGAGAACAACGTATTGGAGGCTTCGCTCTGCTCCATTAATTTTTCACACCAAATTTTTCATCAATTTCACAAAGGCAATCTGAATTTTTCTAAGAGTGATCAGGTTCAAATTATTCCTTTTTATGCGAGGAGACACATGGAGCACATGCCAGACTCCCTGGTTACTCAGAACATTGACCGTTTCACTTCACTTGAACAGAGGTACTTCAGTACATCACTTTTCAGAAATGAACCACATAACGTCTCATGTGACGTATATCCAATTTACTCAGTGAGATTGAACATTGCTCTGCCATTCATATTCTTTTCAGATTCTTTCTACAAAAATAGGCAGGCAGCTTTTTCCTCAACTGCCTCTTCAAGATACATGCAACATGATCAATTTCTTTAGAGTGTTGAAAAGAAATTCCTACATCCTTATGTTTAACACTCATTTTCACATTTTGTGCATAAAGTGTGTGAATTTGATTCAACATGTATACCAAAAATTCTATGAACACATAATAATGCAGCTCCCCCTATATAGATACACTTATCAAATATTTACTCCCCCTGAGTGTGTGACAAGAGACACACTAGTAACGACTCAAATGCAGATTTATTTAACAAGAAGTATGAGGTCTTAGAAATTCCAAGGATAGGGTTTGAATAGCATATATTTACATGCAAGCACACAATGAGAATATGCAAAATGTAATGCACAAAGCAACATGGGTGCAGAATTTAACATAGGTGCAAAATGCAAGTTTTCAGTTTTTCATTTGAACGATCTAAATGCACCTAATGCATGAATTCTAATGCATTCAGCCTATAACCTATATGAGAATGCCATGCAAGATGCAAAAGCTTGATTCACACTCCTAGTGACCTGAGCATTATAACAGAATGAGCAAGAGAGCATTCAGATTCAAATGATGAACAACAAACATTTTTATCACATGACCTTTATAAACAAAGGTCCAAAAATGATCATAAATAAGCAATGCAACCCAATGTTTTCAGAAACTATTCAAAAATAGATTTTTAGAAACATTTTAGAAGTAAAAAAAAAAACCATTCATAAACCAGTCAGCCTTTTCAAGATCTAGTACGGGGCGGAGGTGAGAGTCCGAAGACCCAACTCACACATAGTGAGAGCTTCTAGGTGGACGTAATCGACCCTTCCACTACACACCATTCAATATACCAGATATGCAGTTAAGCTTAAAAGTGATACTAGATATGCAGTTAAGCACAAAAGTGCTCAAGCACTTCCAATTGAGAATCATTCATTTTGACAATTTCAACATAGTAGAATAGAAGAACAGTTCAAGTTTTTAGAATCAATACCTGTCATAAGAACAATATCACCAAGTGTCATAAGCTACTTTAAAGATTTCAGATAATTACAACCAAGTTGTTAAGCACAATGGTTGATCCAAAGATCAAAGAACAACATCATGATCAATTCAGCTATAGCAATTGGCGTGAGATGTATTTTCAGAAAGATGAGTTAGAGTCACAATTATAAGTCATTCATTCAAAAACTCCCACTTTCTAGGTGCATGAATTTCACAATTGACATTTTGACAGTAAGTCATGAATCCTATGACTTATATGAACAAGTGACTCATGTTACCTAGCGGAGGCATATTCTCATGCGTGATGATAGATTTCAGACAGGAATGACCTGCCCTTCCTCAGGTCACCTTTTAATATACCATGAAGTCATGCAATGATGATCAGATAGATGCAATGCAATCTTATAAGAAAAATAGAATTTTCATGATCCTTTTAGATGGATTTTCTGTTGAAGCAAATTTTAGTTTTTGAAAGAGAACTCAGAAATTTATTTTCACACATGTGTCTTGAGCAACCATTATCTTCCAAGCCTTCAACTTGGCCTCAAGACATTCATGCAACAAAGTTCTCATTTGCAAGATTTAGGTACCCAAGTCTTCTTGGGTCCTAGATGGTTAGTTGCACCTCTAGTGGGTGCTCTAGACATTTTCTGGGCATGCATATCATCAAAATTCATTAAAGCATAATCATGCATGGTATGCCTAAATTCACCACAGTAATGACAACAGCCAAAAGTCTTCACAGTTTTCTTATATGCATAAGCATTGAAGTTCTGTGATTTAACAAAGGTGTTTTTATTTTCAGCATGGAAAATTTTCTTCTTCTTGACATGATTGTTGTCATTTTCCGTTTGAAAGTAAGATTTCATTGTATGACCATGTTTCCCACAATGATAGCAATGCAAGGGTGCAACCTTTCCGTATGGTCTTTTTTCATGAGCATTAGAATTTTCATTTTTCATAACAATGTAATTATGCATCACATGACCAAACTGTCCACAGTAAAAGCACTGAATGTTCTTCTTATGAACAATATGAAAATTTCTTGGATAAGAATGAGAGTTTCAAAAGTTCTTTTTGTGTTCAAAAACTTTCTTGACTTTGTGAAACCATTCATTTTATTGCATGCATCTAATTCATCAGATTTCATCAAAAGGCAATCATGCATCATATGACCAATTTTACCACAGTAGTAACATGAAATTTTCTTGGTGTAATCATGTCTCATTTGACTCTTATGAGCATCAACCATTTTTTTTTATTCTTAGGACCATTTTGATGTTTCGGTGGATCAGATTTCTTAGTCCTTGTTTGAGCCTGAAATTTAAACTTTGGTTTCTCCATAGAAGAAGCATTTGAAGTATCGGAGGAACATGGTGCATGGACAAAAGATGTCTGCATTTTTAGACCAAAAGCTTTCTTTTTAGTGGGTTCATACCCTAGACCTTCTCGTTGGAAATTCACCCTAGTCCCCAAGATTTTAGGTTATCTTTCCCATTCACAAAGGTAGACAGAGATTCATTCAAGTCACTGATTTCCTTTTCAACTGATGCAACATGTAGTTCATAAGAAGTAATCTCATTTTCACAGAAAATGACCTTTTCATTTAATGTGACATTGATGGTTTTGTGGCTTTCTATTTCCTGTTTTAGCATACTCACATTGTCACGTCCCGACGCGGAAAATCGAAACGCAGCAGTTTATATCAATCATGTTAATCAGAGTGCACGTTGCCACAAGAGACTAACCACCAAGCCAATAATAAAGAAACAATTAACCCAACTTTATTGATAATAATAATAATAAGAGAAAGTATTCGATTACACCCGACTCCTTGTGGACTTCTATCTCATTAATGGAAAATACATCAACTCTAGATAATAACTAATCCAAACTTGACTTGAACATAAACTCTAAATGGTTCGCTCCTGGCATCACTCGTTCCCGTCCCCATCGGAACGCACGTCCTCATCAAAACTACCTGAAAAGGATTGAAAAGTAGGGGTGAGCAAAGCTCAGTAGGATTTTATATCTCTATCATCAAGCATAATTAAAGTGATTAACCATTTATGAATAACATTGTAACAAAAGCGATGATAAATAAATGACAAGAGATAGATAGGAAAAAGAACATGAGCTTTCAAGTAAAGAGTAAACACAAGTATAACAAGAACTTTTCATGTCATGAAATGATAAATGGAATTGGCCATATCAAGCATGCATATCATGTCACACGGGAATTTCAAGTAATTGAGTAAAAGTGGAGATGTCATAGACCAAACACGCTAGTCGGTGCACTGTCACACCTTGTCATTACAAACTCCACGGGGCACAAGTACTTTCGGGCGCTCCTCCCAGGACCAGATCGGGCCCTTTATGATGTGTTGGCATTGAAGGTTTAGATCAAAGATCCTAGTCTAGACATTCATCATATTATTGGCCAAGAGTTCCAAGGTTAAGCTCACGAACTTACTTCTAAGATCAAGAGAAATTCCAACAAAATTGGAATGACATCGAGTAGAAAGACTATGAGTCTTTGGGTAACAAGGATGTAAACAAGGATCACGCATGATCTCTCAGTTCAAGGCCATGCTTGATAACTGCTTCATGATAATAAACAAGGGAAATATAAGAACGTCGGGAATACAAGAATATCTTACCTGTGACGTTCGATAACTGGGCCATTACAGGAACGTGACGATCGTACACAGGGTTGTTACGATGATGTGACGGTCCAATCTTGGGCCGTTACAGTACACAGACCAGTTTAATTTGAGCTGGTCCAAAAACACGATTCAAACCACATTCATGAGTTCAGGTCTTTAGGGTACAACCTGCCCGGCGCCCTGGTGGGAATCCCAGGCTCACGGGGTCTTATGGAGGTCTCATAATAGTGGTCCTAGTCCGACGGAAGGAATATCCGGCGGAGAGTCCCATCTATTACAAGAATTGAGGCTAATGAACATGGAAACCAAGACGGTGCGGTCAGTCAATCCCACCGGAGTGGCATGACTGTCAAACAATAATGCTAAGATCATATATATATCTTACATAAATCAAAATTTATACAAGTGTTAACTAAGGGTTTTTATCAAATTCTTCATGATCATTCAACTAAGGATTTTCTAAACATCTTTCATGTAGAGTAAAGAAAAATTAAGGTTTATAATCATAATACAATATGAACATCACGTTCTGCCTTATTTATAGATCAAGATATCTTACTAACATAGCAAGTTTCTGGTTTTAAGAACGCATAAACAAAGTTTAAAAAACACTGTCAGGAGAACGTGACGGTCTAATGAAGGGGCGTTACAAGCATGTAACGGTCTATAGTAGGTGCGTTACGTACCAGCAAAATAATCAGATTAAAATTTCAAAAATTTTAAAACACAGGGGCATGTGACGGTCTATCGTAGGGCCGTCAGGCTCAGGTGACGGTCTATCGAGCGACCGTCAGGCTGTAACGGCTTCTGAAAGATGCGTCACATGACCTGGAAAACTCGCCAACGATGAACTTCGACATGTTACACTAAAACTTCAATTGCTCATGATAGAATGAATAAAAATTAGGGAAAATACTACCATTCGAAAGAGCATAAAATTTCGTATAAATTAGCATGCTTTGATTTAGATCTAACACAACAAGATTAAATCTTTAACTAATAATCATGAAAGTTGTCCTTTTGATACACCTCGGAGTAAAACGTAAAATTCGAACAGCATGATGAACAAAAATTGGGCAATTAGGTATCAAAAGAAAGAGCTCATGGAGACGCACAAGATGGTATTATTAGTTTTCTGTTTGGCCTGAGAGACACCTACCTTTGCTTGAAGGAAAGAAGGACGAAGAAGAGGGGTCGCCGGAACCCTAGGTACCGCTCCAAGAACGCCCAAATTCCCCCTTGTCCGGTCACGATCGGTCACGCCGCCTGATGCTGGTGCAAATAGGGTTCTAGGGTGTCGAAAGCCCTCTATAAATAGAACCTATAGGGACTCCTAGAGATCGAATTTGGTTGAAGAGTCCTATGAAGAAATTCCAGCGAAAACTTCGGATAAGGTTCTAATCCACCGCCGCCGCCGCCGGTAGAAGCGTCTAGACTTAGGGTTTTCGAAGAGAAAGCAAAGACCTATCAATGGGCTAGGGTTTGTCTAGAATCGGAGCACAATTGGGCTAGAATTGGGCCCAAATTGCGATGGTTAAACTAGGCCTCCTAAACCCACGAAAAACTGCTAAAACGTGAAATTGGGCCTACATGTATTTTATTTTGGCCTCTTACCTGAAGACAAAGTTATTACTAATTCAATTTTACACTAGATTCATATTTTTTCAGAATTTTAATAATCTCTTTAGAAGTTGAGCCAATAAATAATTAATTTATATGGAAATATTTATAGTAGAAAAAGACAGGATGCTACACACATTTTCAGATTCTTGAACAGCCACAGTTTTTCCTTTTTCAAGAGTTAACAGTCTTTCAGACATGGCTGTGTTCAATTGTTTCAATTGTTCAATTTCTTTTGCAAATTTATCATTCATAATCAGTTCATTACAAAGATCGTGATTGCGAGAGTCTTATTTCACTTTGTTTCTTAGCTCATTTTCAATTTTCTCCATTTGATCAATTTTATTCTTGAGAGAAATATTTTCATTTCTTAGGCATGCAATCATTTCTTTATGTGTTTCAACATCAAACATGCAAGACTCATTCAATTCCACAAGATGTGAACATTTTTCACAAGAAGAGTTACAGACATTGTCTTCAACTTTCTTTTTCAGTTTTTTATTTTCTGATTTGATTTTCTTATATTGCTTTTCAAGTTTATCATAAGCATCAATGAGTTCATCAAGAGTAAGATCTTCAGAATCAGAATTTACCTCTTCGACATCTTCGTCACTATATTGATCAGTATCGTCGGTCATGAGATATTTTTATCCTTCCTTCTCTTGAGCTTTGATCAACCGATCCATAAGCCCCTTTGCCGTCCTGCAAGAAGAGACAAATGGAAACATGTTGGTATTCACAGAAGCTTTCAACAAGCTCATGACAGTAACATTTTCATGGGTTTTCAATTTATCCTGATTAGACCACTTTGTCTTATCTAGAGACAATATGTGAGGACCATCATAAACCAACTTCCAAAGATTAGGGTTAACAGAATTAATCATTCCATACATTTTACCTAACCATGAAGTAAAATCAGAACCATTAAAAATAGATAAGCAATTCATCAAGATATGTTCAACAGAAAAATTCATGATTGTAGAATACACTGGGATCACTTTGTAGATCGTTAGATATAGGGACAATAGAGCCTTGCTCTGATACCAATTGTTGGGTCCCGTAGTACTAGAAGACGGATCTAGGGGGGGTGAATAGATCCCTCTAAAAATTTAAGTCCAATTTAAAACACAAGCGTCACACAGTGGAAACTTAGCAAACACTTAATATCTAATGATGTATATTCAGATTAACATTAGACCGTGCTAAGTGTATGTAGAGATATTCACTCAAATGGTAGATAGACAGACTGAACTAAACAGTGTGTGTGTGTGTGTGTGTGTGTGTGAAACAGAGATCGAAGTGAAGCACAGTAATCAAACCATCCTGTGAATGAGGGTAGAAGATATGGAGAAATCACACAAGCATTCACAGTGACACAAAGATTTTTAAGGTGGTTCGGGACCACACCGGGCTCCCTACGTCCACCCCTCACTCAACTGAGTGAGGCTTCACTGCTGGAAAACCAGCATGGGGATAAATCCACACACACACACGGAGCCAAGCTCTGACACACACACGCAGGGTGACGCCTGCACAAACACATGGGAGTAAACTCCCAACCACACATGGGAAATAATCTCCAAATCACACGCGGATATCCACCGCACAAAACGACACACAAGCGTCAACACAAACACTCAGAGAATCCACTCTCCGAACACCCACATAAGATATTCGTTTAGAATTTATGAAATGCTCATGGATGAATACAATAAGCCCAAGATATGATCTGAAGATTAAAATAAAGAAGTTCTTTCAAGTATAAAGCTTCCCGAAGATATGGTTCTCCTTGGTTCGTTGACGGATGATCACGAAGTCGCCATCATCTTGCTCCTCTCCTCGACCCGCTCATCTTTTTCTTCTACCACGAGCTTCAAGGATGCCTGGATGTAGATGATATCCCCTTCCCAAGTTCTCCTTTTCTCCTCCTTGGCCTTCTTCTCCTACAAGATAGACAAATAAGCACATTAGGGCTCTTTTTCTCAAATTCGGAGTTGAGGTATATATATAAGTTAGAGTGGCTAAAAGACTCATAAAACCCTCCTAGAACATGTTAAAAACACCCTCATATGTCTAGGAACCTTTTGGGGGTAATATGGTAAAGTTTTGTAGGGTTTAGAATGGGTTTTAGTGACTTTCGAAAAACCCGTCCGAAAAGTGTCGACTCCAAGAGTCGACACCTGCATACTGTGCAGGCAAAACCACCCCAAACAGAACTCTCGACTCTAGGAGTCGACTCTTGCTGGGGGCTATTCTGGATAGACCCAGGGCACAGCAAGAGTCGACTCTTACTGGCATGTCTGCCCAAGACAGACCAAGCAAGATTTCAAGCCCCATTTCAAGCCCCATTTCTTTGACTAATAAATGATATTACCATCAATTCAAGTAATATTAAGGTATCATCCAACCAATTCTTACCTAAAAAATGCACAATTGAATCAAGTTAGTATTGATTTGAAGATCAAACATTTCAAGTCTATGTAACTGCCATTCCTTAAATGAAAACACATAATATAACTTGTAGTTCAAGCTAGAACTCAAATAACCCAATGTCATAGTCTCAAGAGAGGAATTATGAGTTCAAAGCATAAAAGACTTGGATGATTGCAAGTCTATCACGTGAGCATTTTAATCACACCATGCACTTCAACTTGTATTGTCAAAATCAAAGAAGTGAAGTTGTAAAAACACTTTGAAACCCATTCAAAACTTCATTTGTCTCAACTAACAATTAAGATCAATTTGCCATGCATTTAAACAACATGTATAAGTGTCATTTAGACTAACTTACACCAAGGTTGATGTAAGATTCTTAAACATGTATGAACCTCAAAAACCCATGCAGAAGCCATGAAGCATAGCAACTATTATCAAAGGCACACACAAACATAAAGTTTAGTTCTCATCAAAATATCACAAATATCATATGCAAGGCACACAACAGCTACCACAGCCGATTCGGCAGCCATATGAATGGTTGAATCGGTAGCGTTGGCGGGTTGAACCAGCAGCCTCCCACATGGCTGAACCGGCAACCTTGGCCATCATCCGACAGAACTATTGGCAGCCCGCAGTCCCATTCCGTCCGATAGCCTACGTCCTCGATTGGTCCAGCGACTTCCACATAGTCACCCCGGCAATTGCAGGATGCGTTCCACCAATATGGATGTTGCCGCTTTTGTGCGCATCCCTACGTCCCATCGGTATGGATGTTGCCGCTTTTGTGCACATCCCTTGATTAAGGAGCCGTCACAGATTCTCCGTGGACGAGCTTCCACTCTCTACCCCACACACTCCGTCCCAGGGGAGGTGCTGCCCATTTTTCACGAAAAATTTGGACAAAAAAATGATAATAAAAAAATGGAAGCGACAAAAAGGGATAATAATAAAATCAAACAAATAAACGATAACAAAAGGAAGCAGACAAACAAAAGAAATAATGCCGAAAAGATGAGCATTGCAATATTAAGTCAACATCGGCATGATTGGATGTTGCATTCCCTCCGGCATATAAAATGGTGAATACATAACTTTATCCTGTACTAGGGTCCGCCCCGATAAATCTAACCCCAAATTCCATGTATCTGCTGAACTCTGTGTGTTTGCATGCCATGACTTGTTGGTATATCAAATGGTGGGTTATGGAAGGCCGAGTTACGCTGGGCTGAATACTCCCACGACGCGTGAGGATATGACTCCACCTTGTACCTCAGTCACATTACATAATAAAAAGGGTATGATAATTAAGAGATTGCACAGTGTAAAAAATGATGGTCAAGAGAAGAACAAAAAAAGGGGAATGATAATAGTATAATAGGAATAAAATAAAAAAATAATAAAACCGTAATAACAAAGAAAAGGAAACACAAAAAAATGATTACAGATAAAATATTTCAAAGGGCATCTAACTGGCAGCTCTCTCCTCCCCTAGACCCTATGTGGAGAGAACATTAATAAGGCCGTCGTGGGTCGTGCCTGGACCCCATGGGTCATCCCATTATGGCCATGGCCCGACCCTGCACTAGGCCAACATCCTATGAATTCGATCTATTCTCATTGGGGCTTAGCCCTGATTGCCCTAACATCAAACTTGCCACATTTCTAGCAGACATTTACTATTAGAATTCGGGTTCTTGCATAAATACGAAGTGTTTAATAAACCAACACCCTCACCCCTCCCCGGGGACTATTTTCCCATCATTCGAGGTTTCCTTGTCTTTCATATTAATGTCAATTACCGGCTTGTAGGGCCCTCAATCTCTGGCGAGTAATCAAGGGTTTTCTCCCCTCGAGGAGATATAATTAACGCCGATACCTATACGGTGCGGCGGACTTCCGGTCCTGACACGGACACCACTTTGCCTGGTTGATCAGGACAAGCGCACAATGAATTAGTCACGGAAGTGACTGGCACGCATATAAAACAAATAAGTCCAAATAATTCCACCAAACCCAATAGATAGAGATCCATCCCCACAGGCACAGGCTGGCCCGGGCGGCCACAAGTCTGGCTGCCCAGTCAGATTGAACAAAGGGGCTGGGCGGCCATTCCCTTGGCCGCCCACCCGAGGTAATGCAACGCCTGGGCAGCCACCAGTCAGGTAGCCCAGGGGAGTTGGGTGGCCAACCCTTTGGCCACCCAGTTGCGGACATCTAAAATTATACGTCCATACGTACTATCTAGGTCCCGCATTGGCGTCAGAGCTAAGGAGAGAAGACTCGGAGAAACTGGCTACCCAGGGCTCCGGAGAATAATACCGCCCGACAAACCCTCACATTTGCACGGGCGCTTAAATGACAATGAAAACATAGGATAGCCTCCTGAAGTTATACACTACTATGGATCCAACTTCGAGTCCCTGGCAGTGAAGAATGTCCCAAAGAAATTCACAGTTCTCAGTTCCTGAAGCAAAGCTCAAAGCCCTTTTCAACGGCACATTCATTGTGCCCTCCAACGGCAGGCCCTGTGCCCTGCAGCGGCACACAGCCCTACAAGTGCCCCAGCAGCACACCACTGCAAGTGCCCCTGCGGCACACCCCTCAAAGTCTTCAACGGCACACTGCCAGGTGCCCCCTCAACGGCACACCCCTCAGAAGCCCCAGCGGCACACTATTTGTGCCCCTTCCAACGGCACACTCTCAAAAGCCTTCAACGGCACACTCCTGAAGTGCCCCCAGCGGCACACTCCTTGAAGCCCCCAGCGGCACACTCCTTGAAGCTCCCAGCGGCACTGTAACGACCCAAGAATCCGGTTACCGGGAAGGCCCGATAACCCGAGACTCGTACCGCCACCCACGAGCCCGAAGACTCGGAAGGGTTAAAGGAATGGTGTGGAGACTACACAAGTATCACAAATAATTGTAGAAATGAACAGTTATATTATTAAGCAGAAAATAAATTAACAGTTTACATGATACATGGTCCACAAGATATAAAAAGAACAATAACAGTTGTCCACAACTAGTACAAAGACAAGAAAGAAAAGTACAGGTACACGGGGCATACCCCGGCTCTGACCTCTGGCACTAACATTGGGCACCTGAACCACACTGAGCCTCAGACGCGCTCCCCTGAGGCCGCGACTCACCTGAAACACGGTGAAAACGAGCAGGGAATGAGTCTCGGAACAAGACTCAGTAGGGATCACTCGAACCCAACCTCGCAAAAGGAGAAACCGCTACGCTAGCAGTAAGCGAGTACCTCAGAAAAGGAAGTCCTGCAATCTACAAAACATCGCTCTCACGGCATGAAAATTGACACACGTGCCACGGTGAAACGACCGGATCACCATGGGCAACACGACAAAACCTGAAGGTCGAAGTCACAAGGACTGACAGTCTGACACTACCAACCCGACAGGAGTACCTCCCACTAGAAGCACAGCCGGTAGCGTCCCCTGACGTCTTACACCGCACCGCAGGTGAACTGCCTGACGTGGTAGCTACTACCAAAGGCACGAACACCGAATAAGTAACCACAAACGAGTGACTAGCTGGGGTCACGCCCGTCAGTGTGGGTCCAACCGCCCCTAACCACGTGTGCACACACAGACCGTACGTCCTAGGTCTGGCCTCTAACTGGTTTTTCCCTGTAGCCGGACTCTGGATACCGACGAGGGGCCCGACAGAAACCAGTCTAAAACTATCCTCAGGGTAGCCTCTCCACCACTCCCTGGTGGGACCACATGTGAGTAAGCAGGCTACGACTAGTGAAGGGTCACTACGGAGTAGACTATCAAGTCAACGGAAAACATCATCCGCATCCGACAACGTACGGGGACCGCCCCACGTACCAGCACCGTCGCACGGTGACCACGATCGGAACAGAAACGGGGTTGCAAACCACCCGGGGCAACCCAGAGCCTGACGGTCTACCCTAGACGCGTCACAGGCTCTGACGGTCTAGGCAGGACCGTCACAATCACCTGACGGCCCAACGCAGGGGCGTCACACGCTCGGTGCAAAACAGGGCGTAACGCACCTACCATGGTGCGTTACAGTCTGTGACGCGCCTACCTTGGTGCGTCACAAGACAACAGAGAACAGCTGTGACGCATGCCACTCGGTGCGTCACAGCGTGTAACGGACCAACCCTGGTGCGTCACAGAGTGCCCTGCTCTCCCCCTCCCGTGTGATGTTCTTTCTTCCTTTACTTTTCTTAATGAAAATATGCTGGTGCGTCACAATGTGGGAATGCGTCTGCTCTAACGCACCCACATAGGGGTGTCACATGGCTATGACGCGCCAAGCCAGGTGCGTCACATGCCTTGACCCCCAACGGTCAAAAACCAACGGTCGGCAGCCAACGGTCGAATGCCCCTGACGGTCCAACCTAGGTGCGTCACAGCACCTTGGCAGTCTATCGTGGGACCATCACAGCCCACAGACCCCACTTGGCTGCACTCAGGGGTATAACGCACCCATCTGGGTGCGTTACATAGTGTGATGGTCACTGAAAGGACCGTCACACCCGCCCGAGGGTGAAACGGCAGGAAACACCCAAAAAAACTAGTCATGCCCCTATGTCTCCACCGGAGAGGGGGAAATCAAAGGGAAAGACCCCTAGGGACCCCTAGCAAGATTCTAGGCCATCAAAACATGAAATCATGCATCAAATCCATAGATCGGGCGAGCTCTCCCCAAATCATGGAAAACCCCAAACCCGCAAGGAATCCCATCTCTCGGCCTCCCCTCAGCCTACACATCGCGGGAAAGGAAGGCTAGAGGCTAGGGAACGTCACCCTACCTTAATCGCGTCCCGAGACG
Source organism: Amorphophallus konjac (assembly GCA_022559845.1). Classification (NCBI taxonomy): domain Eukaryota; kingdom Viridiplantae; phylum Streptophyta; class Magnoliopsida; order Alismatales; family Araceae; genus Amorphophallus; species Amorphophallus konjac. The sequence continues at coordinate 365,693,443 of CM040122.1, read as the reverse complement.
CGCCGGATCAACCACGAATCGCAAAGAATGCTCGAAAACCCTCGTTCTTCCTTGAGCTCCCACGGTTCACATACGCCTCGATGATCACCTCACCGTCACCGTCGTCACCACGCCATCGCCCACAGCCGTCTGCAGCCAGAGGGGCTCGCCGCGGTCACGCCGGACGAAAAAGAGAGGGAGAGAGGGCGTCGCACCGTGGGGGAGAAAGGAGGAAGACGAAGAAGAAGAAGAGGGTGGGAAAGAGAGAGAAAAAGGGGGGTATTTATAAGAAAATCCAAAAATTCCATAAAATACCAAAAAATAGAAAATTATATTTCCGTGATCCTCGGAACGCACTGATCGCAACGGTACCACTCTCGCCTAGGTGAACAGCCCGGTTCACCCACAACGAGGTTCCGAAGGAATTACCGAAACACACATCGGTAATCGGAAAATACACGCGGAAAAGTCGCGGAACGCTTCCGGGCCTCCGAAACAACTCCGGATCGCGTCGATCCGAACACGAAAGATGTACGAAACGACATTTCGGACACAATAGAACTGGACACTCCGAGAAAAAAGATTCGGGACCCACGAAAAAGGATCCGAAAGGTACGGGATATTACAGCCCTCCCCCCTTAAGGAATTTCATCCTCGAAATTGAGGACAACCCAAGGGAAAAGAAGAGGAAGACTCACTCAAATAGGTAAGGGAACTACTGACGCATCTCATCCTCACGCTCCCAAGAAGCCTCACCACCAGAGTGCCGCTGCCACACCACCTTAACCAAGGGGATGACCTTGTTCCGCAGGCGCTACTCTCGCCTATCCTCCACGCGGACCGGAAACTCTGGGAGAGAAAGATCTGGAGTCACCTCGGGCCAAACAGAATCCTCGAGCACATGAGAGTCATCGGGCATATACTTCCGTAATATCGAGACGTGGAACACGTCATGCACCGACGCCAACTCAGGGGGTAACTGAAACCGATAAGCAACCTCACCGATGCGCTCCACAATCACAAAAGGACCAATATAGCAGGGACTCAACTTCCCACGCCGTCCAAAGCGCATCACCCCCTTCATCGGAGAAACTCTCAAGAACACGCGATCGCCGATGGCGAACTCGAGGGGCCGCCGCCTACGGTCAGCATAGCTCTTCTACCGACTCTGGGCTACCAACATGTTCCGACGGACCAGGTGCACAACCTCCACACACTGCTGCACTAGCTACGGTCCCATCAAAACACGCTCACCGACCTCAAACCAATCAAGTGGAGTACGACACGGACGACCATACAAAGCCTCATAAGGAGCCATGCCGGTACTCGAATGATAGCTGTTGTTATAGGCAAACTCCACCAACAGTAGGTGGTGAATCCAACTCCCCTGCCACTCCAGGCAGCAGGATCTCAACATGTCCTCCAAAGTCTGAATGGTCCTCTCTGACTGACCATCTGACTGAGGATGATACGCCGAGCTAAAAGTCAAATCTGTGCCAAGCGCTCGCTGGAAACTCCCCCAGAATCCAGAAGTGAAGCGCGGATCCCGATCCGACACGATGGAAATGGGAATCCCATGCAACGGAACGATCCGCTCCACATAAAGATGAGCCAACCTGGACACGCTCCAGCTGACTTTGACCGGTAACAACCGAGTCACCTTCGTCAGCCAATCCACCAGTAACCAAATACTATCCTGACCACTCGGAGTCCTCGGCAATCCCACCACGAAATCCATGGTCACGTGGTCCCACTTCCACGCAAGAACATCTAAGGGCTGGAGAATACCTCCTGGTCGCTGATGCTCCGCCTTCACCTGCTGACAGGTCAGGCACCTGGCCACAAACGCGGCGACATCTCTCTTCATGCCAGGCCACCAGACCTGCCTCCTCAAGTTCCGATACATCTTCGTCGCACCCGGGTGTACGGTGTACCTGCTCCCATGTGTAGACACGCCAAAGTTGACGTTACTGTGAGTACATCTCATATTACCTTGCAATACCCCAATTTGACCCTCAAATTAACTTTATTTGAGTGGTTTTTCCCACTTTTCTTGGATTTCTCCCTTTTTCCTCTCTTTTCCTATTTTTCCCTATTTTTCTGGATTTTTCTAGATTTTCTGGGCATTTTTCTCTATTTTTATGAATTTTCTGGAATTAACGACTTAATGTGGGGCGTCTTTTAAATAACGGCTTAGCCTTGGACGTTTCTAAAAAAATTGACGACTATAATGGAGGGCGTCCATTCTTTCAAATTTCCATTTTTCTGGATTTTTCTGAGAATTTTTCAGAATTTTTTGGGAATTAACGACTTACAAGGGGACGTTATTTTGAATTTGAAAAGAATAAAAAATAAAAAAAATTGAATTCACGACCTACGCACGGTCGTCTTTTTCAAATTGATTATTTTAATATTATTTTTAACCCCCTTCCAGAGGTGATTTGGTGACCTTCCGGCTATCAGAAAAATACGTAAAAATAGTCATTAGAATCAACACATTGAGATGCACCTCCACCTAAAAAATGGGAAAATAATATTGAGAAATGAAAAATGGCCCTATTTTGAATATTTTGAATTAACGTCCCTTGGTAGGGCGTGTTTTTAAACACGCCTTTGACTCAGACGTGTTTCGCAATTTTTCAAATAAAGAAAGATCTATTTCCAAATTTAAATCCAGGAAGTGACGCCCTTGTACCGGTCGTGTTTTTAATTAACGCCCTATGGCAGGTCGTCAATTTCAGAATTGACGCCCCTATCCAAGTCATGTTTCATTTTCTGTGTTCTAATCGAACGCAGCCCTTTCCCCGAGAGTCCCTACCTTCTTCGGTCACCTTCCTCAATTGGGATTGGAGTCTTTCCTCCGTTGGACTCTTTCCTTCTTATCTCTTCTTCGATCTTATTAATAAGGTTCTTCGGCACTGTTATGCTGGTTCGGATTCCTCTTTCTCCTGCCCTCCGTTCTTATTCTTCTTCTTCTGTTTTCTTTTTTTTTTCCTTTCCTTCTTCGCAGGTTGTTGCTGTGGCTGAAGGAGGGGCCTCTCCACGGTTCTTCTTCATCATCCTTTTTGAAGTCTTCTCCTCATCGAGCATCCAAGCCAAAAGAAGCAGCACAGGCCCCTTTTTCTTTTTATTTCGATTCTTCTGTTATTTTTATCATCATTAGTTTATACATGCATGATCATATCTCATGTTAATTTTTCCTCTCTCAACCACGTTGAGAAATCTCCCATAGTGCACACTTGCACTCTTTCCACTATATTCATATTTTTGCATCTTCATAGCATTCATTCATCATATATATCCCTACCCTTTTGCATAGGGGTTTAAGGCCAACCACCCTTAAGGTGTGTTCTTACACAAATTTTCATGCTCATATTTTTATTAAGAACTTGATGCTACACTCACCATGTCCTAATTCCATATTCTTTATTGGTGTTTGATTGTTTTGCAAGGGTAATCAAATTGAAGAACTCTCTTCGTCGGCCGACCGATTTGAAGAGAAAGGAACACTCACAATCCCCGCATTCAAGGTATTTTTCGCGATCCCTCCATGTTTATTATTTGTTATATCTTTTGAGGCCTCGTGTCTCTGGCGATCACACACTCCATCTTAACACCTCGTGCTTATTTGTGCCTTACATTGCTTATTTATTCATTATTTCTATTCTATTTGATTAAGTGGATTTCTTAGAATCCACAAATTGGCGATCACGGTGGGACTCCTTTTATTTTTTTTCATTTGATTACCCTTTCCCTTGGGCACCCACGTGTGCCATCTCCCCTTTTGCACCCACGGTGCGCCTCCTTTCGTGCTACACGTAGTACCTTCCCCACTTATGATTGGCTAATTTGTTGGATTTTATTTGGAAATTCCACTTATCCAAAATTTTGATGAGCATGTTATACTCTGTTGCATGTTATTGATTGCCATGATTATACTGTGACTGTGATTATCCTCCTGATTGGTTTGCTGGCCGGTAGAGGGTTGTTTCTGGAGATAAAAAGAATTAACGCCCCTCATAGAGGCATCTCTTGTCATAGAAGCGCCTCTCCACAAGGCGTTTCTTTATTTGGCCGTGCGTACCCCTGAGAGTTGACGCCCTCATCCAGAGGCGTCTCTTTATTTTGTAGCGCCTTACATCAGGGCGCATTTTTACCCTGCCTGTCGGTCCCCCCCACAGTGATTCACGATCGTCAAACGGTCGTCTCTTTTGTTGATAGCGACCTTCTTCAGGTCGTCTCTTTCCTGTGATTTCACAGAGCCTACGCTTACTCCTGCTTCATTGATTTATATTGATTATTTGGCTCTATTGGTGATTTGCCTATCTCCTTGCACGCATTGCATTCATTCCTCATTTGCATTGGTTTGGATTCCTTAGGATCCACACACCCCTCTTGGAATCGGGACGACCCTCCATTGAGCATTCCGTCTCTTTGGACCGGAAATCCCTTTTCCAGGACCTCCGTAAGTCCCCGCACCCGTGGATTCCCTCACGGACGCCGGGCAGGTTGTACCCTTTTGAAGTCCCGGGTTTTAGTTGGCCTATACACGGTGAGAGAGGGTTCCTAGTTGGCATTGAAGTGAACTCATATTGTAACTAGGATTCCCCCTTGTGTGTTTCATTCCAAACTTTGCTAAAATTCATTAATTCACCAAGGTTTAAACAAATCAAGATCAAAAGGTAACCATTCCAACTTGTGTGCTTTTTTGCATATTATTTTGAACTTTGATTGCATAATGGCTTACCATAAACTAAACAACATGTTTAATTCAATTCACGAGGATGCACAACCGTGCACATCTTATTCTCCTCAATTTCAACATTTTCATCTAAACTCTCACCATGCTTTCGAGGGACCACGTCCTCATTCTTATGGTCATGCCCGGCCCATGGGTAATGTCCAAACTTATGGTCCCTCATCTCAATTTCAAGCCACTACTCCTTCGGGATTGTCTCCTCCCAACGATGAGAAGGTCTCCCAAATCATTCATGCATTAGATCATCTCACCCCTCAACAGATCCAAGCCCTTAAGGCCGCCGTTGAGGGTGCATCTCCTTCATCTCTTCCTCCTTCCAACCCTACACGGGTGGCCCATCACCCACCTCCCTCTTCTATTCACAATCCTAATCGGGTAGCCCATTACCCATCCTCTTCTATTCACATTCCTCCCCGGGTGGTCCGACACCCGCCTCCTTATATTCCTCCTCCATCACGGCCCCGAGGCCCATTTATTTCTTGCAATCCGGCCCATCCGGGTTCTTCTGCGGGTCATCTCGTTAACTCCCCTCCACGGCCTTTTTATGCCACCCCTCCTTCAAGGCCCTGCCAACCCTTGGTTGCTCAAGTTACACCCCTCCAACAAACCCTTCTTGATAAAGTCACTTTGATGGAGGAACAATTAAGAAGGGTTATGGCTCCTCCTACTCCGGTCAATCCTCTCCATGCCGCTTTGGATAATATTACTAAGATGGAGAAAGAATGGAAGGATAGAAGAGATGATTATGGTATCGACAGCTCAAGCAAGCAACAGCCGGCAGATTTCGACGATCAAGTGGACACCGTCCGCCCTCCACCCATCCGCACACTTCATTCATATGGCCTTCCACCTCCACATACGCAACATCATTACATTCCTCCATCCACATATACGCCTCCACTACGGTGTCCACTTGCATTTGATGATGAAGAACCGGCAATTGAAGAACTTGAAGCGGTATACGATGATGAAGCTCCGCAGGCATCCCTTCCGAGTTTCCTTTGCCATCCTCTTCCTCCACTGTCAGAAGACCCCTATGCTCAGGACTATGTCATAGTCCCCGATCCAACCCCCATTTATGAGACCTCTTGGTGTTACGATGATGGGTCGATACTCCAATCACCCATACCGCCGCACCATGAGTCTCCTCCTCACCCCAATACTTGGTGTTACGATGATGGGTCGATACTCCAGTCACCCACACCGGTGTATCATGCGCCTTCCCCTATACCTGACACCTCTCGCCCCGTCCGACATTTTCAGCGCACCAAACCCTTTCCTTTTACACCATTAACCTCTATTCCATCGGCCTCCGCCAAACCTCCACTACTCTCCACTCCACCGGCCTCCGCCGAACCTCCATCACCCTCCACTACGCCGGTCTCTGCCGAGCCTTCTATTACCCCTCCTCTTTGTTCGCTACCTAAGCAGTCCATTATCCCTGTAACGCCAAAACCAGCTTTGCCAGGCCTTTCCCCTATTCCACCACTTAACCTATCACCCTTACCCGTGACTAATCCTGAGCAAGGTCCACCCCTTTTTGCACTCAAGCCAACCCCTGCTGCTTCCGAGCAAAGGGGGAAGCTCGACGTGTTTGAACCTTCGCTTCCACTCACCCTTTCTCCAACACCTTCCACTATACCTCCACCATCCATGGAACCTTCCGCCTCCGCTTCACCCCCCTTTACTACTCGGAACGGGCGGCCTTCTGAAAGTACTTGTGCCGAAGATGAGCAAAAGCCGGGTAAGAAGAATTTGGCCACTACCGTGCTGTTCAAGATGCCAGAATTTATTTACCGGATGCCAATCCGGGTTGTTGTGCCAAGCATGGTCGAATAAGCCAAGTCGCCGCCATTGCTCAGAGAAGAATGCCAAGTGTCGATGCCATCCAAGGGCCGGGCATGGCACCCCTTGCTCCAGTTTTCAAATCTTAAATCCATTCTTCCATACAAGGGGCAAATTCCTATTCCGTTCAAATCAATGGGCATGGCAATGCTTCCTGTATCAACTTTCCAACTCCCTTACATTATTGATCCTTGCCTTCCAAGGGGGTTGTCATTTATTATTGAAGCTTCTTCCATTGGGCCGTTTGGTTATACACTTTCACTGCCGTGGAGGGGCAGTTATCTTAGTGCTAAGGGGCCGTCTCTTATTTGTTTCACCTTCTATGCATCCATTTCTATCACTTTTTCTTCATGGGCCATCCCCGGAGTTAGGAGGAGGATCTCGTCCTCTCACCCTTCACATTCTCCATCTTCTTTGCATCTCACGCATTTTGTTGCATTCGCGCATTCACTGCATTCATCGCATCCATCTTTTTGCATACACCTCCTGATTCCCGGGTTTCCAAACCCGTATATTCCCCGCCTTCCGGCACCTCCGGATATTTCGAATTTCCCATCTTATTCATCTTCATCCTCGGGATCTGTAGGTCCCCTTACATTGCTAAGGCGTTGCCCCCTCTCCAATCTCTTCTCAGGGCATCGCGTCCCTTTTCAGCTCTTGCATCTGGACCCTCCGGATTTCTCTCACTTTCTCCCAGGGCATCGCGCCCCTTTCCACCTTATTCTTCCAGAACCTCCGGACTTTCCCCTCGGGCATCACGTCCCTTCCCTTCTCATTCCTCCGGAACCTCCGGATCCTTCATGCCTTTCCCTCGTGCATCGCGCCCCTTTCCATCTTATTCCTCCGGAACCTCCGAATCTTTCACCCCTCTCTTTATCCCTTGGGCATCGCGCCCCTTTCTGTCTTCTTCCTCCGGAACCTCCGGATCTTTCTCTTCTCCTTGGGCATCGCGTCCCATGGTACCTTCCCCCTCCAGAATCGCTGGACTCTCTTTCCTTCCTCCCAGGGCATCCCGACCCTTCTGATTCCATCCCTCCGGAATCTCCGGACCTTCCTGATCCTTTTCATCCACTCTTCTCGGGGCACCGTGTCCCACGACATCTCATTCCTCCGGAACCTCCGGACCATCCATCTTTCTTCCGATTCATCTTTCTACTCTTCCAGGACATCACATCCTTCATTTTCTTCTTCCTTTTCCATCATCTTTTTCCCTATTTCTTCCCAGGGCACCGTGTCCCTCGATATTTTATCCCTCCAGAGCCCCCGGATTCCTCCCATCAGGATTCTCCTCCACAACCTCCGGACCCTCCGGATCCGGCTCTTTCCATCTATCAATTTCTTCTTCTAATTCCTCATGATCATGGGTCTGACCCAGCTTCTTCCACATCCACTGTCTTGGGCATCTGCCCATTCTCTCACTGCTTTCGAGGCTTTAGTCCTCACTCCTCCTTCTAATTCTCCTCTCCTTCTGTAGGCTGTTTCATGTGATCAGGGTCTCCGCGCCTTAGTGAGGGAGGTCTAGCCCTCGCTTCTTTCCTCTTTTTTTCCTTATTCGTCTGAGTCTGGTCTTGGCACCACTCCTTCTTGTTAAGCCACTTCCAAATCCTTTGCTTCCAATCTTTTTGACTGCCAAAGAGGACTATCCCACGATGATCAACCCCGCCTCTCGCGGCATTTATTTCAAGAAAGCTTGTAAGGTAAAATATTGGCGTAAGTACGCATTTTTATGATATCATTACCTCATTACTTCACGCATGATTTTCAAAATGAAGTGCTTCTTAACAAGATCAAAAGAGGTGTTTTTTTAAACTTTTATCTTAGGCTTTTGTTTAATTAAATCATTTCAAAAGAGTCTTTAGGCTTACTTTTGCAGCACTTTGGTTAATAAGAACCCCGCGCTGGGAATTCAACGTTCTCTCCCCGCTTGTTAAGAGCAACCCTCAGCTGGGCACCGCACACACTTCACGGCGTCCTTAGCCGGCTCCTTTGGGTAAAACACCGTTACTACTTTGGCCATGCCATGAGTATATCTGAAAGTCTTTTCTCTTCTTTACTCGGCCGAATGCAGGTGCAAGAGGTTGACGGATGAGATGACCAACCTAGGTAATCCCCAATACGAGAGGAGTCTCAAATAGGGGCAGTCTTGACCCAAAATCGATTTGAGTTTTCATATGAGTTTTCATGATACATCTCGCCAAAAGGGCTATTATGAAAATCAAGTCAAAATTTTGATAAAAGCAAAAGTATGAATTATGGCATGTCAAGAGTGGCAAAGTCCCCGCAGGGAAAACCCTGATCGTATGCATGTCAAGGGTCTAAAAATCAAAGGCACAAAGCCCCGGCGCAACAGACTACCTCTTTGAGGGGAAACACCTTGGAAGGAATTCAAGTCCCGACATCTCCCATCCTGCACAAAGCTTATCTCCAATTCTTCTTCTCTTCTCCCTCCAAGACCGAATGTTTCTCGGGTATGGCCTTGGTAGGGGCACTGTTGACCATGGGCAGTTAGTTATAGGACGTCGCTTTCAATGCACGCCTGGCTTTGGGCAGTTTTTAGCGAAAGGGGAATGAACGAGGACCCCTAGCCAGTGGTTTAAAACACCCTTTGATGCTGCATTAGTAATGTCTAAACCAAAATAAAAAAAACTTGAATATGTCCGGAGTCAAAATCCAAAAAAAAATTGAATATTTCCTAATCAAAATCCAACAAAAATTGAATATTTTCAAAATTCATAATAAAAATTGAAATATTTTCCAAAATCCATAAAAATTTGAATATCTTTTTCAAAACTCATAAAAATTTGTATATTTCAAAATCCAAAAAAATTTGCATTGTATTTTCTGATGGTGCTTTTGCAGGAACAACTTTGCAAGGACCAAGAGCACGGGATGAGTCCTCTCTCCACTTATTGCTATCAATCTATTGATTCTTCCCGATATTCTCATGACGTGCCACCCTGGGCATTTTGATTATCATTTCCTCATATCTCCTGATTATTCATCTCCAGATTTTTCAATCAACTCCTGCTAATTTCTCTTGACCAATTCTGCCACTGGGCATTATATCATTCTGATCATTCAACTCCAAATCTTGATTAGCCAAGTTGTCATCCTCATGACAAAACAACAAACAATGATGATTTGCAATCATGATGGTTGCTGTGCTATTCATGCCATATACATGTTATTGATGATATGCTTTGATGACTATGTTTAAATGCCTTATTCATTGTTTATTATTTATATCTTGGCTGATGAATCTTTGAACGCAGGATAAGAAGCTCTTGGTCCCACTGACTGGGCATCATCAACATCCAAGACCCACGGTGCTTGCACCTCATTTCTGAGTTCCCCCATGCTCATTGCTATCACCATCTCCCTGTATGCATTTTACTATATGTTATTACGCTACTAGATTATATCAAGGACCTTGTGGCTTTGGTAAAACTGGAATTTGAGTTCCCCTTCATCAAAAACAATGATGATTCCAGAGGAGTCTTAGTCATACGGATAGGCCGTTGAGCCGTCCAAGACTGGGGACGATGGTTCCCTTTTGTGAGTTGGTGCGTGGATAAATGGGCTTCGGCTTAGTATCAGCTCGCAGAATGAGTTTCTTGACTCAGTCTGGACAGTTTAACAATATTATCCTTGATTATCTTATATTTTCGTTTGATTTAATTTTTCCCTTTAAACCCAGCATGCATTCATGTAGGAATTTGAATCAATTTTGGAAAATCACTCTGATAAGCTGATTTTGAGGGTTAAATTTGATCATATTTCCAAGATATGAGATATTCCATGCCGAATTGTGTCTTCAGTTCGTTTTGTTGCTGTTTTGGGTCATTTTCTCGAAAGCACTTGTTTGGATTTCTATCATCTTGTTTTAATCATTTCCCTTTGATCCACCTTGGCTGTAACACGTCCACATTGGCTGGTAACCGCTCCCCAATGGTGAAACCTACAGGTTTATGACTTGAGGTACTTCCATCGCGTTGGAAGTTGATCATTCTCCTTCGTGCACCTTGTGCACACTCCCTCTTTTATCCAAGCATCGTTGATTTTATTGAATTTCTCGAGATTACTTCATCTCGAGCTCCTGATTTCAATTCTCATCAAGTGATGTCGATTGCGTGTCTCATCACACCTTGGCATCTACTTTTCAGTTTGCTCTGCTCCCTTGCAAAGCAGACGCCAAGGCGGGGCAGCTGTAGACACGCCAAAGTTGACGTTACTGTGAGTACATCTCATATTACCTTGCAATACCCCAATTTGACCCTCAAATTAACTTTATTTGAGTGGTTTTTCCCACTTTTCTTGGAGTTCTCCCTTTTTCCTCTCTTTTCCTATTTTTCTCTATTTTTCTGGATTTTCTGGGTATTTTTCTCTATTTTTATGAATTTTTCGGAATTAACGACTTAATGTGGGGCGTCTTTTAAATAACGGCTTAGCCTTGTGCGTTTCTAAAAAAATTAACGACTATAATGGAGGGCGTCCATTCTTTCAAATTTCTATTTTTTTAGATTTTTTTGAGAATTTTTTAGAATTTTTTGAGAATTAACAACTTACAAGGGGACGTTATTTTGAATTTGAAAAGAATAAAAAATAAAAAAAATTAAATTCACGGCCTATGCACGGTCGTCTTTTTCAAATTGATTATTTTAATATTATTTTTAACCCCCTTCCAGAGGTGATTTGGTGACCTTCCGGATGTCAGAAAAATACGCAAAAATAGTCATTGGAATCAGCACATTGAGATGCACCTCCACCTAAAAAATGGGAAAATAATATTGAGAAATAAAAAATGACCCTATTTTGAATATTTTGAATTAACGTCCCTTGGTAGGGCGCGTTTTTAAACACGTCTTTGACTCAGACGTGTTTCGTAATTTTTCAAATAAAGAAAGATCTATTTCCAAATTTAAATCCAGGAAGTGACGCCCTTGTACCGGTCGTGTTTTTAATTAACGCCCTATGGAAGGTCGTCAATTTCAGAATTGACGCCTCTATCCAAGTCGTGTTTCATTTTCTGTGTTCTAATCGAACGCAGCCCTTTCCCCGAGAGTCCCTGCCTTCTTCGGTCACCTTCCTCAATTGGGATTGGAGTCTTTCCTCCGTTGGACTCTTTCCTTCTTATCTCTTCTTCGATCTTATTAATAGGGTTCTTCGGCTCTGTTATGCTGGTTCGGATTCCTCTTTCTCCTGCCCTCCGTTCTTGTTCTTCTTCTTCTGTTTTCTTTCTTTTTTTTTTCCTTTCCTTCTTCGTAGGTTGTTGTTGTGGCTGAAGGAGGGGCCTCTCCACGGCTCTTCTTCATCATCCTTTTTGAAGTCTTCTCCTCATCGAGCATCCAAGCCAAAAGAAGCAGCACAGGCCCCTTTTTCTTTTTATTTCGATTCTTCTGTTATTTTTATCATCATTAGTTTATACATGCATGATCATATCTCATGTTAATTTTTCCTCTCTCAACCACGTTGAGAAATCTCCCATAGTGCACACTTGCACTCTTTCCACTATATTCATATTTTTGCATCTTCATAGCATTCATTCATCATATATATTCCTACCCTTTTGCATAGGGGTTTTAGGGCAACCACCCTTAAGGTGTGTTCTTACACAATTTTTCATGCTCATATTTTTATTAAGAACTTGATGCTGCACTCACCATGTCCTAATTCCATATTCTTTATTGGTGTTTGATTATTTTGCAAGGGTAATCATATTGAAGAACTCTCTTCGTCGGCCGGCCGATTTGAAGAGAAAGGAACACTCACAATCCCCGCATTCAAGGTATTTTTCGCGATCCCTCCATGTTTATTGTTTGTTATATCTTTTGAGACCTCGTGTCTCTGGCGATCACACACTCCATCTTAGCACCTCGTGCTTATTTGTGCCTTACATTGCTTATTTATTCATTATTTCTATTCTATTTGATTAAGTGGATTTCGTAGAATCCACACCATGAGCCTCGCGCAACACCGCACAACGAACCCACTCCTCAGCTGGGACGTACAGCCTACCACGGAACCTCACGGCACCATCCTCGCCGAGCTCCACATCAGCCAAAGCCAATATCCGGGGTAACTCAGGGTCCGCATGTTGAGCCTCTGTCACCTGACGATGGATAGCAGGCATGACAGTCAGACTCGCAAGCACTGCCAACCCTGGCTCGTGGGGAATCTTGAGCCTGAATGAAACTTCGGGCACTTGTTTCTAGAGCCTCCACTTCCTCAACATCAAGGCACTGACCGCGACCTTCCGACTAAGGGCATCGGCGACGACGTTCATCCTGCCCGACTGATAAGACAGGTGAAGTCATAATCCTTCATAAACTCCATCCATCGCCTCTGTCTGAGGTTAAGGTCCCTCTGCGAGAACACATACCTCAAACTCTGATGGTCAGTGAACACCTCGAACCTCTCGCCGTACAGATAATGCCTCTAGATCTTCAGCGTGAAGATCACAGTTGCCAACTCCAGGTCATGGGTAGGGTAGTTCTCCTCGTGCCGCTTCAGCTGCCGAGATGCATAAGCCACCACTCTACCATGCTGCATCAGAACAACACCCAATCCGACCCCGAAAGCATATGTACACACCACAAACCCTCCCGATCCAGAAGGCAAAACTAACACCGGAGCCGAGGTGAGCAACCTCTTCAGTTCCCAGAAACTCTGCTCACACTCCTCAGACCAGACGAAAGGCACGTCCTTCCGCGTGAGTCTAGTCATCGGGGCCGCAATGTGAGAAAAATCTTGGATAAACCGTCAATAATAGCCCGCAAGCCCCAAGAAACTCCGGATCTCCGTCATAGACCTCGGCCTCGGCCACTGCATTACTGCCTCGACCTTGGTGGGGTCCCCAGAAATGCCATCACCAGAAATCACGTGCCCCAGAAAATGCACCTCACGAAGCCAGAATTCGCATTTACTGAGCTTCGCATACAACTGGTGATCTCGCAACGTCTACAGCACCACACCCAAATGGTACGCATGCTCCTCAGCAGACTGCGAATAAACAAGGATGTCGTCCACAAATATGACCACGAACTGGTCCAAATACGGATGAAACACCCTCTGAATCAAGTCCATGAAGGCTCCGGGGGTATTGGTGAGCCCGAACGGCATCACCAAGAACTCATAATGCCCGTACCTCGTACTGAACGCAGTCTTCTCCATGTCGGACTCACGAATCCTCAGCTGATAGTAACCGGACCACAAATCAGTCCGCGAGAACACTCGCGCAGACTGAAGTTGGTCGAACAAATCATCAATCCGCGGCAACGGATACTTGTTCTTAATGGTTACCTCATTTAGCTACCGGTAGTCAATGCACAACCGCAAGCTACCGTCCTTCTTCTTCACAAACAACACGAGCGCCCTCCAAGGGGAAAAGCTAGGGCAAATATACCCCTTGGCCAGTAGCTCCTGCAACTGCGCCCTCAACTCTCTAACTCAGCGGGGGCCATACGGTAGAGAGCCTTCGCCAAAGGTCCCGTACCAGGCACAATCTCGATCACGAAATCAATCTCCCGCTGGGGAGGCAATCCAGGTAAGTCCTTCGAAAAAACATCGGGGAACTCGCACACCACCGAATGTCCTCGACATCCGGCTCCATCCGGTCAGTCACAACCACGGAGGCGAGAAAACCCTGACAACCCGCATCAAGCAACCGACGACCTCGAATCGCAGAAATAAGAAAGTGGGAAGAGGAAGACCTGATACATTGGAAATAGAAGGTGGGTCCGTGAAGTCACCGGAAATAAACCCGCTTCGAGCCGCAATCCACCAACGCATGATGTGCCTCGAGCCAATCCATGCCCAAAATCACATCAAAGTCCTGAAGCGGCAACGCATAGAGCCTAGCCAGAAAACTCTGCCCTTCCACCCACACAGGAACCTCATCAAAGCAATATAGAGTGATCATAAAATCACCCGAAGGTAACTCTACTACCAAATCACAAGACAACTAGGTCACTGGCTCCTCAATACTCAGCGCGAAATCCTCTGAAACAAACAAGTGAGACACGCCAGAATCGAACAAAACCCGAGCCGCACAACCGAAAATCTCAACGGTACCTTCCACGAGCTACGACGCCACTGCCTCTGCCCTGGTCATGTGCGTGATCTGGCCTCGAGCTCTCTGCCTGCCTCCCACAGTAGCTAACCTGGGTAGTGGCGGATACTGCCTCTGCTGCTGCTGCTGCTGCCTCTGCTGCTGGGGAACCTGCTGCTGCTGAGGAAACGGCTAATGCTGCTGCCTCTGAGGACAGTCACGCGCCATGTGCCCTGGCTGGTCACACCGAAAATAAACAATCGGCGCCGTGCACTGCCTGCCTGGGTGATGCTCGCTACATCGTGGACACGGTCCTCGCGATCCACCCACTGATCCCTGACGCTGAAACGGGACCGGCTGCTGTACACTGCCCGATGATGCCTGCCCCTGATCCTTGTGCTTCTTCTTCCGGAAACTCTTCCCGAGGAACTTCTTGACCTTAGAGCCAAAAGACACAGATCCTATCACCGAAGCTGCCGGTGCTGGCGCTTCTGAACCATCCGATGCATGCTGAAAGGAACCCTGCTGCTAGGTAGCCGACTGCTGGCTGCGACCCGACAAAGACTGCCCCTGGCTGATCGGTCCTCGAGTCCTCTACATATCCATCTCCAAAGAAACCGCAACACGAGACGCTGTCTCCAGATCAGTGGTCGCATTCGCGATCAAATGTTGCCTCAGCTCTCGCCTCAAGCCCTGTACGAACTGTGCGGTATTCACCCTCTCATGCTCCATGATATGAGGTGCATACCGACCCAGCTCAACAAATCGGGCCCTGTACTGCAACACGGACATGTCGCCCTGAACCAGCTCCAGAAACTGACGCATCCGCTGCGTAGCAATAAACTCTGGACAGTAGGTACGCTCGAAAGCACTGACAAAGTCGCCCCACACAATCTGCTCAAGTGGACGAAGCAGGAAAGACGTCTTCCACTCGGAAGACCACCACTCCCGAGCCGTACCCTACAACTGGTTGGAGGCCAACATCACTCTGTCCTCCGCAGTACTCCGCGCGGAACTGAACACCCGCTCCATCTCGTCGAGCCAACTCCGAGCCAAATCAGGGTCTGGCTGACCGCCGTAGTAAGGTGGATGAAACTGCATGAAATCCCTCACTGATCGGCCTGGCCCACCCTTGGTCGACGAGCCCTCACCAGCCTCTCCACCGAACTGTTGAGACATAAGCTGGTACATGCCACTGAAGAAATCATCGGCCCCCGGAAACCTCGCAGTATCCACTGCCTCGGCGGCCCCCGGTGGCGCTCTACTATGCTCCTCCTGATCTCGCTGAACCCCCTGCTGGATCTCCTGACCTCCAGCCGATTGCCCCTGCTGAGAGCGAGTGCTCCGCCTCGGCGCCAAGCTCGCTCCTGAAGCAAAAGATAGAAAGCACGGAAACAGCAAGGTCAAGAAAAACGCACGATGCCGATGCCAGCGTCATCCGTACATCATCGCTGTGGACTAGTGGACCACTATAATCACTTATGATTCTCGTATAATCCCACAACCGCTGCTCTGATACCAGCTGTAACGACCCAAGAATCTGGTTACCGGGAAGGCCCGATTACCCGAGACTTGTACCGTCACCCACGAGCCCGAAAACTCGGAAGGGTTAAAGGAATGGTGTGGAGACTACACAAGTATCATAAATAATTGTAGAAATGAACAGTTATATTATTAAGCAGGAAATAAATTAACATTTTACATGATACATGGTCCACAAGATATACAAATAACAAGAGCAGTAGTCTACAACTAGTACAGAGACAAGAAAGAAAAGTACAGCTACACGGGGCATATCCCGGCTCTGACCTCTAACACTAACGCTGGGCACCTGAACCACGTTGAGCCTCAAACGCGCTCCCCTGAGGCAGCGACTCACCTGAAACACGGTGAAAACGAGCAGGGAATGAGTCTCGGAATAAGACTCAGTAGGGATCACTCGAACCCTACCTCGCAAACGGAGAAACCACTACGCTAGCAGTAAGTGAGTACCTCAGAAAATGAAGCCCTGCAATCTATAAAATACCGCTCCCCTTCCCCTCCCTCCTAGGGTCGCACCCCCCTCCATCTCCACCCACATACACCACCACCACCTTAGCCTCCCCTCCACAAGACAACTCCCGCCCACAAGCAGATCCTGGTCCGAAGTTGCAGCTCGTTTTCCAACCTGTTCCAGGCAGAATCGGCGTCCAAGTTCTTCATCAAAGTGGTTGGTCTACGGGTCCTCTTCGCAAGAGAGTTGGAATCGTGTCGATCCGAGTTTGTGGCCGCCCACAGGAGACTTTCTTTCCTGACTGCGCAGAGGAGACCTGGCAGCGACCTGAAGCAGTTTGAGGCAGCAACCACGACCACTTCTTGAAGGATCCAGGCTCCAGGGTCTTCATCAAAGTTCTCCATCGTCAAGTCAGCTTCCAGGATCAGAAGCCGGAGCTGCGTTTGGAGGTTGGTAGACGAAGTTACGAATTTTCTTCTCCGAACAGTCATTTCTGCCTCCCTTCAGTCCCCTCCGACCAGTCCCCCTTCAACGGGACCTCCCAGTCTCCATCGGTGTCAGAACGCAACAAGACCAACTCTGCTGAAAAATAGTCTTCCCCACGGTTCCAACGCCACCCGCCATTTGCAAATCGAAGCTCGGGAGTGCTCGTGACCCCTCCGTCAATCCACTGCTGAAGTTCAGGCCGCATGTGGACCAGAACCTGAGCCATTGTTCTTCCCTCTGCCACGCCCGGTACCAACAGCAGAATAAATCAATAAAATTCCACGAAGTTCGGCATCCAGCTACAAAAAGAACCCCACTGGTCTCAACATCAGAAAAAAATCAGGAGCTCAATCTGCGTCCTCTACACCGACTGTCTGTCAGCAGAACCAGCAAGGAGGGTGATTCTTCCATTGGGCCCATTGCCCGCCGTCCCACCTCGTTTCCCCTCCCCGCCTGGCCGGCTTACCACCCCTCCCTGCGTGGAGGTAAATTTTGGTTGTAACAATTTAACCCCCACCCTGAGGTCACCCCTCCTGCGTGAGGCGTAGTTGTGTAACTTAATTAATCCGCAGGTCAAGCTACCTCGCCGCGGCGTTCGGGTGCATACCCACGCCTCCCGGCACGCCCGTCGTCTCCGGCCGGGATCGGTGTCTTCACACCGATCAGGTAAGCGCTGAACCCTCCTGGATAATATCCTTGCTCCTTTAGTATTGCATACTATTGCTCGTCGGCGGAAAGGGAGAGCTCGATCTTGAATGTGTTTGTGCCCGTGTGCGCCACCGTGGCAAGTGAAAGAGAGTGCCACAAAATCCCCACGCCCTAGCGTGCTGGCCCGCCCATAAATTGGGTATCCCAGGCCCATTAGGGGTCAGCCACAAGCCCACCATCCGGTGGAGACCTTAGGGTCCCACCCCGGACCCTCACCCTCATCACTCGGGCCCACCGGGTGCGCGTGTGCGTCGTGTGAGATAGGCCGCACGGTGAGCCGAATTGAGAGCTTGTATGCTTGTGGATGCATAGGTCTAAGGGTCATTATCATCCTAGGTAGACCGTGTCACATCAAGGTACGCTCGAAAGCACTGACAAAGTCGCCCCACACAATCTGCTCAAGTGGACGAAGCAGGAAAGACGTCTTCCACTCGGAAGACCACCACTCCCGAGCCGTACCCTACAACTGGTTGGAGGCCAACATCACTCTGTCCTCCGCAGTACTCCGCGCGGAACTGAACACCCGCTCCATCTCGTCGAGCCAACTCCGAGCCAAATCAGGGTCTGGCTGACCGCCGTAGTAAGGTGGATGAAACTGCATGAAATCCCTCACTGATCGGCCTGGCCCACCCTTGGTCGACGAGCCCTCACCAGCCTCTCCACCGAACTGTTGAGACATAAGCTGGTACATGCCACGGAAGAAATCATCGGCCCCCGGAAACCTCGCAGTATCCACTGCCTCGGCGGCCCCCGGTGGCGCTCTACTATGCTCCTCCTGATCTCGCTGAACCCCCTGCTGGATCTCCTGACCTCCAGCCGATTGCCCCTGCTGAGAGCGAGTGCTCCGCCTCGGCGCCAAGCTCGCTCCTGAAGCAAAAGATAGAAAGCACGGAAACAGCAAGGTCAAGAAAAACGCACGATGCCGATGCCAGCGTCATCCGTACATCATCGCTGTGGACTAGTGGACCACTATAATCACTTATGATTCTCGTATAATCCCACAACCGCTGCTCTGATACCAGCTGTAACGACCCAAGAATCTGGTTACCGGGAAGGCCCGATTACCCGAGACTTGTACCGTCACCCACGAGCCCGAAAACTCGGAAGGGTTAAAGGAATGGTGTGGAGACTACACAAGTATCATAAATAATTGTAGAAATGAACAGTTATATTATTAAGCAGGAAATAAATTAACATTTTACATGATACATGGTCCACAAGATATACAAATAACAAGAGCAGTAGTCTACAACTAGTACAGAGACAAGAAAGAAAAGTACAGCTACACGGGGCATATCCCGGCTCTGACCTCTAACACTAACGCTGGGCACCTGAACCACGTTGAGCCTCAAACGCGCTCCCCTGAGGCAGCGACTCACCTGAAACACGGTGAAAACGAGCAGGGAATGAGTCTCGGAATAAGACTCAGTAGGGATCACTCGAACCCTACCTCGCAAACGGAGAAACCACTACGCTAGCAGTAAGTGAGTACCTCAGAAAATGAAGCCCTGCAATCTATAAAATACCGCTCCCACGGCACGAAAACCGACACACGTGCCACGGTGAAACGACCGGAGCACCACAGTCAACATGACAAAACCCGAAGGTCGAAGTCGCAAGGACTGACAGTCTGACACTACCGACCCGACAGGAGTACCTCCCACTAGAAGCACAGTCGGTAGCGTCCCCTCACGTCTTACACCGCACCGCAGGTGAACTGCCTGACGTGGTAGCTACTACCAAAGGCACGAACACCGAACAAGTAACCACAAACGAGTGACTAGCTGGGGTCACGTCCGTCAGCGTGGGTCCAACCGCCCCCAACCACGTGTGCACACACAGACCGTACGTCCTAGGTCTGGCCTATAATTAGTTTTCCCCTGGAGCCAGACTCTGGCTACAGACGAGGGGCCCGACAGAAACCAGTCTAAAACCATCCTCAGGGTAGCCTCTCCACCACTCCCTGGTGGGACCACACGCGTGTAAGCAGGCTATGACTAGTGGAGGGTCACTACGGAGTAGACTATCAAGTCAATGGAAAACATCGTCCGCATCCGACAACGTACGGGGACCGCCCCACGTACCAGCACCGTCGCACAGTGACCACGGTCGGAACAGAAACAGGGTTGCAAACCACCCGGGGCAACCCAGAGCCTGACGGTCTACCCTAGACGCGTCATAGGCTCTGATGGTCTAGGTAGGACCGTCACAATCACTTGACGGCCCAACGCAGGGGCGTCACACGCTTAGTGCAAAATAGGGCGTAACGCACCTACCATGGTGCGTTACAGTCTGTGACGCGCCTACCCTGGTGCGTCACAAGACAACAGAGAATAGCTGTGACCCGTGCCACTCGGTGCGTCACAGCGTGTAATGGACCAACCCTGGTGCGTAACAACGTGGGAATGCGTCTGCTCTAACGCACCCACATAGGGGCGTCACATGGCTGTGACGCACCAAGCCAGGTGCATCACATGTCTTGACCCCCAACGGTCAAAAACCAACGGTCGGTAGCCAACGGTCGAACGACCTGACGGTCCAACCTAGGTGCGTCACAGCACCGTGGCGGTCTATCGTGGGACCGTCACAGCCCACAGACCCCACTTGGCTGCACTCAGGGCTGTAACGCACCCATCTGGGCGTGTTACATAGTGTGACGGTCACTGGAAGGACCGTCACACCCGCCCGAGGGTGAAACGGCGGGAAATGCCCAAAAAAATTGGCCACGCCCCCATGCCTCCACCGGAGAGGGGGAAGACCCCTAGGGACCCCTAGCATGATTCTAGGCCATCAAAACATGAAAGCATGCATCAAATCTATAGATCGGGCGAGCTCTCCCCAAATCATGGAAAATCTCAAACCCGCAAGGAATCCCATCTCTCGGCCTCCCTTCGGCCTACAAATCGCGGGAAAGGAAGGCTAGAAGCTAGGGAACGCCACCCTACCTCAATCGCGTCTCGAGACGCGTCGGATCAACCACAAATCGTAAAGAATGCTCGAAAACCCTCGTTCTTCCTTGAGCTCCCACGGTTCATGTACACCTCCACGATCACCTCGCAGTCGCCGTCGTCACCACGCCGTCGCCCACAGCCGTCTGCAGCCGAAGGGGCTCGCCGCGGTCGCGCCGGACGAAGAAGAGAGGGAGAGAGGGCGTCGCACGGTGGGGGAGAAAGGATGTAGAAGAAGAAGAAGAAGAAGAAGAAGAAGAAGAGGGTGGGGAAGAGAGAGAAAAAGGGCGGTATTTATAAGAAAATCTGGAAATTCTGGAAAATACCAAAAAATAGAAAATTACATTTCCGCGATCCTCAGAACGCACCGATCGCAACGGTACCACTCTTGCCTAGGTGAACGGCCCGGTTCACCCGCAACGAGGTTCCGAAGGAATTACCGAAACACACACCGGTAATAAGAAAACACGCGCAAAAAAGCCGCGGAACGCTTCCGGGCCTCCGAAACAACTCCGAATCGCGCCGATCCGAACACGAAAGATGTCCGAAACGACATTTCAGACACAACAGAGTCAGACACTCCAAGAAATCAGATCTGAGACTCATGAAAAAGGATCCGAAAGGTCCAGGATATTACAGGCACACTATCTCGTGCCTCTCCAACAGCACACCCATTGTGTCCTCCAGCGGCACGCCATCAAGGCCCTTTTAATGGCACAGCCATTGTGCCCTCTCAGCGGCACACCCTACCAAGTCCTCCACCCGGTGCAGCGCTACTGCCTCCACACCCGGTGTTGCGTTACGACCTTCAAACCGGCACAAACTGGCGACAGACACAATGGTCACTGCATGGGACCCTTGGCGCGCAGCTCGGCCACCTCGGAGCCAGCTAACACCTTACCGTGGTGTCGCCCTCTGGTTCGAGTAGGCAGGCCTCCACCTGAAGAGGACGTGACCGGGGTCAACCTCAGACAGAGTTGTCATCATGAGGCCCCCGTCAACATTGGAGGTATAAAAACCTCTCACGAAGAAGACAGCACGGTGGGTGGACACACAGTGAACAACAGACAGAGAGACGAAGACGCACAACAAGAGAAGAAGAAGAAGAAGAGAAGAAGAAGGTAGAAGAGAGTTGAGAGAGAGTGAGAGAGTGTGCTCAATGTAGTAAGAGGGGAAGGGATAGAGAAGGGAGCTTTTACCCTGCCTTGCCCCGGCCCTCTCTTCAGATTGTTTTCTTCGCTCTTTTTTTTGTTTTCTTTTTTTGTTTTCTCCTTCCCTGCTATCTTTGTTGTACCATGTTGCGTTTGTCCCCTGGCCATGATCTTTTGTCATTGTGTTCTCTATGAATGAAATATCTTTTCTTTTCTTTTGCTTCTTGTTGTTCTTGTTAAACTACACTCCTCGCGATGCATTTGGTGATTCATTCTTATCTTTCTCTCATCTCCCCCGTAATGGGGTCAGTCTCTGCGCTTCCTTCCGTGGGCTTCATCCAAATCCCTTACTTGGGCCTGTGGAAGACCTCTCCTGAGCGTCGTTTGTCCCTTCAATAAACCTAGCCCTTCATACTCAATCTTGGCCTTTCCCTTGATACCGCCGTTATGGGGACTGATGTTTCCACTCAGCATCCCTCAACTTCTCCTTCCTGCCAGTATATCCCCTGGCCGAGCCCAGTCCGGTGCATTTGCTCCTTCTTCTCCCCCATTAGCACATCTAACCCCAAGCCCGGTGCACACCTAGCCCCCGGCCTGGCACACCTGCTAGCCCTTCCTACCCGGTACACCCGTAACCTGTCTAGCCCGACATCCACCATCTACTCCGCTGCCCAGGACACCTTATGCTTGGCCTGGCCGGCACACTCGTTGGCCTGCGCCTTGGCCGGCACACCTCCTAGTCCTCTTGCCCGGCACACTCATTAGCTTGTGCCTTGGCCGGCACACTTCCTAGCCTACGTTACCCGGTGCCCCTCTGTGCCTTGGCCGGTACCCCTCCAGTCTGCCTTGGCCGGCACACCCTTGGCCTATCTTTACCCGACACACCTGGGCCCCTTCCAGTTGGTGTATCTCCAGCCTGTGTCAGCCCAGTGTCTCTCGCTCGATGTTTTCCCCAAGTTTTTTGAAAGTTTCTTAAAGGTGTTGTTGCCTTGGCACGCACCTCGAGTTGTTGGGTGACGCCACTCCTTGTGGGCGTGTTCCCCTTACACTCCCCTCAACATCCGGGTCAAGGGGAGATACTGCCGAATTTTTGCCAGAAATAACAACACATTAAAAGATAAAAGTAAGCAACAAACAAATGAAACGAGCAATAATAAAACACTCCAACCAAGTCAAGAGAACCGTGCAAGATACGAAAAACTGAACTGAACACTACCGTGGCAAACTGTTGAACATGACTGTGGACTCAATCACATAATGAAGGGAATCGAAGCGAGCCGTTTAAGGCCCTCCACCTGAATTTCATGAACAAGGGAGCCTCCCCTCAGACCTTACCCTATCCGCACAGACTTTGTCATGGCTGCCTTAACCCTAGAACTAGCTCGGTACACCCCAACCGGTGCACTCCTAACCCAACTAGTCTGGCACATGTCAGCCCCTGTTCGCCTGGCACACCCCAGTTGACCCTTCACATGGTGCACTTGCACCCTTCTCCAGTGGCACACTCTTATCCTGCCCTGCCGGCACACCCTCCCTGTGTCTTGCCCGACACGCCCCGCCTGCCTCGCCTGGCACACTTCAAATCCCTGCCTGCATGGACCTCGGCAGCCCATCCCTTTTTTTGAACGTGCACCAACCTTGCCAAGCCTTTCTTCTGAACGTGCACCGACCTTATCCTTATGTGCACTGACCTTGTTTTCCATGTGCACCAACCTTGCCCAGCCTTTGTTCTGAACGTGCACTGACCATATCCTTATGTGCACTGACCTTATTTTCAATGTGCACCAACCTTGCCCAGCCTTTGTTCTGAACGTGCACTGGCCTTATCCCTATGTGCACTGACCTTGTTTTCAATGTGCACCAACCTTGCCCAGCCTTCGTTCTGAACGTGCACTGACCTCATCCCTATGTGCACCGACCTTGTTTTCAATATGCACCAAACTCGCCCAGCTTTTGTTCTGAATGTGCACCAACCTTGCCCAAACCTGCACTGACCTTGCCCAAACCTGCACTAACCTTGGCCCTCTTGCACTGACCTCGCTGAAGAAATATTACATATGCACTGACCTCAGTCTTCATGTGCACCAGCCATGTCCTCCATGTGCACAACCCTGCTGGGCCCTTCCTACCCGGTGCACCCTCTAACACCCTAGCCCGACACACTTCAGCCTCTGCCAGCCCGACACACTTCAGCCCATCCGGGCCCGGCACGCCCTTGGCTCGCCTCCAGCGGCACACTCTCCGGCCCTTCACCCGGCGCACTCTCACCTTCCTCCAGCGGTACACCATCCAACACCCCTGCCCGGCACACTCCTCCTGCGGTGCACTCCCTAAACTCTGCCTTTGAAACGCCGCATCATAATAAAAAAAGGGGACATAATAATGATAATAAAAGAAATTTATATAATGATAATGATAAATATATATACATGTAAATAAAAATAATAATAATAAAAAAAAATAAATGGAAGAAGAGGCTATAGCTCACGGGTAATAAAAGAAGGATCAACAAATACTAATAATAATAATAAATAAATGATGATAGCAATAAATAATAATAATAATAATGAGTAGAACGATACGGCTTTCGTCTCCCTCGGACCCCGGGTTCGGGAATATTAATGACGCTTTCATAGGCCGGGCTTCGCCCTCGGGGGGTTACTCCCCCCCGTCATGGTTATTGCCCGACCTTACTTCGGGCCAACACCTCATCGAAGTCACCCCTTTGGCCATCGAGGTCTGATCTCATCTTCTTATCAAAATTGTCATCTCCGGGCAGACATTTGCACGGGTTTGCTTCCGCTACCGTCTTGTTTTCCACACGGACCTTTGTCCGGACATGGATTAGTCCGTGAGTGACCGACATATTCTTAACGTTCATATCTCGATGTGGGCTTTTAGCATAGTTCGACTGTCCCTCTCTTCTTGCATTAATAAGTAATTCTTTCGGCCGTAGGGCCCTTATTCCTGGCAATCAATCAAGGGTGTTTCCCTCTCCGAGGAGATGTAATTAGCGTCGTGACCTTTATGGCGCGGCGGATTTTGGTCTGGACCCGAACTATACAATCATCTGATTAGTCAGATCGAGCGCACCAGAAGCCCAAATAAATCATCACTTTGTGACTGGCACGCGCACGCACTTCATAAACCAATAAACGAACCCAACGAACGCATAAACAATAGATCTGATAAAAAGTGCATCCACAAGTCTGACACGCCCGGTTGGACCAGATCACCCTTTATCTCCTTGCCGGGACTAAGGGCCTTATGGCCCCTTTCTTGTAATACTAATTGTTCGATTTGCAAATGCAGGTTGGATTCCAACAAACAATGAAGTCGCTCACTTTCGGCCCACAGGTCGTCGAAAGCCACGTCCAGAACGGGTACCTGGCCGTTCCCCTTGGCTTCGGGAGCTTCCCTCCCGTGGTGGGCTTCCCCAACTTCCTTGGGGTAGCCTTCGCAAACTTGTTGGACGTGGAGGTGTCCGACTCGACCGCGACCAAAGCTCCCATTCAGGGAGCCACCAAGATCGCTGCTGGTCAACCACCCTCCAGAACTGCTGAAGCTGTCCCGATTGGGACATTGAACTATTGTGTGCACCACGTGCACCCAACTGCCGGTCCACCTTGCCACGGGTTGGCGTCCCACAAAAGGAGGCTCCGGAGGAGCCGTGCTGCCGCTGCACCGAGGGGCGGGCTTTCCGGCACCGGTAAATTCTTTGTCATGGGAAGCATCTAAGTCCACACCAATGGGCGACGGGCCGAATCGATCCCGGACTGGATCGTGCCCACTATGCCGGTGCGGAACTCGTTTCGGGTGCCAGAGAAGATGAAGGAGAAGATGGCATCCACTATCCCAGCCAGAGCATCGAAGCATGTGCCAGCCCGCAGGCCGGTCAAGTCCAAGCAGGTTTGGATCCCCAAGGGAGCCCAAACCATTTCACCCACCCGGGCAGGGCCCAGCACCTCTCGCCCCATAAGGGCACGACGAGAAGAGCGGGTCGAGATAGTGACCCCTATTTACCAGTCGGTAATCACAGCACCGGCATCGCCAGAAAGCACACGTCGCCAACACTACAGGCGCCGTCACCAAGCTGCCCACACGAGGCTCTCAGCTTACACCCCTGCTGCTGTTGTCGGCACATTACCACCGATTTCTCCTCCTGATCAAGATTGGGAAAGAGTGAAGCAGGCCATGAGGAATTACCTGTGAGGCCCAGGGAGCACTCCCCTAGGCTGCCAGAGATTACTGGGGGCAGTAGCCTCCGCCTTTGAAGAAGAAGAGACCCGACCGGTGCCCAGTGCCGAGTCAAGAAATTGCTCAGAGAAGCGTCACAAATCCCCGTTGAGGGAAGAAAGGAAGCCACAGAGATCGATCTTTGACAGATTGGTCTTCCCGGGTAGGCCGTCTAGAAGAGCGGCAAGAAGAGGCAGAGACATGAGGGTTTACACCTGTAACATGGTCAGAGTATTTGGCCGGTACGGGGCTTTGCTGACCGAGCCCGAAGAAGTGGCCAAACTTGCCACAAGGCCAGGACCTCTTACCAGAAGGGGGAGAGCGGAAAATGAGATGGTGCAAGTTCACACCGAAGAAGCTGGCCATGGGGAGCCTTCAATGGCCTTGGCCGCCAATGTTATTACCGAAGGCACCACGGGAGGACCATCCACGTCATCTGAGCCTTTCCATGAATGACCCCGCTATATTGCATATGATGCAGCAATATCAGCGAGAGATTGAATTGTTAAGGAAACAACTGACTGAAAGAGGTGCTCAGCGTTTGACATCCGGGCAGACCGAGGCATTGCCCGAAACTCCTGGGGGCAACAGTCAAGCCTCGGAAGCTTCTCCGCAGGCGACGGTGTCTGCACCGATACCCAGCTACACTGGGGGCATACCCCTGCATCAGTCGCAGCATGTCACACCGGCCCCGCCATCGAACTTGCCATTCCAGAGGTCCACTATTGCACCACAAGCAATAGTACTAATAACGCCACTGGCGCAACCGGCCCACTTCTATCCAAGTCTGGTCGACCCGGCAACAGTGAGCATACTGATGCTCGAACAGATGATAGATATGAAGTTGGCAGAGAGGGGTGACGGTGATCACACGCCATTCGACGTGTACCGGGTACCTTACCCGGCGCACTATGCTGCCAAGAGGCTGTCGGCCTGCATCACCAAGCCACCGAAGTTTGAAAAGTTTAACGGGCAAGGTTCTCCCATGGAGCACATTGCCTATTATGTTAATGTTACGGGGGATCTAGTGGCAGATGAAGCCTATCTCCTCAAATTCTTTGGCTCGACACTTACCGGGCTCACTTTCAAGTGGTACTCGAGCTTGCCCGCCGGGACCATCACAGACTGGCCCGACATGCAGAAGAAGTTTAAAGAGATGTTCTACATAGCTGAACAAGAGGTAACCGTGGCAGAGCTTTATGCCACAAGGCAAAGAAATGATGAGTCGGCACTCGAGTATATAAAGAGATGGTGATGGGGACATCGAGGCAAGACTGTCCGCATTTTGTTTGTAGTTATGTCCTTTTATATTTGTATGTATACCCTTGTGTTATATGGGTACACAATTGTAAGCCTTAGTGAGTTTATATGTAAAATTCCAGTAGGCCCAAGCAAGGGGGCCCTCACCCCTTTCCCATTGGTCCACCTAGACCATGTGGGGCTGGTCAACCATCCTAGGTGGCCATCTAGAAGGTTGGAATGCCAATTGACCACATGGGAGACAAGTGGATTAAAAATTCAAAGGTAGGCTACCTACCTCACCTACCTTGTCCCCCCATTAGAATTAATTAGGAATTTCATTTTTCTTATTTTATTTGGATCAAATATGAAGTCCCTTAAATGCCCCTCCAGATCCTAGATCTAAGGGTATTCATGATCTTTTTTTATTTATTATATAAGTCATGTATTTCTAGAATTCTAGAATTAATGAAATGAAATGAGAAAAAGCATTGTGCAAGAGCCCCCCTTGAGTGAATTTCGACCACCCCTCTCTCTCCCTTTGATTTCTTCATCCCCAACCCCCATTCTAGAGTGATATTTCCTCCCCCTCAATCTCTGAGTTCATCGGTGCCGCCGCCGCCGCCGTTCGTGCCGCCATCGCGCCGCCGCGAAGCCGTCTTCGGTGTTCTGTCCATCCAGGACAGAGGCAACTTCCCCGAATTTCTGCTCCCACCTCCTCTGGAGCTACAATTTTCAGGAGTGGTTCACCTCTCGAACCCTTATCTTCACAAAAAATTTCAAGTCATATTTCCTTCATTTGGTATTTTTCCATTTTCGTTCAAACTGTCATTCTAGTTCTGCCAGATCTCTATCTACAGTGATAGTTTCCCTGAGTTTTCCATTTCCCGACCACCTTTTGATTTTTCTTGTAGCCCCCAATTTACTGGGAGTTCTGTCCACCCTCCTCTACCTCTCAAAATTTTCGTGGAATTTAGAAAGTTCGTTTCATATTTTTAGAAATTCTTGTTCCAACTCATCTATAGTTCTGTCTGCATCAGTCCAGATCCGACCACAGTCCAGTGTAAACTCTCTAAAAAATCCAGGCCACCATATTCTCCAGATCTAAAAATAGTCCTGGTTTCCTCTCTTGATTTCCTACAACTTTTCTGAAGAACACAACTTCAGATTCGGACGTCTACCTTACGGTCAAAGACAATTCACAGGAAAGTTCCCTGCTGATCTGAGAGTTCGGGTACTGTACAATTGGAACTTCAAAATTCAACAAAGGCTAGATCCGCGCAGATCCAAGTCCTCTCTCTGGGCCTAGATTGAAGGATTTCAAGAGAGCTTTCCAACGATAGCTCATGTGCCCTGATCCGACATCGGGATTGATCGCAGCGTCCGTTCTCTCCGGATCGCGTGCCTGAAAATAGAACCGGTAGATCCGTGGCCGGTGATTCCGACCGGTGCCGATCGGAGCCGCCCGGCCTCCGGCCGGCCAACCAGCGTGCCGCCATCCCGGGGAGCGCTTCCCCAAGTGTCCCCACTACAGCGGTGCCACCGGGTCCCACACGGCCCCTCCGGGCAGCACGTTGGCCCCACGGTTGCGAGTACGGGTGCGGCCGAAGCTACGCGTGAAGCCGCCCGTCAACCTCGAATCGGTCCTCCCAGACCCACTTGTGTAGCCCTTTACCTCCCTGCGTGGAGTGGGCAGCGATTCATTGCTGTAACAATCGTGTATTATTGTTCCGGGAGTATGAGTTTCGGCCGGGTCCGTCTTCCCCATGCCGAGCGCGTGGAGATATCGTTTTCGCTCCCTTCTCGGCATTTGCTTTCTTTCGTATATATATCTTTATGCCGCTGCTAGAGAGCATGATATGGTAATTAGCTCGCTTTATATTTATATCACCGCTCTGCGAGAGAGAGCGTTACCATCCCGTGACCCGATCCGGGCACAAGAGAGAGCCGACCACCCTAGCTCACTGTCGGTTTCTCAACCGCGCACGTCCGACACTTCCCTCGTTAAGGGACAATCACGAGCTTATCGTGTCCGTGGTCCGTCCCGCATCAGATGGAGGAACCTCAGCATGAGGTGCAGACGTCCCCCACATCAGGAGGACGTAGTGTAGATTTGTAAACAGAATCTGATGAAGGAAATCCTTGAAAGGATGATCGGTGCCGAGGTAAGGTCATTTGACCATCTGAATAATATAGTGGCAGAGATCGAGGCATTCCTTGCTCGATACTCTTCTGCTCCAGCTGCATCGAGCCAGAGGGCCAGGCAGGTTGAGAAAAGACCGACACCGCCAGAAGTTCACATGCTGGACTTCGAGGCTTTCGAGAAGCAAAAAGAAAAGGCCAAAGAGACAACCAACCCTCCTCCGCCCAGGTCTGCTGAACGGCGGGAAGGGCCCTCCCTGCGGGAGAAAATGAGGAATAAGTTGTATTCTTTTCCTCGAGATAAGTTTCGTGTCCTATTTGAATGGGCCACTAAGTATAACAAAATCACGTTACCAGAACCTAAGAGGCCTGGTGACTTGAAAAAGAGGGATGACCCTCGCTTTTACCCGTACCACCAGATGCTTGGGCACACTATCGAGGAGTGCTACATCTTCAAGGATGTCATTGAATCCTTGATCAAGAAGGGGGAGTTGGACATGGGGGAGCATAAGGTGGATCCTCCGCAGCCGCACGAGATGCCGAATTTGGGTATCACCGTCAACATGGTGTCATTATACCAGCAGCTACCTGAAGAATGGTCGGTGGCCAGTACACGTGCCACCTATGAAGCCTTCGTCATGGCGCCAGTCCAGGACCAAGGAGGTTGGTAGGCCGCGCCGACGAAGAATAGAAGAAGAAGACAAGCTCCCCGGCCCACTCCGGAAGTTCACATAAGGGGTGTTACACCCCGACCAGCATCACCACCAGTAACATCTGTCTGGCATGACACAGCCCCCCGGCTAATCATGAGGCGGCCTACTCACAACAAGAAGAAGTACATCCCGATGCTGGTGCATAAAGAAACCAGCCCTGCGGTCGAAAGACTCCATGCCATTATTGATGGGCTTGAAGACTATGAACAGCCCGAGATCTAGCCTGTGGAGCTGAAGGAGTATGTCCCCTGGGAGGAGTTCGAGTCACTTGAATTGGACCAAGAAGCAGAAGCCAGGACGGAAGAAGAACCTCTTCTATGGGGAGAACCCCCTACGGAGCATCTGCCAGTCACTGAGGAAAAAAAGAAAAAGAATAAGAGAAGGCCCAGAAACAACAAGAAGAATGGGGTCGTCCTCTCTTGCAACACCCTCTCAGCATTATTTGACACGGTCCTCTCCCTACGAGAGGAAGAGCAAGAGGTACCCCTCGAGTTACCAGAAGTGATACAGGCTGAAACATCCACTTCCCAACATGCCACCAGGTCGGGAAGGAAGTGGGGACGCCCTTCTCAGGCGGACCACAACATCCTGCTCAGGGGAGAGCAAACATATCATGTCCCCGAACCCAGGGTCCAAGGTATGGAGATTCCCCCTCCATCACGCCTCTACCCCGAGGAACCAAGTGGCCAGAGCGCCCTTTCATTTACTAAATTTTTGTCAGCCCGAAGGGAAAGACAATCATGTCCCCGGGAGTCTCGGTCGACCAAAGGAGCAGGTGACCCTTTGGCTCCGCCCGTGGCGCCCCTACCCCGGACGAGAGAAGAACTTGACAACATCCCAAATCTTGTCGAGTTCATGCAAGAAAGAGAGGTGACCCAGCATGCCCCACAAGCTCAAGTGGCATCTGACCCAATGAAGGAGGCACCCGCTGATCCGGCCCCCCAGGCCCAAGGCGGGGGCAGGCGTAACAGAGCCGAAGAAATGAAATTGCTCGAAGTCTGAGCCGACAGTAGAATAGTCAAACACCTGAAGAAGATCTCAACCAGGTTTACTGTCTGGGAGATTTTATCTCTAGATGAAGAGACACGGCAAGCTGTCATCGCTGCACTCCAGACGCCAGCATATGTTGAAGCTTGCCTCGCAGAAATGTCACCCGAAGTGGCGGTGGCCTTCACAGAAGAGGATATGCTTCTACCCACCTGCAGTCACAACAGACCACTCTACATGAAGGGGCAGCTGAATGGACAGCCAATCAATAGAGTCTTGGTCGACCCTGGGGCAACAGTGAACATACTTCCCTACCGGGTGTACCAGAAACATTACTTCGACGTACACCTGATTGAGGTCAGGAATGTCAAGATCACTGGCTTCAACCAGAAGTGCGGGGTCGCTATGGGGGTTGCAGAGTTCAACCTCTCCCTCGGTGACTTCACAACCAAGGTCCAGTTCCATATGATCAACTCCAACACTTCTTACAAGGCGTTGCTCGGCCGACCTTGACTGCACCAGAATAGAGTGGTGCCATCCACCCTGCACCAATGTATCAAGTACCCTTACAACGGGGGAGAGGAAAGAATTTTCGCCGATCTCCACCCTTTCAAAGTGTTCGAATGCCACTTGTCGGACGCCACTTTGTAACTAGAAAGACCGAAGCAAGCTTCCCAAGTCACCCAAGACAAGGGAAAGAAGAAGGTGGAGCTCGACAGCTAGTTTCCCCCGCCGCCGCCAGGCTACTTGGCTCCCCCTCAGGTGTCATTTGTTTCTGAAGCAGAAGGGGTATTCAAGGACACTCCACTTCCCATCTACCCTACACCGGGGATGCCGTACCTCGAAGACATGCTGGAGGACGTCAGAGTCCCACCCGGGATCATCAAGCCTCTCGCAGAAGCTGACTGCCAGGCGGTCGAACCTACCTTCAAAGTGCCCAACTCCGGAAGCCCATCCACTATCTTCTATATTGCTAAAGAGCACCCGGTCAGGGGGGATGATGATTGTAAACTCCCCGATGAGCTGCACGATCCATTCGTCCCGATTATGGGACTTCCTGACATAACCGGTCGTGCAGTCAAAATGACCAGGAAACAAGGGATTCCCTTTTATCAATTCTCCAGCCGAAAAGAAATGTTTAAGAAGATGTGGAACCTGCCAAACCTGGATCGCAGTCTGCTGCAAATCACCCGGCACCTGGGTTTGGGCTTTTCAGTAGAAGACTCTTACGAAGCCGCCATGATATCGGTCTCGGCCCCGTCCGACATTGACCCTGCGAAAGCTACAGACCCGCAGGAAGCCCACGACCACAAGCATCACATGCCTCCAGCTGAGGAAGTTCAGGATGGAGAAGTGTTCCTATGGAATCCGCCTCCCTATAGGGATACGAGGAAGGTCCCGCCCTCCTCTGAGGGATCAACCTCGAATGGCCACAGTAGCGGGGCGCCCTTGCCCTCACCTAACCTTGAAGTAAAGGACGGTGATGCGAGTCGCACTCCAGATCCCCCTCGATGCGACCCCCTCATACTTGCTCTATATCAGCGGCAACAACGGGAGATCGAGATGTTAAAGACGCGGCTGGCTGAAATAACCACACTTGTGTCTGGATTGATCGGGGGCATCTTCCGCCAGCAGAATATCAGCATGCACCAATCCCCGAACACCATCCCAAATGCCCCCATACACTTGAAGAGGGGAGCGAGGGATATAGTCGGTTCTCCCGTCGGACGATCGGCTAGGTGAAACCCTACACTACAGGAAAGGATGCAAAAGCCTTACACCTTCCCCAAGAACAAGACCCGAGGGATCTTTGACTGGGCCTACCACTATGGCAAGGTTTCCCTCCCAAAGTCTAAAAGGCCGCAAGACGCCCGAAGAAGTGGTGACCCCTTGTTTTGCCCTTATCACCAGATACTGGATCACCCTATTGAAGACTGCTACGTCTTCAAGGATGTTGCTTAAAACCTGATTGAGAAAGATGAGCTCAGAATGAGAGACTATGTGGTGGCTCCGCCGCGCCCCCATGAGATAGGTAGTCACGAAAGGAGTATTTACATGGTGTCGGTTTAGCACCAGACCTTTGAAGATATAGTTGAGAATGAACAACCCCAGCGGCCAGCAGCGGAGCAGTCCCAAGCGTGGCAGGCGATCACCTCGGCTCCTACAGAAGCCATCTACGATAACTACCAAGAAGACCCTGGAGAAGTCCTGTACTTCTCCGCGCAGGAGAAGCCCTCGAAGCTATAGACAACAAGCCAAGGGGGGCGGGAAGAGAGCAATGCCTCAGTGCCCAACAAGGGGGAGCAAGAGGATGCCTATGGTGTCCTTGAAACAGAAAACGGTGAGGATCAAGATTTCATCAACCTACTACCGGCACCACCGGAAATTGAAGACGGCGGCCAGGCCACGATAGATGAGCTTATTGAGATCGACCTCGGCATGGAGGGGGCCCCCGGGCCGACCTTTCTGAGTGCCCTTCTGCCTCTACAGAAGAGGGAGCAATATGTGAAGCTACTGCAAGAGTTCAGGGACTGCTTTGCCTGGAGCTACAAAGAGATGTCCGGCCTTAGCCCCGATGTGACTCAACACATTATGGCTATTGATCCCAAGGTGGAGCCAGTGAAGTAGTTGCCCCGGCGCATGAGGCCGGAACTGATAAACCAAATCTGCAAAGAAGTCGACAAGCTCATAGACATCGATTTTATGACAGAGAACCAGTACACCACATGGTTGGCCAATATTGTGCCAGTGAAGAAAAAGAATGGACAGATCAGGATCTGCGTGGACTTCTAGACCTGAATAAAGGCTACCCGAAAGATGACATCCCGGTGCCCATCACCGAAGTAATGATTGATGCAACTACTGGCCATGAGGCCTTGTCCTTCATGGACAGATCGTCCAGCCATAATCAAATCTAGATAGCTGAGCAAGACCGAATTCATACGGCCTTTCGGTCACCTAAAGGGATATTCTACTACAAAAGAATGCCTTTCGGCCTCATGAACGCTGGCGCCACATACCAACGGGCGATGACCAAGATATTCGACGAGCTGCTATATAGCAAAGTTGAATGCTACATTGATGACTTGGTCGTAAAGACAATGAAGAGGGGGGACCACCTGAACGACCTCAGAGTCATCTTCGAGAGACTCCGGCGGTATGAGCTGAAAATGAACCCAATGAAGTGTGCCTTCGGCATCTCCAATGGGAAGTTCCTCGGCTTCATTGTCCGATATAGGGGGATCGAGATCGACCCTTTTAAAATAAAAGCTATCCAGGAGCTACCTCCTCCGAAGAATCTGGGAGAGTTAAGGTCCCTGCAAGGCCAGCTGGCTTACATCCGTAGATTTATCTCCAATTTGTCAGGACGCTGCCAGCCGTTCCACAAATTGATGATGAAGAACGCACCTTTCAGCTGGAACCAGGAATGCCAGAAGGCCTTCGACCGGTTGAAGGAGTACTTGAAGGCGGCACCCGTCAAAGGGAGGCCGCTTATTCTATATGTAGCGGCCACCGAATGCTCGCTGGGGGCAATGCTCGCCCATAACAATGATGAGGGAAAGGAGAAAGCTCTTTATTACCTTAGCTGAAGACTAGTAGGGGCGAAAGCAAAATACACCCCGATTGAGAAAGTTTGCCTCGCCTTGGTCTTCGTAGTCAAGAAGCTGAGACATTACATGCTATCGCATGAAGTAAGCCTAATATCTAAGGCTGACCCAGTCAAGCACATTCTCTCCCAGCCAGTCCTGAAGGGATGTCTTGGCAAGTGGGCCGTACTGCTAATGGAGTTTGACATCACCTACGTGCCGCAGAAGGCCGTTAAAGGTCAAGCCATTGCGGACTTCTTCGCAGCGCACCCTGTACCTGAAGACTCTCCATTGGTCACGGAGATGCCTGAAGATGAAACACTCGAGGTGGACCAAGTCCAGCAGATCGCCTGGCAATTGTACTTCGACGGGGCTTCGAGAACAGAAATGACCCCGTCGGAGCATACAAAGCACGGGCCGGGGCCGGTATCGTCCTCAAATCTCCGGGGGGAGAAGTGTTGCACACCTTCTGTTCCATCAACAAGCCCTGCACAAATAATGAAGCAGAGTATGAAGCTCTGATCATCGGCCTCCAAGTCACTTTGCAAATGGAGATCAAAATGCTACAAGTATTTGGCGATTCACTATTGATCGTCAAGCAAGTCCAGGGACAGTTTGACGTCCGAAAGCCTGAGCTACTCCCTTACCACGCTAAGGCGAAACGGCTCACGGAGCAGTTCTACCTCATTGAGATAGGCCACGTCGCCAGAGGAGAAAATGCACAAGCCGATGCACTGACGAAGTTGGCAAGTTCATTGGCGATGCCGCCAGATAGATCACTCAGCATCCGGGTGGTAAATCAGCGCCAAGTGCCTAGCATGATTGAAGAGGCAGAAGAAGAAGAACTTGAGGTCACCACAGCGGAAGCCATCAACTTACCCGACTGGAGGGACCCCCTTATGCAGTGGTTTAAATACCAGCAACTACCCAGGCAAAGGGAATAGAAGATCAAGTTGATCAGAACAAAGGACTCTTATGAGGTCCGGAACGGGATTTTATTCCGAATCATGGCGGATGCCAAGCGAAAGGTACTCCTCTAATGCCTATCCACCGGAGAAGCTTGGAAGGTCATGAAAGAGGTTCACGTCGGAACAACAGGTGCACACCAGATAGGACTGAAGATGAAGAATGAGATAAAGAAGCTTGGCTACTACTGGCCGACAATGTTTGACGACTGTTGTAAGTATGCTAAGTCTTGTCAAAAATGCCAGGAGCACGCGACGGTGCGCAGGAGACCGCCCGTGCCACTACATCCAACAGTGCCCAGCTGGCCGTTTGCCCAATGGGGAACAAATGTCATGGGTCCACTACCTGCCTCATCCGCAGGGTGCAAGTACATTTTGGTAGCAATTGACTACTTCTCCCACTGGGCGGAAGTTGTTGCTCTGAAAGAAGTAACCGGGGAAATCATCTTCAAATTTGTCCGTCGCAACATCATATTCCGATTTGGCACCCCCGACCGAATTATCTCAGACAACGGCAGCCACTTCCGCAATCAGAAGGTCTACCGACTGGCAGAAAAATACAAGATTGACTGGAGGACGTCAACTCCTTACAACCCACAGGCCAATGGCTTGGTTGAAGCTTTTAACAAAACTCTATGTACTCTCCTGGCCAAAATTGTTAATTCCAACAAAAGAGATTGGGAAGAGAAGATGTACGAAGCTCTGTGGGCATATCGAACTGTATACAAAACTCCAATGGGTTGTTCACCCTTTTCCTTGGTGTATGGCTCAGAAGCAATTGTCCCTATTGAGTTAGAAATACCCTCCCTAAGGGTCACAATACAACACAGGCTGGTCTGGGAAGAGCATACAAATGTCGAGCGAAGACTCGAAGAGCTCTCCAACTTGGAGGGGAAACGGCTCCAAGCCCAGCAGAACATCTAGGTCTATCAGGCCCGAATAGCGCGTGCCTTTGACAAGCTCATCAAGGAGCGCGAATTCAAAAATGGTGACCTCGTTATGGTCAAAAGAAGAGAAGTCATGGCTGCCAACCCCAAGGGCAAGCTAAATGAGAATTGGCTTGGACCCTATGTAATCCAGAAAGTTTACGAGGGCGGAGCGTATGTAATCGTCAATCATCGGGGGGAGGTTCAATTTCCACCCTTTAATGGTAGGCATTTGAGGTTGTACCACGCTCCGATTCCTCCATTTAATGAATAATATATTTCTCCGCCCCGCCATGGGAGAATTTGCGTTACTATTGCCCAGATGGTTTGGCCACTATTTACCCCACATTTATTAAGAAAAAAAAGAGAAAGAAAGAAAAAAAAGAGAAAAGAAGGAAAGTAAAAAGAAGAGAAAGAAAGAAAAAAAAGGGAAAAATAAGAAAAGGGAAAAAGAAAGAAAAAAGAGGAGAGGAACCAATCCCCCATGATTAACACTCACTCCTGTCATCAAGAGCACATCAAAAGACAAACAAACCATGTCAGCCCTTGACATCTTGTCGACGCTGTCGAAAAAAAAACACCTCACCCGAACCTTCTGTTTGAGATTGGGGAATCAACCTTCTTCCTTACGTTGGCACCAGCCCCGTACCAACGAAGATACCAAGAGACAAACAAACCATGTCAGCCCTTGACATCTTGTCGGCACTGACGAAAAAACATCTCACCCGAACCTTCTGTTCGGGATTAGGGAATCAACCTTCTTCCTTGTGTTGGCACCAGCCCCGTACCAATGAAGATATCAAAAGACAAACAAATTATGTCAGCCCTTGACATCTTATCGGCACTGACGAAAGAACACCTCACCCAAACCTTCTGTTTGGGATTGGGGAATCAACCTTCTTCCTTGCGTTGGCACCAGCCCCGTACCAACGAAGATATCAAAAGACAAACAAACCATGTCAGCCCTTGACATCTTGTCGGTACTGACGAAAGAACACCTCACCCGGACCTTCCGTTCGGGATTGGGGAATCAACCTTCTTCCTTGCATTGGCACCAGCCCCGTACAAATGAAGATATCAAAAGATAAACAAACCATGTCAGCCCTTGACATCTTGTCGGCACTAACGAAAGAACACCTCACCCGGACCTTCCGTTTGAGATTGGGGAATCAACCTTCTTCATTGCGTTGGCACCTGCCCCGTACCAACAAATACTTCAAGAAACAATCAAACCACGTCAGCCCCCGGTGCCCCGTCGGGTGACAAACAACCCCTTTTGACCAAGACCTCCTGTCTAGGTCATTGAATGAATAAACTCTTCTCTCCGTCCCTTCGGGTGACAAACAACCTCTTTTGACCAAGACCTCCCATCTAGGTCATTGAATGAACAAACTCTTCTTTCCGCCCCTCTAAGGCCGCATCAGCACCCCGGTGGCACCATTTGGCTAATTGCACGACGGACATGGTGGAGTGATCCCCTCGTCCCTCCTCTGGAATGGCGATCACTCTCCTATGCTCGCACGCGAACCCTTCACCACAAGGCAAGAAATAAAAGAAAAGATTTCCGAATACCATACATACATAAGAGGCATATGAAACAATTGTATTCTATTCCTTTTTGGAAAATAAGTTACATGGGCCGCGGGGCATACCCCAGTATTACATGCAAAAAGAGAGAAGAGAAGTAAAAAAAAAGAAGAGGAAGCAGAAGAAGAAAAGGAGGATTGGCGGCTAGTCTATCCCCTGAAAGATTTCCTCAAGAGGAAGGATCCCGATGCAAGGAAAGTTCACCATTTCGCGCAGTCGATTTTCCTATGCCTCGAGACACTCTAACTATGTTGTCACCAAGGCCACTTCAACCTCAGCGACACCTAATTCTTCAGTCTCTCTGACCACGGTCGCCTCAGCCTCGACAAGATTAGACTCGGTCGTGGCAAGCCAGCCCTTGAGCTTCTCTATTCTGCTCTCTAAAGCACGAACGCTGTCACGGCTGTCATCCAGGACTCTCTGATGCTGCTCGCTATTGTCTCTCCCGACCTCTAGGGCCTGCAGATATTCGTCCCTCTAGGCGCCGATAGCCGTGAATTCAGTTGGAACTTGTGTCTCAAGGAACTCGTGATGGTTTACATATTTTAGTAATAATAGAACCCGTCGCCACCATTCCTCCAGTGGGCAACCCATCATTTGCAGGGCCCCGGTCAATTTCATGACCACGGTGTGCACCCCCCGGTACGTGAGGGAGGGGTCGGCAAACATCATGGCCCGCAATGTCAGCAAGGTCTAACAGACTGGCAAATCCAAAGCAGCATGGCCTATCGAGGGTACAGCCGGCGGGTTGAACTCGACGACGCTGTCTACAGCGGCCCATAGCTCGACGTCCACCACTGCCGACGAAGACGGGAGGGCCAAGGGCAACTGGCGAGATCCTCCGGCCTTATTGGAAACTTCTTGGTTGGCCACCGCCAAAGGTGAAAATGAGGCCACGGCAGGAGCACTCGACGCCACCACTGTGAGAGGCCGCTCCACCTCTACCGGTTGGGTAAGGCCCACGTCCAATGATGACATATGCACTGTCGGGATCGGAGCCACGGTTTTGTCCGAAGAGTAAACATCCGCAGGGACCGAATCAGACACCACGAAAAATGAACTCACTTCCACCTCTGCCTCCTCACTAAGGCTCAGACTCGTCACTCGTCGACGCTTCACTGGCCGGGAGCACGAGAGCTGAAACCTCGATTGTAGGGAGAGTGTCAAGCAGAGTTGGGCCCGATACCGCTCCTGAGGGACTCGCACCCCTTTCCGTCTGGGACTCCCTCAGAGGTAGAATAATGTCCGCCGACATCTTCCCCAGGAGTTGGGCTTCCTCTGGTGTAACTGGTTTTTGGAGAGGGGGAAGCGGAACCATAAGCCGCAGGCTGGCCCCCAATGGTAGAAGAGATGCCAAAAATTCCGCGTCCAGCCCCAGATGTAACTTCAGTCTTCGCGCCACCTGTGGACCAAAAGATGACCTCCATTTGGGAACGACTTTGTGGGCTCGGGCAGCAGGCGCTCCCCTAGGCGTTGTCATTGTCTAGCCACGCAGAGCAAGGCTAGCCACTCACTATGCGGAACGAATTGCTGAATTTTCAAAGGAGCCGAGAGGCCCCCATGCTTACCTCAGCCATCGACACTATGCTGCTCTCCAGCGTTACCTCTCCCTCTTCCCGGGTTTCGATCTCCGGCAATATCTCTCCCTCTTCCCGGGTTTCAGTCTCCGGCACTATCTCTCCCTCTTCCAGGGTTTCAGCTGCCGGAGTATGAGTCTCCGCAACCCTTTGAGAGGCATGATCCTGTCTAGCTTACAATAAATCAATAGTTCCGAGGAAAACTCCAAAAAAAAAATCTATACTCACGACCGGTGCTGCCGCCTCGGGTCCCGCGGCAGAAGACTCTAAGTCCGCCACGGTCTCTGCTTGGCAGACCACCTCGACTACTGGGGTAAGAGCCTTCAAGGCCACTACCGCCTCTACTTGCTGCAGCCCCTCAATTGCCGGGACGGGGGCATCTGAACTGGCCGCGGCCTCCTCTTACCACAAAGCCTTGACTATGGACGCCAGCTTGTCCAAAGCCGCAGTCGCTTTCTTCTGTTAGGCAACCTTTGAGCCCGAGACATGGGTCTCCACGTCTTCCAGCGAGATTTGATCCTGTTAAGTTCAAAAAATGATAACATCAAAGAAATTAGTTGGCGACCTCGAGAGAATGCCCGAATAAATAGGTCCACACTTACAAGTGCCGGCTCCACCAAGCTCAGAAAAGCAGATAATACTGGGGCTTTCCAGGTGGGTACTTGAAGTCTGGGCCCCTCAGGTATGCCTTCATGTGAAAGTACCTCGTGAGAAGAATAATTGTAATCTACCTTCTCGCCCGACGAAGACTTGGCCAAGGCGGGCACTTCTTTTGCTGCTGGGGGAACCCCCGCACCAGAATCCGTGGCCGGTGCATCGTCACGCGGGCTCACCAATCGTGACCTTCCGGGCCTTCGCCCCCTCCTTATATATGTTTGCTCGAACAGCGGTACCGCGAGAGCCACCTTTGGCTAAGTGGCTACTACACCGGCTCCTATCAAGTGTAGTATGATTTGAATTAAGCTGTGCCCGTAGGGTCATGAGGAATGAAGGAAACCAACTAAGATAACGAAGGAAAAGTACATCCCTCGACTTCTGTGACAGGGGTTGGTTCGAGAATAGTCTCTTCAACGGGCTGCACTGCCCCGTGAACCCTGGCCTTACCCACACCAGGAATGGAGATAGAAGCGGGTTCCTCCACGATGGCTAAAACAAAGACACATGTGTAAGGGCCCCGTTTTGGGGTGCAAATAAGCCTTGAAAAGCTACGAGAGCTAGAAGACCTAACCTGCAGGCCGACTTGCTTCAACCCGAGCGGCGGCAAATTCCTCAAAAGATGAAGTCTGGGGAATTCGAGGGAGGACCGTTGAGGCAGAAGCAGCCTCTGCCTTCTTTCGTTTGGCCTGCTGCCGCTCGGCCACCTTAGCAACAGCCAACGCCTCCTTCACGGGCGACCTCGCCCAGGATGGCTTCCTGGCCTTCAGCAAAAGAGTCATGGTGGGAGCCAGTTCCGCCGCCTCAAAGTGAGAGGGCTTCTATACTAGCCGAAGAAGGTTCCTATACTGCACCAGCTGGGTGCCGGAGGGATGCTCTGTCAAGAAAAAAAATAAATCAATCAACCAACATTATGAAGGAACATAACAACGGAAGGCAGAGATAAAGAAGCATCATACCAGAAGGGCCGGTCTACAATCACAGCGTCGGCGGCCAGTAAGTCAGGGATGACTCCTTGTAATGTCCTGGATCTTTGTTGGATCTTTATTGGGTCTTTCGGATCCTTTTCAGAGAGTTTCGGATCACTTTTGTAGCTCCCGAGTTGAGTTTTACGATCCGTGTGGGTTTTTCTCTCGTACTAGTTACGGAACCCTGCGGTGAGTTTATTTCTCAATTCATCGACTCGTGGACGATACAACGGCGACGTACTCTTCGAGCCGATCGTTTTGACTATTTTTGTGTATTTTTCTGAGACCGGGCCAAAAATCATATTTTTCAGAAATTAGGAAAATTTCCTAATTTCTTTCTATAAATTCAATTCCACTATCTCTCCTGCTCATTTTTAACTTCACGCTATCTCACTCCGTTCTCTCCCATCTCTGGTCCGTTCGACGCGGGGCGCACACCGTTGCGGAGCTGGCTGAGACGTGGACGTGCTCGAGTGATCGGTTCGCAGGAAGGAGCAGCGGATGGAGCGTGGTGGGCGCGATCCCTCGGTGGATTCCGAGAGGACGTCGTTCGTGATTCGGTGGTTTTCGGCGTGGTTTAGTACCTTCGGGGCACGGTTTCTTCGGTGGAGGTAGGGAGACGGATCGCCACTTCGTTCTGCACGTTTTCCCTGCTTCTGTGCGTAGTTTGGTGCTCGATCGGGGGTGATCGGGCCGGTTTAGTGAAAACCGTCATTTTTGGGGTTTTCAAGGTTCGCCGGAGAACGGCAACCATTTGCGGTGTAGTTAGTGTCAAAATGACCGCTGGGATGTCTGGATCCCATTCATGTTAGTTTCATGTCGATTGGTTGTCATTCGAGGCCGGTAGGAGTCCGGGAACCTAGGTGACCCACTTTGGGTCGATTTGTCAAAATCGCCCCGATCTCTCGTTTTAGGGCTTGCATGTGGGCTTTTGAGCCTCCTGGGGTTATTTTTCGTCGTCTAGGTTTGTTTCCATGCGCTTCGGCGTGAATGGGGCGTGGAACGGCCCGATTTGGCGTTTCCACTATTTTCCCGCGGTGACCGGTGTAGCGGTCGTTTCAGAGACCGTCACATGTCTCTGACGGCCCTACGACAGACCGTCACAGCGTCTGGGCGTTTTTAGTTCTTCGTGATTTTGGGAGTGTGACGGCCCAGGGGAGGCACGTCACAGCTCTCTGACGCGTCCGGGGTGATGCGTCACGCTTGTTTTGTCGTCTAGCGTTTTGGGTAAGCCGGTTAGTCTAACGGTAGTGTCCCCGGGCGTCACAGCGTTGTAACGCCCCTGCCCCAGGCCGTTACATGCTGTCTGTCCAAGTTTTTGTTTTGGGTCGGTTGGCGTAACGCGCCTGTCCTCACGCATTAGGTGGGCGTAACGCGTCTGCGCTCGCGCGTTAGGCTGCTGTAACGTGTCCGCCCTGGACCGTTACGTGGCTCGCGTTTTGGGTTTGAGCCTGTTGGCCCTAACGCCCCTCTCCTGGCGCGTAAGAGCGGTGTAACGCACCTGTGCTAGGCCGTTACAGTCCTCGTGGCCGTAATGGCCGTTGGTTTGTTTTGTTCTGTGTTGGGCCGTCTAGGTGATGTTAGGGGCTGTTAGAGGTAGGTTTGTGGCGTGGCTGTGTGTGTTTCGATCTAGGTTAGGGTTGTCTGTTGTTCTCGTGGTCTGGCTGCTTTTTTCGTGGACGTCGGTCGACGTTTCTGCGATGGCTAAGACTACATTTCCGAGTCGGTCAGCAGTTTCTTGTGCTGCCTTCGGTGTGTGAGGTACGGGTGACAGTGCATGTTCGACTGTCTGTACTTTAGCGCCGTGTTTCAAGCTTCCTCTTCTCGTCGCCCTCGGCGTCCAGCAATCGAGGGGTGACCCCGATATACGATTTTGTAAGCTAGTTTCCATCGGCTCCTGCGGTTACCGTAGCGTCCTATGGGGGGAGAAAACTAGCTAGAGGCCTGACTCTAGGCAGGAGCCAGTGTGTGCACACGTGGTCAGGGGCTGAGGACTGACGCCGACGGGCGTGACCCTGACTAGTACTTGTACTTGTGGTTCGCGTGGGTCTGCGACTCGACCGTGTTCGCGTCGGTGGTACGCAGCGGTTAGTCGAGACACTTGTGGGGTTTGTTGTGACCTGTCCGGGTTGGCCTTTCCGTGGCTGTACTTGAGGTCTGTGTCCTGTCCTGTACACGACGCTCCGGTCGTGTTGTATGTGCCTGTCTAGGTCTTTTCTAGACTTTCTTTGCATGCCTGTTGTAGGTGTAGGTTGGGGTGTTTTGTTTGGTTTTCCCCTTTTCCTTGCTGCTACCTGCTCCTCTTTCCCTTTCTAGGCCTGCTTGCCTGTTCGGGTTATTCCCCTCGTCCTTACCTGTTCTCTAC
This sequence comes from Amorphophallus konjac, assembly GCA_022559845.1. Lineage (NCBI taxonomy): Eukaryota > Viridiplantae > Streptophyta > Magnoliopsida > Alismatales > Araceae > Amorphophallus > Amorphophallus konjac. The sequence continues at coordinate 365,649,581 of CM040122.1, read as the reverse complement.
TCTTGCTTCCCTTTCTTTTGTAGCTTTCTAGTGTTGTTTCTCGCTGCTGTTCCTGTTGTTCCATGTTACTGCGTATTTTTCAGTGGGGATCCGCGGGACCCCTACTGAGCCAGTGACATGAGGCTCACCCCTGCTTTTCAGGTGGGGTGATGTGTTCGCTCTGCTTCTGCGGGTCCTGGAGTTCGAGTCGTAGCTGCCAGTTGGTACCTCCGTCGGGCTTCCCCCGACTTTCCGGTACGTCTTTCTTTTCTATCAACTGTACTTGGTAGACTCGCTGTCTTTCCTTTGGACTTGACTCTGGGTATATAATTGTTTTAAAATCTGTTAATTAAAGTGAAATTTTAATTGCTTGCTGCTATATCTGTCAGTTCAATGTACTACATGACAATCCTTTTTCCCTTCGGAGCTTTACCGCTCTTGGGAGACCTCGCGGGTTCCAAGTGGTATCACGTGTATTCGGTAGTCCTACCAGGTATACCTGGTATCCGGGATCCGGGTCACCACAGTTGGTATCAGAGCGTTGTTGTGTGAAGTACATGGGAATCTCAGATATACAGTTTCCAGAGTCGCTAAGTCCAATACAGTCTTCAGCTGGCGTTAGGTTTCGTGATTCTCATTTTTTGCTGTCGTTGGTGTCCTGTGTGCCAGGTGTTCCCTGTCGCCTTTGGCACTGGAGCCGATGATGTGGTCAGGCTGTCAGCTGAGAGAACTGTGTTTCTTTGTTTAAGCTGCTCCCTGATGTGTCAGTCGCTTTGTTTCTTGGTGTCTGTTCATTTCGTAGTTAGGTTGTCGGGTTGTTCTTCCCTACTTACCCTTGCTAGTCCTTAAATTTCGAGGATGAAATTTCTTAAAGGAGGGGAGGATGTAATGTCATGGATCTTTGTTGGATCTTTATTGGGTCTTTCGGATCCTTTCGGAGAGTTTCGAATCGCTTTTGTAGCTCCCGAGTTGAGTTTTACGATCCGTGTGGGTTTTTCTCTCGTACTAGTTACGGAACCCTGCGGTGAGTTTATTTCTCAATTCAACGACTCTTGGATGATACAGCGGCGATGTACTCTTCGAGCCGATCATTTTGACTATTTTTGTGTATTTTTCTGAGACCGGGCCAAAAATCATATTTTTCAGAAATTAGGAAAATTTCCTAATTTCTTTCTATAAATTCAATTCCACTATCTCTCCTGCTCATTTTCAACTTCACGCTATCTCACTCCGTTCTCTCCCGTCTCTGGTCCGTTTGGCGTGGGGCACGCACCGTTGCGGAGCTGGCTGAGGCGTAGACGTGCTCGAGTGATCGGTTCGCGGGAAGGAGCAGCGGATGGAGCGTGGTGGGCGCGATCCCTCGGTGGATTCCGAGAGGGCATCGTTCGTGATTCGGTGGTTTTCGGCGTGGTTTAGTCCCTTCGGGGCACGGTTTCTTCGGTGGAGGTAGGGAGACGGATCGCCACTTCGTTCTGCACGTTTTCCCTACTTCTGTGCGTAGTTTGGTGCTCGATCGGGGGAGATCGGGCCGGTTTAGTGAAAATCGTCATTTTTGGGGTTTTCAGGGTTCGCCGGAGAACGGCAACCATTTGCGACGTAGTTAGTGTCAAAATGACCGCTGGGATGTCCGGATCCCATTCATGTTAGTTTCATGTCGATCGGTTGTCATTCGAGGCCGGTAGGAGTCCGGGAACCTCGGTGACCCACTTTGGGTCGATTTGTCTAAATCGCCCCGATCTCTCGTTTTAGGGCTTGCATGTGGGCTTTTGAGCCTCCTGGGGTTATTTTTCGTCGTCTAGGTTTGTTTCCCCTGCGCTTCGGCGTGAGTGGGGCGTGGAACGGCCCGATTTGGCGTTTCCACTATTTTCCCGTCGTGACCGGTGTAGCGGTCGTTTCAGAGACCATCACATGTCTCTGACGGCCCTACGACATACCGTCACAGTGTCTGGGCATTTTAAGTTCTTCGTGATTTTGGGAGTGTGACGGCCCAGGGGAGGCGCGTCATAGCTCTCTAACGCGTCCGGGGTGATGCGTCACGCCTGTTTTGTCGTCTAGCGTTTTGGGTAAGCCGGTTCGTCTAACGATAGTGTCCCCGTGCGTCACAGCGTTGTAACGCGCCTGCCCCAAGCTGTTACGTGTTGTCTGTCCGAGTTTTTGTTTTGGGTCAGTTGTCGTAACGCGCCTGTCCTCACGCATTAGGTGGGCGTAACGCGTCTGCGCTCGCGCGTTAGGCTACTGTAACGCGTCCGCCCTGGACCGTTACGTGGTTAGCGTTTTGGGTTTGAGCCTGTTGGCCCTGACGCCCCTGTCCTGGCACGTCAGAGCGGTGTAACGCGCCTGTGCTAGGCCGTTACAGTCCTTGTGGCCGTAATGGCCCTTGGTTTGTTTTGTTCTGTGTTGGGCCGTCTAGGTGATGTTAGGGGCTGTTAGAGGTAGGTTTGTGGCATGGCTGTGTGTGTGTCGATCTAGGTTAGGGTTGTCTGTTGTTCCCGTGGTCTGGCCGCTTTCTTCGTGGACGTCGGTCGACGTTTCTGCGAAGGCTAAGACTACGTTTCCGAGTCGGTCGGCAGTTTCTTGTGCTGCCTTCGGTGTGTGAGGTACGGGTGACAGTGCATGTTCGACTATCTATACTTCAGCGCCGCGTTTCGAGCTTCCTCTTCTCGTCACCCTCGGCGTCCAGCAGTCGAGGGGTGACCCCGATATACGGTTTTGTAAGCTAGTTTTCGTCGGCTCCTGCGGTTACCGTAGCGTCCTAGGGGGGAGAAAACTAGCTAGAGGCCTGGCTCTAGGCAGGAGCCAGTGTGTGCACACGTGGTCAGGGGCTGATGACTGACGCCGACGGGCGTGACCCTGACTAGTACTTGTACTTGTGGTTCCGCGTGGGTCTGCGACTCGGCCGTGTTCGCGTCGGTGGTACGCAGCGGTTAGTCGAGACACTTGTGGGGTTTGTTGTGACCTGTCTGGGTTGGCCTTTCCATGGCTGTACTCGAGGTCTGTGTCCTGTCCTGTGCACGACGCTCCGGTCGTGTTGTCTGTGCCTATCTAGGTCTTTTCTAGACTTTCGTTTGCATGCCTGTTGTAGGTGTAGGTTGGGGTGTTTTGTTTGGTTTTCCCCTTTTCCTTGCTGCTCCCTGCTCCTCTTTCCCTTTCTAGGCCTGCTTGCATGTTCGGGTTATTCCCCTCGTCCTTACCTATTCCCTACTCCTGCTTCCCTTTCTTTTGCAGCTTTCTAGTGTTGTTTCTCGCTGTTGTTCCTGTTGTTCCGTGTTACTGCGTGTTTTTCAGTGGGGATCCGCGGGACCCCTACTGAGCCAGTGGCACGAGGCTCACCCCTACTTTTCAGGTGGGGTGATGTTTTCGTTCTGCTTCTGCGGGTCCTGGAGTTCGAGTCGTAGCTGCCAGTTGGTACCTCCGTCGGGCTTCCCCCGACTTTCTGGTACGTCTTTCTTTTCTGTCGACTGTACTTGGTAGACTTGCTATCTTTCCTTTGGACTTGACTTTGGGTATATAATTATTTAAAAATCTGTTAATTAAAGTGAAATTTTAATTGTTTGCTGCTATATCTGTCAGTTCAATGTACTACACGACAATCCTTTTTCACTTCGGAGCTTTACCGCTCTTGGGAGGCCTCGCGTGTTCCAAGTGGTATCACATGTATTCGGTAGTCCTACCGGGTATACCTGGTATCCGGGATCCGGGTCGCCACACTCCTTGTCCCTGCAGGCTGCCTCCCGGACCAACCAAAGAACATCCCTGATCTTCGTGCAACGGCCTGCGAGATGAGCCAGGTCCACATGCTGCTTGAAGGCAAGGTGACAGTAAAGACTGAAATGGTCCATGCCCCATCCGTCGGCATAATGAAAAGAAACTTGCAGACGCTTATCCAGGATGGCAGTTGTCGGGTCATCCGCCTTCAACCCATGTACTCAGAGAAGAACGTATAGCCATGTGGTGTCTTTGTAATTCTCGGGCCTTCGCTCTTCTCTCCTCATGAAGGTGCGATAAGGACATGCCGAGTCCATCTCGGGACGCCAGCTTCGGGCGGGGGTGCCTTCTTCTTCTATCGGGAAGGGGCAGTTAATGAGGTCCAGACGGTCCGTCCCAACCCGACATAGATGCACAAGAGTCTTCTTGAACTCATCCTTGGCAATAGGCGGCATCTTGATTTGTGGAGATGGTCTGGCTTCCCGAGCTTCCTTACGAGCAGCCAAGTATGCAGACACCTCCCTTTCCTTCCCATGCTTCAGTCGGAGCAGATGCTCCTGGTCAATGTCAATTACGGCTGCGGGTTGTTTGCTTAAGAACTTCCGCTCGGCACCGTCCCAACAATCGGTCTTGCACAACCGATAAAAGCCCGTCTGGGTATTCCACCACTTTATATAGTCTGCCGTCACCCGTGGAATTCATCCGGGTGCCAACACTCTGAACGCGGACTCGACGGTCCGATGGAAGTAATCCCACCAGGTCTGGGCATGCTTAGCAGTAGGGCTGCCCCGAAGACTCCGTACATGCAGAGCAAACTGTGCACTATACACCGGGATATGCTGATCATATCCAAAATTCCACTCGAAGCGGAAGGGATAATATGGCTCTAGTAGCAGAGTGTCCCCTTTCCTGAAGACAAGCACACTTGGGCGAATAGACAACGCCCAGTCGCGAGGTTCTGGCTCTAGCAGTGGGCGGACCACCATTTGCTGACTGATCGGGTGAGGGTACTTTTCCACCTGGTCATCTTGCCGCTCCCTTTTGCTGTTCACCAGGGGACTAGAGTGGGCAGCCAGAGTCCAAAAGTGAATGCTACCCGGTGAGTCGTGAGGAACTGCGGTAAGTCTGCCCCGTATGTTGTATAGCTGCAACATTGTCGAGCCCGCCTCCGCATTGGCAAACTCCAGCACGCGTGGGAATAGCCCCCAAGACTGAATAGTGCGTGGAGCGTACTCGGGAAATAGAGAGAAGACCCAGGCGTTGAAGAAATGCATCGGGCCGATGAACCGGGCCTGACGTGGGAGTTGGTGCGTACTGACATCCCCCAGGGTCTTGTACATCAAACACAGTGCGGCCGGGCATAATGATAGCTTAATGCCCCACGCCATCTAGCAAGCAGGCTAGATAGCATCTGGCCGGACGACGGTCTCGTCCCCATATGGCAAGGCAAAAGAACAGAGCCAGTACGTCAGAAAGGCGGCATAATGCGTCATCGGATCAACCCCTACTGGGTTAGCACCACTCCAACGTCCCTTTGAAGTTGGGACTTTCACCTCGGTCCTGCTCTTGCTGCGCTTCTTCCGGACTACAGCGGCACCGACACCGGGGAAATCTTCATATTTCTTCAGCCTGTCAAGGAAGTATTTCAGCCACAAGTTGAGGCAGACCCTCTTGCGGTCCCCACGGGGAGGCTGCTTCCTACCATGGGATGACTGGTGCAGTTCCCGGTATGCCTTCATAAGGAACCGGTAAGAATATTCGAGTGCATAAATGCCGTCCTCGTCTGTCTCATCCTTAATCAGATCGGGGTGGCATATTTCCACGTACGGCTCCCCATCGATGGATAAGCCGCTCAGTTGATGGAGGCTCCACAGGTCCAACGAGGTTTCACCCTCCGCATTATAAAATGTGTTCAGCTCAGCATTGAAGACTTCTATCATCCCCCAGCAGAGGCCTTTGAAAATTGGGTAGCTGTACCGGGAGGCATAAACGTTGTGATACACACCGGCCCGGATGAGCAGGGGAGCATAGTTGAACAGCACATAGTCAGTAAATTCCACTGCCCCCTCCCGGAAGACATGGGCGTCTTGAACCTTGAGTTTAGCAAACCAGCCCAAGGACAACTCATGCTTGAAGTGGATCGCCAGGCAATCCAAAATATAGGGCTCTTCCCGATATCCCCACTTCAACGGAGCCAGAAATAAACCGAAGCGGCGCTGCTCCTTCTGCACCCGCCCTGCCGCGTTGTCCAAACGGGCAGGAATGAATTTCGGTGCCTATACTAATTTATGCTCCATTGGCGTCAATGCTTCTAGCCCTAGTACGGGCTTCCACTCCCGTGGTTCTCCCACCAGATACATCGGCGCGCTCCGGTGAACACTGTATAGCAGACTGTCTTGGGACTGTAAGATGGCGCGCTCAACGCCCCGCACAGCTCTGAAGTCCCTCCTGTCCCGGTGGCGGAGGTGCTTCAAAAAGTGAAGGAGGTGCTTGTCCTTGGGATGGTCTCTCCGGTAGTCGCCAGCCCGGTCAAATGTGAAGCCGTCGCTAGTCAATGCAATGCGGTTGAATTCCATAGTGCTGGTCTCAGAATCTGATGACTCAGCCAATAAAGCCTGGGCATGTTCGCGATCAAGATCCTCCACGTTGTGCCATGTAACTGCAGGAACGGCCAGTGTTGGAGAAGACTTGGCACTAGCGGCAACTGAGGCAGAAGAACCACTCGGGGCAGCCATTTATCTACAAGGTGCAAAAGACTTAGAGTCAGAAGAAGTCCCAAGCAAAGACAAAGGGCAAAAGATTATAAAGGGCTACACTACAATTGAAATGAGCAAAATGCCAATAAATTCTGACAAAATTTTGGCAGAGTCTCCCCTAGGCCGGAGGCGTAAAGAGAAGACACGGGTGCTCGCCCACAAGGAGTGACGGCCCCAACAAAATCACGGTGTGCCCCGAAGGCGGAACCAAATGCTCCTTCGGTTCAAGTTGGCTTCCCTGCGCTGGCACACCCCCCTGTGAGCTCTACCCGGCACTCCCGCCTTTCCCTCTACCTGGCACACCCCCTGGGTGCTCCCCCCAGCACACTAGCCCTTGCCCTCATCCGACGCACCCCCTGGGTGCCTACCCGGCACACCCGAGATGCCCAGTCACCCGGCACAGTCGGTGCCTCCCTCACCCGGCACGCTCGGTGCCTCCTTCACCCGGCACAATCGTGCCCCCTCGCTACCCGGCACACCTGTGCCCCCCGTTCTACCAGCACACCCGTGCCCTTGCCACTAGCACACCCGTGCCTCCCACCACTGGCACACCTCGTGCCCTTCGTCACCGGCACACCCCGTGCCCCCTCTACCACTAGCACACCATGTGCCACCTCGCTACCGGCACACTCCAGGGCACTTCCACCGATGCACCCGTGACTGTCTCCACCCCACACTTGAGGAGAAGAAGAAGAGAAGAAGAAAAGAAGAAGAAGCAGAAGAGAACAAGAAGGGAAGAAGGGGGAAGAGAAGAAGAAGGAAGAGGAAAGAGAGGAGCCTAGGGCTCCGTCGCCGTCCGAGTGAAGGGAAGAGAAAGAAAGAGAAGGAAGAAGAGGAAGATGAGGCAAAGAAGAAGAAGAGAGAATAGGAAGAGAAGAAGAGAAGAGAAGGGAGAGGGAGAGGGCACGGCGGCCTCCTCACCCTGGGCACCGGCGACGGCGATGGGCAACAGCGACGGTCGGCGGTGAAAGAGAAGGGAGAAGAGAGAGCGGGAGTCGAAGAGACAGAGAGAGAGGGGGAGTTTGAAACCGAAAGGGGGGGGGCTCGAGCGGCTGACCCCGCCCCATTTATAAGGGCCTTGGCCCATTTCAAAAAAAAAGAAAAGGAAAGAGAAAAAAAAGAAGAGAGAAAGAAAGGAAAAAGAAAAAAAGAAAAAATATATAAATATAATAATATAAATATAATATATATATATAATAATACGTTATATATATATATATGTATATGTACGTAATAATGTATATTTGTTGCGCGAACACACTCACGAGCGCCGCCTGGCTCATCCTTTGCCCGCGCTGCCCGTGGGTGGAGGGTATTTGTGGACATCTAAAATTATACGTCCTACCTAGGTCCCGCATTGGCGTCAGAGCTAAAGAGAGAAGACTCGGAGAAACTGGCTACCCAGGGCTCCGAAGAATAATACCGTCCGGCAAACCCTCACATTTACACGGGCGCATTACATGACAAAGAAAACACAGGATAGCCTCCTGAAGTTATACACTGCTATAAATCCAACTTCAGGTCCCTGGCGGTGAAGAATGTCCCAACGAAATTCACAGTTCTCAGTTCCTGAAGCAAAGCTCAAAGCCCTTTTCAACGGCACATTCATTGTGCCCTCCAATGGCACACCCTGTGCCCTTCAGTGGTACACCGCCCTGCAAGTGCCCCAGCGACACACCACTGCAAGTGCCCCAGTGGCACACCCCTCAAAGCCTTCAATGGCACACTGCCAGGTGCCCCCTCAGTGGCACACCCCTCAGAAGCCCCAGCAGCACACTATCTGTGCCCCTTCCAATGGCACACTCTCAAAAGCCTTCAACGGCACATTCCTGAAGTGCCCCCAGCGGCACACTCCTTGAAGCCCCCAGCGGCACACTATCTATGCCCCTTCCAACGGCACACTCTCAAAAGCCTTCAACGGCACACTCTTGAAGTGCCCCCAGCGGCACACTCCTTGAAGCTCCCAGCGGCACACTATCTCGTGCCTCTCCAATGGCACACCCATTGTGTCCTCCAGCAGCACGCCATCAAGGCCCTTTCAACGGCATAACCATTGTGCCCTCTCAGCGGCACACCCTACCAAGTCCTCCACCCGGTGCAGCGCTACTGCCTCCACACCCGGTGCAGCGTTACGACCTTCAGACCGGAAAAAATCGACGACAGACACAACGGTCATTGCGTGGGACCCTTGGCGCACAGCTCGGCCACCTCGGAGCCAGCTAACACCTTGCCGCGATGTCGCCCTATGGTTCGAGCAGGCAGGCCTCCACCTGACGAGGACGCGACCGGGGTCAACCTCAAACAAAGTCATCATCATGAGGCCCCCGTCAACGTCGGAGGTATAAAAACCTCTCACGAAGAAGACAACACAGTGGGTAGACACACAGTGAACAACAGACAGAGAGACGAAGACGCACATCAAGAGAAGAAGAAGAAGAGAAGAACAAGGTAGAAGAGAGTTGAGAGAGAGGGAGAGAGTGATGAATGTAGTAAGAGGGGAAGGGATAGAGAAGGGAGTTTTTACCCTTCCTTTCCCTGGCCCTCTCTTCAGATTGTTTTCTTCGCTCTTTCTTTTGTTTTGTTTTCTTGTTTTCTCCTTCCCTTCTATCTTTGCTGTACCACGTTATGTTTGGCCCCTGGCCATAATCTTTTGTCATCGTGTTCTCTATGAATGAAATAGCTTTTCTTTTTTTCTACTTCTTGTTGTTCTTGTTAAACTAAACTCCTCGCGATGCATTTGGTGATTCATTCTTATCTTTCTCTCATCCCCCCCGTAATGGGGTCAGTCTCTGCGCTTCCTTCCGTGGGCTGCATCCCAAACCCTTACTTGGCCCGGTGGAAGACCTCTCCTGAGCGTCGTTTGTCCCTTCAATAAACCCAGCCCTTCATACTCAATCTTGGCCTTTCCCTTGATACTGCCATTACGGGGACTGATGTTTCCACTCAGCATCCCTGGACTTCTCCTTCCTGCCAGTATATCCATTGGCCGAGCCCAGTCCGGTGCATTTACTTCTTCTTTTCCCCCATTGGCACATCTAACCCCAAGCCCGGTGCACACCTGGCCCCCTGCCCGGCACACCTGCTAGCCCTTCCTACCCGGTACACCCATAACCTGTCTAGCCCGACATCCACCATCTACTCCGCTGCCCAGGACACCTTATGCTTGGCCTGGCCAGCACACTCGTTGGCCTGTGCCTTAGCTGGCACACCTCCTAGTCATCTTGCCTGGCACACTCGTTAGCCTATCCCTTGGCCGGCACACTTCCTAGCCTACGTTGCCCGGTGCCCCTCTGTGCCTTGGCTGGTACGCCTCCAGTCTGCCTTGGCCGGCACACCCTTGGCCTGTCTTTACCCGGCACACCTGGTCCCCTTCCAGTTTGTGTATCCCCAGCCTGTGTCAGCCTAGTGTCTCTCGTTCACTGTTTTTCCTGAGTTTTTCGGAGTTTTCTTAAAGGTGTTGTTGCCTTGGCACACACCTGTGGACACCAAAAAAATGACAATGATGATCAAGGCGACATTCGAGCGCGAGTCGAAGATGGAAATGCCGAATAAGCCTCATACCTCACCCGATCAGGACGAGGACTCGCTTGGTGGTCCGCTAGCCGATGAGGGAGCCCCCGGGTGAAAGATACGGCCACAACTCTACAGCCGGCCGTGCCGAGAGCTGAATCAAAGAAGAGCCGGGAACTCCGGCACAGTCTCAGCTTGCATCGAAAGTCACGCAAAGTCTGGGACAGAGCCCCAAAGGCTGCAAACGGAATATTATGGAGGCCATACATTGCAACCGGAACATTCTGGGAGTGCCAATATTCATATAAACGGTCGCGACTTCGAGAAGAATCCGTTCGGTACTTAAAACGGCATGGAAGGGCCTTAAAGCGGCGCACCTTAAAACGGCGTGCCCCTTTGCTTAAACAGCGCGCCCCACCTTTTGCTCTAGTACGAGCCCCCTTACTTTCGTTAAAACGGCGCCACTCCTCTTTATGCTAAACGGCACGCTCCTGTTGGAGGGCCGCCCCTTTGAATGCACTAAAAACGGCGCTGTCTTAACCCCTCATTCTCAAAGCCCACAGTAGACTATTCTCTGAAGCGTTTCCCCGGCGCGCAATCAACCCATCCCGTCATCAGTTCGATCCCCTATTTTCGGGCGCAAACAAAGAGAACTTACCTGAAATGGCCAGGCCTCCTACGTCCGACCAACGTGCAACCGCCTGAGCTCCTCAAGATCCCTGGAATGGCAATCGTCGAGCTCCGCACCAAACGTCGCTTCCCCGCCGGTCACCGTCGGCCAATCTCGTGGAGGCACCATGCCTACTCTATCAACCTCTCCACCTGCAGGCCACTCGAGAGCTTCAGACACGGAGAGGATGAGAAGAATGGAACGAAAGGGAAGGGGGATTCAGAGACTTCTTCCCCCACCTCCATATATATGTAACGAACCCGTCAAGAAAAAGGGGGAGGACTCTCTGAAGGGATTGGCTCTCGGCCGTGTGCTTGGGGAGAAGAAAAGAGTTAGAGGTGAGAGCTTCCAAGGAAGAGTGAGCCCAGCCGAAGGGAAAAGAGGCCTAAGCACCGCGCTGGAGAGGTAAGGTGAAATGAAAAGAAGAGAGTGAGGGTGAGAGTAGAGTCGGGAGCGGCCTGTGCTCTCATTTCCTCCCCTTTCGTCATTGTATTATCTCCCCTTTCATAATGTATTTCTTGTTTCTCTTCTTCATCTTGAAGATGAACTTTGTCAAAAGCTCCTTCCTCCTTTGGTGCGGATGAATAAAAGAAAAGACATCTTGGCAAACTTGGTGTTCTCTGTTTAAATCTCCATTCTTCCTTTCCTCGTTCTCCAATCATCTGAGGTCCTTGAGGCTTGTCTCTCCATGGCATGATCCTCAAAGGTATCCACCGCCGGATGAACATTTATGGCCCTTGTGGCAAATACCTGTCCCGTTTGGAAAGTTCCTCGCCCGCGAGCCGTGGTCGTTCTTGAAGGCTAGCCCTCGAACGTTCCGCACTCACACTCGGGCCAACGGACCGCCGTGAGGCCGCTCCGCATTTTGAGAGTTTACCCCGGAGCAATCTGATTGGTGACACTTCTTTATCTCTGGCAAGTCCCGGTCCGGGGGAGGTGCTGCTGGATTCTCGCCATGGCCAAGAACGCTCAAGAACAAACGAACGAACCACTTCTGAGAACAAGAACCACACACAGTAAAACCTGTGAACTAAACCTGATGTGACACCGACCTTAGACCTATTTGCAAGCATTCAAGTTTGAGCAGTGGACTCACACTAGCGAGCTCACCCGTATGGCACACACTAGTGCCCGATGGTGACTAGGCGATGTTGGAGAGGGTCCGAGGCGGGACCTTTAGGCTCCAATGGTTGGCTAGCTTGGGAAGAACCCCAAGTGGGCCTAGGATGCCCAAATCATGGGCGGCCAACACACCAAGGGTGTGGGTTAAGTGGATTCACTCTCAACTTGCCCGCGGTGGTCACTCACGGTACTAGCAATTTGGGCCGAGCTCTCACTCACCGTCCGACGAAGCAATAGCAATAATACTAAGCTAAGCAAGTGATTAAACCAGTCAAGAGAGGGACCGAGGCTCACCTAGCCGGCGTGAAGACGCCGACTCCGGCCGGAGACGGGGGCGAGCGGGGAGGCGAGGGTATGTACCCGCACGCCGCGTTGATTGAAGCTTCAAACCTGCGACTTAATAATTACATGAACTACACCCCATGCAAGGGGGGGGGGGGGGGATATTGGGGTGGGGATTATGCTTAATACATCCAAAACTACCTCCACGCAGGGAGGGGCCTTCAGCCGGCTGTAGACACGCCATTCTTGACGTCTCCTGAGAAAGTCTCATATTACTATACAACGCCCCGCAACGGCTTACGCATTTCGAATCACTCGAGTGCTTCCTTTTCTTGGGTCTTCTTCTGCCTTTTTCGGCATTCGGAATCGTCCCGTCATGGCATTCGGACAGCGTCAACACCAGTCAGACGCATCAGGAGGTTCCGGAATCAGGAAGGGTGTTTGACGGGCGGCCGCCGACGTCTGATTTGAGGACCCGGGTGGGTCTTAATGGGGGCGTCCAGGCCCCTGGACGCCCCCATCTTTTTAATTCTATTTATTTTTTTTCTTAGGGCCCAAACCAAATAAAAAATATATATATTAATGGAGGCGTCCAGGCCCCTGGACGCCTCCATAAAAACAATTATAAAAAAATCAAAATGCCAGCCTTGGCACAAAAGACAAATAAAAAATAAAATAATATATATTTATGGAGGCGTCCAAGCCCCTGGACGCCTCCATAAACTCTCTCACGGGCGCCGGCCACCGAACGACGATTTATCGTGTGTGAAAAAATCCAAATTATAGAGACGTCCAGTCAACTGGACGCGCCCATTTCTGAATCACGAGGCGCCGCTTACAAAACCACGCGTTGTGCCAAACTGCGTGCGGCCGTCGTCGGTTTTCGGTGGACCTGTTTGAGGCGTCCGGAGCCCTGGACGCCTCCACAAAAGTATTCCAAAAAAATATATAAAAATAGAATAAAATATTAATTCGGCCCTGATGGAGGTGTCCAGGGTCCTGGACGCCTCCACCCTCCGGAGCCCTATAAATAGAGGCCCACCCCCTCAGTTCTGGGAGAGCTTCAAAGTGATCCGATAGGCTGCCGGAGCCCAGAGGCTACGGAGTCATTTTCTAACCCGTGGGTTCTTTTATAGGTGGAGGTTCTGCCGGCTTCTCCGTTGCTCACGCTCGCGAGAGGAAGGTCGTCTTCATCCACCGCGCTTCCACGTCGTCCCCACGCTGCCGGAGCTCCGCCGGATTTCACGATCGGCACATTCAATAAGCCAATTCTTTTCTTTTCTTCGTAGTTCTTTTGCATTCATCATCTTGCATCCCCTATCCCCCTTCATAAGGGCGCCTTTTCTTATACACTTCTTACATCCATCATCTCATTTTCCTCCTACTCGAGTCCGAGAGGGGTTTAAAAGATAACACCAACCAGGTGTGTGTCTTGCCATCATTTCATTATTTTTATCGCAAGGATTTGAATACTACATCTCCATCTTTCTAATCCACTTGTCATTTGTTTGTCGTTGTTTTGCAAGGGTAGCCGAGGAAAGCCCTCTCCGTCGGTCGGCCGGAGGGAGAGGAAGAAGCAACCCGCCATCTCCCGCTCTTGAGGTAGGCGTGACCACCTTCTTATTTTTGGGGTCTTTTGGCCCCTGGCGATCACATATTGTTCTCGAGGCCGCGGCGAGTCACTTCCCCAATGGCCGTTTAAATTTTCGTTCTTATATGTTATATTCTTATCTATTCATGTTCTCGAGGCTGCGGCGAGTCACTTCCCCAATGGCCGTTTAAATTTCCGTTCTTATATTCTCTTTATATTCTGTTATATTCTGCTCATATTCTCGAGGCCGCGGCGAGTCACTTCCCCAATGGCCGTTTAAATTCACGTTCTTATACGTTATATTCTTATCTGTTTATGTTCTCGAGGCCGCGGCGAGTCACTTTCCCAATGGCCGTTTAAATTCCCGCTCTTTGTATTCTCTTTATATTCTGTCATCTTATTATCTGCTCATATTCTCGAGGCCGCGGCGAGTCACTTCCCCAATGGCCGTTTCAATTCTTGTTATTTAATTTTTGCACCATTCCCGTCCCCCCGAGGCCGCGGCGAGTCACTTCCCGCTATGGCCGTTTAACCCCCATATCTTGCTATATCACACTTGTCCCGCTCGCCCCGCTGGAGCAATCTCCCGTGGTGGCCCCTTCTCTCTCTTCTCTTATTTCTGTATTGCAGCAAACAAACACCAAAAAAAAGAGGAGCCCGCGCGCTCGGCGTCTTCTCCGCTCTTCCCCGAACCGCGTGACGTCGCTCACAGATTGGCGATCACGGTGGGACCTCTACTGCTTCCTTTCGGCTACCCTTGCAAGTTCGGCACCACCCGTGCCTCTCCACCTTCGCGCCCGCGCGCGCCCCCGTTGTGCTCACGGCAGCACCGTCAGTTTTGATTGGTTCTTTGTTTATTATATGTCTGTTATTTCTGTTATTTTCTTACTCTATATATCTGTCAGCATTCCATTGCATACATCCATTCCTCTTTTCTATCCTTTTTTTCATTTTTTGAGGATCACCCTTTCCCGGTGAAGGAAGGACTCTCCGTTTGGGAATTCCTCTCAACGGACTAGAATCTCTTACATTGGGACCTCCGTAAGTCCCCGACATCGAAGAATCTCCTCTTCGTTCACTGGGCTGGTTGTACCATTGAAGTTCCCCGGAGTTAGTCATTTCATTCGTGGTGAGACGAGAGACCCTAGCTGACACGGCGGTGAAACAAAAACAAACTAGGGTCCCCATTTTGTGTGAACTTCGGATCTCGCTAAAAAAATACAAAAAATCATCAAAATCAAAACACAAAAAAAGGGCGTAAAGGCATCCACTTGTTTGATAATCTCTGCTACCTACTTGCTAGTGTATGTTTTTACATTCTGGGAAAACTGTGAGCATGTCTCACGAGTCTTTTGAGGAGAACCACCCTAGCCGTGGTTTGTCAGCCGACCCGCGAGTCTATGCTATGGACTCAGGTCCTTCTCATGACCCCTCGCATGAGGTGCATGTTATTGCCGGGGACACGTCCCCACCACAGGATATCTCTTCTTTACTGGGCGTCCTCGCCAACACGGAGCTTACCTCTGAACAGCTTCGGGCCTTCCAGGCCATTCTAAAGGGGAAATCTGTTTCCCCCACGCCCCAGGAGTCAACTCTGGCCATCGCACCTCTCCAAGAGTCCGTGCAGGCCATTCCATCTCCTTCGTTGGCGCAAGCCATCCAGTCTCCCTCGCTTCAAGGACAAGCGAGCCAATAACCACCCTCATTCCAGTTCCCATCACAATCTCAAACTCCCGTTGTTCCCCAGACACCGCTTCAGCCGGGGCCAGCTATCGGCGGTCCGACAGCTCCCTCTCATTCTGGGTTCCCCCCTCAAGTCTCCGGGAGACAGTTTCTCCCCCAGTGGCAAGTGCCACCTTCACCTCCAGAGGAGCTCGCCCAATCGCTCCTCAATAGGTTCAATCGCATGGACGAGCAGTTTCAAAATCTAAGAAGAATGGTGGACGTGAAAGCCACCCCGGAGGTTACTTTGCCAATCCTTCCCGTCATTCATCTTCCTCCCTCCGAAATGCCCACGTACCGCAGATACAATGGTACCGACAACCCCTTCATTCACCTCAAGGACTTCATGTATGAGTCCTCCTATTGGCAAAATGATCAAAGGTCCCTGGCATACCTCTTTTGGAGATCATTGGATGGTCCTGCGCTTGAGTGGTTCTATTCTTTGGAGCCCCGCGAGGCCGAGAATTTTGAAATAGTCCAGAGAAGGTTCTTGCAGAAATATAGGGATAGGGTCGGTCCCTCACTCTCCATTACCGACCTAGTGGCCGAAAAGATGAAACCCGACGAGGATTTTGTCCGATATGCTGATAGATGGAGGTCTCTGGCGGAAAGAATAAGGGATACCCTCTCCGAGCCCGAACAAGTGAAGATGATTGTGTCTAATGCAACCCCACAGTTCAGACATGTCCTGGCCATGAATAAACTTACTACAATGGAGGAACTCTATGAAAGGGCCTGGTACATCCAAACCCAGCTAAAAGACTCCCCCATCATGAACATGTTTGAGTCGCCGAAACCCAAAGTGGTCAGAAAGACAGGCGCTGGTGTCCCGGGCGGAGCCACAGAAGGGGTCGTGACAAATGAGCAAGTCAGTGCGGTCAACAATGCCAACTATGCAGTCAACCCAAGGCCTCTACAAATGCCCCGACTTCCCCTTCAACCGGGTCCTTTCCCTCTTCGTCCTCCACCCCAAAATAATCCACCCCAGGATAATATGCCTCCATTACGCCAACCCTAGCAACAACAACCACAACCTCAGCAACAACAACCACCACTTCAGTACAACCAAGTTCCGCCCCCGGGGAACTATGGTCCCCAACAGCAACAAAAGAGGCCGCTCGGTCCCAAGAGAGCCTACTATCCACCATTGCTGGAAACCTTAGCAGACATTTTTAATGCCCTCATGGCATCAAACCAACTCGCCCTACCCAGAGAAAGGCCCGCGTGGCCACCCAATGTTGATACCTCCAAATACTGTGTCTACCACAGGCAGCCGGGACACACAGTAGATTACTGCTTCCATTTCAAAGATTACATCCATGATATGAATGATGAACATCAAATAGATTGGGATGAGATGAGACGATACGTCGCGGCTCTCAAGGCTAGGAGACCCCCTCATAGGCCACAGCAGCAGTTACAACAGCGACAGCAACAGCAACCACAACAACAACAACAACAGGCTCAGCAGGCCCCATAACAACAGCCCGACATGGGCATAATCCAGAATCCATTACCGGAGCACCAACAGCCCAATCATCAGGTTAACCCCATCTCCTCCTTCCCGGAAGTCGGGAGAGAGTAGGTGTGGCACCAGGAAAGTACCTCCATTCTTTCTACCTCCAACCCTATCATCATGCAACCCCCTCACCTTGCCCGGGTAGCACCTCTCTCTCATCAACCCGCGTCAGTATCACCATCACCATTTCAACTACCATTACGCCCTCTCATCCGCACCCCGACCTCCTATCAACCGACACTCTCCACTACGCCTTCACACCCTCTTATCTTCTCTCACTCCCCCACTTTACCATCCACCTCTACCACATTTACCCCTACGCCTTCTAAATCCCTTATCATCCGTCAACCATACATAACCCCGTCTTTCTCCACCGTATCACCACTAATGCCTTCAAAACCACTCATTAACCATCACCCACCTCAAAATCATTGCCCACTTCAAGCCCTACCCACTCCTACTTCGTCTCCACCGCCACCTTCTAGACCCCTTATCCTTCATAATCCGCGCAATATCCCCTCTACCTCCACCATGCCGCCACCTAACAAACCCCTCATCAGAATCCCTGCTCCCGTCATCACCCCTGCTTCATCAACCATTCCTCCACTACTACCCCTCAAATCCCTGTTAAAACCCACTGCTACCCCCACAGAGGTACAAAAGTCGCAGGCAATGGTGCTCCGGAGTGGAAGGATTTTCCACAGGGTTTTCCCCCACAACAGTCAGAATCCCGAGCAATCTCAGCCAGAGAAGGATGATGCAGAACAACCAGAAAGAGCTATCCCTGGAACACAGTATGATCTATTGAAACACTTGGACAAGACACCTGCCCGGATCTCCATCCTAGAGCTACTTCAAAGATCCACATCCCACCAGGCGGCCTTGATGGAATATCTTCAAAAGGTCATGGTTAATGAAGACCTCCCCGTGGAGAAGATTTCGACCGTCCTGACCCCAACAGACACACAACCAGCCATCATGTTTCACAACTACGAGCTCGCTCCCAAGGAAGCTCGGGAATATGCATTATGCATTTCAATAAAAATTAATGGGGTATCCATAAACCCGTGTCTTGTGGACACGGGTGCATCCATAAATGTGATCTCCATGAGCACTCTTCAGTTGTGTGGGGTCAACGAGGAACAAATAAGACCTTCCTCGATCACGGTCACGGCTTATGACAATAGCAAAAGGCCACCGCAGGGGATGATTATTCTGAAGGCAGAACTAGGCCCCATGTCAATTCCCACGGAATTTCATGTCCTCGACATGGACCCCACATTCAAGGCTATACTGGGTCGCCCTTACATCGAAGCCATGGACGCTGTGCCTTCCACCAACCATCAGTGCCTGAAGTTTCCTTACAATGGGAGAATTATTAAAGTGGTCAGTACACCTGTCCTTCACACAGTGGATGCTATCAACACCTCTCTGCCTTCTGTTTGGCCGTCTCATCGGCCCATATTGTCACTGCTGGACGTACGTGATCCATCTCATGTTCCACTAGCACCAAAGGAGCCGGTCAGGGCAACTACAACATCATGTCTCCCTTTTCACTCCAAAGGTTGGGAGATTATGAGGAACATCGGCTATCAACAAGGAAAAGGTCTGGGCGCACAGTTACAGGGTATGCTCAAACCGCCAAAGGAAATTAGGCCGAACCGCAGGTTTGGCCTAGGCTTCAAAGGACCGTTCAAGGCAGATTGGAAGCCCCTCACGTGGACTCTATCAAACCACTTCAACAGAGGGCCCGTTGTTCAGATGGGGGATCACCCACGAGAAGCATATGGGGGATCACATGCTGTATATTTGGCTGAAAAATATCCGAGGATCACCAAAAGAGGCAAGATCAAAGATCCGGAATGGGAGTGGGACAAATGGTTCGACATACGGGACATTTCCGTTGCACTGGAAAGGATGTTCTCGACTCCGTAGCTTGAAGGACCACCATTGATCTCCGAAATACCAGAGAATATTACCACTCTTGCCAAGGTTCCAAACTATCCTCATCCTCGCCAGAAGGACTCTGTCATCGATGGATCTTCATCCGTCCTCAACATTGCCATCGACGGCTCATTAGCCGCCATCTTCTCCATCCACTCGTCTCAGCCTTTGCTGATATCTTCTTCCTGGGCCAGACAATTGTCTGATGATCTTCCCAGATCCCCTTCTCTGTTTACATACCTACGTGGGCTTTTCAACCCGCGCCAGGTCTTCAACCATGATCTGCTCTATGAGCCTCACAATCCTCTAGCCATAACCACTTTTCTCTCTCCTCCAATCTCTTTTTACTGCTTTGTCATTAAAAATAAAAATAAAAAAAAACGTCAATTTTCAAATTCCCCAACAACACATCTTCGTTGAGGAAACCTCCTACATCTCCCACGGGTGCGTACTGCCTTGCGGACCACCCGTCCAAGGTCCGATGAGCGACCTTTTCTACCCCTCCTCTGAGGGGTCTTCTCCTGTACATTCTACACCATCCTCTTCGTCTTCCTCTTCTTCTGTAAATATTGTCAGTCAATCTAGGAATGATAGGCCAAGGGTAGTACCTAGGAAGAAATCCAAGGGTAGGCAGATCCCTCGTCGATTCCTTCTGGATTTGGCCGCCAGGTGTCAGGCCCTTCTTGCCATCCCCCAGTTGTTAGAAAATCCCATCCGGCTACCGGAAATAGAATGTGAGGGCGACTGTGCGTCTGATGAAGGGTATGGAGTCTACGAGATCACGGATGAAGAATGCCCCCCTGAAGAGGAGGGTGAAGAATGTGAGGATGCGGCGGGCGCATACGCTAGTGGAATGAGGAGATTCGACGAGCCGTCAACCGCCGTAGAAGAATCCACAAAAGAAGTCAACTTGGGAACTGAGGAAGACCCTAGGATCATCCTCATAAGTGACAACCTACCACCCTCTGAAGAAGAGGCATTAATTGAGGTTCTCAAGGAATATAAGGACACGTTTGCATGGAGCTACGAGGATATGTCGGGTCTGGATTCAACCTTGGTTGAACACCGTTTAACCCTAAAACCATGGTCCGTCTCGGTAAAACAAAGGTTAAGGCGTTTCCACCCTCAAATGGCTTTGAAAATGAAAGAAGAGGTCGATAAGCTCCACAAAGCCAGGTTCATTAGAGTCGTTCTTTATCCTCAATGGGTGGCGAACATTGTCCCGGTCATGAAGAAAGATGGGAAAGTCAGGATTTGCATCGACTTCCGGGACCTTAACCGCGCGTGTCCAAAGGATGATTTTCCCTTACCTCACATTGATGTGCTGATTGATAACACGGCAGGCTACGAAACCCTCTCTTTCATGGATGGATTTTCATGATACAATCAAATTCGTTTGGCAGAAGAGGATCAGGAAAAGACGTCATTTACTACCCCTTGGGGAACATATTGTTACGTGGTCATGCCGTTCGGATTAAAGAATGCTAGAGCTACTTACCAAAGAGCGATGATGGCCATATTTCATGACATGATGCACATATATCTGGAAGTGTATGTGGATGACTTATTGGTGAAATCAAGGACCAGGATGGAACATCCAGAAGTTTTGGCTAAGGTCTTGCAAAGGTCAAGAGAGTTCCAATTGAAAATGAACCCGAAGAAGTGTGTGTTTGGTGTGTCGTTAGGTAAATTGCTGGGGTTCATCGTGAGTAAAAGAGGGATCGAGATAGATCCCGACAAAGCCAAGGCTATCAGGGATATGCCGCCTCCCAAGAATTTGAGGGAAGTCCGAGGTTTAATCGGGAGGTTACAGTTTATTCGTCGATTTGTGTCCCAACATTCACAAAGGTGTAGACCTCTCTACAAGTTGACCAAGCCAGAAGTAGAATTCCACTAGAATTCTAAATGTCAGAAAGCTTTTGAAGGGTTGAAGGAATATCTGGCTAGTCCACCCGTTCTCATTCCACCCAAACCGAAAAAACCTCTGATCCTTTACGTCTCAGTCTTGGATGACTCCGTAGGAGCCGTCCTCGCACAAGCTGATGAAGAAGGCAAGGAACGGACAACCTATTACTTGTCCAAACTTCTCAATCCCTGTGAGCAGAAGTACACCGGCATGGAGAAAACCTGTGCTGCCCTCGTTTGGGTAGTGCAGAAATTGAAGCACTACTTCTTGGCTCACGAGGTCCACTTGATTGCTTGAATGAATCCTATCAAATTCCTTCTGGAGAAATCTGTCCTTACGGATAGATTAGCACGCTGGCAAAGTTTTCTCTCTCAGTTTGACATCGTCTACGTCCAGCAAAAGGTGATTAAAGGCTATGCCATAGCCGAGCATCTCGCTCACCATCCTCTTCCCAAGTTCGATCCCGTCTAATCAGAGTTTCCAGATGAGGAACTAATGTCCATCAACCGATCAGATGAGCCAATGTGGACGCTATATTTTGATGGAGCTCTGAATTCTCAAGGGAGAGGAATCGGCATCGCCCTCCTGTCGCCTGAAGGCCTCACATTCCCATTGGCATACCAACTCAAATTTCCAGTCACCAACAATATAGCTGAATATGAAGCCCTTCTAGCTGGCCTAGAACTCGCTCATTCTTTTCGTATCACTGAGTTGCGAGTCGTAGGTGATAGTCAACTCATCCTTCGCCAGGTGCTCACTAAATATCGCACTCGCGATCCCAAACTCAAGCCATACCAAGAACTCACTGCTGCCTTTGCCAAACTGTTCGCCAAACTGATCTTTGTTCATGTCCCTCGTCATCAGAATATTCTCGCCGATGCCCTCGCCTCGTTGGCATCATCCATAAGGTTCCCTCTAGGAAGATGGTTTAAGTCTATTTCCATCTATAAACTTCACGCCCCTGCAATCGATGATGCTTCCTACGTAAATATCAAAGACAGGATAGCAAGGAAGATCCTGCAGGAAGATATCCTTGAGAAGAGGGAAATCATGTTGGCAGAGGCCGAAGAAGAACTGGCTGATGAAGAGAAACCATGGTTCTATGAAATTGTCAAATACTGCCAAGATCAGTCTTATCCTAAAGAGGCCACCACAGAGGACAAGAAAGCCATAAGAAGGGTGGCTCAGAAATATACTTTGGTTGGAGGTCTACTCTATAGGAGGAGCCTTACTGGTATTCTGTTAAGATGTCTTGGTGACGATGAGGTTTGGAAATGTGTAGAGGAGACGCACTCGGGTGTGTGCGGTGGCCACGTGAATAGTCAGATGCTCGCCAAAAAGATCATTCGACAAGGTTTTTACTGGCCCACTATGGAAGAGGATTGTGCTGTCTATGTCCGTAGGTGTGTCAAGTGTCAACTTCACGCCGATAAAATCCATTCACCAACTTCCTCACTTCACCCAATATCCTCCCCGTGGCCTTTCTCCATGTGGGCATTCGACATCATTGGTCCCCTTGGTGATCCCAATTCCCTCACCAAGCAGAAATCTTTCATCCTTACTGCGACGGAATACTTCACCAAATGGGCCGAAGCCGAAGCTTATGCGGAAATCAAGGCGTCAACAGTCTGCAAGTTCATCATGAAGAACATCCTCGCCAGATTCGGCATCCCAAGCGCAATCGTCACCGACAATGGGCCACAATTTATTTCTCAGGACCTACAGGACCTCTGCAAAAGGTACGCAATTGCATTGCATCATTCATCACCTTATTACCCACAAGGTAATGGCCAAGCGGAGGCCACCAATAAAACATTGCTCAAAATCATCAAAAAAACCTGCGAGTCTAGTAAGTTTTTAGACTGGCCAGAAAAGCTTATCGAAGCTCTATGGGCCTATCGCACTTCAATCCGTACCCCCACCGGGCAGACTCCATTTGCCCTTACTTATGGTATGGAAGCGGTAGTCCCGTATGAGACTCTGATCCCTTCTCTCAGGGTACAATTGGACGAGGAATTTCCCCTCGACGATCGTCGTAATTCACTCCTCGCCCAGTTGGAACTCTTGGATGAGAAGCGACTGGCCGCTGCCGAACACGCGCGTGTGTATCAAAATAGACTCGCTCGCTTTTACCAAAAGAAAGTCGTTGAGAGAAAATTCAAAGTCGGTGAGATGGTAGTAAAAAGAATTTTTGTCAAACCTGGAGGGCCGCGTTCTAAGCTCCAACCCAATTGGGAAGGACCATTTGTAATTCAAGCCGTGTACCCTGGCAACGCCTACAAGCTAATCAACGCCGAAGGGACCGAGTTATCCCACCCTTGGAATGGACTTTATCTTAAGAAATACTACCCTTAGCACAACAAACAAAAAAGTGATGAAAAGATAAAAACATCAAAAAATAAAGAAATTTTGAAAACCACTAAAAATATGGAAAATTCAAAATGCCGATGCCTGGCAGTCACCATGTAGTTAAGTCCCTGCATCTAACCTTCATGTTAGGATAGGGCCCATTAAGGCTTGGTAGGCACCGGGTCTTGGTTTGCCAGAACCGTGGAGATCCCTGTCCGGCCACGTCGGCCTATGCTTGCTCGAAGGAAGCTAACATGTGCTCACTTATGTATTTCATTCAAAAAAAGTCGGTAGCATCACCTACGGTGGGAATCCACCCAGAAGATCTCCGGAAGCTGTAATCTTTATTCTTTTCTCTTCGACCAAATGAGACAGTCGGCGCCCTTAAAACGCTGAGCATGAGAAACCGAAACTCAAACCCCAAAGGCAAGAGTAGGATCCATTTCCTCGAGCATCGATCAGAGCACGAGAAGAGGGCAGTGTCCCCGCAGGCACACGAAAAGGAAGCCCACAAACGTCAAACGACTTTATCTCCCTCACAAAAAGAAATACAAAATCAAAATCAAGAGAAAAGCCTGGTCGTGACCGTGCCTGGTGCGATAAACGGAACCCCTCAAAGCAAAAGTCTGAATCCACAAAGGGGGCCGTGGAATGTAAATGCTCGAGATTTGATCCGAAGTTGTCTGAAAGGAAAGAGTTAATGGGCCCTTATTCGCTCGCCGGGTTAACGGCTTTGCCGGTCCTCTCAGGAGGTTTATCCCCTGCACTCTTCCTTCTTCCTCTAAAGATGAAGGTTCGATGGAGTTTCTGAAGGATGAAAACTGCCTAGGGTCTGCGACCTTATTTTAATATACACATTTGGTTGCCTACTTTGAAAAGCAAAAGCTATCGCTGCGAAGGAGTCTCTGTGTTTCTGGCTGGTCAAGACCCCTGTTTACCACCTTGACGTCTTCTTGTTTAACCTCGGGCTTAGGCCAATGCAAGCGCGTCACCTATGGGTGCGACGGCGTCTGATTCCGGGTCAGCGTCGCGCGGTTGGTCGTTAGGGTTCCAGGGTGTTCCATCTTATACCATCTAGAGTTGTGAGGAAATAGACCCGGGTCGGGCAAATCTTTTACCTCAAACACCTTTTGGGTGAATCCCTGTGGTCGGAAGCGACTGGGAGCCTAAGCATGGCATGACGGTATTGTCATCAGGGTAAGTCTTAGTCGGCGGGATCATCATTTGAGGGGTCTAGAGGTCCAAATCAACCTAGATGTGCACTTAGGATACCTGGGAGGTTAGTAAGAAACCCCTGTTCTCACGTAGGTTAGGTGCCATTTGGGTGCTTGCCGGGCGTTAGCAACAAAAAAAAACTGAAATGATAAAAATAAAAAAAAGAGGAAAAGAGAAAATGTACATATTTGCAAACAAAAATCTTTTTTATAAAACAACAAAAAAATGCCAAATATTAAAAAGAAAACAAATCAATTTTGCATGATTGCATTTGCGTGCAGCATCTCACTTTTAATACCACTTGCATTCGTGTGCGGGCCTGTCGCATTTATCATCATCATATCTTTATCTTGCCTTTATTAATAAAGGCTTGGCCCCTTGACCAATTATCAAGGACAGTCGCAGTGACCAGTTGCTTATTGAGCAGGGGGCCAAGTCAGAACAGAAATTCTGATTTGTTTGTTTCAGTGATATGTGCAGGGATTCAGGCAACTGAAGCATAGGTGAAAAACAAACAAACCAAACCTTGTGTTTTATTCCAAAAACCAAAAAAAATTACATCAAGTTCTGCCCTCTCTCTCTGCATTACTCGTCCCACTACTCTCCGGGCAAAACGCTCTTAAAGGTGCTACCCAACTACGAAAAGCGGTACTCCTACCGCTCTGTACTCCCCTTCCTATTCCCACATCCCGGCGTTGATCCACGGAAGCAGCAGAGAAGCTACCAACACGAAAGCCACGCTCTCGTGCTCTTCGGTAGCGCTCCTCACCATCTCTCAGCCACTGTTCAGCAAGACCAAGGCTGATTCGGAGTTCGAATAGTTGGGCCTCCATGGCCCTTCGTTCCTCCCTTTCAGTCAATCTGTTGGCTCTTTCTCTCTCTGCGTCTCTTTCTCTCTCTGCACGTTCTCTCTCGCGGTCTTCCCTCTCCAACTGGAGAGTGATCCTCAGTTCTACGGCATCCCTAGAGGAGTCGTCATCAGAATGACGTCATAATTCCCTCTCCAGTTCTGCTATCCTAGCCTCCTTCTGCGTAACCTTGGCAAGCGCTTCTTCCGTCTCCTTTTCCTGCCAAGTGTACCATCTCAGATACGCGATATGGCGTAAACCAAGAGAACTCAACACTGAGACTCTTACCTGTATAGAGAGCATCCCTTCTGCCTCCGCAGCACGCTGCGTGGCGTGAGCAAGTTGCTCATGAAGCAAGTCAAGTTCTGAGGTGGGAATCCACAAGCTGGAAGAGGCACCACCCACTCCCATCGCTGGGG
Organism: Amorphophallus konjac; assembly: GCA_022559845.1. Lineage (NCBI taxonomy): Eukaryota > Viridiplantae > Streptophyta > Magnoliopsida > Alismatales > Araceae > Amorphophallus > Amorphophallus konjac. The sequence goes on along the minus strand of CM040122.1, from coordinate 365,624,044 downwards.
AAGCCGCGCCAATCTGGGCATGCTACGACCGCGTGAATTAGCAGCCAACATCTGGAATCTGGGGTTTTAATTAGGAACGTACTGTACACCTACCAAGGCGCTCGTAGCTCCGCGGGCATCGCCCGACTGTTGTTCCATCTCTGCCAAGCGAGTTCGTAAATTCGCTATCATGGCATCCCGGACATCCTGCAGCCTTACAAGTCAGCATTTTCACCAGAAAACCAAGAAAAGGAGAAAGAAGAGAAGAGAAAAGGGGAAACCTACCTCCACAAGTCCCCGGGGTTGAAGCCGCTCTGCGTACTTTGTCCTATATAGACGCAAGTAATCCTCGCTATCTCGTGCCTGTGATTCTACAATCGTGCCACCCCGTTGCCAGTCTTCATATTGTTCAGGGAACCGCACGCGCCAGTCAATGCAGGTCGCCGGTCCTCGCGTCTTTCTCCCGACACGAGGTGGCGCAGCTGAATCCACCCATTCTTGAGCCAGTCCTAAAGTCCTCATAACTAATCGTAGCCGAAGCGGCTCGATTTCATTCAGGCAGTGCATCCACAGTTCCCGTCCGAACCGGGCACGACTTGCTAGAACCCACGGCTAGTCGGCATCGACCATGTCTGAGTAGGGCCTCCAGTTTACCATCGCTGCAGGGAACTCCTGTAGCTCCCGCCTTAGCACCATCAGTTGGTAGGTTAGGGGTGCCGCACTCATGATGGGTTCCCACCGCCTGGCTAACGGCACCATCACGGGTCGCCAATGCCGAGCTCTCCCCATAGGGAGGTAATAATAGCTCCACAGCTGCTCGGCACAGGTCATCAGTACTTTGCAAAAACACAAAAAAATACAAAACAAGCAAAACCAAAAAAATACCTGGATGAATGGTGTGAAACCACTCACAGTCATCTCACGATCCGTTTCTTGGAATAGGCCTGCAAACAAGTGTGCCAGCATGGCGGCTCCCCAGGCATAATACCCTACTCTTTCAAGGTCTGACAGCAGCTCCAGGAAGCAACATTGGATACCGTCCCCTTTCGAGCTCAGTACCAATCTCCCCAAAAGGAAGAGGAGAAATCTCCTCAAATCTATGTTGCATCTTTCCCAGTCGCCGAAATCTGTGCAGTACACGGCACGGCATCCTATTTCCATCCTTTCCATGAACTCTTCTGAGGATTCATCGTCCCGCCGACGAGTGTCGGTGAGCCCTAATGCATCCATGAGGGACGCCCTAGCTACCGACCTGTTTTTCCGACCATCTAGGTCCAAACCCAGTAACTTCTGGGCACCTTCTCTGTAGTCCGCGTAAGTGACTCCGGTCACTGCCTCGCCCTCTACCTTCAGGCTTGTGATCCGGACCACATCCTCCAAGCTGGGCACCATGTGCCCCCAGGGCATCAGGAATGCCCGACTCACTGGGTCCCATCTCTCACACAAGGCTTGGATCAGGACCAGGTCGAGCTGGATCGGCTCGATCCGAAGGAAGGTACCAAATCCCATCACGTCTAGCCTCGCCTTCTGAAAATCTGGGAGGCCCCTGTACGCTGCTACTACCAACTCCCATAAGATTTGTGATTTCATCACAACCTACAAGGAATGGGGGTGAGGTTTGGTCAGAAGAAAGGAAGAAAGAATGGAAAAAAGGGCAAGAAAACTTGGCTTACGAGTTGTGATTGGGCCCTTTCGCTGAAGTGCCCTTCAAGGTCTGAAAGCCTCCTGGAACTACTACCACTGGACCTGCTTCTCTTCGAGGAATGGAAGATTCGCCCTCCATCCAACCCTCGGAATTTCAAACTCCTCCTCTCCCGTGAGAACTTGTGCTCCTCGAGTTAGCTCTCGATATACCTGGGAAAATAAAAGGGACAAGAATTTATAGAAACGGAAGGAGTGCGGGCCAAGATTGCCTCCATCACCTGTTGATGATAGCCCTCGCAATGAGGCACCTGCCATGCGGTCCCGTGTGTCACTTCACCGCGCGCACAGGGTGATTGACTGGACGAAGAATACGACGAATAGCCCCTATGTTGTCTAGGGATACCCTATCATGATTTGGAGGACGTCCGCAAAATTTGACACAGCATTCGGGAAAAGAAACTAGGGCCGTCATTATTGACTTCGACGGCAGATTCCCGTGGAAAATGGTCACAACAAGACGCGATTCTCCGCTCGGGGCGGAGTCTCGGCAGACCCATCACATGGGAACAGTGCAAAGGAAAGGAAGTGTAGGGAAGAAGGAACGCACAAGAGAACAAACAAGCAGCAGAAAATCAAATCATTCCATTCATAATTCTACATAAGCTGTCACAAACACTACAATCATAGAGAGGTGGCGGGTCCACTAGCTCGCCAATCCTCACCATCACTCATCTCTCTGGGCACTCTCCTCCTCTCCCCCGAGGTGAGGGTCCCTCAGAAGCCTCCGGGATCCCGTGCAGTAGCACCTGCCTCGCCTCTGGGCGCCTGCTCCGCAGCAGTGACTCGCTGCTCCTCCCCTGGCGTGGCGAAGAAGCCACTAGCGGCAAAGCGACCGGACTGGCGGAGTCGCTCCCCGAACTCTCGCGCTCTCTCGTAGCGCGTCTCCATCCCTCCTAGCCTCTGCACGACGGCCTGAAGGCCCAGCTGGAGCTCCCTCACTTGGGCCTCCAAGGCCCTCCTCTCGGTCAGATCCCGCTGTCGCTCGGACCTTCTCTCGGCTTTCTCTCTCTCTGCCTCTCTCCTCATCATCTGCAGAAGAACCCTTAACTCCAGGATGTCTGGAGAAGGTCTCTCCTCACCACGATGCCGCAGCTCCGCTACAGTCGCCACCCAGGCGTCACGCTCCTCTTCCGCCCGGGTCGCGCGGGCCACCGCACCGGCAAGTTGCTCCCGGAGGGAGGCAATCTCGAGAAAAGGGGCCGAGGAACTGGAAGATCCGCCAGCCACTCCCACCGTCGCTGTCTGCTGGGCACGCTGGAACAAAATAAACAACGGCCGTCAGTGAAACTCCAAAATCTGAAGTTAAAAGTGCGGCACGTAACTTACCAGGAGCGACAGCTCATGTTGAGCGACGGCCAGCTGCCGCCTAGTCTCTGACAGTTGGGCGCGCGAGCCGCCGATGCCACGCGTGTCCCCAGCTTGGGGAAGCCCCGCGTAACTCTCTCTCTGCCGCCGCAGGAAGTCGGCACTGTCCTGCACCAGTACACCCCCTTGCTGTCCAGGGAGACGTACGGGCCAGTCCTCGAGCCTCGCCTTGCCGCGACTCTCCCTCCTGACGCGGCTCGGCTCGTCCGCACTCGCCCACTCATCGGCCAGGCCCAGGGTCCTTGCCATGTCCTGCACCAAGAAAGGGGTCCCACATCAGTCAAAAATAACGCGTCCCCTGTCTAGGACGTGTCCATCATTTAAGTGTGACACTAGCCGAACCCTTTCCCCCTTCGCACGGCTTGCTTCAAAACTCAAAATGGATCAAAGAGGGGGAAAACCAAGCACTCACCGAGCCGTGTTCACCTCCTCCCGCGCCATCGGGCCCCTCGGGTCCCTCGGGGGCTCGAAGCGGCCCTTCCTCCTCCATGGACGCCGTTCCGTGCTCTGGCGCGTCCCTCCTCGGGCGAGGAGTTCTTCGTCCCTCTCCACCTTCACCATGATCGGGCCCACCGAATAATCAAAAGAGGAGGAAGATGAAAAGGGGGCAAGCGAGTTTCGGCGGAAGGGGGGCTCGTTTGCGGGTAAGGCACGGGAGAAGAAAGGCCACCCGACGCTTTAAATTTGAATTCAAGGATTAAGACGCGTCCTCGCGCCTGGACGCGCCCAAAAGGGGGAGAAAGGAAACAGAATCCCCCCGTGCAAAGCGTAGTTCCCCGCTGTTCAGGGCAAGGTCTCGTGGAGCGTGCTTCGAAGGACAACTCAGTGCAAAGAAGAAAGTGTGGGAGAGAGAAAAGTACACACAACACAAGAAAGCCATTTCATTTCATATAATAGCCGAAAGTACATCATACAGTGAGAAGGGTGACGTGTACAAGCAACTCTCTAACTCTCACCATCACCCTCCTGGTCATCTCTCTCCTCCCTCCTCTGCCGGGGATCCCTAGGGGGCCTCTGCGAACCCTGAGAAGCCGTGCTCGCCTCGCCCTGCGGTGGCACTCCAGCCTCGAAGGCGCGACGACGCTCCTCGGCCGAAGAAACCAGATAGCTGCCCATGGAAAAAGAACCAGACTGACGAAGTCGCGCCCCGCGTTCCTTCGCCCTCTGGTACCGCTCCTCGCTCTCCCGAAGCCTCCCCTCCGCCGTGCCGAGACTCAATCGGAGCTCCAGCAGCTGGGCCTCTAGAGCCCTCCTCTCGGTCTGATCCCGCTGTCGCTCCTCCCTCTCTCTCTCCCTATCCCTCTCCCTCTCTCTCTCCACGCTCTCCCTATCCCTCTCCCTCTCCTCTCTCTCCCTCATCGCCTCTCTCCTCGACAGCTCGAGGGCGATCCGCAGATCCACTACGTCGCGAGGGAGCTCCTCAGCCTCCCGTCGACGCTCCTCCTCCAGCTCTGCAATCCGGGCGTCACGCTCCGCCACCCGAGCGTCGCGCTCCTGCTCGGCACGAACAGCACGCGCCAGGGCCTCCCGAATCTCGGCCACCTGTCAAAGCACGCATGCACCATAAGAGAACACAGTGATAGAAGGAAGCAGCCAGAAGAGAGTCAAGGTCAGGCAAGCACTCACTCGAGCCTCGCGGTCACGCTCGGCCTCCTCAGCCCGAGCCACTGCATACGCCAGCTGCTCCTGGAGGGCAGAAACCTCCGGAGGAGGGCCCCGCGAACTGGAACCCGCTCCACCAGCCGTCCCGGCTGCCGCTGTCTGGTGGGCCCGCTGAAACACGGGGCAAACGTCAGTCAAAGGCTAAGCATCAAAAATCCAGGTCACAAAAAAAATGCATCGCATAAACTCACCAGGATCTCCAACTCCTGTCGGATGGCCACCAACTGTCGCCTGGCGTCCGCCAACTGGGCCCGCAGGTCGGCGATCATGGTATCACGAGCATCCTGCATTACACGTAAGTTAGTACCACATGCATATACATATAGAAAGAGTGAAGCATTCTCATTTCACTTACCCCTGCCATACCACCAAGGAGAGGCGGTCCCCGTACGTAGCTCGGTACCGTCTCATGTAGTCTGTGCTGTCCTGTACATGGGACACCACTGGGACCCCGCCCTGCTGCCAGTCCTGGTACTGTGCTGGGAAGCGCGTACGCCAGTCCACAACCTTCGCCTTCCCCTTGGTCTTCCGCCCAATGCGGGCCGGCTCTTCTACATCAACCCACTCCTGGGCCAGCCCCAACGTCCTCATAACCAGCCTCAGCCGAAGCGGCTCGATCTCGTTCAGGCAATGGACCCACACGTCCCGCCTGAAACGAGGAAGACCCGCTACAACCCAAGGCTGGCCAGCGTCGCCCATGCCCAGGTAGGGCCTCCACACCACCTGCATCACCATGCATATATCATGATAGTCACATGCATAAAACACAAAAAATCATACGCATCATACCATGGCCTCGGGATACTCGCTCAGCTCCCGACGAAGCGACGCCAGCTGGTAGCCGTGGGGTGCTGCAACCACGACCGGCCTCCACCGCCGCGCCAGAGGCACGGCCCTCCTGTTCCCATGCCTAGCCCTCCCCATCGGGAAATAGTAATAGCTCCACACCTGCATCCATCATACATCATTAGTACAATAATTGCATATTTAACTGTGGAAATGCATAAATAAAATGTTTACCTGGAGAAAAGGTGCGAAGCCGCTGACTGTCGTCTCCTTCTCCGAAGTCTGGGAGAGATCAGCAATCAAATGGGCAAGCAGAGCCGCTCCCCACGCGTAGTGTCCCACTCTGTCCAGATCCGCCAAGATCCCGAGGAAACGGCAGTGGATGCCATCCCCCTTCGTCCCCAGCAGAAGGCGGCCCAGGAAGAAGAAAAGAAACCTCCGAAGGTCTAGATCCACCAGCTCCCTCTCGCTCGGATCCTGGGTGAAAGCTGCACGAGCATCCCCCTCCAGTCGAGCCAAGAACTCCGCTCCAGTCTCGCTAACCCGCTGGCGCGGGTCGACGAATCCGAGCGCCTCCATGATCTCCACTCGGCCGACTACCCTGCTGTCTCTATCAGTCACGCTCGTCTCTAACCACAGCAGGTCCAGGGCACTCTCTCGGTAGTCGGGTAGGTGACCCCGCTGACTGCCTCTCCGTCAACTCGTAGCCCGGTAATCCGAGCCACGTCCTCTAGTGTCGGCACCATGTGCCCCCAGGGCATCAGAAACGCCCGGCTCGGTGCGTGCCACCGCTCCCTCAGTGCCTGGATAAGAGGAAGGTCGAGCCGGAAGGGCTCGATCCTAAGGAAAGCTCCAAAGCCCATGGCGTCCACACGCGCCCTCTGGAAGTCCGGCAGCCCACGGTATGCTGCCACCACTAGGGACCAGCTGATCCGTCCCTTCATCACGCCCTGCACACCACAAAACCAACAGAGAACACATCAGCATCATGAATAGTAATAAACAATAACACTGTATATACTACTTATTCATTTTATTTTATTTTTTCTTTTTAAAATATTTATTTTTTGTGGAGGCGTCCAGGCCCCTGGACGCCTCCTTTCCATTTCCTTTATTTTCTTTTATTTTTAGAAAAAAACCCCAAAACCAAAACAAAAAATATATTAATAATATATATATTATCATGGAGGCGTCCCAGGCCCTGGACGCCTCCTTATTTTTAATTATATTTCTATTATTTTCGTAAATAAATAAAAAATAAAAAAAGAAAAAGAAAATGTGGAGGCGTCCAGGGCCCTGGACGCCTCCTTTCCCTCACTCCCCGGCCTTCTCTCACAGCCTCTCACCCATCCGTTTAGCCTATTGAACCACAGAGTGAGAGTTCCGAGGGGCTTACCGGATCGTGCTCGTCCTCTCCCGCGTCGCCAGCGTCCACTGCAGCCTCCAAGGCCAAAGGAAGAGCCTCCTCACCCGCGGCAATCTCCTCCGCTGCAGCAGCCTCCTCGGCATCATCCCTCAGCCTCCTCGGACGACGAGCCCGTCGTTTCCGCTTCTGTGGACCCTAGCTCGATCCTCCTCGCTCCATTGGGACGAAGAATGGGTCGTCTAGGGTGACTAGGTCGTCAGAATGAACAGTAAATGAGCAAAAGGGGGGGGCCAGCCCTATATATAGAAGCTACCTTCTTTGGGGCGTCCAGGCGCCTGGACGCCCCCACAACTTTTATTTTTTTTCAAAATTCAAAAATTTTGGGGCGTCCAGGCGCCTGGACGCCCCCAAAATAAAAAAAAAACAAAAAAAATAATAAATAAAAGTTGGGGCGTCCAGGGCCCTGGACGCCCCCAAAACAAAAAATCAAATAAAATAAAAAATAAAAATTAGGGGCGTCCAGGCCCCTGGACATAATAAAAAATTTTCTAAAAAAGTATATATATATAATAAAAGTAAAAAGATAAGAGTATGTATATAATCCAAACAAAAAAAAATAAAGACACAAAGAAAAACAAAAACCACAAAAAAAGATAATAATAATTAACGGAACTGGTCCAAAACTGCCAAATACCAGATTTTATTCTATCAGAAAAGCAGAATGAGCTACATCAGGGGCTTAGGCGCCTTTGGCCTTAACTTCCCCAGTTCGGTTACATAAGCCCTCCACAGCTCACATTCTTCCCCCACGTGCGCTAAGGCCTTTTCCACAACACTTGTCTTCCAGGGTGGTTTGACGGCCTTCGCTTCCTTCGCATCCGCTTCAGTACCCAACTCTCTCTTCTTCAAAGGAACGATGCCAGTCGATAGTGGGAACGAATGGCGTGGTATGCCAATCTGGAGGCAGCACCGATGCGCATTATAAAGGACGAACTCGGTCGCGCCGATCAGTTGAAGATCAACTTCGGGAGAAGGCCTCATGAGGAGATCTAGCGAAAGCAAACATGCCGGTGCGCAAGTAAAGAAGCCTTGTGTCACGGTGCGGAAGTGAGACCGCCAGTCTTCACGTTTCTTCAGCCACGGAACGCGGTTCACTACAGTACCACCGAAGCCTAACACGTCGGCTATGTGGTAAAGCGGGCTTTGTTGGAAGAGCTTCGAAGCAGTTGGCACTCCCTCGCGGTGGTCGAATTTGAAGTGCAGATCAAGCCAGCAATTAAGACAAGTGCGCAACCAAAAGGAGGCTTACCCATGCTCGAGGCAGTAAGGCCGCTGTAAAGATAGGCAAGGACGGCGGGTCCCACCCTCTTTCCACGCCAGATCCCGCGATAGCACTCAGTTGGTCTTCCTCCACTATGTTGTCGGTATAAGGAAATAAGAGAGCACCCGCCAGACAAATGGTGAACCCCTTCATGATTCCCTCCAAATAGTCATCGTCTGGTGACCCTCTCAGGGCGTCCATGACCCACTCCGCAAGCTTTTGGAGATCGATCCCCTTTTGAGTACGGACCTTTCTGGCTGCATCGGGCGGCATGAAGCTTCCAAGAACGCTTTCAGAAGTCCCCCGTGTCAGCATCCGCATAGCCTTCACCTTCCGTCACTCTTGAATTTCTTCAATCCGAGCAGAAGTTCCACCTCCTCGAGGAGGATGGTCACCTCGAAGGTCGGGAAGATAAAAGTGTGGGTCTGGGGATGCCAGATCTCCACTAGTGCGCCCATAGCCGCCCAGTCCATACGAATCTTCTCGTAATGCTTGGCGTGAATAAGGAGCCCCTGCAGATGCCACTTCGAGAGTATGGCCCTCATGCCAATGGAGATATTGGAAGTTAGCTTTGAAAGCCATGGCAGTTTGGAAAACTTCCTCGGGCCTGGGAAGAGTGGATATGGCTGGAAGAGGAAAGAAAGAAGAAATGAAGGAAGTAAGAAGAAGGTTCACATGGAAAATTTGAAATGAATCAGCTTACCATATGCGACAAGATCGTCCCACTCAGATGACCCTCGAGGTCGGAGAGTCGCCTGATCTCGCTGCTAGGCCTGCTCCTCTTCATAACGCGGGAAGACTCTCCTTCCATCCTGAAATCTCTAGATTCTCCTCTCCTTCCTCTCCTGAGCTTCCAAAACCCACCTTGGTGCATTTGAATGAACTAGCCTAAGGGGAGTTCTTATAGGAAGGGAAGCTCGCTACAGGATGGAACATGTCACATCAGCAATCAGTGTCAGGATTTTGGCTAGATTTCCTTTCCATTGTGGTGTGATTCTGTTGTAAATCTGCTACTTTCTGATGTTATTGATCCATGCTGGCCTGTGTAGGTTTTACTAACGGACATCTTTGTCCTATCTCCTGTCCCACCTTTCAATGGTTGGTCCCACCATGTCATGCATCGTAGTATATGATACCTACGCTACTAGAACATGTCAAGGACCTTGCGGCCCGAACGAATCTGGGATTTGAGTTCCCCTTCAACAAAAACGATGATGATCCCGGGAGAATTTAGGTCGTACGGATAGACCGTTAATTTGTGGTAGCATGGGGACGACGGTTCCATTCAGTGAGTTGGTGCGCGGATAAACGGGCCCCAGCCCAGTGTCGGCTCACCGGATCGGTATCCTGACCCGTTCTTAACAAGTTGACAATATTATCCTTGGCTATTTTCTATTTTAGTTTGTTTTAAATTTTTCTTTAAACCCAGCATGCATTCATATAGGACTTTGATTTATTGCGGAAGACCATTCAAGTGATTCGATTGTGAAAGTCGTTGTGTTTCAATTCCCACAAATATGAGATATTCCACTCCGAATGAAATACTGAATTTCCTTGAGACAGTCCTACGCTGCTCTTCCAAAGGAGACCCTTGTTTGGACAGACCCTCAGATATTCCTTTACTTTTGACCTTGTTGGACCCACCTTGGTCGCAGCACTTCCACATTGGCTGGTAACCGCTCCCCAAAGGTGAAACCTCCGGTTTATGACCCAGGTACTTCCACACCGAGAAGTTGGTCTCCTTTTTCGTGCCTGAGCACACATCTCACCCTCCCTTATTTGATCTCCGTCCAAGCAATCGTCAATATTTGAAAGACCTTCTTCAAGGTCGCCTCATTGAAACTTCAGAAAAGATTCCAAACAGTAACGTCAAAAGCGTGTCTCATCACACCTTGGCATCAACTTATCAGTCCGCTCCCACTTCATTTCACTCCACTTCGATACCATTACACTACACGTCGCTCCCTTGCAAAGCAGACGCCAAGGCGGGGCAGCTGTAGACACGCCATTCTTGACGCCTCCTGAGAAAGTCTCATATTACTATACGACGCCCCGCAACGGCTTACGCATTTTAAATCACTCGAGTGCTTCCTTTTCTTGGGTCTTCTTCTGCCCTTTTCAGCATTCGGAATCGTCCCGTCACGGCATTCGGACAGCGTCAACACCAGTCAGACGCATCAGGAGGTTCCGGAATCAGGAAGGATGTCTGACGGGCGGCCGTCGACGCCTGATTTGAGGACCCGGGTGGGTCTTAATGGGGGCGTCCAGGCCTCTGGACGCCCCCATGTTTTTAATTTAATTTATTTTATTTTCTCAGGGCCCAAACTAAATAAAAAATATATATATATTAATGGAGGCGTCCAAGGCCCTGGACGCCTCCATAAAAACAAAAATAAAAAATATGTGTAAAATGCCAGTTGGCATAAAAAAACAAAAAAACAAATAAAAATATATATATATTAATGGAGGCGTCCAGGCCCCTAGACGCCTCCATAAAAACAATTATAAAAAAAATCAAAATGCCAGCCTTGGCACAAAAGACAAATAAAAAAAATAATAAAATAATATATTTATGGAGGCGTCCAGGCCCCTGGACGCCTCCATCAACTCTCTCACGGGCGCCGGCCACCGAACGACGGTTTGTCGTGTGTGAAAAAATCCAAATTTTGAAGACGTCCGGGCTCCTGGACGCGCCCATTTCTGAATCACGAGGCGCCGCTCACAGAACCACGCGTTGTGCCAAACCGCGTGCGGCCGTCGTCGATTTTCGGTGGACCTGTTAGAGGCGTCCGGGACCCTGGACGCCCCCACAAAAGTATTCCAAAAAAATATATAAAAATAGAATAAAATATTAATTCAGCCCTGATGGAGGTGTCCAGGGTCCTGGACGCCTCCACCCTCCGGAGCTCTATAAATAGAGGCCCACCCCCTCAGTTCTGGGGGAGCTTAGAAGTGATCCGATAGGCTGCCGGAGCCCAGAGGCTACGGAGTCATTTTCTAACCCGTGGGTTCTTTTGTAGGTGGAGGTTCTGCCGGCTTCTCGGGTGCTCACGCTCGCGAGAGGAAGGTCGTCTTCATCCACCGCGCTTCCACGTCGTCCCCACGCTGCCGGAGCTCCGCCGGATTTCACCATCGGCACATCCAATAAGTCAATTCTTTCCTTTTCTTCGTAGTTCTTTTACATTCATCATCTTGCATCCCCTATCCCACTTCTTCTGCTTATATTCTCGAGGCCGCGGCGAGTCACTTCCCCAATGGCCGTTTAAATTCCCGTTCTTATATGTTATATTCTTATCTATTCGTGTTCTCGAGGCCGCGGCGAGTCACTTCCCTAATGGTCGTTTAAATTCACGTTCTTATACATTATATTCTTATCTGTTTGTGTTCTCGAGGCCGCGGCGAGTCACTTCTCCAATGGCCGTTTCAATTCTTGTTATTTAATTTTTGCACCATTCCCGTCCCCCCGAGGCCGCGGCGAGTCACTTCCCGCTATGGTCGTTTAAACCCCATATTTTGCTATATCACACTTGTCCCGCTCGCCCCGCCGGAGCAATCTCCCCTGGTGGCCCCTTCTCTCTCTTCTCTTATTTCTGTGTTGCAGCAAACAAACACCAAAAGAAAGAGGAGCCCGCGCGCGCTCCGCGTCCTCTCCGCTCTTCCCCGAACCGCGTGACGTCGCTCACACCGAGCTGATATCCGGTGCCGATGTCACCCAGATGGCAGCACTAACAAAGCAGTAGTCGCTTGACTAATGAGACTTCCTAGCACACTTTAATAGGAACTGTGTTACTGCCTCATCCAAGAATCCACAGATGACATGTCATGGTAAGTCAGATGTCGGCTTATTGACAGATGTGATGTAAGATAAAGATGAAGCCGGTACCGGCAGATGAAGATTGTAAATGCTTTTGCAAAGTCAGAACACAAGAAGAATCGTCTCCACAGATTATACACCCGGCTGAAGTCTTCCCAGACTAAAGCTGATGTCCGATCTCGTCACCATTCAGGTGCCGATATCGATAAAATGATGCCCGATTTTGTCATCATTCAGATGGCAATACTGATGAAACCCCTGTCTACGGACTGATGAAAACCCTACTAACGATCTCAATACAAAATATATTACCAACGGGGGACCCTCTTGGGTACCGATGTACGTGAGGGACCTATGAAAGGCCTGGTCAAAGAGACCTAAATGGGCCTGTAATAGTGGCGCCGGGAGCCACCTTGTCAAAGCCCAATGGCTGCACCAAGAGGCTGGAGCCTGCGCGCCGGGAAGCCCTCAGCTGAGGCGCGCCGTGAGGTGCCTGCCGAGAAGGCAAAAAAGTGACGGCTATAAAGCCCCTTCCCTTCGAAGAGGGAGAAAAAAAGGAGAAGGAGGAGGAACAGTAGAAACGAAAACCAGATAGAAAAAAGCCAGAAGAGAGACCGAGAGGGAAAGAAAGAAGAAGCTGAGAGAATAAGAAGAAAGGGAGATTCAGGTGGGTAGCCGGGGAGGGAGAGGAGTCAATGCTCCGCCCTCCCCCATGCTTTCCTTTTTTTTCTTTTCTTCTGATGTAATCTGGCGAGGCTTTCTCGATGTATCAATGTAGCCGGAGGATTCCGGTCTCGATTTCCATATCTCTGTCTTTCATTTACCTTCTACGATCTGTATAGGTTTGGGATGATGCAATGAACTGAAGGATCAACATGGCTCGTTTGAGCATTCGATTGATTGGAATGTCTGCTGTCTTTCTCCCCTTCTTGCATCGGTTGTTCTTCTGAATATCGGTTTGCCCAGATGCTACAGCTTTCCGATTCATGTTTCGACCGCCCCCTCCCTAGCCTGTTCTCTGGTGAAGGATGAAGACGGAACCTCAACCCTCGTTCAATGGGTTATTGGGCTCTGTCCCCCCTCTTCCTTCCCCTCGAATCACGATTTTCCCGAATATTATAGATGTCTGTCGAGCTCCCATCTCGTTCGGAGTCAGAGACATCAATCTCTTGACCGTGTGAGCAGCAGGTGAGTAGAGGAAATGCCATACGTCCCACGAGGATTCAATAATAGATGATCTGCCCTTCGACTGATGCTAACCCCCATGTAATCCCCTCCTGCAGCCCAGATCTTGCCTCAATCCGAGCCAGAAATCCCAGAAATCTCCTGAGCAGAGTATCGCAACTAAGTCATAAACCCTTTAGCCCCTTCCCGGCGTGGTCATTTCCCCGCCGAGAACTACTCCGCCGAGAGATCCCCCTTACTTTAGCCCCTTTAGCAAGCCGGACAAAGCCTCTTACAATACAGTATCGCAACTAAGTCATTACCACGCCGAGAACCCCTGCGCCGAGAGCTCCCCCCTTTGGCCAATGAAACCTACGCCGGGAACTACGCTTCCTGCCACCCTTTCTTTACGCTGTGAATCCTCTATTCCTTGAACCCCGGATGAAAGCCTTCCTGCTACAGGCCAAGGAACCACACAGATGCCCTTTGAAGCCCGATCAACCAAGCTTTGCATCCTGTCGAAGGATACCCCAGATCATCATATGTACCTAAGGGATAAACATCATTGGGGATAACTCCCCTACATAACCTTACGAGCCAGAGAAACTCTGCCACTGCATAAGTTTCAATGGCCTCAAAGGGATATTAAGTTGGTGCTGTGATCACATACACGGGCTAGGGGTCCCACACCCCCCTTATTCTGGCTTTCATCCCGGCACTCCGTGGGTGATCGTCTATCACTCCCTGGCATACGCTAGATACAGGGGAGGTGCTGCTGAAATCCTCCTAGGCCGATGAAAGATAATACTGAAGCCGTCCTCTGGACTCCGCATGGTAATGGTGAAAAGGACCTCTGTGTGAGGCTCTTCCCCTCCAATCCCTCTCAGCTCTCAGCCTCCTTTGAAGCATATACAGCTGAAGCCAGTTAAAACCCATCTCCAGTCCCCAGAGCCAATCTACTTTATATAATTCCCAGAAAACTCTCAAAATCCTAAAAATAGGGTACCGTAAAATCCTGAACTCCTCACGGCGCCCAGACACCCACCTTCTCGGCACCTGCCTCTCGGCGCCACCAGCTCCCGGCGCGGCCTTGAGGGCGCCGGGAACCCTCACGCCGAGAGCTCCTCTTCCCCCTTTTAGCCTACGCCGAGAACCCCCTTGGAGAATCTTTAGCGCGCCGGGAAGTCGGCGCCGGGAGCTTCCTGGACTTTTCCCTTCGGCCACGCCGGGAACCTCCACCTTCTTGCCACTCACGCCGGGAGCCTTAGCCTCCCATCTGTGGTCATGCCGAGAGCCTAAGTTGTCATCCTGTGAGCCCAAATGCCCAGAGCTAACCTACACAGAGATATTCGTGGATCACCAGATGTGTCCCGAGGATAAAGTTAAAGGGAGGTAGACTCCCTTATGTTCCATCGATTCGTGTCGAAGTCACAACGACGTGCCTCCCCCTTAGCTCCGGTGAGCCATGCCAATGTATGAGTGCTACCAGCTCCTGTGAGGGAAGAATCAAACATTGCCTTAGGGCATACATGTGTAACGTGGAGAGGCCCGACCTCTCTCTTTCTTTCGGCTTTCACCCTGGCACTCCGTGGGTGATAGCCTATTTCCCCTCTGGGCATGATCCAGACCATGGGGAAGTGTCGCCGAAATGTTAACCGATGCTTTAAACCTCCGTCATGATCGCGGCTCATCCTGTCCGCGATTGATATCCTCTGTTTCACCTTTCCCTTGAGTCTGATTGTCTTTCGAGCCGTCGATTTAGCGATATCGTCTGTTTCTACAATCGATGCTATTATCTTGCCCGCCTTCCTGGCTCTGGTATGAAATTCAAACTGCGCACATAAAAAAAAATCTTTTTTTATTATTGCCTCTCGAGGCCTCCTATTTTGGCATTTAATCAAGGGTTGTCCTTCCTTGGAAGGACGTAATTAACGTCATAGCCTTTATGGTATGACGGACTTCTGGTCCCGACTCGGACTTCACAATCGACTGACCAAGTCAGATCGAGCGCACAATGAAATTGTCACACCCGTGACTGGCACGCCTAATAAACAAAACAAATAAATAAGTCAAATAAAATAAATAAAAAAAATCATAAAATAAATACAGATAGACCCATCCCCACACTAAGCTTCACATACAACTGGTGATCTCGCAACGTCTGCAGCACCACACCCAAATGGTACGCGTGCTCCTCGGTAGACCGCGAATAAACAAGGATGTCGTCCACAAACACGACCACGAACTGGTCCAGATATGGACGAAACACCCTCTGCATCAAGTCCATGAAGGCTGCGGGAGCATTGGTGAGCCCGAACGGCATCACCAAGAACTCATAATGCCCTTACCTCGTACTGAACGCAGTCTTCTCCACATCGGACTCGCGAATCCTCAGCTGATAGTAACCGGACCGCAAATCAATTCGCGAGATTACTCGAGCAGACTGAAGCTGGTAGAACAAATCGTCAATCCGTGGCAACATATACTTGTTCTTAATGGTTACCCCATTCAGCTGCCGGTAGTCAATGCACAACCGCAAGCTACCGTCCTTCTTCTTCACGAACAACACTGGCGCACCCTAAGGGGAAAAGCTAGGATGAACATACCCCTTGGCCAGCAACTCTTGCAACTACGCCCGCAACTCCCTCAACTCAGCGGGGGCCATACGGTAGGGAGCCATCGACAAAGGTCCCGTACCAGGCACAATCTCGACCACAAAATCAATCTCTCGCTGGGGAGGCAATCCAGGTAAGTCCTCCGGAAAAACATCGAGAAAGTCGCACACCACCGGAATGTCCTCGACATCCGGACACGGCTGGTCTACCAAGACCACAGAAGCGAGAAAACCCTGACAACCCGCATCAAGCAAACGACGAGCCCTAATCGTCGAAATAAGGAAACGGAAAAAGGAAGACATGATACCTTGGAAATAGAAGGTGGGTCCACGAAGTCGCAGGAAATAAACCCTCTTCGAGCCGCAATCCACCAACGCATGATGTGTCTCGAGCCAATCCACATCTAAAATCACATCAAAGTCCTGAAGCGGCAACGCATAGAGCCTGGGCGGCAAACTCCGCCCTTCAACCCACATTGGAACCTCATCGAAACAATACGGAGTGATCATAAAATCACCCGAAGGCAACTCCACTGCCAAATCACAGGACAACTGGGTCACCGGCTCCTCGATACTCAACGCGAAATCTTACGAAATAAATGAATGAGACGTGCCAGAATCAAACAAAACCCGAGCCGCACAACCCAAAATCTAAATGGTACCTTCCACGAGCTGCGATGACACTGCCTCTACCATGGTCATGTGTGTAATCTAGCCTCGAGCTCTCTGCCTGCCTCCCACACTCGCTGACCTGGGTAGCGGCGGATACTGTCCCTGCTGCGGCAGCTGCTGTGGCCTCTGCTGCTGCGGAACCTGCTGCGGCTGAGGAAACTACTGCTGTTCCTGCTTCTGAGGATAGTCACGCGCCATATGCCCTGGCTGGTCACACCTGAAACAAACTATCGGTGCCGTGCACTGCCTGCCTGGATGGAACTCGCTACACCGTGGACACAGTCATCGCGATCCACCCATTGATCCCTGGCGCTGAAAAGGAATCGGCTGTTGTACACTGCCCGATGATGCCTGCTGCTCACGGCCTCCCTTCTTCTTCCCTCGGAAACTCTTCCCGAGGAACTTTTTGACCTTAGAGCCAAGAGACGCAGATCCTGTCACCGACGCTGCCGGTGCCGGCGCTCCTGAACCACCCGATGCATGCTGAAAGGAACCATGATGCTGGGTAGCCGACTGCTAGCTACGACCCGACAAAGACTGCCCTTGGCTAATCGGTCCTCGAGTCCTCTGCATATCCATCTCCAAAGAAGCCGCAACACGAGACGCTGTCTCCAGATCAGTGGCCGCGTTCGCGATCAAATGGTGCCTCAACTCCTGCCTCAAGCCCTGTACGAATTGTGGGGTCTTCACCCTCTCATGCTCCATGATATGAGGTGCATACCGACCCAGCTCAACAAATCGGGCCCTGTACTGCAACACAAACATGTCACCCTGGACCAACTCCAAAAACGCACGCATCCGCTGCGTAGCAATATACTCTGGTCAGTAGGCACACTCGAAAGCGCTGATAAAGTCACTCCACGCAATCTACTCAAGGGGACGAGACTGAAAAGACGTCTTCCACTCGGAAGACCACCACGCTCGAGCCGTACCCTGTAACTGGTTGTAAGCCAACATCACCATGTCCTCTGTAGTACACCGCACGGAACTGAACACCCGCTCCATCTCATCGAGCCAATCTCGAGCCAAATCAGGGTCTGGCTGACCGCCATAGTAATGTGGATGGAACTGCATGAAATCCCTCACTGCTCGGCCTGGCCCACCCCTAATCGATGAGCCCTCACCAGCCTCTCCACCGAACTGCTGCGACATAAGCTGGTACATGCCACGGAAGAAATCCTCGGCCCCCGGAACTCTCACAGCATCCGCTGCCTCGGTGGCCGCTGGTGGCACTCTACTCTGCTCCTCCTGAGCCTCCTGCTGGATCTTTTGAACCTCAACCGACTGCCCCTATTGAGAGCGAGTCGCCCGCCTCGGCGCCTGTGGGGGACGGATTTGTTTTAAAGATCTTGTTCTTATTTATTTATTTATTTATTTTGTTTATTGGTTGGTTTATTAGGCGTGCCAGTCACCGGAGTGACAATTTTAGTGTGCGCTCGATCTGACATGGTCAGTCGATTATGAGGTCCGAGTCGGGACCAAAAGTCCGCCATGCCATAAAGGCCATGACGTTAATTACGTCCTCTCTAAGGAAGACAACCCTTGATTAAACGTCAAAGACAGGAGAAGGATAGCGGCAAAAGCCCAAATAAGAGCGTGCTAGTTTATTCGCAGAACATTAAATAGACTGGACAAAGCAAGAGTCAGGTGCGGGGAAAATCCGGCAGCATATCCCCATTGTCTTGGACTATGCCAAATGGGAATAGGAAACTGTCCATGCAGCGGCAGGACGGGATCCGTGAAAGATCGGGTATATTCGACTCAGAATCTGGAGAGGGACCGACATATCATGATACACCGTATGTCGATGCAATGTTTTACTAATATCCCCCTTCGAGGGACCATCGGAGGATATGCAGTGGCAGAACTCCTTAGGTTCAGCGGGGTTAGAAGAGAATATCACGGTCACTCGGTGTGATGTGGATGAATTTCGGCATCATATCCCCTTGTCTTGGAGCATGCCAAGGAGAGATAGACCATCATCCACGGGATGCCGGGATGAAGGCCGAAAGAGGAGAGCACTAGGCCCGAGAACACTGTCTGCATTCATGGCACCAGTTGATATTCCCTTGGGAACCATCAGAGCACATGCAGTGGTAGAGCTCTTTGGATTCATAGAGTTACAGAGGAATCCGGATCTGGACTGAGTAATGTAGGGGAGGTCCTTCCCCGTTGCTGTATCTCTTCAGGGTATACACGATGGTCTCTGGATATCTCTCAGACAGATACATGGAGTAATCAGAAATGAAATGGAGTGTTGATAGGGGGTTCTCGGCACAGTTATAGCATGAAGGGAGGGGTTTCCGGCGCAGGAGTTTCTCGGCACAGTTATAGCCTGAAAGAAGGTTCCCGGCGCGGGGGTTCTCGGCGCAGAAGCCATCGCGTCGGGAAGGTCACCTGAAGGGAGGCTCCTTGCCGGTTAGAAAGGAAGGATGTGGTTATCAGCGCGCCCAGCTCTTGGTGCGCGAAGTGCCACGCCGGGGACTGTTTGGTGCACCGGGAGGGTTCAGTGTCGATAACGTATAGGGTTTCAGGGTTTTACGGAGCTCTGTTCCGGAGATTTATGCGATCGAGACAAGAATTGGGATGCAAGAGTGAATTGGACCAAAGATTTTACTGGAGGGATACTAGGGAATCATCCAGAGACAAGGTCTGTAGAGGAATCGAGACCATCGTTCATCCAAAACACACTCAAAATACCCTGCGGATGTATATGTTTATTTGTTGCCGGCCGCCCAGGAAAATCAAGAGATGATTGTCTCTGATTCCTGGGACGGCCTTAATGAAATCGAGGGAACAATCAAGGGAGGGAGGTCGTTAAAACCTACCACACTGGGATTCCTCGGGAGCCATGGACCCCAAACATCCATAGGTTAGAATGGGGGGAACCTGCTGCCCCTCACCCAAAGCAGAAGCAAAAAGGGAGCAGAGGATCATGGCCAAAGCTCACGCCAGACCTCCACTTCCGGATGAACATCCATAAGAGAAAATATGTTTCAGAAAGTAACAACTAGATGCATTCAGTATCAAAAACAAGGGGAAGACCCTGCTCGTCTATATATACAGTCGATTACATCGTCTGACTATGCCCATCCATACGAAATGGGGGGGGGGGGGGCAATAACATTCTTCAAAAGAAGTAAAGAAACAGAAGCAATACAAAGGATGCACATTGGAGAAATGAAAATGCAAAAGGATAAAAACAAAGGATGGGGGAGGGCGGAGCATTGACTCCTCTCCCTCCCTGAGCACCCCACCTTCTCCTTCTTTCAGACCTCGCAACAGCTTCTCTTCTCTTCTCTCTTTTTGGCGAGTGTGGCTATTCTTTTTCTGATGATTGTCTATCTATCTGTTCTCTTTTTTCTTGGACGAAACTGGGGGTTTTATAAGCGCAGTGCCCCCCCTTCTCGACATGATCGACCCTGGCGCGCCTTTCACACCTTCTCGGCGCGCCTCAGTCGGTTGCGGAGGCTTCCCGGCGTCAAGAGTCTAGCTTCCCGGCGCCGCCTCCATGGGCTTTTTGGGCTTCGGTGAGGAGCTCTCGACGCCACACTAGTGAGCCCATTTAGGACTTTTAATGTTTTAATCTTCCTCATCAGTAGGCTTGAGCTGTCAAAGCTGCCTAATCTGCCTTTTCATTTGTTAGTCCTTCGAATCTGTCAGAACAGGTGAAGGCCCATTAATTGGTGAGTTGACATAGTCTTTATCAGAACATTTCTGGAGATTTTCATCAGTCAATGGACTGCAATTCTTCATCAGTACTGCCATCTGGGTGATGACAACACCGGACATCAGCTTGGCCGGGGAGGGCTTTAGTCGGGTGGTAGCTTTAGTGACGACTGTTCTGTTGTTTCGACTTTGCATGAATCTCTGGGATCTTCATTTCTGATTCAATCTTCTCTTCGGTCTCATCTTTATTCTCGGTTATATTTCAGGTGTCAACAAATGCCCCCCACTTGCAGGTAGCGGAAATGCAGAATAAATGACACGGTGCCTGCAGGTGTATGTATCATTCAGCATCTGAACCCATTTCTCAGCTTGACATTGTTAGTCATCTTTCATCTTCAATTTGGAAGCATCATTACTTTGACATTTTTTGTAACTCCTTTCAATTTCTTTGAATTTCTTTCAATTTCTTTGGCTTGAATGCTCCCGGCGTGAGCTTCTCGGCGCGTCGGTTCTCGGCGCGCGGCTTTTCGGTAGGGCTTCTCGACGCGCTATTGGCCAGGAGGGGGGCTCTCGGCGGCACTTCTCGGCGCGCCTTTGGCCAAGAGGGGGGGTTTTCTCGGCGCGCCTCTCATCGCACCGAGAACCCCTCCTCCGGTGGCCCTATTTAAGGCGCCGAATGCCTCCTCCTTCCTCATTTCTCACTTGCTCTTCTCTCTCTTCACTCTCTTCGGCGGTGGCAGCGAGTTTCTCCCCTCCGACCGTCCCGTTTTCTTCCCGTATCATTAGACTTTGCCCCGGGTAGGACATTATTTGGGGATTAAATCCCTTTTGCTTCCGGGATCACTCCCTCTTGGTGGGTGACTCCCTATCTTCTTTGGGCAGACCCTGAATAAGGGGAGATGCTGCCGAAATTTTCACAGAGCTTCACATTACAATCCTTATAAGACTGTTTCTTATTTTAGGATTTAATTCACATTTCTTCTTTGACTGCAGACACTGCAACGGCCTCCAGTTCCGCTGCCGCGTCTTTTGGAGCTGATGGAACAAGTTCGTCAGCCCAGCCAGATTTATCATGGGCTACAGTGAACTGGCTGAACGTGCATAGGCTGGACTTTGGATACGACAAATTTGCCGCCGTTGACGAATCCTCTGATTCTGAAACTGACACAGTATCAACGTCCAGGGTCTACTCCACTGTCGTGGAAACATGCTTCAGACGGGGCAGTGGTTACCGTCCAGATCTCCCGAAGGATAGACACCTGATGCCGTTTATCCGGACTTTCACCGTGGGTGGAATGCGAGACTATCGGCTAGCTCGTGCAGTCAAAGCTGCTATACTTGCCGAGAGGGATAGCCTGAAGGGATCAGTGTATCGTGGCAAGGCTATTTGTCTTCCCGGGGAGAAGTGTGACTGGGACGCAATCCTCGGTATATCAGAACTGGAGCCGGAGAAAAAGATGTTGACTCGGGCCCCGGAATTTACACCCGCTCGGTGGGACAATGCTAGTGGCCGAGTTCACAAGGAAAAATTCGGCTACGGTCTATTCCTGGCACCGATAAAGTGGGGGTACCGAGAAGAACCTTTTGTGTTGAATTGTCCGGCTGTCCAGTTCAAGTATCAGCTAGCTACTGGTTGGTTCGGAGATGCCAAGATAACCGATGCCCACTTATTTCGAGTTGGAGCAGTGGAATTCACTGAGTTTGTTTTGAAGGAATACGCCCCGCTACTGATCAGAGCTGGGGTATACCACAGTGTCTTTGCTTCTAGATTCCGCTATCCCATATCCCGCGAATTATGCTGTGGAATGTTCGAAGTATTCTGCCCTTTGTTCAACATATTTTATACAGCAGAGGGTGAAACATCTCTCGACCTCTGGAGTTTATCACAGCTTTCTGGTCTGCCCATTGACGGCGAGCTTTATGAAGAGGTCTGTTTGGAAGATTCTGAAAAGGATAGCTCTGATGGCGAAGGCAGGTACTCACTTGGCTACTCGTACCGATACTTAATGAAAGCCTATCGCTCTATCTGTTTGGCTCATAGTAGAGGATCCTCCAAGGGTTATCAACATCGAGGGAAAAGCAGGAAGCTAAGGGTTCGGATAGGACAGTGGATCCAGTACTTCTTTAGCGGTCCTTTAAAGTATGCAGACTTCCCTTCTGTGGATCCGACTGCCAGTAAGCAGATAAGGACTCCACGTTACAAGTCAGCGCTGCCGTCTTCATTGCGCCGTATAGGTGAAGATGGTCCGAACCCGGCAGGGGTGGACCCTATCACACATTGTGCGGCTTATTTCACATTCTGGCTGTGCACCTTTGCTCTCCCTCAAGGGGACGAGACGATCATCCAGTCGGAAGCCATATATCTGGCTTGTCAAATGGCATGGGGGATGAGGTTGTCACTCTGCCCGGTGGCCTTGTGCTTGATCTACAAATCACTAGGGGACCTGTATAAGCATCGGACTCCCCGCTCTTTGAGGACCGTGGGTCCGTTTCATTTCTCTAATGCTTGGGTGTGCAGTCTGTTTCCCGAGCTGGCTCCTAGAACTCTGCAGGCAGATATAGTATTACCCAGGATGATTGAATTTGCCAGCGCCGAGCCTGGCTCTTTCTCTGATCAGTTGTTCAAAATAAGGGGCAGACTGGTAAGGGTACCAGTAGACGCCCCCGACAGCATTCATTTCTGGAGCTTGGCAGCAGGTTCAGCTCCTCTGGTTCACCCTCAAAGAGAATGTAAGATGGAAGAGGTAGAGACTTATGTTCATCCTGTCTCATGGGCAAATGTTGTTCGGTCTATCCTGGAGCCGGAGCTGGTTAGGTGGGCCATGGCCATTTGGCCCAGTGTTTTGGTCTTCAGAAAGGGTGGTCTGCTTCTCTTGGAGCCATATTACCCATTCCGCTTCGGGAGGAATTTCGGTTACGACCAACATATCCCCACACCAGTCACTCAGTTCCCTCTGGATAGTCGGGCCAAGCATGGGTCCACAATTGTTGGTGATGGCCGGCTATGGTGGGATTTCTTTCATCGCCAGGATGGTGCGGTTTTCAGGATTCCGACCATTTGTAACCGTGTTCCCCGGGTCACATCAGAATATATTAAAGGGTGGAACACCCGAACCAGTTTTTATAGGGATGGCAGGGGCGCATTCTGGGACGTGGCCGAGCGTTCTTTCTTGAAACAGCAACCCGGCCCCGTGTTTGACATTCCAGAGGCCCATCTGAAAAGGATTTATTCACAGCACCCGCGGGAGGCAGAGAACTATTTGGCCAAACGTCGGGCTTTGAAAGAAGAAGGCTCTGAGCCGCCCACTCCTGTCTTTGCTGCTATTAATGAAGACACCTTCATGAAAAACTTGAAGCATCTGTGTCATGTAGGGGGCGCTCGTCTGGAGGCGCAACAGTACCCATTCCCTGTTGAAGAGCCGCTCCCGACAACAGCCCCTTGGAAGGGTCCGACGGACAGATTTCATCCTTACCGACGTTTGTGCGTAGGGAAGATAGGACTCAGACGTATTACAAGCACACGTCTTGGCTGTTTATTCTGCTGAATGTACATGGGTTATCTGCAGAGGGTCCGATAGCCGGCATCTTGAATAAGCCATTGTTCATTTCTTTTCATTATGTTGATGGCTGGGGTATGGACCACCTCGACTTATTCCGATGTCTTGACTTTCACGGTCATAGCGACCTGGCCGCCTTAGTGGAGAAGTGCAAGACAGTTGGTGATGTCTGCTGGCTCGTCAAGGAGGCTGCTTCCCGCTCCAAGGAGGTAGCTTATCTGTATTGGCCACTTTCTGTCTTTTATGACGGTCCAGCAGGTATGATCTTTCTTTTATGACTGTAGTGCCTTCCGCTCAGTGTTGAACTTTGCATTCGCTGATTTTACTGCTTTTCTTCTATCTTCAATAGACAGACCAGATATAAAGCGATAGGGACTTTATAGAAAAATCATTGCACAAGCTGAGAAGCCTGCTCATTTTGAAGTCCCTGCAGCAGCGCCGACTACTACTCCCTTGCCTCCGGGCAAAAAGAGAAAGACTTCGGCGGTTAAGGTTGCAGTCGTAAAGGCCAAGAAGGCTAAGATAGCTTACGCCCAGCAACCGACTTGACAGCGACGGACACCGGGACCCCTCTCCCCGATATCCCTTCGTTTGATGAATTTGCATCCGAGAGGGAGGCCGCCCAGGCATCCGCTGAGGGTAACATTACTAGCTTGCAGCTACTTCTTTCATTCTCTTCTTTGCTGAATCTGAAAGAGATCTCCGGATATCTGACCACTATTTTTGTACAGCCCAAGAGCAAGTTGTGGCGCTCCCTGACGCGGACACTAGATTGCCTTCTCCTACGCCGGCCAGCGAAGTAGAGGGTAAGTGTGTTTTCTCATCTTTTCTTGTGCATTTCAGCTATTTTTCTGTCATTTATTTCATGGACCTTTTGCTACAGTGATAGCTGGAGAGGAGACTGGAGTCATAGCAGCGGGAGGAGATGTGTTTCAGCCACAGGAGGGTCACCAAGCGCAGACAAAACGGGAGATTGTCACCACAAGGCGCATAGTTACCCGGTCCACCTACCGGCATACTTCAAAGATGACTGCCCAGCCCGTGGACAGCGTGGAGATATCTTCTAGTAGTTCCGCGACTGCCTCTGATGCAGAGGAAGAAGAGGTGGGCTTTAGCGATAGCGAGGCGAAGGGTATCTCCAAATCAGAGGCCCCATCCGTATGTACTGACATTGTTCCGCTATTCCCCCCCCCTCCAAACTGCTGGTGCTGTCTTCTGAGGAGGAGCTACAGGAAGAGTTTGCCGGCCTGGACACCAAGGCAGATATAACCCCTCCCTTTGTTGCTTCAGCAGCGGAGCTTTCCTCTCCCCTGCACTCCTTTGAGGATATCGGCATCACATTAGGAGTGAGTATCTTCTCCTTCTCCTCCTTGGTTTCCCTTTTATTTGCTGCTTGATGTTGTATTGATCTGTTCACAGGAATCCACTGTTGCTAGCCCAGTAACGACTGCAGCCTTTGAAGCCACTCCGTCTGACGCCTTGGCCATCATCCCTGTTTCATCAGCAACCTGTGCAGGCATTTCTGAGATTATTCGCCCCGTGCCAGTGAGGATACAGTCCTCCACGGACCTGGCATTACTGGACTTGGGAACCTCAGGGGATAGTTCGGCTCTAATCAGGGTCTTGGATTTCAGAGCTGAAGCGGACCCAGCTAGGGGTTCCGCCTTTGTAGCGGCCGCGGTGATGACCATTGCGCCCGAATCAGCAATTCCTATAACAGCAATTATGGAGATTGAACCCCGGCCTCTTCGGGCTGTAGCCCCTGCGGTGTCAACGCTGAAAGGAAGAGCCGTTGAAGAAGAGATGGAAGAAGGAGAGGCAACGGATACAGAGATGGAACTATTGTCCATAGCTGGCCCAGAATCAATCTCCATGGGTTCAGGGTTTGAGGAGGAGGTGGCCCGAGAAGAGAATGTTGAAGACGCGGGCACTGCACCAGGGACCCGCGAAGCAGCCGCTCCAGCACTCATTAGCCCTTCCTCTCCGAGCATTCAAACAGCAGTCCTCGAGGAGATGGAGGTAGAAGGCCCCTTAGCTCCGCAAGAGATCACAGAGAAGGTTCAGTCGGCATCTTCAGCAGATCTCCCGTCTTCTTCCTCCCAGCCGGATGTCACATTATGGGCAGACATTGACAGTGAGGTGACTTTTGAAGTAGCTCCATTTCCTTCCCCTGGTTTCGCTTCATCCGAGAGCTTTGTCTGGCAAAATCTGGACATGCTGCGCCAGCTAGTGGAGTCCCAGCCCGGACTGACTTATCTGCAGTTGAAAGAGATAGCCGAACGTTTCACCGCTGGTCTGCAGGCGATGGGCTGTCCCCTGGAAATATGGGCCCAGCGGGTTCTGTTGTTGTTAAAATTTGTACACCGTCGGGATTTCTTGGCACACATTATGTCTGACAGACTGGCAGCTTTGAAGTTGCAGAGGGTAGAGTGCAAATCTGAGCTGGAGAAAATGAGCTCTATCCTTCAGGAGCGCCAAGGCCAGCTGCAGTCTCTGACACAGCGGGAGCAATTCATACGCAACCGGATGAGCATTCTAGAGGCTGAACTGGCTAGTCTTCGAGCTGAGCTGTCGTCGATAACAACCTCTAGGCCGCAATTCGCGGGGGAAGTAGCTCTGTTGGAGGGGCAGGTGGCATCTTTTCAGGACGAGTCCGCTCGGCTACAGGAGGAGGAGGCTCGTCTACATGAATTGGGGGCTGCTCCATATGTGGGTCTTCTGGCCTTCGAAGACATATTCTGGCGCCAGTGAACATCTTTCCCTCCCTTTTTTGTAATACAATTCCCCCATAGGGGCTTCTCTTGTACTCTTTTCCTCATTCATATAGTGAAAAGGAAACTTTACACCGGTCCCATATACAATTGTTCTTTACTTGCTGTATTATTATTGCTTCATGGTGATTTGGTAGCAGTTTTAGCAATCCTCATGCGAATAACCCGTACTTAGCAGGAGAGCGTCCACCCTTTCAGGGAAAGGATGGGGAACTCGCTCCACCGCGCGACGGTATCCGGAGGGTGCTTAAACCGAACTCGTTGGTAGCAGCAAATGTCTTCTTCGGCCATATGTGCCGCAAGGGAGATTATTTGCAGAAATGTGAATAAAAAGGGTTAGAATATCATCTGGAACGGGCGAATGGTCCATCCGGGTAGGTTTCAAAACTGATCGGGACAATGTGCCGATCGACCAGTGGCTGATTTTATCATCGGTATTGGATTTATATCGATGCAACGAAGTTGTATAGGTTTCATCAGAATAGACGTGAGGTCTAGACTGGGTAAGCTTTATCGCAGGTGGGACGTGAGAGCATATGTGGTTTTCATCAGGAAAGACGTAAGGTCTGACCTGGACAGGTTTCAACATTGATCGGACGAGGTGCCGGTCAATCAATAGCTGGTTTCATCATCGATATTGGGTTTATATCGATGCAAAGAAATTTTATAAGTTTCATCAGAATAGACGTAAGGTCCAAACTGGATAGGGTTTTATCATTGATCGGGCAAGGTGCCGATCGATCAATAGCTGGTTTTATCATCGATATTGGGTTTATATCGATGCAAAGGAATTTCATAAGTTTCATCAGAATAGACGTAAGGTCTAAACTGGATAGGTTTCATCGTTGATCGGGCAGTGTGCCGGTCGATCACTAGCTGGTTTCATAAGAGTGGTGATGGGTTTTATCGTCGGTGGGACTTTGAAAGGGGCCTGAAGACTTTATCAGGGCAGACGTAAGGTCTGTCCTGCGAGGGTTTTATCGCTAACCGGACAAAATGCCGAGCGACAAATGGAAGGCTTCTTGTGAATGGCGGGAGATGAAGGTAGCATGTCATTGGCATGGAACTTTTTAAATTACCACATTACTGACCCAAGCGCCCTTTCGGGTTTTCGCCGGAGCCAGCCCCCTCTTGCTTTTGCCCACGCGTCTTTTCGAGTTTTCACGTGGCGGGGTACCCGATTTTGCCTACAGTGCCCTTTCGGGTTTTCACCACAGCTGGTTTTGGCCCTTTTTGCCCTTGTTCAGAATGCCCGAACAAGTCTGGCGGGGCATCTCTATTTTTAGCCCCATTTCGTCTCTTTCCCTTTTTTTCTTTCTTCTTTTTTCTTTGAACTAGGACTTCAACCTTAAGGGTTGTCATCCCATATGCTCAGTTGTGTATGCATCGTCATTGATGTGGGTGTTAACATCAATGCAAGGGGTATGGGGTTTCATCGTCCACCCAGGCAAAAGGCCTGGGTCGACTTGAGTGTGTTTCGTGACTTAGGCGCGAAGCCGTTCACCAAGAGCATGACTGTAATCGTTAATGTGGGGATTACCATTAACGCAAAGGAATAGGATTTCATCATCTATCAAGACGGAAGGTCCAGATTGACTCGAGGATGTGTGTAGCAGCTCGAGCACGAAGCCGTTCGCTGGGAATGTAGGTTTCATCGTTAATGTGGGGGTTTAACATTAACGCAAAGGAATGAGATTTCATTATCTATCCAGACGGAAGGTCCGGGTTGGCTTGAGGAAATATGTTGTGTTTTGATCAGAGTAGGTGGAAGGTATACCCTGGATGGGTTTCAGCATCGATCAGGCAATGTGCCACTCCATCAGTAGCTGATTTCATCACCGGTATTGGGTTTATACCAATGCAAGGAGTTCTATCGGTTTCATCGGGACATACGTAAGGTCTAAACCGGATAGGCTTCATCGTTGATCGGGCAGTGTGCCAATCGATCAATAGCATGTTTCATCATCGGTATTGGGTTTATACCAATGCAAGGATTTCATGGGTTTCATCAGGATAGACGTAAGGTCTAAACCGGATAGGTTTCATCGTTGATCGGGCAGTGTGCCAATCGATCAATAGCAGGTTTCATCATCGGTATTGGGTTCATACCAATGCAAGGATTTCATGGGTTTCATCGGGATAGACGTAAGGTCTAAACCGGATAGGTTTCATCGTTGATCGGGCAGTGTGCCAATCGATCAATAGCAGGTTTCATCATCGGTATTGGGTTTATATCGATGCAAGGATTTCATAGGTTTCATCGGGATAGACGTAAGGTCTAAGCCAGATAGGTTTCATCATTGATCGGGCAACGTGCCAATCGATCAATGGCAGGTTTCATCACGGTGGGACATATGATAGGTTTCGTCAGAATAGATGTAAGATCTAAACTGGATAGGTTTTACCGTGGTGGGTCTCGGACAGAAAGTGGAAGGGTTTCATCAGAGCAGACAGAAGGTCTACTCCGAGATGGGCTTTAGCGTCGATCGAGACGATATGCCTCATGACCAACGGGGTTTCATCATCGGTCGGACATGTAGTGGATGTGCTGCCGAAGGAGATTCATGAAGTGAACTTTTTGTGTTACCACATTACTGACCCAAGTGCCCTTTCGGGTTTTCACCGGAGCCAGCCCCCTCTTGCTTTTGCCCACGCGCCCTTTCGAGTTTTCACGTGGCGGGGTACCCAATTTTGCCCGTAGCGCCCTTTCGGGTTTTCGCCACAGCCGGGTTGTTTGCCATTTTTGCACTCGTCCAAGATGTTTTAGACAAGTCCGGCGGGGCACCTCTATTTTAAGCCCCATTTCTTATCATTTTATATTATTTTTATTATTTTTTATCATTTTATATTATTTTTATTATTTTTTATCATTTCTTTTTTTAAACTCGTATAAGAGGAGGATATTGAGAGAGTCGACTAGGGCACAAGGCCTTGCACCGAGAAAAGGCTTAGTCGTTAGCAAGAAGGTAATGCTAGCACAAAGGACAGATTGAGCCGATTCGGGCGTAGGGCCTGCATTGGCGATGTTATTTGTTATATGCGAGCTCGGCCAGGGTAGAGTGCCACTAAACTGAGGTGTGGGTAGCTCGATCAGGGTGGAGTACCACTAGACCAAGATAAGGGTAGCTCGGTCAGAGCAGAGTGCCTCTAGACTAAGATATAAGTAGCTCGGCCAGGGCGGAGTGCCACTAGACAAAGGGGAAGGTAGCTCGATCTGGGCGGAGTACCACTAAACCAAGGTAAAGGTAGCTCGATCAGGGCGAAGTGCCACTAGACCAAGTTTGAGGTAGCTTGGTTAGGGCAGAATGCCACTAGACCAAGTTTAAGGTAGCTCGGTTAGGGCGGAATGCCACTAGACCAAGGGTGAAGGTAGCTTGGTCAGGGCGGAGTGCCACTGGACCAAGTTTGAGGTAGTTCAGTCAGGGCAGAGTGCCACTAGACCAAGGTGGATAGAGCTCATCGAGGGCGGAGTGCCATTCATTGATGTGGGGTGAACATCAACGCAAAGGAGAGTAGGGCTTCATCATGCAATTCAGATGGAAGGTCTGAACTGAAGTTGGTGGATGGTGGCTTGGGTATGAAGCTGTTTGCCGGAATGTGGATCTCATCGTTGGTGCGGGATAGACATCAACGCAAAGGAGAGTGGTTTCATCGTCTACTCGGACGAAGGGTCTGAGTGACGTCGCTGTGTAGCAGCTCAAGCATGGGGCCGTTCACTGGGAAATGTGTACATAAGTTCTATCGTTGATGTGGGGTAGACATCAACGCAAAGAAGGATGATATTTCTTCATGCAGTCCAGACGGAAGGTCTGAACTGATGCTGACTGGTAGCAGCTTAGGCACGAAGCCGTTTGCCGGAGGGGTAGATTCATTTAACAGGGACGAAGGGTCCAAGTTAAAGGAGTAAGCCGACCGATCTTGTTAATGATGACAAGGGCCGAAAGATTGTTGGACAGGATTTCCGGTGGGACTTTATGATGATCGTCCTTCTCGGAGTTTTATTAGGAAGGGTGAAAAAGGGAACTTTAAATTGCCACATTACTGGCTTAAGCGCCCTTTCGGGTTTTCGCCGAAGCTAGCCCCCTCTTACTTTTGCCCACGCGCCCTTTCAGATTTTCACGTGGCGGGGTACCCGATTTTGCCTACAGTGCCCTTTCAGGTTTTCACCATAGCTGGGTTTTGGCCATTTTTGCCCTTGTTCAGAATGCCCGAACAAGTCTGGCGGGACATCTCTATTTTTAGTCCCATTTTTTATCAACACCGGGAAGGGTAGGGTTTTATTATCTAATCCGGACGAAGGGTCCGAATAGGGCTCATCATCTGATTGTCATCAGTCTTGATTTATCTGTTCATTCGCCACTTCCCCAGTAGGTAGTGGTGCAGTATGATAGAGTTTCAGATGCTTCCCATTGAGTGGCGAGAATTGAATTTCCCCTCGATGGTTGACAACCACGTAGGCTCCGCCCTCGTAGACCCTCTGGATTACGTATGGACCCAGACAGTTAGCAGCAAGTTTGCCTTTTGGATTGAAAGCCATGACTTCCCTTTTCTTGACCATGACCAGGTCTCCTTTCTTGAATTCTCGCCCCTTGACGAGCTTATTGAAGGCATTTTCCATGCGGGCTTGGTACATCTGGATATTCTTCTGGGCTTGCAGACGCTTCCCCTCCAGTTCAGCCAGTTCTTCAAGTCTCCTTTCAGCATTGGTTTGTTCGTCACGAACTAAGCCATGCTGGACTGCAATCCTGAGTGACGGTACCTCCAGCTCTATAGGGACTACTGCCTCGGAGCCGTACACCAGTGAATAGGGTGAGCAACCCGTGGGGGTTTTATAGACAGTGCGATATGCCCATAGTGCTTCATACATCTTTTCGCCCCAGTCCTTTTTGTTAGAACTGACGACCTTGGCTAGCAGGGTGCATAGTGTCTTATTGAAGGCCTCGGCCAATCCATTTGCTTGTGGATTGTAAGGAGTGGAGGTTCTCCATTCAATTTTGTACTTCTCGGCAAGCCGATATATCTTCTGGTTCTTGAAGTGACTTCCATTATCAGATATTATTCGGCTGGGGACCCCGAACCGGAAGATGATATTGTGCTTGATGAATCTGGCAACCAACTCACCAGTCACTTCTCTGAGTGCTATTGCCTCCGCCCACCTGGAGAAGTAGTCTGTTATAGCCAGGATGTACCTGTGTCCAGCTGAAGAAGTCGGTAGTGGTCCGACTACATCAGTTCCCCACTGAGCAAAAGGCCAGCTGGGAATTGTAGGGTGTAGAGCTACAGGAGGCCTCCTGGGTACAGTGGCATGCTCCTGGCATTTCTGGCATGACTTTGCAAACTGGCAACAGTCTTCAAACATAGTGGGCCAATAATAACCCAGTTTCTTGATTTCAATCTTCATCTTAGGCCCAGCCTGGTGTGCCCCTGCTGTCCCAGCATGTATTTCTTTCATTGCTTGCCAAGCTTCTTCAGTAGATAGGCAGCGAAGCAAAATCTTCTTGCGGGCGTCCGCCATGATTCGGAACAGAGTTCCATTTCTGCATTCATAGGAATCTTTGATCCTTAGGAGTTTCATTCTCTCTTCTTTGTTCTTGGGCAGCTGTTGGTGTAGGAACCACTGCAATAGGTGCTGTCTCCAATCAGACGCCTGGACTTTGTCAACGGCATCAATCTCATATTCTTCAGGACACGCTTCCAGCATGCTGGGGACTTGCCGCCTGTTCATAACAATGATGTTAAGTGTCTCATCGGTGGGACTGCTAGTGAGCTGGCCAGCTTTGCCAGTGCATCGGCTTGAGCATTGTGCCCCCGGCCCACATGATTGAGCTCAATGTGGTAGAAGTTCGCCATGAGGCGTATAGCCTTTTGATAATAGGGGTTCAATTCTGGCTTTCGCACTTCGAATTCTCCCTGTATTTGTTTTATCACTAACATTGAGTCACCGAATACCTGAAGCATCCGAATACTCATACTGAGGGTGACCTGGAGACCAATTATCAGAGCTTCATATTCAGCTTCATTGTTGGTGCAGGCTTATTTATAGAACAGGAGGTGTGCAACACTTCTCCTTCTGGCGATTTCAGCACAATGCCGGCCCCTGCACGTATTCTTGTTTTCCCACTGGAATCAGTTTCTGTTCTTGATGCCCCATCAAAGTATAATTGCCACATGATTGGCTGGGTTTGACAGGCTTCGAGCACTTCATCATCAGGGAGCTCGGTCTCCAGCATAGCACTTTCTGGTACAGGGTGCTCTGCAAAGAAATCAGCCACAGCCTGGCCCTTTATAGCCCTCTGAGGTATATAGGTGATGTCGAACTCCATCAGAATCACAGCCCATTTGCCTAGTCGACCTTTGAGTGCCGGCTGAGTCAATATATATTTGAGCGGATCTGCTGCAGATATCAATCTGATCTCATGTGACAGCATATAGTGTCGGAGCATCTTAACAGCGAAAACCAGTGCCAAGCAGGTCTTCTCTATGTAAGTATAGCTTTCTTCAGTCCTGATCAACCTTCTGCTAAGGTAATATAAGGCTTGCTCCTTTTCATCTTCATTTATTTGAGCTAACATTGCCCCCAGCGAACAATGCGTGGCTGCTATATAGAGGATTAAAGGGCTGCCCTTGACTGGTGCCCCCAACACTGGAGGGGTCTTGTGGTATTCCTTCAGCTTTTCAAAAGCCTCTTGGCATCCGCCGTCCCACAGGAACGACACATCTTTCATCATGAGCTTGTGAAAGGGGTGGCACCAACCCGACAAGTTTGATATAAATCGTCGGATGTAGGCCAGACGCCCCTGCAGAGACCTTAGCTCAGACATATTCTTCGGTGGAGGGAGCTCTTGAATAGCCTTGATCTTGGATGGATCAATCTCAATACCCTTGTGCCGGATAATAAATCCAAGGAATTTTCCGCCGGTCACGCCAAAGGCGCACTTCATAGGGTTCATCTTCAGCTCGTATTTCCGCAGCCTTTGAAACACTACCCTCAGATCCTGCAGATGGTCTTCTTTCTTTCTGGTTTTCATCACCAGGTCATCAACATAGCACTCCACTTTCTTGAAGAGCAAATGATGGGAATCAAGCCAGCCGTCAAGCCGAAGCAAATCGAGCAAGCTGCCAGGCCAAACATGAAGGCGCTATAGGTCCCAAGCGCAATCTTGAAGAAGGCGCTATAGGTCCCTAGCGCGACCTGAAGAAGGCGCTAGGTTCCCCTAGTGCGATCTCAGGCAGACACGTGGGTGCAGCCAGTCCAACTTCCCGGCGCCGAATTCCTCAAAGTCTTCGATGTTAGCTGTCTTCCATGGTTGTAAATCGACGTGTTAGCGTAGTTTTGTCTTCCCTTTCCCTATATATGTACCCCGTTCGTTTGATTAAGCATAGAATAAATGAATGAAATCGAAGTATGAGTGTTCTTGAGTGTAGCCCATGGCTATCTCTCCAAATCTTTGGAAACCCCCCCTTCCTCCGACCCTCTCTGGGTGCGAGGCCCAATTCTGTCCCTCTGATCCTCTCCTTTTCCCCTTCAATGGGGGATGATCGAAGCCCCGGGTGCATCGACTCTGAGACGGGGTCGAGTGTGAGGCTCCATTCGGAGCTTTAATCTTCTTCCAACCACGATTCCACCTCCCCATCTCCGCCAAAGGTGTTGTTACGATCTGGATGGAGCTCGGCTGCACCGTACCTGCGATGGGTTCGGGTGTGAGGCCCCAGCCAAGCCTCTTCAAGGCCCTAACATCATCTACGTCCACCCTCCTTCCCTTGCCGTTCACCCCCACATCCACCTTCACAAAAGTTATCCTAGATAGGATTTGCTTGGTTTGATTTCATTTTAAGCATCCCCCGTGTGTTCTCTATCCTCCTATGTGTTGTCCCCTTGTGTTTTGATCCCCTAGAGTCATCCACGGGAGCCCCAACGTCAAGGTTCTTCATTCTGCTGCTGTCTGTGAACGCGCGTAAACGATATAGCGCGTTCTTCGGAACGCGCGTAATGGGTATAGCGCGACTATGAGAAGAAGGAAGAAGGAGACCCCCCCCACTTCTGTCCCGCATCAACTTGGTATCAGAGCTTAGGGAACCAGGCTGTTCTCACAGACTGGGATCTTGAGCTACGAGGTTCGAGGACGAACCTTTCCAAGTGGAGGGGTTTTGATGGGAATCAAGCCAGCCGTCAAGCCGAAGCAAATCGAGCAAGCTGCCAGGCCAAACATGAAGGCGCTATAGGTCCCAAGCGCAATCTTGAAGAAGGCGCTATAGGTCCCTAGCGCGACCTGAAGAAGGCGCTAGGTTCCCCTAGCGCGATCTCAGGCAGACACGTGGGTGCAGCCAGTCCAACTTCCCGGTGCCGAATTCCTCAAAGTCTTCGATGTTAGCTGTCTTCCATGGTTGTAAATCGACGTGTTAGCGTAGTTTTGTCTTCCCTTTCCCTATATATGTACCCCGTTCGTTTGATTAAGCATAGAATGAATGAATGAAATCAAAGTATGAGTGTTCTTGAGTGTAGCCCATGCCTATCTCTCCAAATCTTTGGAAACCCCCCCTTCTTCCGACCCTCTCTGGGTGCGAGGCCCAATTCTGTCCCTCTGATCCTCTCCTTTTCCCCTTCAATGGGGGATGATCGAAGCCCCAGGTGCACCGGCTCTGAGACGGGGTCGAGTGTGAGGCTCCATTCGGAGCTTTAATCTTCTTCCAACCACGATTCCACCTCCCCATCTCCGCCAAAGGTGTTGTTACGATCTGGATGGAGCTCGGCTGCACCGTACCTACGATGGGTTCGGGTGTGAGGCCCCAGCCAAGCCTTTTCAAGGCCCTAACATCATCTACGTCCACCCTCCTTCCCTTGCCGTTCACCCCCACATCCACCTTCACAAAAGTTATCCTAGATAGGATTTGCTTGGTTTGATTTCATTTTAAGCATCCCCCGTGTGTTCTCTATCCTCCTATGTGTTGTCCCCTTGTGTTTTGATCCCCTAGAGTCATCCACGGGAGCCCCAACGTCGAGGTTCTTCGTTCTGCTGCTGTCTGTGAACGCGCGTAAACGATATAGCGCGTTCTTCGGAACGCGCGTAATAGGTATAGCGCGACTGTGAGCAGAAGGAAGAAGGAGACCCCCCCCACTTCTGTCCCGCATCAACTTGGTATCAGAGCTTAGGGAACCAGGCTGTTCTCACAGACTGGGATCTTGAGCTACGAGGTTCGAGGACGAACCTTTCCAAGTGGAGGGATTTTGATGGGAATCAAGCCAGCCGTCAAGCCGAAGCAAATCGAGCAAGCTGCCAGGCCAAACATGAAGGCGCTATAGGTCCCAAGCGCAATCTTGAAGAAGGCGCTATAGGTCCCTAGCGCGACCTGAAGAAGGCGCTAGGTTCCCCTAGCGCGATCTCAGGCAGACACGTGGGTGCAGCCAGTCCAACTTCCCGGCGCCGAATTCCTCAAAGTCTTCGATGTTAGCTGTCTTCCATGGTTGTAAATCGACGTGTTAGCGTAGTTTTGTCTTCCCTTTCCCTATATATGTACCCCGTTCGTTTGATTAAGCATAGAATGAATGAATGAAATCGAAGTATGAGTGTTCTTGAGTGTATCCCATGGCTATCTCTCCAAATCTTTGGAAACCCCCCCTTCCTTTGACCCTCTCTGGGTGCGAGGCCCAATTCTGTCCCTCTGATCCTCTCCTTTTCCCCTTCAATGGGGGATGATCGAAGCCCCGGGTGCATCGGCTCTGAGACGGGGTCGAGTGTGAGGCTCCATTCGGAGCTTTGATCTTCTTCCAACCATGATTCCACCTCCCCATCTCCGCCAAAGGTGTTGTTACGATCTGGATGGAGCTCGGCTGCACCGTACCTGCGATGGGTTAGGGTGTGAGGCCCTAGCCAAGCCTCTTCAAAGCCCTAACATCATCTACGTCCACCCTCCTTCCCTTGCCGTTCACCCCCACATCCACCTTCACAAAAGTTATCCTAGATAGGATTTGCTTGGTTTGATTTCGTTTTAAGCATCCCCCGTGTGTTCTCTATCCTCCTGTGTGTTGTCCCCTTGTGTTTTGATCCCCTAGAGTCATCCACGGGAGCCCCAACGTCGAGCTTCTTCGTTCTGCTACTGTCTGTGAACGCGCGTAAACGATATATCGCGTTCTTCGGAACGCGCGTAATGGGTATAGCGCGACTATGAGCAGAAGGAAGAAGGAGACCCCCCCACTTCTGTCCCGCATCAGCAAATCATCAAAAATCTTTGTCATGGCTCTTTGGTAAGTAGCGCCGGCATTCTTAAGGCCAAACGGCATTCTTTTGTAGTGAAATATCCCTTTTGGAGTGCGAAATGCAGTGTGTATTCTATCTTTTTCAGCAATCCATATTTGGTTATATCCGGATGAACCATCCATAAATGAAAGGGCTTCATGACTAGTGGTTGCATCAATCATTACTTGTAATTGGCACTGGGAAATCATCCTTTGGACAAGCCTTATTAAGGTCTCGGAAGTCAACACATATCCTGATCTGCCCATTCTTCTTCTTTACGGGCACTATATTGGCCAACCATGTGGTGTACTGATTTTCTTCGACGAAGCCAACATCAATAAGCTTGTCGACCTCTTTGTTGATTTGGTTGATCAGCTCAGGTCGCATCCTCCTGGGTGGCTGTTTTATGGGATTGGCTTCTGGATTAATCGCCATCAGGTGTTGTGCCACATCGGGATTTAATCCCGGCATTTCATCATACATCCAGGCGAAGCAGTCTCTGAACTCCCTCAGGAATTGTATATAATGTTCCCGGACCTCTGGTTCTAGCAGAGCGCTAAGAAAGGTTGGTCTTGGTTCCTCTTCTGTCCCCAAGTTTACTTCTAT
Organism: Amorphophallus konjac; assembly: GCA_022559845.1. Lineage (NCBI taxonomy): Eukaryota > Viridiplantae > Streptophyta > Magnoliopsida > Alismatales > Araceae > Amorphophallus > Amorphophallus konjac. The sequence continues at coordinate 365,586,759 of CM040122.1, read as the reverse complement.
TAGCTCATCAACAGTGGTCTGGCCACCATCTTCAACTTCGGGCGGAGCCTCCTGCAGATCGACGAAGCCTCCGGGGATATAGTCTTCTTCAGTCTCAGAGTTCTCTAACTCCTCATGCCGGTCTCCGACTGATGGCAGCTCATCATATAGGACCGAAACTGTTCGACTTTGTTCAGCTTGCTGCTGGGATATGATCGGCTCCGTGTACGATTTGAAGAAGATGTCTTCCATTCCCGGAGGCTTCACTGGCATGGATTCCTCTGGGGGATCTATATCTTGCAGAGCTCGAACTTCTTTCAGAATACGTTCAAACTCTAAGCATTCTCTTGTATCATCAGAAATTCGATCTTCATCCGGGGTTCCTGTGTCAAACTTTGCTTCGGCCTGGAACAGATCTTCTTTGCAAGACAGGTCTTCCCAACACCGACACATATTTGCTTTATCAGACTTTCCTGCTTCTGGCCGGCCATCAGAAGGCCCATCATTCATTATGGACTGATATATAATCTCTTCTTCTTCTGAGGGATAATCATCATAGCCCACCTCAGGAGGATCTTCATGTGAGAAAAAGGTGGAGATGACATCCACCTCGGCCTCATAGTATTATTGTAGAGTGTAGCCCAATCCCGGGTGCTGGGTGATCTTCATCAATTCCTTGTTGTTCTGGGGCGGATCCCAAAGTCCTTGGAATGCTTTCTTCTAGGCGACGGGCTGTAGTGAAGGCATCTGCAGTTTGGAGAACATCTGCGAGACCCGTTGCGTAGTGTAGTCCAGACCTGCAATTGGCACCATTCGGCTTGTGGATTCTTCCGGGGTCATGCAGTCCTGATCACCTTCCTCGACAGGCTCCCCGGTGTAAAATATGATAGGAGGCTCGCAGAAGCGAGGGACCTCCATAATCTTGAGTGGCAGCACCGTCTGGCATTCCAAACTGGTGACGGGTTTGACTAATCCTTTTGACACCTTGATTTGTGTATATTTTTCATTCATTTCTTCATCAGTATCATCGGGATGAATGCTTGGAGGTGCAATCCGTGCGAAATCCCCAACATGAGAGATGTGGGATACCTCATGCTCTTTGATATAGCCCCGCGGTGGTGGCAGAGACCAATCCTCTATATTTACTGCCGATTTCTTCTGGCCAGTCACAGTTTCTTTCCCCTTATCTTTTTGCGGAATGTCCGTATAATAGGATGTGTCGAGCATGTGACACTCGAATACTTCAAAGGGGTGTAGATCTGCAAACACCCTTTCTTCTTTACCATCATGGCAGTACTTAATGCACTGATGCAGCGTGGATGGCACTATTTGATATTCATGCAGCCACGGTCGCCCCAACAAGGCCTTATATGTGGTGTTAAACTCGATTACATAGAATCGCACCACAGTAGTGAGGTCTCCCAATGTGAGGTTGAAATCTACTACCCCTAGAGGTGTCTCACACTTCTGATTAAAGCTAGCAATCTTCATGTCCCTGACCTTAGTGAGGTGCATATCAAAGTAGTATTTCTGATAGATGCGGTATGGCAGAATGTTTACAGCAGCCCCTGGATCTATCAATATCCGGCTGAGTGGCTGGCAGTTGAGATGTCCTCTCATGTACATCGGCCTATTGTGGCTGGGGTTTGGAATCAACATGTCATCTTCAGTGAAAGTGACCGCTGACCCAGAGTTTACCTCTGTTAGCAGTGCTTCATATTGTGCTGGCGACTGTAAAGCGTCAATAATTGCTTGGCGGGCATCCTCGCTCAAGGAGAGAATTTTCCATATAGAGAATCTGGTGGGGAGCTTCTTCAGTATTTTCATAATTCGGCTGCCTACTCGGACATTGGAGAGCCGCATCTCCTCTGCCCAGCGGGGCTTTGGAGGTTCATGAGGTGCCTGTGGCATTACCTGCCCACTTCTTGCCTCGGTTTCTTGGCTGGTTTCTTGCGGGGTTTCTTCTGAAAGGATGGCCCTTGGTGCTGCTGGGGGATCCTTTTCTTCTCCTTCACCTTGCTTAGGTTTCAGAGCCGTTGGCTGTTGGCGCTTGTTACTTCTGATTGGTGCAGCTTGTATCGGCTTTTCGCCCTCCAAACTGGATAGGAATTCAAGGAATGACGGGGCCACATCCCTTTTCTTCTCTTCTTGGTATAAACTAGCAGGAGGGGGGATCTGGACACCTCGCACTTCTGGCTCTGGTAACTGATAAGGTTGTTCTCCTCTGAAAATAATATTGTGATTGGCTGGCGGGGGACGCCCCCATCTTCTCCCAGAACGGGTAGCATGCGTTGAGGTTGACGCTTCAGCATGGTTGGCTTCCAGTGGCGTGGCCGACGCCTCTGCATCATCATTTTCCCCAGGCAAAGTGAACAACACTGAGAGGGTATTGTAGTGCACTGTCATCACCTTCTCCTTGTTCTTTGACTTCTTCTTTCTTTGGGATCTTTTCTTGGCTGGCTGGTGCCCCCAGAAGAGTTCGGCTTCAGCTTTCTCTTGTTCTTTTCCTGCTGTTTCTTTGACGGTCAGCCCTTCTAGCTACTCCCATAGGACATGGTCATTTACTAGCATCGGCTTAGGCTCAGACTGTTCATACTCATCCAGCTGATCAATATATAGCTGCAGGCGCCTCACCTTGGGGCTTATTTTCTCATGGGCAGGTGGCAGAGGTTGCTTTCTCCGGTTGTGAGTAGGGATGCGGATACCTGGCGGTGACTCCGCGGTTAGCCATACCTGCTCTACTGCTGGCAAAGTCTACTTCGGAGTAACACCCCGGATGGAGGCCCCTGGTGCTGTCCGTGCTGAGTGCTTTTTCCTAGTTTTAGCTGGCACTATTTGCCACCCTATCTACTCCTTAATTGAGGTAAGGAAGCAGGTCTCGTATGTGTGCTTAGTGCATTCTTCAACAGCCTCTTCGGGTAACTGCTGATATAGAGAGATCATGTTTGCAGCCATTCTCAGCGCTGGAGGCTCATGAGGGCGTGGAAGGTCCACCTGGTAATCCCCTAATTGCAGCTCACCCCTCTTGAACATGCTTTCCATAACATCTTTGAAGACATAGCAGTTTTCTATAGTATGCCCCAGTCCCCGGTGATAGGGACAGAACAGCGGGTCATCTTTCTTTGCTGCATCAGCGGGTCTCTTTGGGTCGGGCAACGTTATTTTGTTGAACTTATAAGCCCAGTTAAATAGTGCACCCGTCTTATCCTTGGGGAAGGAGTATGCCTTTCTCATCTTGTTTCTTAGGGAAACCTTTTCTTTCATTTCTGCCGGGCCTGTTGGCGGAGGAGCATCAGTCGCCTTGTCTTTCTCTTTCTGTTGTTCAAAGGCTCCGAAATCAACAGCATTGGCTTCTGAATGTGATGGCCGTCGATCAACGGCTTTCCCTTTTTGCATAGCAGGGGCATTAGTGGCCGGACGCTTGGATAGGAACGTCTCGACTTCTGCAACTATGTTATTTAACCGATCGAATGTTCTGACATCCGCCCCGATCATCTTTTCCAGCACTTCTCTTCTGAGATTTTGCTTGCATATTTGTACTGCATCTTCTTGATGGGGGGTCGCCTGCATCTCATGGCCAAATTCCTCCATCTTTGTAATCTAGGGCGGTCTCATCCTGTTTCTGCCTGGATGCATACAGTTCGGCTATTGTGATTTCTCTTTCTGTTACATGAAATCTGTCTTGGAACTTTCGCTGCATATCGGGCCAGTCAGCCACCGACCCAGCTGGCAAGCTGGAGTACCATTCAAAGGCTAAACCTATAAGGGACGAGCCAAAGAATTTCAGCAAGTATGCTTCATCGGTCGCCAGGTCGCCCATGATTGTAGTGTAATAGGCTATATGCTCCCTGGGGGAGCCTTGGCCATTGAACTTTTACACTTAGGCGGCTTGCTGACGCCTGGTGGTAGTCTCTTGGCAACATAATGTGTAGGGTACGGCACCTTGTAGACATCATAAGTACCGGAGTCGTCCCCGACTTTCTCAGACAGCTTCATCTCGATCATTTTTTCTATCATCAGTTTATTTACCACAGTTGGATCCACTGGTTCCGGGAAGAAGTGTGCCTGCTGATGACTAAGAGGGGTCGTCATGACCGTTGTAAGGTTGGCTGAGGTGCCGGCATGGCGGGCTGCGTCTGAGATGTAGAGGGTTGGGCTGCCGCCTGCTGTAAGAGAGGTTGACCTGGTGCCTTGCCCATATTATTCTGATGAGGAACAGTTGGAACGGCCGCCTCTGCTGAACTGGACGTCTGCCCTGCTGGCTCGGCCTGCTTAGAGACAGGTGTCCGTTCATTCCTCTCATTCAATTGTCTCCTGAGAGAGACAATTTCTTGCTGGTATTTTCTAAACATCATCTGGATCATGGGATCCATGGTTGTTGGAATCTGCATTTCTCCCGAAGTCTCTTCAGCGGGGTCTGAGAGAGGATCGTCTTCTTCTTTAGCGGTCACCGCATTTACTGTCATCATGGTGACTCTTCGGGCTTCATTGACGGCCGAGAGGTCGTCTTGATTAGCAGCTACTATCTTATCTTTTGCTGCCTTGATTCTTCTTGTGACTGCACCCGGTCTGTGGGCCAGGCTGATCAATTCTTCTGGTTCATTTGGTAACATACCATATCTTCTGGCGACGCCGGCCATATTGCAAGCAAGAATCTGCATCTTCCCTCTCTGCCTGCGAACTCTTCTCTTGACCTGTCTAGGATATGTCAGACGGTCAAATACAGACATTCTCTTTTCTTTTCCCTCTTCCTGGTAGATATCCTTCTCATATCTGGCCCTGCGGCCATCTTCATAGTCATTGGAGTCAGAGGACGAAACCTCCAGCATCACTCCTTCTGGGACTTCTTCCTCTTCCCCCGTGGTGCCCAGGGCACGAGATAATCTTCGTTGCCCTAGGGAGGAGTTCCCTAGGCAATGAAAGTAATCTTGAACCACCCGGTTCATCTCTTCTTGACTACGCCCTTATAGCTTCGAACAGGGCAGTAGTATCTCCTGAGTCTTGGGCTGATAGACCTGCCTCGAGACTCGAGTAGCCAAGTACTCTGACTTGGGGTATTTGAACACATCGGCCTGCCTGGCGTAGACCTTGGGTCTTTGTGGAACAACATCGGGAGCAGCTCCCCCCATTTCTCTTTTACCTTCCTTTTGAAAATCCTCGCCCCTCCTCTCGGGGTGAGTGACAGCAATATCTTTCTCTTTCTTCTCCCATCTCCTGCCCCCGACCCTGGGGTGAATAGTAGCAACATATTCTTGTTCCCTTTCATATCTTCTGCCCCCAGCCCTGGGGCGGGCGACAACAACTTCCTCTTCTTGAGCTGGTGCCCAGCTCTGAATCTTCTTTGGCTTCCAAACTTGTTTGAACTTGGTCGGCCTAGGTGCCAGCGGCTGTTTGCCCTTGTTCTCCTAGTCGGCCCTCCTGGTGGCCAACACTTGGAATCTGTTGTCGGTACGGACTGATGGAACGACCCTGTCAGGTCGTGCATCCATAGGGCGGCCGTTGAGGTTCACTCTCATGCTCCCCACCGTCATTGTCTTTCCCGAGGCCGAAAGGTGACCCCCGGTTGTAGCAAATCGGCTCCTCCGATTGTTTCTTCTTCTCCTACCAGCAGTGGCGGAGACAGCAGTCCTCATGTGATGGACGAAGCAAGAAACGACAGTAGGGGCAACTGCCGTCTTTTCCTCCTCAGCTTTTGATGCCATCGTGGTCTCGACCGTGGTGGCGCTGCCAGCTTCTTTGTCGACCTGTAGCAGGTCGACAAATACTAGGCCCAAGCAGTTGGGCAGACCCACTGCTGGAGGCATGGATCCGAACTCCATCGGTATCGCCAGGTACCCTCCATGGATGTGGCCATCGACCACCTGCTGGCCGAAGTGAACAGCAATCAATCCAGTTTCCATTTGTAGTTCCTGCGAGTAAGATTAACACATACTTAGAATTTTGAGAGAGGCCGCCGGGCCTCCTGCTTTGGCGTAGAGATGAAGGGAGACGTAGTCCCACCGGGCGTGCCAGCTTGTGGGGGATGGATTTGTTTTAAAAATCTTGTTCTTTTTTTTATTTATTTATTTGGTTTATTGGTTGGTTTATTAGGCGTGCCAGTCACCGGAGTGACAATTTCATTGTGCGCTCGATCTGACTTGGTCAGTCGATTGTGAGGTCCGAGTCGGGACCAAAAGTCCGCCATGCCATAAAGGCCATGACGTTAATTACGTCCTCCCTAAGGAAGACAACCCTTGATTAAACGCCAAAGACAGGAGGAGGATAGCGGCAAAAGCCCAAATAAGAGCGTGCTAGTTTATTCGCAGAACATTAAATAGACTGGATAAAGCAAGAGTCAGGTGCGGGGCAAATCCGGCAGCATATCCCCATTGTCTTGGACTATGCCAAATGGGAATAGGAAACTGTCCATGCAGCGGCCGGACGGGATCCGTGAAAGATCGGGTATATTCGACCCGGAATCCGGAGAGGGACCGACATATCATGATACACCGTATGTCGATGCAATGTTTTACTAATATCCCCCTTCGAGGGACCATCGGAGGACATGCAGTGGCAGAACTCCTTAGGTTCAGCGGGGTTAGAAGAGAATATCACGGTCACTCGGTGTGATGTGGATGAATTTCGGCAGCATATCCCCTTGTCTTGGAGCATGCCAAGGAGAGATAGACCATCATCCACGGGATGCCGGGATGAAGGCCGAAAGAGGAGAGCACTAGGCCCGAGAACACTGTCTGCATTCATAGCACTAGTTGATATTCCCTTGGGAACCATCAGAGCACATGCAGTGGCAGAGCTCTTTGGGTTCATAGGGTTACAGAGGAATCCGGATCTGGACTGAGTAATGTAGGGGAGGTCCTTCCCCGTTGCTGTATCTCTTCAGGGTATACACGATGGTCTCTGGATATCCTCAGATAGATACATGGAGTAATCAGAAATGAAATGGAGTGTTGATAGGGGGTTCTCGGCACAGTTATAGCATGAAGGGAGGGGTTCCCGGCGCGGGGGTTCTCGGCGCAGAAGCCATCGCGCCGGGAAGGTCACCTGAAGGGAGGCTCCTTGCCGGTTAGAAAGGAAGGATGGGGTTATCGGCGCGCCCAGCTCTCGGCGCGCGAAGTGCCACGCCGGGGACTGTTTGGTGCGCCTGGGAGGGTTCAGTGCCGATAACGTATAGGGTTTCAGGGTTTTACGGAGCTATGTTCTGGAGATTTATGCGATCGAGACAGGAATTGGGATGCAAGAGTGAATTGGACCAAAGATTTTACTGGAGGATACTAGGGAATCATCCAGAGACAAGGTCTGTAGAGGAATCGAGACCATCGTTCATCCAAAACACACTCAAAATACCCTGCGGATGTATATGTTTATTTGTTGCCGGCCGCCCAGGAAAATCAAGAGATGACTGTCTCTGATTCCTGGGACGACCTTAATGACATCGAGGGAACAATCAAGGGAGGGAGGTCGTTAAAACCTACCGCACTGGGATTCCTCGGGAGCCATGGACCCCAAACATCCATAGGTTAGAATGGGGGGAACCTACTGCCCCTCACCCAGAGCAGAAGCAAAAAGGGAGCAGAGGATCATGGCCAAAGCTCACGCCAGACTTCCACTTCTGGATGAACATACATAAGAGAAAATATGTTTCAGAAAGTAACAACTAGATGCATTCAGTATCGAAAACAAGGGGAAGACCCTGCTCGTCTATATATATACTGTCGATTACATCGTCTGACTATGCCCATCCATACAAAAGGGGGGGGGCAATAGCATTCTTCAAAAGAAGTAAAGAAACAGAAGCAATACAAAGGATGCACATTGGAGAAATGAAAATGCAAAAGGATAAAAACAAAGGATGGGGGAGGGCGGAGCATTGACTCCTCTCCCTCCCCGAGCACCCCACCTTCTCCTTCTTTCAGACCTCGCAACAGCTTCTCTTCTCTTCTCTCTTTTTGGCGAGTGTGGCTATTCTTTTTCTGATGATTGTCTATCTATCTGTTCTCTTTTTTCTTGGACAAAACTGGGGGTTTTATAAGCGCAGTGCCCCCCTTCTCGGCATGATCGACCCTGGCGCGCCTTTCACACCTTCCCAGCGCGCCTCAGTCGGTTGCGAAGGCTTCCCGGGCTAAGAGTCTAGCTTCCCGGCGCCGCCTCCATGGGCTTTTTGGGCTTCGGTGAGGAGCTCTCGACGCCACACTAGTGAGCCCATTTAGGACTTTTAATGTTTTAATCTTCCTCATCAGTAGGCTTGAGCTGTCAAAGCTGCCTAATCTGCCTTTTCATTTGTCAGTCCTTCGAATCTGTCAGAACATGTGAAGGCCCATTAATTGGTGAGTTGACATAGTCTTTATCAGAACATTTCTGGAGATTTTCATCAGTCAATGGACTGCAATTCTTTATCAGTATTGCCATCTAGGCGATGACAACACCGGACATCAGCTTGGCCGGGGAGGGCTTTAGCCGGGTGGTAGCTTTAGTGACGACTGTTCTGTAGTTCCGGCTTTGCAGGAATCTCTGGGATCTTCATTTCCGATTCAATCTTCTCTTCGCTCTCATCTTTATTCTCGATTATATTTCAGGTGTCAACAGCGCCATATTCGCCCCTGAAGCAAAAGACAGCAAACACAGAAACGGCAAGGTGAAGAAAAACACACAATGTCCGATGCTAGTGTCAACTGTACATCATTGCTGTGGACTAGTGGACCACTACAATTACCAATGATTCTCGTATAATTCCATGACCACGCTCTGATACCAGCGGTAACGACCCGAGAATCTGATTACCGGGAATGCCCGATAACCCGAGACTTGTATCGCCACCCACGAGTCCGAAGACTCGGAAGGGTTAGAAGGATGGCGTGGAGACTACACAAGTATCACAAATAATTGTAGAAATTAAATAGTTATATAATTAAGCAGGAAATAAATTAACATTTTACATGATACATGGTCCACAAGATAACAATAAAATAACAACAACAGTCCACAACTAGTACAGAGACAAGAAAGAAAAGTACAGCTACACGGGGCATACCCCGGCTCTGACCTCTGGCAATAACGCTGGGCACCTGAACCACGCTGAGCCTCGGACGCGCTCCCCTGAAGCCGCGCCTCGCCTGAAACACGATGAAAACACGCAGGGAATGAGTCTCGGAACAAGACTTAGTATGGACCACTCGAACCCTACCTCGCAAACGGAGAAACCGCTACGCTAGCAGTAAGTGAGTACCTCGAAAAGGGAAACCCTGTCATCTACAAAACACCGGTCTCACGGTACGAAAACCGACACACGTGCCACGGTGAAACGACCGGAACGCCACGACCAACACGACAAAAACCCGAAGGTCGAAGTCGCAACGACTGACAGTCTGCCACTCCCGACTCGACAGGAGTACCTCCCACAAGAAGCACAGTGGGTTGCGGCCCCTGACGACTTACACCGCACCGCAGGTGAACTGCCTGACGTGGTAGTGCCTACCAGAGGCACGGATACCGTACAAGTAACCACAAACAAGTGACTAGCTAGGGTTATGTCCGTCAGCGTGGGTCCAACCGCCCCCAACCACGTGTGCACACACAGACCATGTGTCCTAGGTTTGGCCTCTAATTGGTTTTCCCCTAGAGCCGGACTCTGGCTACCGACGAGGGGCCCGACGGAAACTAGTCTAAAAACCGTCCTAAGGGTAGCCTCTCCACCACTCCCTGGTGGGTCCACTCGCGTGCATGCATGCTATGATTAGTGGAGGGTCACTAAAGGAGTAGACTCTCAAGTCAACGGAAAATCACGTCCGCACTCGACGACGTACAGGGACCATCCCACGTACCAGCACCATCGCAAGGTGACCACGGTCGGAAAAGAAACGGGACTGCGAACCACCCTGTGCAGCCCTGAGCCTGGCGGTCTACCCTAGACGCGCCACAGGCTTTGACGGTATAAGGCTGGACCGTCACAGCCATCTGACGACCCAAAACAGGGGCGTCAGACCCTTAGTGAAAAAATGACTGTGACGCGCCTACCCTGGTGCGTCACAGGCCCTGACGCACCCAGCCTGGTGCGTCACAAGGCACGAAGGAACAAACTGTGACGCATGCCACTTGGTGCGTCACAGACTGTAACGGACCAACTCTGGTGCGTTACAGAGTGGGAACGTGTACCCACTGATGAACCCACACAGGGGCGTTACAAGGCTGTGACGCGCCAGGCATGGTGCGTCACAGGCCTTGACCCCCAACGGTCGGAAGCCAACGGTCAGATCGTCCCTAACGGTCCAACCTAGGCGCGTCACATCGCCGTGGTGGTCTATCGTGGGACCGTCACAGCCCACAGATCCCCAATTGGCTAAGTAGAACTGTGACGCGCCCACACTGGAGAGTCACAGGATGTGACAATCTTTGGAAGGACCGTCACATTGGTCCGACGGTGAAACGGCATGAAACGCCCAAAAATTCCAACCACACCCCCATGCCTCCACAGGAGAAGGGGAAATCAAAGGGGAAGACCCTTGGGGACCCCTAACATGCTTCTAAGCCATCAAAACATAAAATCATGGCCTAAAATCATAGATCGGGTGAACTCTCCCAAAATCATGGTTTTACCCTCTCGGCATGGAATCGACCCCTCTCGGCTTCACACCGGGCTAGAACCCACGGAAATGAAACGCGGAGAGTTAGGGAACGTCACCCTACCTTAATTTCACCCCGAGACGCGCCGGATCACCCACGAATCATGATGAAAGCTTTTAGAAACCCCACTCCTTCACGCTTCCCACGGACACTGCACACCCACGAGCTCGCCTCGCCGTCGCCCACGTCGCCGCGCCGTCGCCCCGCCGCCGTCTGCAGCCGGAGAGAGGCCCGCCGCGCCGAAATGGGAGAGAGAGAGGAAGAGGGGGGTGCTCACGGTGGGAGGAAGAAGAAGAAGAAGAAAGAAGAGAAAAAGAAAAAGAGAAAATAGGGGGTATTTATAGAAAATCTGGAAAATCTAAAAAATACCAAAAAATCAAAAGTTACATTTCCGTGATCCTCGGAACGCACCAATCGCAACGGTACCAATCTCGCCTAGGTGAACGACCCGGTTCACCCGCAACGAGGTTCCGAAGGAATTATCGAAACCCATACCGGAAATCAGAAAACACGCGCGAAAAAGCCGCGGACGCACTCCGAGCCTCCGAAATAACTCCGGATCACGCCGATCCGAACATAAAAGATGTTCGAAACGAAATTTCGAACACAACGGAGCCGGACACTCCGAGAAACCAGATCCGGGACCCACGAAGAAGGATCTGAAAGGTCCGAGATATTACATATCCTTTAGCTGGTTCTTCCCCAAAGCCCGGACTCAGGCTACGCGAAAGGGCCCTACGGCAACCAGCGTAAAAATCATCTCTCTCGGGTAAGCCGCTCCACCACTCCCGGGTGGGTCAGCACACGCGTGCTGTAAGAAGGCTACGACCAGTGGGAGGTCACTAAACGTGAATACGGAAAGCCACGCACGCACCCATCGCGAGTAATGCGGAGTAACAGGTGGCTCGAGGCCACTAGACTCTGGACAACCCACTAGACCTAACAACCCCAACAGTCCTTGAGTCACACGACTCGGGTCAAGATCGCTGCACGTGATGGCACAGCGCCGTCAATCTAGCCTAATCAATAGGTCTAAAACCACGGTAACACGATTCCCAAGATAGCTCACAAGCTGTCGAGTTGACCCCCTATCCAGGGAAAAGGCGAGAAACCTCCAGCCCCAGGCTGGGTGACTGGACTCACAGTCCAAGGGCCAAATCTGCGGCCCACTCGGAAAACACTTACCGAAAGACCAATGACGTGCGGGACTAACCCACCGCACATATGCCGATACATGGCGACTAGTTCTAGCAAGAACACGAAAGCCCGCAACACCTGGGGTCACCCGGACCCACCAAACCCACATGCACGCCAATAGAGGTAACTCGGTACCTCCCGACACCCCAAAAACACAGACAAGGAACCCACGGGGTGTCCGGGACATTCACGAGAGCGAAGGTCGACCACTAGGTCACAACCGGATCGACCGGAGGACAACACGACGCAAACGGAATACAACTAGCACGGAATACAGAGTGGCGGTCCTCCCTGGACCGTCATGCCACATGGCGGTCTACCCTGGACCGCAAGCCAAAGCCTAGCGCTCCACTCTGGGCCGCTAGAGACATGTAGCGGTCACGCCAGAACCACTACCAACCAAGAACAACTGGCAGCAAACGGACATACCCTTGACCGCAACCCCTGCCTGGTAGTCTACCAAGGGCCGCAATCCACTACTTGGTGGTCTATCGCGAGGCCGCAAGGCTCGAACCGACATAGGAGACCCCTAGCGGTCTCCACATGGCCGCCATGTTGCTTAGCGGTCCCTAGAAGGACCCCTAGGCCGTCCCGAGCACGAAAACGGCGGAAACAGTGGAAAACTCCATTTCACGCCCCATTCACACCCATGTGAAGGGAAAAATAAGGGGAAACTAGTCCCCAACCTCTAACACCGAGAGGACCCATTTAAACTCCAAAAATGCAATCAGAATGCAAGATCTGGCTCACACCCCAAAACATGCAATTTTCCCCAAAACGTGAAAACAACTCCGCTCGGCTCACCACAGGCTACAAAACTTGCGGGAAAGGAAGTACACGAGCTATGGAACCATCCTCCTACCTCCATCGAAGATTTCGCACACCGAGGATGCTGATCTGCCAAAAAAATGCCATTAAAGCTCTGCCGGTTCACGAACTCGCCATGAGCTCCACCGCGAGCCACCGTCCCTCAATCCTCGCCCATGCTCGGCCGCTCCTCGCCCGCATCTTCCCCGCCTCGCCCCGCCTCGCTCTATCGGCCACCGGAGAAGAGAGGGTGAGGAGAGAGCGTGAGAGAATAGAGAGGGTGAGAGTGAGAAATGAGAGATCGGGAGAGAGAAAGGGGTTAATATATAGAAAATCTAAAAATTTCAAAAAGTAAGGAAAAATCATCTCCCTGATCCTCGGAAAATGCACAACGCACCTGCAATGTCCCGGAGTCAAAGAACGCAATGGTTCACCCTACACGAGATTCCGAAGGTCTGACAGACAAAAATACGCTAAATCGCTAAACTCAATCCGGAACCTGCAAAAGCGATCTGAAACTCACGGATCCTGATCCGAAAAATAATCCGAAAAATTCAGGGCGTTACACCCTTAGTCATTAGACGCCTTGAGCATTTTCGAAGAGCACTTGAGAAGGGGAAAAGAGAGGAGAGTAGCTTTCACGGGGTCATGGACAGATGGGATGGGAATCCCATTGTCTCTGCAAAGGCTCAATAGCCATAAGGCAACCGTCCAGGGGTAGTCGAGAGATATGATTAGAACGAAGAAAACTCGAGATGGAACATAAAAAAAAGCCACGGGCTAATGCAAGGGGATTTGGCTACCGCAACATAAGAAAATCTCATGCATCAATAGATGTTCCATTTACACAAAATCAGGCATCGCCAAGATACAAATATAAGCCATAAAGGGCTGTGCTATTACATGAAGAGAGAACGAAAATAGAAAAGAAAGAACAGGGGAGAGGGGGACTATAGCCCCGAGGGGCGTCGGACGACAGTAGCAACGGCGCCCCCTACCTCTGCTCGCAGATAGCTCTCCCTTCTCTTCTTCCTCTTTGCCGACTGGCTCTCTCTCTCTCTCTCTTTTTCTTTTCTTTCTTCTCTCGCAAGTCTCTTTTCTTCGCTCGCTCAGCAGGCCATCGCAAATTCTGCCCGGGGCCTTCTTCTTCGTCGAACCTCGGCTTTTATAATGGGTTACAGGACCCTTGAAGCATCGACGCGGTTTCATCTTGGGTCTCGGCCTTAGCACAATCGGCGCGCCTCCTTCTATTTTGGACTTCGGGTTCGGATGGGCTTTGACCATGGCCTTGGCGACACTTTCACTTTGGTGGTCGATGGGCCATGGGGGGCCCACTCCCAATGTCTTCGTCTTTTCTTTCCTCCCTGAAATATAAGATGAAAATATGTTAGTATTATTATCTATATTGTTATTATCTTATCATTTTATTATTGTTTTATTATTATGATTATATCTTCTCTTCTCCTTTTTTATCTTTTTGTTACTATTATTACTATTATTATTTATTTTATTTTTCCTCTTTTCTCTCATTTTTTCTCATTTATTATATATATATATATATATATATATAATGTGTCAACAAATGCCCCCCACCCGTAGGTGGCGCGAATGAGGGACGGATGAGCGGGGCCTACGGGTGAAATCCGTTTGAAAGCGTGTCCTTTTGTTCATGCGAGCATGTAGGCTGTAAGACCCCAGAATTTATGTAAATAATTTTTGAAGTTATAAATAATTTTCTAGAATTTATAAAGGCCTAAATGTATTAATAAATGGGTTATTAGATTAATAAGTCATTATAAGGCCCATTTGTGTTAAATAATTAACCAAATCCATTTAAATGAAGCCCAAAAGGTTTAAGGACCAAGCCCTTTAAGTTTGGCCATATTCTAGAAGGTTATTAAGTCTATTCACATATTTTAAGGATAAATACTAATTATCTAAGATAACTATATGGATAAACGAATAAAAGAGTTTTATTAAATTGAAACTCTATACACGTTGACTGTAACGGTCCATTGGGTGACCGCCACAGCCAGATAACGCGCCTGGACACGACCGTTACATGCTGCAAGTTCCGTGAGTCAAAGAACTCCCAAAAAGATTGGAACTTTGGGATCTTATCCACTCGGGATCGACTTGGAAAGAGTTATAACATTACTAAGGACTCTTAGGGATTAGATTCTGTCAGATTAAGGACTCTAGAATCGATCTAATCATCAAACTCTAGCCAAAACCCTATAAATAGGACCTAGTTCTGAACTGTGCGACCCTTACTTTTGCTCGCGTGGAATCAAGGTAAGGAGTAATAATCTTGGGTAAGTTCTTTATAGGAATTTGTTTACAATACTTTAGACTAACTCCTCTTCAAATTTCACGTCCATAGGTCAAGAGGTCGTGGAGTTAGAGCCCAAGGAAGTTGTTGAAAAGTCACAGGAAGAGGAGAACTAGGGCCGGCTTTTCAGACCCAAATTGGGAGTTTGAAGCCTAGTTAAGAGGTAGGTTATCTCATGAACGGAAAAAATAACATGTTAGGGATAAAAGCCCTTTGATTTTGTTTGATTACATGCACTTTAGCTCATGAATTTCATGTTTTAGTAGAATCATGCATCCATACCTATTCCTAGCCCTAACTACATTAAAAAGGAAAATTCTTGTGAAATTCACTAGAACCCATGCATGATATTAGTTTAGCTTTCATTCTATCATGTGGGAAGTTATATATATATGTATATGATTTTCAGACATGATGTGAGTTGAAACTTAGGTCATTATTGTAAGGTTTCGCACAGCACCTACGGGCGATGCAGCGGATAACAAAAATTCATTTGCCCGATTCCGATGTTATGGAAAGCTTAATCTGTGCTCTAATCGGTGTTTCTAAGACCCTAATTACGGGTTGCGTGTTTCACCTTGCGCGGAACGACGCTGTCCGCTAAACCCGATGCAGAGAAACTGAGCCGCACAGATGTACGGCCTCTAGAGCAGATCCACACGGACCCTTGCGCAGCGACGGTACCTCCCCGGCACAACTTTCCCCGGCTCTAACACCTTCTGGAGAGAGAGAGAGCAAGGGAGAGAAAGGGGGGAGACTAATCCTCCTCTCTTAACCCTTAATGCTTGGTTAAGCTAAGAGAGGTTGGAAGAGTTCGAGAGTTCAAATGAACTCACGTAGGTGCCATATATATAAGATTTGGACCCTTTTCTAAAGACCTCCAAAGGACCAAAATTGTATATATGACCTTTCCATTATTATACATATGTATTAAATCCCATTTACAATCCTTTTCAAAAGGAATTAAATAGAAATAATACATACATTTGTATAATAATTATCCGTCACCCAAGAATCCATTGTGTGTGATCCTCTAGGCCCATAGTCACTCTAGTTTAAGGCCCATTAACTTCTAATTCCCAATTAGAAGTAAATTAAACATATTATTCGCTTCTACAAGAGCCGAATAATAGTTTAATTCATTCTGAACCTTCGATCACGTTGGGTCAAGCAAATCCGCGTGATCCTAGAGGACGCCGGGTTTAAACCAGCCTGTCTGGTACCTGTAAGTCCATAATTATCGCATCGATATAATCCCTCGCTCCTTCTATGAGTCTGGTACGATCGAGGGTACGGTATCTGTCAAACCCCATGATCGTGCCATTTGACTATGACCTCCTTAAAGTGTATGACGTCCGTCCTAAACGAACTCATACGACCCTGGCCAGGGATTTAACGGAGCGTCAATGTCATGACCCATTAACTGTCTGATATATACCCGACAATGAGCGATCCCCTCTTGACCATTGATGATCTTCACATGTATCCTGGAGTGGTTAATGACTCGGCAACTCATGACTTAAGGTTAAAGTCACTTAGCTAAGTAATTAAACCATTCCAGTCCTCGTGTAAGATCCGATCAATGTCTCAGGTCAAAGGACCAACGATGCTACTGTGACCGTTGGATCTTCAGTTGACATTAGGTATAATCAACCATCTGAAGATCCAATAGCGGATCAGTTCAGTGTACATCCTCCAAGGACATACACCTACACATATGTGTTGGTGCCCCGCACCAATGACCATGAGACTGGTCACTGACACATGATGTGTACTGGTTTAATAGGTAATCAAAGTCCCCGAGTGATTACCCTCCAACCAGGAACAGTTTAAGGTATGTGTTCATGTAAAGTAAGTCTCATGTTCGAGATTCAATCTCGAGCTGACTTTACAACCACATATACTAGGGACAACGTAAAGTAACACAATCGCATATTTATGCTCAAACACCACTTTATTAATGAACAAGATCGTATAACTATTGGGCCTACCCGACCCGAAATTGGCCTGTAGCACACCAACACTGCGAAGCACTCCCCGGGCGGCTCCGTTCGGCGCCGGTCAGAATAACCGGCCACGGATTTGCAGCTTCTGGTTTTCAGCGCGCGCTCCGGCGAGAATGAAAGCTGCGATCAGCCCCGATGTCGGATCGACACGAAACTGGCGCCGTTAGAAAGCTCTATTCAAATACTTCAACCTAGGCCTAGATATCAGACCTGGATCTGCACGGATCTTGGCTTTAATGAATTTTTGAGTTGCTATTGTACAGTGATCGGATTCTCAGATATGCAGGGAACTTGTCTGAGAACTGCCTTCGACCACTATGAAGACCTCGGATTCAGACTTCGACCTCTTCATGAAAGTTGTAGGACATTGAGCTAGGAAAACGAGACTATTTTTTAATGAAAGGTTTAGTGGAGGATGTGATTTGTTATGATTTTTGGACTGGAAGGTGGACGGATCTGGGAATTGACTGAAAGCACTGTAGCAGAAATATAACACGAATTTTGAAAAATAGATAGAGTGCGGATCAAAAATCAAGAAAATTCAAGGATGTAGGGGATGATGGACAGAACGCCCAGTAAAATTGGGAGCTCTAAAAAAAATCAAAAAGATGGTCGGGGATGGGAAAATCAGAGCTACTGTCACTATAGACAGAGACAAGACAGATCTGGGAATGAAAGATGGAAGAAAATGGAAAATTACTAAATGGAAGAGTTTGGATGTGAAAATTTAGATGGAGGTAGGGATTCAAGGTAAGAACACACCCTCAAAATTTTAAATCGATCTGAACTAGTGGCTGACAGCAAGAATTCGTGGAAGGGGCTGCTGTTGGCTGAAGATAGAATTCTGATGGTGGCTCGATGGCGGCTCGATGGCGGCACGAACGGCGGCGGCGGCGGCGGCACCGGTGAAGATCAGAGGTTGAGAGAGGGAGATAGAAACTAGATCCACTCTAGAATTGTAGAGGGGTTGAGAGGAGAACTCTAGGAGAGAGGAAAGGGGCGCAAGCTTCTTGTTCCAAATAGAATTTTCTCTTCTTTTCATTAATGCTAACAAATGGAAAATGTAACCTTTTATATGCCTTACATCAAACCTAATCTACACCATTAGATCTAGGGATGTGAGATGGATGACCTGGATTGCATGCCACAAACACAAAAAAAATAAATATAATATACAAGGGGGGGGGGGGGGGGGGCTATTGACCAAGAATGGCAAGGGGGACAAGTTTGACATGGTAGGTAGCCTACCATAGAAATTCTTACCCCCTTATCTACCCATGTGGCATATGACTAGTCCAACCTTCTAGATGTCCACCTAGGATAGTTGACCAGCCCCACAAGGTGACATGGACCAATGGGAGAGGGCTGAGGGCCCCCTTGATGGTCCTACTGACAAATTACATAGAAACCCACACAATCTGTGGGAATGACGTATTGGCTTATAAAGCCGTACAATTGCGCATATACTTTCCCAAGGATATAAACATAAACTAAAAGGACATAAATGCAAAAGAAAAGTACATGCTCGGTGTCGATTCCCATCAACTCTCCCCGGGTGGGAGGAACTCGACCCCGTCGAGTAGGGGTATGGATGCTCGATTACTCCGGCGGATCCGTCACCGTGCCATGTAACGCGGGTACGCTCCACTCCAAGTCTTCGTCACCTGCTCATTCCATATATACTCGATATGCGCGAACTGCTATGGGTTAAAGGTGGACACTCTGGGTGGGGCACTCTCAAAAGGGAAGGAAGCAGCTCGAACACTCACTAGGAATCACCGCTGAGTCCCTATAGGTGACTGATCCGGGTATAGATGTAGAACCGATCCCATACTCATCGAGTGAGTCGACTCGCTTCACACTCATAAGGGACTGACATCGAGCTTACACAAGACACATACAGACTCACCATGCACTAATACACATATGCAAACCACACAAAGAAAACACACTGACTCGTCTATGACCCTAGACACACCTAATGTTAGTCCGACCCGTACATGGGTGACGGCGGACCAGGACACCCGAATATGTGCCATGCATGCATGTTATGTAACCGGAGATGGGTGGCATGGGGAACATCCAAACGTCCAAGTATGACCCAATCATGTATGGATGGCCCTTTGGATTTGGTGAACTTGAGAGAGCTAGAAGACCCGGATGTGGAAGAGCCGGGTGTGGGTGTATCGAGTATGGGTTTAGTGGGTATAGATGGCCCGACCTGTGAGAAAGGGGTGTGAAAGTGGACTTCCCCGATAAGGTATGATGGAAGTGATGGATCACTAGGCCCACTAGAGAAGGGGTCGAATGGGTCCAAGAATGTGTGACCCTTTGATTCCTCCATTACATGGTCCCATGGGTGACATTCATGAAGGTGATGATCACCTCCATCCATTGTGATAGATGGGACCGTGCATAGGAGATATGACTCCTCCCTCGGAAGAAAAGTAATGAAGTCGGGTTCATCCGGTTGCGGGAGAAGTAGAAGAACCTCCGTGGTAACACAACCCACGGTGCACTCGGAGGTAATGGACCCGAAGGCCGGATGGGTGAAGCTAAGACTAGCGGGTTGGTCAAAGCCTCGGGCCAAAAGATGCGTCAACTCCCATTGTGAATCTAATCTCATGACAAGATCGTCCAACGTATCAACATGGTGACGAGATCGAAATGTGGTATGGAATGAGTTGACCGGCACTAAAGGTATGGTGGGGTCCATGGATAGGAAGGGATGTGGGACCAAGCCATCCTCGAGCCAACTAAGAAGCGGCTCGACGATGAAAAGCATACCCGTTAGAAACACGGGTGGCTGGGGCTTGGGTGGCTCCAAATGAGAGGGTTCCGAATTAAGATTGGAAGGTGAGGGTGACAATGGAGCACTCTCGGGTGGTGAAGGAATTGGGTTAGGTAGTCCGATCGGCTCGGGACTCGGTTGGGAGGTAGATGTTTGCCAAAGGGTTCGACCTCTAGAGCGAGAAAAATGAGACTCAAAGGGCTCGACCTCTAGAGCGAGAAAAATGAGACTCAAAGGGCTCTACCTCTAGAGCGACCTTATAAGATTGCGCCAGTGAGAACGCGTCGCGGACAAGACATTCAAGTTGGAAGTGAAATCGCAAACCTCTCCGGAACTCAAAGGCAATCGTGATGCTATCCTCTCCAACTCCATATTCCATCCGGTACTTATCATAGTCCCAAATGTACTCGGACACGGACCTATCACCTTGGACGGGTCGGCATGGGTTGGCCATAGTTTCCAAAAAGATGGGATTGGATCCCTAGGAATAGATATGCAAGACCATGTGGACAAGACACTAATACTCGGTACGGGGCGAAGTTAATCGATCCGAAGATCACTCGCGCAAGTGTGCGGCCTTCCCGATAGGCGTAGCCTAATGTTCGGACAACACCTTTTTATATACCAGGTTATTGGGATGCAATGTAAAAAGACACTTTTTTTATTTTAAAACAATGATGACCCTAAACACGACTTAGACAATGACTAATGACTAAATGACACTCTTTGTTTTTTTTTTTGACACCCTAGACTCAAACTTGCTCTGATACCAAATTGATGCGGGACGAGACACGGACACGACAAGCTCGCGGTCGTCCCTTAACGAGGAAAGCGTCGGATGTGCACGGTTGAGAAACCGGCAGTGAGCTAGGGTGGTCGGCTCTCTCGTGTGTCCGGATCGGGTCACGGGACGGTCACGCTCTCTCTCGCAGTAGCGGTGATATGAAAATATAAAGCGAGCTACGATCCTAGAACATGCTCTCTAGTAGTGGCATAAATAAGTATATATGAAAATAAGCAAATGCCGTGTGTAGGGAGCGAGAACGATACCTCCACGCGCTCGGCGTGGGGAAGACGGACCCGGCCGAAACTCGTACTCCCGGAACAATAATACACAATATTACAGCAATATACGTCGCTGACCACTCCACGCAGGGAGGTAAAGGGCTACACAATGGGGTCTGGTAGGATCGAATTCGGGTTGACGGGCGGCTTCTCGCGTTGATTCGGCAACACTCGAACTAGTGACGGTGGGGCCCACGTGCTGTCCGGAGGGGCCGTGTGGGACCCGGTGGCACCGCTGTAGTGGGGACACTTAGGGAAGCGCTCCCCGGGCTGGCGGCACGCTGGTTCACCGGCCGGAGGCCGGGCGGCTCCGTTCGGCGCCGGTCGGAATAACCGGCCACGGATCTGCAGCTTCTGATTTTCAGCGCGCGCTCCGGCGAGAATGGACGCTGCGATCAGCCCCGATGTCGGATCGACACGAAAATGGCGCCGTTAGAAAGCTCTCTTCAAATACTTCAACCTAGGCCTGGAGATCAGACCTGGTCTGCATGGATCTTGGCTTTAATGAATTTTTGAGTTACTGTTGTACAGTGACCGGATTCTCAGATCTGCAGGGAACTTGTCTGAGAACTGCCTTTGACCACTATGAAGACCTCGGATTCAGACTTCGACCTCTTCATGAAAGTTGTAGGACATTGAGCTAGGAAAACGGGACTATTTTTTTATGAAAGGTTTAGTGGAGGCTGTGATTTGTTATGATTTTTGGACTGGAAGGTGGACGGATCTGGGAATTGACTGAAAGCACTGTAGCAGAGATAGAACACGAATTTTGAAAAATAGATAGAGGGCGGATCAAAAATCAAGAAAATTTATGGATGTAGGGGATGATGGACAGAACGCCCAGTAAAATCAAGAAAATTCCTATCATTTATTCATTGATTTATTGATTTATTTGGTTGGTTTATTAGACGTGCCAGCCACCGGAATGACGATTTATTATGCGCTCGATCTGACTCAGTCAGTCGATTGTGAAGTCCGAGTCGGGACCGGAAGTCCGTCATACCATAAAGGCTATGACGTTAATTACGTCCTTCCAAAGAAGTACAACCCTTGATTAATCGCCAAAGTAGAAGAGTCCCATGGGTAAAACCAATATGATAGGTATGCTCATTCATTTGCAGGATAGGAGATGCATGCAGATGATCATGCGATGCAAGATATGATATATTGATATACGGAGTAAATCCGGCAGCATATCCCCTTATCTTGGTCTATGCCAAGTGGGAATATAGGACATCCATCCACGGAGTGCCGAGATGGACGTCAAAAGAAAGATGGGCGTAGCCCGAGATCCAAGAGGATCTAGATGCGACGGGACAATGTCCATTATCATGGTTTCTATTGATATCCCCTTAAGAAACCATTGGAGGACATGCAGTGGCAGAACTCCAAGAGTCAGCAGGGTTAGAAGAAAACATCACGGTCAAACGGTATAATGTGGGGGTAAAACCCCATTAATTTAGCTCCCTTAGACTTGGACGAAGAACCATGATTCCCCATGATATGATGAAGGTTGGCATGAAGGCTAATGAGGTTGGGACATTGGGTTGCTGGGAAGTTGAGTGTTTGAATAATGGTTGGCGCTGAGATGAACCGGCACGGATGGGAACTGGCGCGAAGGAAAACCGACGCGGTACAGGAAAATGAGGTGGTTGGCAGGCCTAGGTGGCCGGCCGGTCCTCGACGCGCCCATCACTCGGCGCGGAACTCGCACCGAGAGTGGGTTGTGCCGGGAGGCCATCTGGCGTCGACAAGAGGGATTTCTTTAGGGATTTTTGAGGGCTTTGTGAGGTTATGGGTCTTGGTGGCTTCTATTGAGGGGATCTCTTGTGTTTAATCAGGGCTTCATGGGCTCTGGCGATGATGTTTAGGCAAGCTGAAAGGGGAGGAGAAATTCATCCACATAATGTCTAGGGAGACCATGTGACAATCAACGGAAAATCTCATAATGATTATATTCCCCTTTATAGCGGACAAAGTGCCATGAGATAGTCTATCTCAGGCCTCTGTCACACAGTAGGGGGTTAATTCATCAGTTCAACGAAAACATCACATGATATGACAAAGTAAGGATCGTGAATGAATTTCGGCAGCATCTCCCCTTATTCTGGACTGTGCCAAAAGGAGAGTATAGGACATCCATCTACGGAATGTCGAGATGGAAGCCAAAAGAAAGATGGGCGTAGCCCGAGATCCGAGAGGATCAGAATTCAGCAGGACAGTGTCCACTCGTCGTGGCGCCTCATCAATATTCCCCTAAAGGGACCAACGGAGAACATACAGTGGCAGAACTCTGTGGCTCGATGGGGTGAAAGAGGGAAATCAGAAACCCAAATTGAAATAAATGTAGGGGTGAAACCCCATTAGTGTAGCCCCTCAGCTTCCCACAGAATTGGACGTAAATGGCCCAACAAAATTGATCCATAAAAATGCATGTGTTTATTCTTATATTCATGCATGCACACACACATATATATATACACATATCCATGCACACATATACATGTATCTATGAGCAGCATATGAATGTATGCATAATCACATAAAAGATGATGGTTAAAGGGCCAATTAGGGATTTACTAGTACACACCCCCTATGCATGTTTAAATATGGATGGACCAAATGAGGGTACTCACGCAAGGGTTTGCATGCTTAAAAAAAAAGCAAGATCATCTATATATATAAGCCATATGTATGCCCATTTACATACCCATATATGGAGATTGGGTTGGTTTCCACTACACCATGCACCAACGTGGGAAAGGGTATGGATAGTGGGTGAGAGTTTAATGATTAATGCAGCATGCACGAGTTAATTGGATTGGAAAGTGGCTAGTCACTATTCACGTATAAACATACCGTGAGTGGGGGGGCCATGCATTGAATGGGTTTAATCTACACAAATGTGCTTCTCGTAAAAGTAACTCGCTACGTGAACGATGCCATGCCAAAGCCATCTCGTGCATGCAAATAACGCACAGGAGAAAGTAAACGGTGGGTGCATGCGTTCGGCGCCGTTCACGTATTCGGCGTGGAAATAAAAGAAAGGGATCTTGGCAGGGATTCATGCGCTCTGCGCGAAAATGAAAAGGGGTCTCGGCGTGAAAACGAAAAGGAGGGGCCTTGGTGCGCCTGGTAATCGGCGCAGGACCATCGCCGAGACGACGTTGCGCCGAGAGTGACTGGGAAGATTTTTTTTATAGAGGTTGCATGGTTTAAGCTCCTCGGAGTGAGCAGAAAATCATCACACGATTAAAAGGGGAACACAATCAAAGGGATAAGCCCATGCCAAATTACTTTTCTTCATGACATGGGAGACAGGAATGCCACGAGATGGGCTGTCTCGGGCTCCTATCTCATATCTGGGGTTGGCAAATCCAACTAAGCACGAAGAAGTTTAGCAAGCAGACAACTTCAGTCAATCGGAGTAGAACTCCACATCCCTGGGGCTTAATGCTGCCTTCACGGGGTCATGGACAGATGGGATGGAAATCCCATTGTCTCTACAAATGCTCAATAGCCATAAGGCAACCGTCTAGGGGTAGTCGAGAGAAATGATTAGAACGAAGAAAACTCGAGACAGAACATAAAAAAAAACCACGGGCTAATGCAAGGGGATTTGGCTACAGCAACATAAGAAAATCTCATGCATCAACAGATGTTCCATTTACACAAAATCAGGCATCGCTAAGATACAAATATAAGCCATAAAGGGCTGTGCTATTACATGAAGAGAGAACGAAAACAGAAAAGAAAGAACAGGGGAGAGGGGGACTATAGCCCCGAGGGGCGTCGGACGACAGCAGCAACGGCGCCCCCTACCTCTGCTCGCAGATAGCTCTCCCTTCTCTTCTTCCTCTTTGTCGACTGGCTCTCTCTCTCTCTCTCTCTCTCTCTCTCTCTCTCTCTCTCTTTCTTTTCTTTCTTCTCTCGCAAGTCTCTTTTCTTCGCTCGCTCAGCAGGCCACCACAAATTCTGCCCGGGGCCTTCTTCTTCGTCGAACCTCAGCTTTTATAATGGGTTACAGAACCCTTGAAGCATCGGCGCAGTTTCATCTTGGGTCTCGGCCTTAGCACAATCGGTGCGCCTCCTTCTATTTTGGACTTCAGGTTCGGATGGGCTTTGACCATGGCCTCGACGACACTTTCACTTTGGTGGTCGATGGGCCCTGGGCGGCCCACTCCCAGTGTCTTCATCTTTTCTTTCCTCCCTGAAATATAAGATGAAAATATATTAGTATTATTATCTATATTGTTATTATCTTATCATTTTATTATTGTTTTATTATTATGATTATATCTTCTCTTCTCCCTTTTTTTATCTTTTTGTTACTATTATTATTATTATTTATTTATTTTCTTTTTCCTCTTTTCTCTCATTTTTCTCATTTATTATTATTATTATTATATATATATATATATATTTTATGTGTCAACAGCCACTGAATAGAAAGGCAGAGCAGTTTCAGATCTGAGTTCAGATTTGCATTTACAGCTTCTAGATTTCTATCTGAAGCTACATTTTGAGTTTTACTATTTCGATTTGCTATTTTCTTTTTGAAACTCTTCGTCTATTATATATCTGTGTGTAGTTGTTGTGGTTTTAGCATTTTTTTGGTAACCAATTTTAGGGATCAGAGTGTGTTTTGGCGGCTGAGCAGCCGTGGGTGTGTGGTCGAGGAGCCTGTTCCTCGAGTCAAGTTGTGTGTCAGCGTTTGTGTGTGGTTTGGGGTTCGTCCCCGTGTGCTGCTGTGTCTTAGCAGCGCGTGTTTGTTTTGGGGTTCATCCTCGTTTGTTGCAGCAGTTCGGCAGTGTGTGTGTGTGGTTTGGGGTTCGTCCCCGCGTGTTGCTGTGAAAACAGCGTGTGTTGGGGGGGGGGGGGGTTCTTCCCCGTTAAGCTGTGTATTAGCGTGATGTTGGGGGACTTGTCCCCGTGTGTTTTGCTGCATTTGCAGCATAGGAAGCCTCACCGGGTTTTGATGAGGGTGGACGTAGGGAGCCCGACTGTGGTCCCGAACCACCTTAAAAATCACTGTGTCCATATCTGAATGCCTGTGCGATTGTTCATTTCTTCTATCTTCATTCACAGGTTCAAATTGACACTATCACACACACTAAATTAATTAGACTGCTACACATATTGAATCTGCACATACAAATAGCTAAGTTGAGTTTGGTTAATTAAGCCACACTTAGTTCTTAACGTCCATCAATTTGCCTCTTAGTGAATCTAAGTCTTGCCTAATTGATTCTAAGCGCTGTGTTTAATTCCGCTATGTGCTTTAAATAGAGTATCATCTAGTTAAATTTTTAATAAGGCGTCAATCAATTCACCTCCCCCCCCTCTTGATTGTGTTTGCACTAAGCAGCCCAACAATTGGTATCAGAGCCTGGCTCTGTTCTACCTGGATCCAACGATCTTCAGAGGAGATCCTAGTGCAATTACAGTCATGAGCTCTTTCACCGAATAGTTCTCAATGAATTCACCACCAGTTTTTAATGGTTCTGATTATGCCTTGTGGTTAGGAAGAATGTGTAGAGTTATTAAGTCTCATGATCCCAAGTTGTGGAAACTTGTTTCTCATGGCCCTCACGAACTACCTAAGGAGAAATCCACATGGTTTGCTAAGCATAGTTTGAAGAATGATGAAAATCTCAAAGTGTTGAACTTATTGAAAGCTATAGTCGATTCTAACAAATTTTCATTTGTCTCAGATTGTAGCACAGTTAAAGAAATCTTGGATGACTTGATCAAACTTCATGAAGGAAAGATGGAGAATGCGTGTTTGATGGCAAACAACAATGGTCAATCAAGTGAGGAAAACATAGAGGTAAACTCTGAACTTGATGAAATTTCCCTTGAAGAATTGATGGATGCCTATGATGAATTGTTAGGCAAATATAAAAAAATAAAGTTCAAAAATAAGAATTTAAAAATAAAAATTAAAAATACTACTCGTGATAATCCTTTCTGTCAAAAAATGTCCTGCTTTGAAAAATGAAAGCACTATTCTTAAAGATATGAATGAATCTATGTTGTTTGACACTGATATGCATAAAGAACAAATTGCTAGCTTGAGAAAAGAAAATGAAATTATGCTCAACAGAGTTAATCAACTTGAAGAGAATGAGAAAGAATTGAGAAATAAATTAAAATCAATGTCAGATGATCAGTGATTGCTTGATGACTTGATCGAAAACAAGAATCTTAGTGAAGAAAATGAAAAGTTGAGAGAGCGAAATACAATGTTGATTGATAAATTGACTGCTTATGAAAAGGGAAAATATGTGACTGTTGATGATTCATAAAAACTACATGATTTAGAGCAAGAAATTAAAAGTTACAAAACTGTGAATGGGATGTTGAGCGCTGTTGGGTTCGTGTCTCTCCCTCTTTATCTTTGATATTGATTTTGATGATCACAATATATTGTGTGAAATATTATGTGCTTGATTAGTGGAAAACGTCTTCATGATAAACGAACTCACATGTTGATATCTTGCTTTGCAGGTACTGCTATAGGGAGAGAATGCATGTGCTTTCATGCATGTTTTAGTGTGGGAATGTTGAGACTAATGCTCTTGTTCTTTTTGCCCATACTAGTGTGGCCTCATTGAGCATTCATTGATATTGAGTTAGTTTCATGGCATTGTGTAAAATCATTTCCATTTCATTATTTGTGTTTGTTGAAAGGATCATCATCTTCCTTTCACTCATACAAAATCATACCTCAATGGTAAGTGTGCTTTGATTCTGAACTTTTGGACTGAACATGCAACTCATGTGTGCTTAACTGAAACCATTTATGAGATGTGAGATTTTGTAGTAATTGAATTGAAAGCCTTTAAAACATCTGCAAGTGTGGTGTTTGTTCTTTTCAATTGCATTGATTAAAGAATGACAAAGTTATGTCTTTGATTAGTGCAAGATCTACATGTTCTCAGATGATTGGATAAATGTTGCTCTGGACTGAAGTTGGAACTCATATGCAGTTCTTGAGATGAAAATGTGTTCAAAGCATTTATGTGCCTCATGCTAATGCTTTCATAATCATATTTCATGTCATTTGAGTCTTGGTCTCAAAACTAGCTCCATATGTTAATGCATGATCCAAATATTTTGATTTCGATCTAACCTCTTGTTTTATCATGTGTTTCAGGGATAATATTCATGGTTGATCATCATGGGATTATGGTAATATTTAATCATTTATTTTCTCTTGAATGCATGGAGGTTTGATGGGTTTTTATAACCCAAACTGACATAGGTCGGGGTCGATCCTTAGTGTTTCTGACAGGACAAAAACAATTATCCGCAGTCTGCCTGCATGGGTCGACCCCTGATGGCTTGAATTTAACTCCCGACGGGTCCTTTCACCATAACTGAAAGGGTCGACCCCAAGGGTCAACCCATTCACGTGAGGGTCGACCCCAAGGGTCGACCCCTGATTGCCTATTTTTTTAACCCGCACGGGAGGATCACGAGGGACGACCCCAAGGGTCGACCCTTTTTGGTTCGGGGCGGCACCGTCAAAAATGACCTTCGTATAGGCGTGCCAAAAGTCTTCTAACTCCGGTCCAAATGCCCCAAATCATTCCATGATTTGTGGATCTTGTCCCAGGATTGTCCCTTCACCGTCCTAGAAGCATAAATGTAGCACCCCATATAAAAATATAATAATAATGTTATTATTATTATTAGTATAATTATTATTTTAACTATATACATATATAACTTATAAAAATTTTATAGAAAACTTAATTAAGTGGAAGTAGAAACATAGAGTAATCATATGCAACCTGGACGAGAAGCGTCCGGTCAAGAAGCAAGGCCGACTGCAAGCACTGCAAGGGACAGAACCTATGGAAGGAGGAATCGTGGAAGGTACATTATCTATTTGCTCTAAACCTGCTAAAGTTCTATTTGACACTGGAGCACTCATTCATTTATTTCCAAGAAGTTTACTGCATCATTTATTAAGGAACCTGAACGGTTAGACTTAGTCATTTCTACACCTCTTGGAAAGAAATCAGACATCATGCATCACTACCCAGATTGTGAGGTTAAGGTACATGGTAATAATCTACCAGCCGACTTGATATGCCTTGACATGGAATATTATGATGTCATATTGGGAGCTGACTGGTTATCAATCCACCAAGCAACAGTAGATTGCCGACATGGCAAGGTAATTTTTGTGGATTATCCCGAGTTAGTTTATAGCGGACCTCGGAATAAATCTCCACTCATCTCAGCTCTCCGAGCTAGTAAACTGGTGAATAGGGGATGTATGGCTTTCTTGGCTTTCATGACTACCACGGAAGTCGATAAAATAAAAGTCGAAGACATTCGGGTGGTTCGGGACTACCCCGACGTATTCCCAGAAGAATTGCCTGGTTTACCACCGGAAAGGGAAGTGTCGTTTTCCATCGACATTATTCCTGGTGCTGGCCCTGTTTCTAAAGCACCCTACAAGATGTCTCCTGCTGAATTGAAGGAGCTAAAGGAACAGTTGATGGATTTACTAAAGAAGGGTTTCATCAGGCCGAGTACTTCCCCTTGGGGAGCACCCGTGCTGTTTGTCAAAAAGAAGGATGGAACGATGAGGCTATGTATCGACTATCGGCAGCTAAATCACCTCACAATCAAGAACAAATACCCGCCGCCGAGGATTGACGATCTATTTGATCAATTATCTGGAGCCTCTTATTTTTCCAAGATTGATCTTCGTTCTGGTTACCACCAATTGAGGATCAAAGAAGAAGACATTCATAAAACTGCATTCCGGGGCAGGTACGGGCATTACGAATTTACTGTTATGCCTTTCGGACTAACAAATGCCCCTGCAGCCTTTATGCAGTTAATGAACAGTATTTTCAGGCCCTATTTAGACCAATTTATTGTGGTCTTTATTGATGATATTCTGATCTACTCTAAGACTGAAGAAGATCATGAAGAACACCTCAGGAAGGCCCTACAAATATTAAGGGACAACAAGTTGTATGCCAAATTTAGCAAATGCGAGTTCTGGCTTGAGGAAGTAGCCTTCCTGGGTCATATTATTTCAAAGAATGGAATTGCAGTTGATCCGTCAAAGGTTGAAGCTGTGAAGAACTGGGATCAACCCACTAATGCAACAGAGGTGCGAAGCTTCATGGGTCTAGCTGGTTATTACCGGCGTTTCATCAAGGACTTCTCCAAGACTGCGGTACCTCTAACCAGGCCAACCCGCAAAGGAGTGCCATATGAGTGGAATGGTGACTGTGAAAAGAGTTTCCAAACCCTTAAGGATCTCTTAACCACTGCTCCAGTCTTGTCACTGCCAATTGAAGGAGAAAAATACGAGGTATATACCGATGCTTCTGGTATTGGCCTCGGATGTGTATTAATGCAGAATGGGAAAGTTATTGCATATTCTTCACGTCAATTGAAGAAGCATGAGGAGAATTACCCGGTTCATGACTTGGAACTGGCCGCGGTAGTTTTTGCTCTGAAGGTCTGGAGACACTATCTCTATGGAGAACAATTCACTGTGTACTCTGATCATAAGAGCCTCAAATATCTATTTTCCCAAAAGGAGTTGAACATGAGGCAAAGGCGTTGGCTTGAATATCTCAAGGATTTCGACTTCATTATACAATACCATCCTGGTAAGGGTAACTCTGTAGCAGATGCCCTCAGTCGAAAGCCAAAGGTAATTTTGGCCAACTGTATGATACAAGAATGGAAGCTGTTAGAGAAACTTGCAAAGCTTGACATCAACACAAACGGGAAGAATACATGTATTATTCTCTCTCATGTAAGTCTACATCTCGACTTACTACCTGAAATTACAAAGCTACAAGAAGAAGATCCTATGCTAGTAGAGATAAAAAGTAAGCTGGATGAGAAGCCTGATTTTGAGATGGTATCAGATGGAAGACTGCTATTTCATAAACGGACATGCGTCCCCGATTGTCCGGAATTGAAAAGAAAAATCCTAGAAGAAGCTCACCGATCGAGGTACACGATCCACCCTGGAGCTACTAAAATGTACCAAGATTTGAAAAGAACTTTCTGGTGGCCGAACATGAAAAGGGAGGTAGCAGATTTTGTATCTCGTTGCCTCACATGCCAACAAGTGAAGGCGGAACATCAGAAGCCTGCTGGAAAGCTACATCCACTGGATATCCCAAAATGGAAGTGGGAAGACATTGGCATGGACTTTATTATGGGATTGCCCAAGTCTAGGAGCGGATATGATGGTATTTGGGTAATTATCGATCGACTAACAAAATCGGCCCATTTCTTACCAATTAAAAGCCGATGGTCAGTCGACGTACTGATTGCCTTATATATGAAGGAGATTGTTAGATTGCATGGCATTCCCGTCTCTATCGTATCAGACCGAGATCCCCGTTTCACCTCTCATTTTTGGAAGAGTCTACAACACTCTCTGGGAACGAAGCTCAACTTCAGTACGGCTTTCCACCCCCAGACAGATGGACAGACAGAAAGAACAAACCAAGTTGTGGAAGACATGTTGAGAGCAAGCATTATAGACTTTGGCGGAAGCTGGCAAGACCACTTACCCCTGGCAGAATTTGCATATAATAACAGCTACCAATCCAGTATACAAATGGCCCCTTTTGAGGCATTGTATGGCAGGAGTTGTCGATCTCCCATATGCTGGAATGAAATTGGTGAAAAACAGCTTCTGGGTCCCGACATAGTAAGGGAATCCACGAAGAAGATTTACCTAATTAGAGAAAGGTTGAAGATGGCACAGTCCAGACAAAAATCATATGCTGATAACAGAAGGAGAGATCTAGAATTCCAAGTTGGAGACCATGTTTTTCTCAAGGTAGCTCCCGGTCGAAGTATCAGAAGATTCGGTGTTAAGGGCAAGCTTACACCAAGGTTTATCGGTCCATTTGAAATATTGGAGAGAGTAGGCGAGGTGGCTTACCATATTACCTTGCCCCCTCAACTCTCGGAAGTGCATAATGTATTTCATATATCGATGCTGAAGAAATATGTGCATGACCCTTCTCACATCATCAATTATGCTGAATTGGAGATTCGGAAAGATCTTACTTATGACCAAGGACCGGTGCGGATTCTAGACCGTGAAGTTCGAGTTCTAAGGAGCAAGGCGATCCCTATGGTGAAAATCCAATGGAATCGATGCTCGGAGCAAGAAGCAACTTGGGAGACCGAGGAATCTATGAGGAGAAGATACCCAGAGTTATTTTAAATTGTAAGTATGGTATACACCATGTGTTATCCTTACACAGTAAAAATTTATCCTCATGTAAGGGAATTTGAGGACCAAATTCTTTTAAGTAGGGGAGGGTGTAGCACCCCATATAAAAATATAATAATAATGTTATTATTATTATTGGTATAATTATTATTTTAACTATATACATATATAACTTATAAAAATTTTATAGAAAACTTAATTAAGTGGAAGTAGAAACATAGAGTAATCATATGCAAAGAGTATCCACTTATCAATTGATTTCCTAGAGTAGTTGGTTAAGTGTCTTATCCTTCATCTTGAGGTCTAGTGTTCAAAACCCATGGTTCACACATATCCTCATGCGAATATTTTGCCCATTTCACCTTAACTAATCCATCTTAGACTAATTAACCCTAATCAATTTAGAAATAAACCTAATTAATTAGGGAAATGGCTAGATGGTGTACCCTCGCACCTAATACTATCCTGCTGGAAGATCATGGGCTGAGGTGGACATTGTCCCTTTGTTCCCCGTAGAATTAAATCCAGTAGCCTTTAATACCCACCTAGGGGCTAGACCTCCCTTCCACCTGCTGTTGAAGGGAGACCTCCCTTCCACCTGCTGTTGAAGGGCTGGATCGTGAGGTTTGCAGAAGGGCTGTGGCTCCTGTGTTCGTTGCAGAGTTTTCTTCTTCTTCTTTTGTCTAAAACCAACAGGAACAAGTAGGTGTTCTCAATCTCCTAGCTAAATTAATAGTTAGTAAATTGTTCATCTCCATACGTTGTTTTCTACATATATTGGCATGTATTAAACTTAATTGAGTAAAATACATCATGTAGTATCCTCATATTAGATCATAACCAAGCCTTAATTCCATCCGTTAACATGCATCTAAAATATTTAACTTTAAACTTAAACTTTATTATGTTAATTTAAAGTTGCAGTTGATGTAAGGATCATTAAGATTTTTTATATACCCTGTTAATAACGTACATATCTTATTAATGTTAGCATTAAAATTAGTGATTTGTGGTTTATAAAAGCACCTGTAGCAAAACCTGAGAGGAGTTTAATCAGCATGTTTTGTTTAAAAGTTAAACTTTATTATGCTGATATCTTATTAATGTCAGCATTAAAATTAGTGATTTGTGGTTTGTAAAAGCACCTGTAGCAAAACCTGAGAGGAGTTTAATCAGCATGTTTTGGTTAAAAGTTAAACTTTATTATGCTGATTTAAAGTGGGTGTATGTGTTATTAATGAAAGGATCATGATAATGTGTTAATAATGTATAGATCTTATTAATAATCTTGTGTTTTATGGCTGATAGAATAGCTGGTAGCAGAACTGTAAGTGGGGTGTTGATATTGTTAAGCAAGCAGTATACAGTTTATGTTTTGAACAAAATTAACTATGTACAGGGTTGTGTTAATTTTGTTATTAACAATATTAACAACTGAACTAATACAATACTTTTTAAACAACAGTAAGTGTAAACGTTTTAAACTTGATCTATCTAAATCCTTAACTTGCTGATCTGTACTGGTCGACCCCTGGTCGACCAGTTTCTGGGAAGATTAGGCCTGGTCGACCAGGGGTCGACCAGGGTCACAGCGAAGGTTTAAGTGTTTATGTATTTGTTTCAAAGTGTTAATACATATTATTTTAAGTACTTGAAAAATGTTAACACATCTTCATATGCTTCATTAGTGAGATAAACCTTTCTTTGGTGGAAAATAATGTTAAATACAATATGATTAACATTGTTAAAATAAGTGTTAACAGCATTAAAACAGTGTGTCAATATCATAGAAATGCTTAAAAAAAAGTATATAGATCCAAATATAGATTTTTCCTAAAAATACTCAAGAAGATAAAAGTGTTCTATAAATACTGATGTATCATTTTCTTATTTTTATACATTTTTGTAAGATAGTAAAATTTCTACGTGAATAGTGTTTTCCGAAGTGAATAGTGATTTAAGTCATGCTTAAAAAAAAGGTATATAGATCCAATTATAGATTTTTCCTAAAAATACTCAAGAAGACAAAAGTGTTCTATAAATACTGATGTATCATTTTCTTATTTTTCTACATTTTTTTGTAAGATAGTAAAATTTCTACGTGAATAGTGTTTTCCGAAGTGAATAGTGATTTAAGTCATGCTTAAAACACTGATTTGGTCTTGTAAACAATTTTATTAGGAATAATCATAGAAGACAAAAGTGATCACCAATATGTTAGCAATTTAATTACTATTTTTATAATTTTTTTCAAAATTTTTGTTAAACAAGAATATAACAATATTTTCATTAGTATATTAATGTCGTTAACATTGTTTAATATGGTTTAACAGTATCATACATGTTCATTACAGCATTATAATACGCTCATTAAGTATAGTAATCTTGTCAATATAAATCTTTTAAACGCTTTATTAGTAATATTTTCACTAGCACTCTAACATTAACCCTTTAAGTATGTTATGGTGATTAATATTTTTATGAAGCATAATGGCACTGTCAATTAATATTTGAAGCGTTTTAACAATGTTAATAATATTTTCGATCCTTTAAAAACACCTTAATACAAATTTTAGTTGGGTTGTGGTTAAAAGAGGAGGCAGCGTCTGGCCTTCTATTGGGTTGCTGGAAGACCCTTCTATTGGGCTTGCTGGATGGCTCTTCCATTGGGCTTGCTGGATGGCCTTCTTTTGGGCTTGCTGGATGGCTCTTCCATTGGGCTTGCTGGATGGCCTTCTTTTGGGCTTGCTGGATGGCCCTTCTTTTGGCTTGCTGGAAGGCCCTTCCTTTGGCTTGCTAGATGGCCTATTTCTGCTTAAATTGTAAATGATCAGCAGGCAGTGGCATGTTAAATCCCGGTTTAATGCATACATAATATTGATATTGTACACGAGTTAGTTAATGTTCACATACTGATATTGTACACAAGTTAATTATTGTTTACAGCTAATTAAGCACGGTATACATGTCTAAAACCTAACATAATATTGTACACCATTTAATCATGTACAACATACATATTTAATCTGACGAATGTATATGCATGATTAATATATATATATATATATAACCCATCTTACCAATGTTTAAATTACTGATGTTATAACTGCGTTTAACAAGGTTTAATATGTTTTTAGTAGTATTTCATTTATTGTAACAGTGTATAAATGAACACTGTCACCATCGAGCTTGTAACGGGTACTCCTGACCAGGGTGCCACCTTCTATCAACCCCTATATACTCCAAGAAAAAGGATGACAGCAACAGTGTAATAAAAGGGGACGTAATGGAACTCATTAACTTAGTAAATCTGCACTAGTTAGAATGGATAACTAATCATACAAATATCAATTCCCAGCATTGGTTTTACTTTATCTGTACCTTTGGATTCCAAATCTACCTTATAATCCTACCGGTCACACCTTGAATTCTATATTGGCTATAAAGAGTGAATGTCGCAAAAATATGTCTAATAATGCTGGCAAATAAGGGCCCGGTCTGGTCCTGGGAGGAGCGCCCAAAACCCGAGGGAAGATCTCTTTCTAGCGGTGTCTCGCATTGCACCGAACCACATTCTAGATTAAAGACATTCCATCACTCTCTCTCTCTTTACTTGACTTACTTGACTTGCGTGACCCGAATGGGTAATTACTTGAATGAATTGATTGATTTATGTGTATAGCCAATTCTAATTGCTGCTTGAACTTACTTGTTTATTGTGCTATCATGATTATTATTCCAGTTATTCACTGCTTGATATCAATTGCTATTCCTATGTGGAATTGATCTATAATCTCACTTTTACTCCAGTCGATTCCTTGTTGTCTACCTGTCTGCATGCATATACATATTTTTCTTTTACATTAAATGAATGTGTAATTCACTTATAGTATGTTAGAAATTGAGATGTAAATCCTACTGGGCGATTCGCTCATACAGTTGCTTTCTAACCTTTTCAGGAAATGTGGAAATCGATCAGGACTCAGTTGGGGATGAGACGGAGTGATGTAGTTTTATGTCTTAGATTTAAACCCTTTAGTTCATTTGTCATCGTCTGGTTTTGTAATAAGGGCTTGTAGCCTAATGGTAAAGAATGACTTGGATCAGTTGTAATCATCGGTGTTATCATTTTATGGAATTTTAGCAAATTTTGAATTAAATTGCGCACTCTATTCATGGTTCGATGGTAGGATCTCGAACGGTTAGATTAGCTCGCTTTGGTTCTATATAAAGGACTGTCGCGCCTCGGGTATACTTCCGCGCTCGGGACGTGACAATAAATACATCTTATTAGGTTGTAAACCCTAAGGAACCAAGCTAGATCTGAAATTTCAGGTTGTTCCTAACCCTTGTGTGTGCAGGTGGACGGCTACAGCTCTAAGGCTTCTTCAACAACGATATGAGTGTAAAAGCTAGAGGAAGGGAGATGCACATAGCAGGAGGAGGAAGAAGACGATGCTGAAGACGTCATCCACGAGCCTGAGATTCGATCAAGAGGCTGATGTTGCTGCTCTTCGCGGTCGGATGTCTTGGGCGTTTCATTCTTCAAGCCTAGCCGCTTCCCACTCCGTGAATCAGTTTTCCAGCACACCCCACCTCCTTATCTAAGCATTTCGTTGAAAATCCGAGGGAGTTGTTTTGATCTTTCACTTCTATGCTTTTGTTTGAGATTGCTCAAGGTTTCGAATGGTTATCTAAGAGGTGCAATATACATATACATGTTCTTTTGTCTATCTACTTGCTGCCCTCTTATTAGTGCTGCGATTTTCATCCTAAGCAACAAGATGAGCTAAGGCTTTCCATTCTCTTGCAGAAGAAGAAGGAGGAGTGCGGCTACAAGGTTGAGAGGAGAGGGGTTTATGAAGTTAATCATTTTTATGATGTATGCAGGTTTGACTGGAGCTAGGATTTAAAGGATATACTCAGTACGAGTTGTTGAAGTTGCAGACGATCCCGGATCTTCGAGGAAGATGACTCGGTGCTCCATCCTACTGCATATTCGATTCTCTCCAACCGAAGTTTCAAGGAAAATCTACAAACGGCCATTGGAAAACAAAGGGAAAACATTCTACATTCTTAATCCATCTCTTGATGATAGTTTTTCTCCATTTACATACTATTGTGAGTATATGTTGTAAATCCTTGTATGTTGCCAAACTCTTAATATTACTGTGTGTGTGGACGGAGCTGCGTCTCCGTGTGGTTTTAGTGTCCGGGGTGTGTTCCCCGACGTCGTGTGTGAGTGTGCTGCGGTGGCAGCGTTTGGGGCCAGGCCCCGTGTGTGTGGATTACTGCGGAAGCAGCGTATGTGGTGTTGGGGTTTGTCCCCGTGTTACTACATTTTTTAGCGTGTAGTGAAGCCTCACCGGGGTTCGGTGAGGGGTGGACGTAGGGAGCCCGTCGTGGTCCCGAACCACCTAAAAATCTCTGTGTCTATTGTGATTGCCTATGTGATTGTTCATTTCTTCTATCTCCCTTCACAGGTCGATTTAGTAGGTCTTTACTCACTACATCATCGCACATTGCTTCATCCGCTATCCATGTTAGGATTAATTTTAATTGTTCCTTGCATCGATAATCCGTGTTTGGCATAGGTTCTTTTATCCATTGTCTAGTTTATTCGAGTGAGATCGAAAATCTTGAGATAAGATTTTAATCTCATGTTTGTTTAGGCTTTTTAACGTAGTTGATTTTAATTCTACTGTGTTTAGTTCAAATTGGTTTTAAAATCCGCCATCTCGTCAAAGGGGACAATTCAACCCCCCTTCTTGTCTGCCATCTCTCTAGGCCAACAAGCACTAAGGTTATAGCTTGTGAGGAAGAGATTGCCCGTTCTGAATTGCATATTTTATCTCTAGAAAATGAAATTAAAGACCTAAATAATTCATTGCCAAATTTTGTTAAGGGAAGAGAAAACTTAGACAAACTCTTGGAGAGTAAAGTTAATTTTCAGAGAGAAGGGCTTGGCTATACTCCAGTGAATAAAAAATCTTTTAAAAATAAATTATAGATTTCTTTTGTCTCTAGTTTGGATGAAGTCAACACTTCTAAAACACCCCCAAAATAAACTGTTGATCTGAGAACTCAAAAATAGAACAAGAATCAGAAAATGAAAACAAACTTGTTGCAACAACTGAAAACTCCTAACAATAACTTCGAGAAAAAAAATTATGAACACGAAACTCAAGATGCAGAATAAAGTTCAAAAAAGTCAAAGTGGACACAAAATGAAATCCAAGGTTGAGTGTTTTTATTGTGGTAGAATTTGTCATGTCATGGAGAATTATTTGACAAAGAGACAATGACTTGAATGCATGTAATGTTGAAGCAGTTTGTGATAAACAAAAATTATCTTCAAATAAAAGGAACATGTCTAGAAAATATCATCCATGGAATAAAAAGTCAATCAACAGAAATATTTTTTATTTTTACTGTGGAAAGTATGGTCATGTTATGGATGATTGCCATGTGATGAAAAGATATGATCTGAATGCATGCAGAGATAAATCAGTCTTCAAAGAACGAAGAAATGCTTATTACTTTTACTGTGGACCGTATAGTCATATCATGGAAAAATATTTTAAAAAGAAACATGATGATTTGCATGCTATGAGTGTAAAATTTTCTTGTCAAAACAAATTCAATGTTAAGTATGAAATGCATGGAAAGAAAAAATTTTCTCAAAAAAGAAATGTGTTTGGAAAAGGTTATCCACTTAAAAATTACTTTGGAAAGACCATCCCTTCTTGCTGCTACTATTATGAAAAACATGGTCACATGATGATAGAATGTTGGTCATTATTGAATGATAATGCTCATGCTTCGAGAACAAAAGCCAAGTTCAATTGTGTTGAACCTAAAGCTTTCATAAATAATAGGAATGCACTTGGAAAATCTCATGCATGTAAAGAAAAATATTTTGTTAAAGCTGTCCATCCTAGTTATTTTTATTGTGGAGAATTTGGACATGTAATTGAAGATTGCAAAATCACGAGAAAGGATGATTTAAATGCAATGAAGAGGAGAAGCACATTTGTTAGAAGTGTGTCTAACTCTCAAGGACCCAAGAACACTTGGGTACCTAAACATGTGAAATGAGAATGTTTTCATGCAGGTGTGCCTTGAAGCAAAAAGGAGGAGAATAAAAGGTTTCATGGTTTCAATAATAAAAATAAGGCACACTTATTTGGTAAAACCCCAACGTTACTTTCTATTGTTAAATTCGGTAATTCTAATGTTTCCCTCTTGCTAGTAAGATTTCATGTTTTGTTTGTGCATAGAGACAGACAACCTCCTGGTTTCCCCCATAGCCATACAAAGTTTTTATTTGTGGCATGTTGATGAGCACTTCATTATCTCTTCATGTCAAATATGAACGAAATGCTTGAAAAAGAATGGACACAGATTTGTGTAGGCTTTTGATGATATTATGGTTGTTTAATTGCTTGATTAACCTCCATCACTTCATTTCAATTGAGTGGAGGAGATTAGTACATGTGCAAGCTCAAATTTATCTCTGTGCTTGGAATATCAACATGGTATGTTTGCTTTATGACCAAAATTGATTGATTGATTGGACTTGGCTAAGAGTGTATGAGAATTTTTCTGGTATATCGAATAGTGACTTGTGGAAGGGTAGATCAGGTCCAATTGGAAATTGTCACTATGCATGAATTCATACTCCGCCTAGTACCAGAAATTCCCACTATCTCTGTCACAGGTCACTTTAATTTATCATGTTGACAAATTCATTGCACTGATTTTAAACTGTTGCATTTCATATGGAAGTGGGAGAAAGTTAGCTCATTAACTTGTTTGATTGATTTTGATAATCGGAGTATCTGATTTATGTGGTATATCAAATGGTGATCTATGGAAGGATAGATTAAGTCTGTCTGAAAATCATCACCATGTGTGAGTTAAATCTTCGGATTAACATCTCCGCCAAGTACCAGGAATCAGAGAAATCAGATGAATGTTTCTTTGACTTATTTAGATAATGGTTCATCTTCTATTGCTCAATGATCTCTTGGCCTCATTAATGTTGGATTTTCCTTAGTCATTCGGCCATATAATTTCAATAAAAAAATTAAGGTGCAATCCATGTGATTGATATTGACAGTGGATCAAGATTTGCTGCCACATTAAGTACTCTTGAACCATCACTGCTGACATGATGTGTGTTTGGCTTGAATTGAAAATTTCTGCAATCAAATTTATGGTTACATGCTCGATTGTCTTAAGTGATCTTAGGCAGTTTGTTAAGGGGGAGCTAGTGAGCTATTTTTTAATCTCTATTGAACATCTCTGGCATTTCTATCTCATATTAAGTTATATTTCATGATTCATCTCCTGCTCATCTCTGGAAGTTGGTAACTTAGTTTTGGGTGGTGCTTGTATTTTTGTTTGCATAGATTAGTCGACCTGATCCTATGCGCTATCAACCGAAGCCAGTCTGTTTGAGATAACCTTATTCATTCTCGGTCAACTGACTCAGCCAGCCTGTCGACCGAATTACTGATTGATATCTCTGCTTGTGTGTAGCAACCATATTTGTCCTAATCTCGGAGTATTCCTTTGAATGCATCTTCTCAGGGGGAGGTTGAAATAAATTTCCTTGCTTAAGTTCTTCCTATTCAAATAAATCTGATAAACATATGATCATGCGCAATTAGGTGCATTTTACATATTCATGCATATAAGGCATTAGATGCATAAAATGGAGCTTGCATCTCATTCATGCATGTCATGTATAAAATGAAAAATTGTATTTATCAAGTGTCATTCATCCATATTGCATTTCAAGTATAGATTAGAATCTGCATGTCATATTGCATGACTTGCATGTTCCATTCTTCCATTGTGTGTTTGCATGATATATATGTGATATCAACCCCTTTGGAAATTTCTATGACCATATATTCCCTTGTTAAATAAGCTGCACTTGGTTCAAGGCTGGTGTGCGATATGTCATACACTTAGGGGGAGAAATCGTTTTGATAAGTGCATACATTTAGGGGGAGCTCAATGATCATGTATCTAGCATAATTTTCAATATACATTTGAAATTAAACTCGCACATGTCATTACATTAAAATGTGATTGATGAATATCATGTATAAGGATATGGGAAATTCTTTTTAACATTCGTGTGAAACTCAAATCTTGCATCTTCTTTGAAGACTTATGTTGTGAAAAGAATTTCTTGCCTCAAATGAAAAAGGTTGTTCATGCTAAAAGAAAAGAGGAAAACCTACCCTAGTAACTAGGCCTCCCCATTGTAGAAATGAGGAGTGTTCACGTAAAACGGTGAAGTGTAATTCTATTTTGAGTTAAAAGAAATGAAAAGAAGATAGTGCAATGATCAAACTCACTGAGTAAGTCAGATGCATGTCACCTGAGACGTGATGTGATTCGTATTGAAAAGTGTTGTTTTGATTAATGTCCATTCCAAAAGGAAGTGGAATGGTTAACACACCGAGTAATCGGGGATTCTAGCATGTGATCCATATGTTTCCTCGTGTAAAAAGGTGTGGATTAAACCTGACCATCCTTACTGTTAAAAAGTTGAGGTAGAGTAAAGCTATAATAATTCAAGTCTAAAAATGCATGTGTAGATAGAGAGTTATCCACTAATGTTAATTAGAAAGTCCTTGTATCCATATGTTTGATGTTCATTGCACATTTTAATTGTTTTCATAATAAGATATTTGATTTTGAGTGTGTTCTGAAAATTTATCTATCTTCATGGATCTGCATGTTTCTCTCAAAATCACTGCACGACCCCCTTTGTGGAATTGTCATTGAACATATCACGTCATTTGAATCATTTGTATGTTTAGTTATCCCATTACCATCCTTTTAATAAGAAAGGGGGAGATAGCCTGCACTTATATATATATATATATATATATATATATATATATATATATATATATATATATATATATATATATATATATATATACCGTGTTATGATAGAATGCCTGCATGATTCATTCTCAAATACGTGCATGCGTGCATAATTTGTAGTGCATCATACTGAACAATTGGTTTTAGGCATTGAGGTTCATTTAATCATAAAGTTATTCATTTGCATACATGTGCATACAGGTGTCCATCAGTTCAACAGTTGGTATCAGTCCACCAAATGGCTTTCATCATGTAGTTAGATCACGCGTGTTTGATGTTATGCATTATAGAGAAAATTAAAAAATCTAAAAAATCTAAAAAGTTGAATAAAAAGCTTGCATAATGTCTCCTCATTGACTCTGATTGCTATATCTTATTCATGTCTATGTCTGGCCTTGATCTAATCATGTCCATTTTTGAAACAGGCTATCATGTTGTGGGCTCACGGGTTCACACTCTGCTTAATTTCCAAATCTCTGCTTCCATCTACGTGTTGCCGCTTCTATATGCTTGTTTTGATCCAGTTGCCCTCAGTGTTTCACCCCTACTCTGAATATCTCTTGATGTCTCTTTGATGTCTCTAACCATAAATATTTGTTTCCTTTGATCCCCACCTTCATGAATGTTCCACATATATTCTCTCCATGTCTTTTGTTTTGATGATGTCAAAAGCAGAGAGATTATGTGAGTCATTATTTGTTGGTTCATTAGGGAGAGAGTTTACAGTTGAGTCAAGGGGAAAAGCTTGCAAAGGTTGCAAAGGGGGAGAGTTTTTATTCATGTTGTTTTGACTGAATTGAAAGTCCAATGGCTCGTAGTTGAACTCGTAGCTATGAGTTATTATGGCA
This sequence comes from Amorphophallus konjac, assembly GCA_022559845.1. NCBI lineage: Eukaryota > Viridiplantae > Streptophyta > Magnoliopsida > Alismatales > Araceae > Amorphophallus > Amorphophallus konjac. Next base: position 365,543,960 of record CM040122.1, on the reverse strand, counting down.
ACTACGATTCATTATTGTGCATTTGATGATGTCCAACTATGATTTATTATTGTGCATTTGATGATGTCCAACTATGATTCATTATTGTGCTTTTGATAATGATTCAACTACGATTCATTGTGTGGGTTGATGATTTTTATCATGCTGCTATGCTATTTTCTATCAGTTAAACAGAGTGTTTTATGTCTAGTCTAAAGGAATCAAGTGTTCAGCTTATTGATTGGAATAAATGAGTTCTTGCCTTACGTTGTGCTTGATTGAACAAATTTATGATTAACCCTTCTCCAAGTAGTTATCAGGTCCAAAAAGAGCCCAAAAATGTCAAATTCAATTCAAGGTATGTTGGACTTAGTGGATTAAATATATACTAATTTGGATTCTATTGTGTATTTTTTTTTCAGGGTTATATGTCAACATGACCTTAGTCCAAGTCGACAGACATAAGACTCAAGTTGACAGATATGTCAGCATGTTGATAGACTTAGTGTTTAAGTCGACAAATACGAGTCTAGGTTGACAGACTTAGTGTTTAAGTCGATAGACATCAGCAGGAAGGCAAAAAGAATGCTGAAGAACTTGAGGAGTGGCAATACACAAAGACATAGAACGAGAAGCTCAAGATGTCATTTCGTGTGTCAACAAACACTAGATGAAGATTGGCAGAGTGTGGAAGATAGTGGTTTACTTGCAACAAAAGAGTCGATAGAACAAGGTAACAATCATTCAACCCAGTTCAAATTCAGTCGACAGATGTGAAAAAGAGTCGACAGAGAAAGGCAATATTAGTCGACTAAGTTCCAATTCAGTCTACCGATGTAAAGAAGAGTCGACACAGCCAACAGAAGACCCAGCTGCAAACCAAGGTTGACAGACAAGCTCAAGTCGACAAATGTCTTCAGGGATGCTCAGCTCGACTGAAAGGATGCTCGTGTGAGGAACCACTGAGTCGACATACTAACCAACTAAGTCGACTGATATCGTCTGAGCTCGTAGCACTAAGATGAAAGACCAAGGTTCACAGTAATGACAAGCTCAAGACGACTGGCATGAAGTTCAAGTCAACAGATCTGTCTACTCAATCGACTGACCAGAGGCCAGTTGTACAAGCATGTGGGCTGTTAAGCAGGTGTGGACGTCGAAAAAATGTCGATGAGGATCATACGGCAAGCACGTCTCGACACTCGAGAGCAAGCCGAAGATGGAAACACCGAATAAACCTTATACCTCGCCCGATCAAGACGAGGACTCGCTTGGTGGTCCGCTAGCCGATGAGAGAGCCCCCCGGGCGGAAGATACAGCCACAACTCAACAGTCGGCCGTGTCGAGAGCTGAATCAAAGAAGAGCTGGGAACTTCGACACAGTCTCAGCATGCACCGGAAGGCACGCAAAGTCTTGAACCGCAGCCCAAAGACTGCGAATGAAACATCATGGATGCCATGCATCGCAACCGGAACGTTCTAGGAATGCCGACATTCATATAAGCGGCCGCGACTTCGAAAAGAATCCGTTTGGTGCTTAAAACGGCTCGAAGGGGCCTTAAAACGGCGCGCCTTAAAACGACGCGCCCCCTTGCTTAAAACGGCACGCCACTTGTTTTCTTTGGCTATCTGGCGCGCTCCTGTCGAAGGGGCCTTCCCCCTTTTGATGCTTAAAATGGCGCCACTTGTGTTGCATTAAAACGGTGCCCATATGCAAAGATATCCCTTCGAGAGCTACTACGGCATGGCCATTTTGAAGGCCAAAAAGTTGAAACGGCGCGCCAATTTCACTTGGGTTTAATCCGGCGCGATCACCATCCCTCAGCGCCATTTTACCTCCGAGACATCCCATCCCATCATCAGTCCGATCCCCTGTTTTCAGGCGTAAACAAAGAGAACTTACCTGAAATGGCCATGCCTCCTGCGTCCGACCAACGTGCAACCGCCTGAGCTCCTCAAGCTCCATGGAATGGCAATCTTCGAGCTCCGCACTGAACGTTGCTTCCCCGCCGGTCACCGTCGGCCAATCTCGTGGAGGCACCATGCCTACTCTATCAACCTCTCCACCTGCAGGCCACTCGAGAGCTTCAGACACAGAGGGGGACAAGAAGAATGGAACGAAAGGGACGGGGGATTCAGAGACTTCTTCCCCCACCTCCATATATATGTAACGAACCTGTCAAGACAAAAGGGGGAGAAAGTCGGAAGAGAAGAAGCTGAGAGAAGAGAGGAAGAGAGCAGAGGAGAAACTCCGATTCAGCTGGTAGTTCCCTCAGAAGAAAAAGAAGAAGCTTCGTTCCCTTGCGCCGGTAAGGTGGAGAAGAAAAGAGTGAGTGCGAGGGAAGAGAGGCGAGCTTGGGAAATAGGTTTAGGCTCCGCCCTCCTTCTACCATTGTATTCTTCGTCTCTTTCGCTCCTACTTTCTTTGATTAAGGGGATGATCCCCCCTTCTGTATTGCATTCCTCCCTTTCCCTCGTGGACGAATAAAAGAGTGACTTTGTCAAATATACATAGCGTTCTACTGCTTTGGCTAACCCGTCTCACTGAGTCTTTTTCCTTTTCTCTCCCGTTCTTCTAATCATCCCGGTGCCTCGGAGGCTTGCCTCTCTGTGGCATTTCCTCTGAGGAAACCCGTCTGGAGGACGAAGAGTTACAGCCGTTCATGGCAAACATCCGTCCCGTTAGGATATACGCGAAGCTATCACCCGTGAGCCGTGGTCGCTCTTGTAGGCTAGCCCTCGAGCGTTCCATACTCACATTTGGGTTGTCGGACCGCCGTGAGGCCACTCCGATTTTTGAGGGTCACCCCGGAGCAATCTGTTTGGTGGCCTTCTATTATCTCTGGCAAGTCCCGGTCCGGGGGAGATGCTGCCCAATTTTTGCCAGAAATTAAAGAACGCTCAAGAACAAACGAACAAACCACTTCTGTGAACAACCACTGAACCTTTGTGAACAAACCCCCCGAATAAAACACTTAAACCTCATGTTCACTCACCTTAACAAACCATCAACGATGCTTAAACCTTCATCCTATTGATCTGTGGTGTCAATTGAACAATCAATCTAACTTTGGATCCCTCTGCAGGCCAGAGAATCAAGAATAGAAAGCAAAACAAGTCCACAAAACGAATAAAAACTCAGGAGATGATGTCCCGGCGTGGCCTAATCCGGCGCGGTCAATATTTCACCGCGCCGGTTTAACACTATTCTCATAATCCCTCATCTCCTTCTTTGAACGCTAAAATGACGCGCCCATTTCTATTCCAAACCACCTATACGGCACGCCCCTCTCTCCTGGGCTTTGACCCCCCCTTAACCGGCGCGCCCTATGGCACCTCCCTTTAACCGGCGCGCCCCCAAGGTGCCTCTACCCGGCACGCCCTTGACTCCCTCTTAGCCCGGCGCACCTCCCTTGTTTAATCGTTAAAACGGCGTGGCCAAAAATCGGCGCTCCCCCCCCCCTTAACATCCTAAATCGGCACGCATTTGTCCTTCACTGTTCACCTTAAAACGGCGCCCCATTTCCTCCTTTGAACTCTAAAACGGCGCCATCCTCTTCCTTCGCTAAACTGGCGCGCCTCCTTAATTCAAAGGGGAATAAATAAGCAAAAAATAATAATAAAAGGTCAATCATGCTAATAAAAGAATAAAAGAAACTCTATCACCTGCGCCTTAATTAAAATTTTGTTTCGGGGGCGCTACCCCCGGAAACCCCCGCAAGGGGCGCTGCCCCCTTGAACCCCGCGACCAGACCGCGCAGGTCGATCCGCGTGTGAGGGCGAACATTGGCGAGTTTGGGCTCCACACTTAACAATCCGCATCCCCGGACTGTGTTTGAAGAGAAAATCAATGATGCCCCACTAGGTCGGACTTGGATCTCGGGAGCCCTCGCCCGAACGTGACCATGATCCGATCTTATCCCGGGCCGACAGTTCGTTAGCTTGACCCGTCTTTATCGAGATCTGATCCCGCACCTACATTAAGCTTGCCGTACCTATGGCAGACATCCGTACGGTTTTATCGTCGTCCTCGACGCTACTAATACGGACTTCCGTCCGAATAATGAATGGTCCGTTAGTGACCGACATATATGCCGGGATCTAATCCTGCACCCACACTAAACTTGTCGTACCTATGGCAGACATCCGTGTGGTTTTGTCGTTGTCTTCGACGCTTCAAATGCGGACTCTCGTCCGAACGATGAATGGTCCGTTAGTGACCGACATACATACCGGGATCTAATCCCGCGCTTGCATTAAACTTGCCGTACTCACGGCAGACATTTGCACGGATTCGCTCCCGTCACCGTCTTGTTTTCTATACGGATCTTTGTCCGAACATAAAATGGTCCGTGTATGACCGATAAAATCTGAATGGAACGAGAAGGCTCTCATCATCCCCGGACCCTTTGTATGGGAATATCAATAAGACCTTTGTGAGTCACGTTTGGACCTGGGGTTCGCCCCAACCATGGTCATTGCCTGACCCACATCCTAGGCATATAGATAGCTACCTCTGCACATGTCTTCGTTTCGGAACCTAGTCCCGGGATACTTTCCCGTTGCCCCCTTTGCACCGGGAACATTGACGATGCCCACGCGAGCCCGACTTCGACCACGGGGGGCCCACCGCAGTATGGTCGCAGCTTGATCTTGCATCGGGCCGACAAACTTCTCGGTTTCTGACCGCTCTAACCGGAGATTTAACTGGACGTTTTCCGTTCCTTTGAACAATAAATCTGTCGTATCCCGACGTACACATGTTCCGATTTTCCAGCAACGATTACACTATTCTCAAGCCGGACATTCGTCCGAACATTAAAATGGTCAACACATGACTGACACAGGCTCAGATACTTTCTTCACACCCTCGCGCGAGGACTTCAGCATTTCTCAATAGTTTTTTTCTATGCATTAATTTCCTGGCCATCGGGCCCCTTTTCCTGACAATCAATCAAGGGTTTTCCCCTCTCCGAGGGGATGTAATTAACGTCGTAGCCTTCACAGTACGACGGGTTCTCAGTCCCGACACGAACTACACAATCGTCTGACTAGTCAGATCGAGCGCACAATAAATTGTCACTTTGTGACTGGCACGCCCACGCACTTAATAAACCCAATAAATAAATAAACAACGATTTTAAATAAAAAGTGTGTCCACAGCAGGTTACTATCAGTCACGTGATTTCTCTTTCCAATCATTGGCACACGCCTCCATGACACGTCACTTGAGTTCTAGAAAGGTCCTAGGTTAGAATAGTCTATTTTTATCATAGACCAATCAGAAAATAGCTCTAAAAAGGGAATTATCCATATTTCTCTTCTATAAATATGGATCTATCGTCTGGGGAAGAAGCTGATGTAGCCCTTAGTCATTTGAGACACCCTGAGCATTTTCGAAGAGCACCTGAGAAGGGGAAAAGAGAGGAGAGCTGCTTAGCAGTCGGCCTGCGCGATCGTAGTACTAAGAGGGAAAATTTGAAAGAAGTTTGAGAGAGTCTTCCTCCTCATGACACCGTCAGGACACTGAATTAAAAGACAGAGCAGTTTCAGGTCTGAGTTCAGATCTGCATTTACAGCTTATAGATTTCTATCTGAAAGTACATTTTGAGTTTTATCGTCTCAATTTGTTGTTTTCTTTTTTAAACTCTTCGTCTATTATCCATGCGTAGTCGATGCGGTTTCAACATTTTTTCGATACCCTATTTTAGGGATCGGAGTGTGTTTTGGCTGTTGAGCAGCCGTGTGTGTGTGTGGTCGAGGAGCCTGTTCCTCGAGTCAAGCTGTGTGTCAGCGTTTGTGTGTGGTTTGGGGATCGTCCCCATGTGCTGTTGCGTCTTAGCAGCGCATATTTGTTTTGGGGTTCGTCCCCATTTGTTGCTGCGGTTCGACAGTGTGTGTGTGTGGTTTGGAGTTCGTCCCTGTGTGTTGATGTGAAAACAACGCATGTGTGTGTGTGGGGGGGGGGGGGTTCATCCCCGTTAAGCTGTGTATCAGCGTGCTGTTGGGGACTTAATTATCCCCGTGTGTGTTACTGCATTTGCAGCATAGGAAGTCTCACCGGGTTTTGGTGAGGGGTGGACGTAGGGAGCCCGACTGTGGTTCCGAACCACCTTAAAAATCATTATGTCCATATCTGAATGCATGTGCGATTGTCCATTTCTTCTATCTCCATTCACAGGTTCAAATTGCCACTATCACACACACTAAATTAATTAGACTACTACACATATTGAATATGCGCATACAAATAGCTAAGTTGAGTTTGGTTAATCAAGCCACACTCAGTTCTTAACGTCCATTAATTTGCCTCTTAGTGAATCTAAGTCTTGCCTAATTGATTCTAAGCGATGTGTTGAATTTCACTGTGTGCTTTAAATAGAGTATCATCTAGCTAGTTAAAATTTTAATATGGCGTCAATCAATTCACCCCCCCTCTTGATTGTGTTTGCACTAAGGGACCCAACATAACTTGCACATGGAAGAGCATAAACATATCTTGTAGCATTTTATCATTTTCATACTTGAATGGAAACTTTTCTTAATATAGTCTCTTATCTGAAAAGCTAACACATGATACATGTAGGTGAGCATACTTGCATAAACATACATATAGCGCACACATACTTTCATATCGTATTCATAAGCATAATCATATCATGGAGCTTACACTCACATTCTCAACATATTAACCAGAGTAATCAGAGTTTAAACATGAAGCATGGATCATAAGCTAAGCATGAAAAGAATATGCAACTGTGGCTTCATGCTCTGGGCTACTATACCTATGGGTGGCTCCACACTGTATCTCTCCTCCAAAATACCTAGGTTGGGTAGCCCTTTCTACTGATACCCCTTTTCTTTGCACATTCGAGTAGGGGTTCCAAGAAAGAAACATGGCTCCACTGGGTGATAGGGTCCAATTTTAGGTTAAATCATGACCAATGGACCTTCTGTCAGGATTGCCCTATGCTAATACAATGCAATGTTCATTATGCTTAGAAACAAGCTTACCCATTGCCTAGTACGTGATGTAATGTACTTTCTTGCTTCATTCCATACTTACATGAAACTTATCTTGAGCCATATTAACTTATCATTATTGTTGTGTATCTTATCATTCATGGAATCTTCGTTAGCACTTATAGAAAACTTAAAGATATTGCAACACTGTCTTAACTTGATCTGAACACATAATATGCAGTTCGTACTTATTAGGGAACGGTTTAAAACATAGATCGAAGAAGCGAGGCGTAAAGCTCACGCCTGGTTCGTGCTTAGAAATCTTAACTCAAAGGAAGCCCGAAACTCTAAGTGTTTTGCCCTTCCCTCCAAATAGCTCGTCCTACTCTCTCTTTGTTTCCTTTCTAAGAATAAGATGTCGGGGGAACATAGAACCAAGTTTCAGAAAAGGAGAATAAGTTGGATAGTGATCTATGAAACTCGCAAGAGACTTATCACTGTAAGATAGTAAGATTCTCCAAAGAATGCTCTGGGTAGTGTAAGGAGCCAAGGAAATAAGAAGAACGATGGTAAGAGAAGGGAAAAGAGTGAAATCTGTATAACTCTCTCTCTCTCTGCTCTGGGTTAGGGTCTGCCCCTCTATGACACCTTTATATGCAAAGTCAGACAGTTAGACCACTCCCATACCTGTAAACATGCTCCATGCTCTGGCACTCTCTTCTGTTCATTTGGTCACATCGTCACAAGTCTTGTAGAAAATCATGTTGATTTAGATCCGTGCAGTATTCAAATTCAAGGGAAGTCTGGCAAAGTCAAAGTTTCAATATTTCTATCATCTACTGGGCGTCGTCTACTCTCATCACGTAGTTTGTCCCCTGGCCACATTGTCTAAGCCCTATCGTACTGTCCATTTTTGACGATCCTGTCATCTACTTCAGACGACTAAAATCTCAGACTTAGTTCGCTCACATCTGTGATGATTTATTTTAGTTGTGCCCCCGGCTCATTTCAGCTATGCAACCAATTGTTCCAGTTGATTCCAACTATCCCAGTTGATTCTAGCTGCCTTAGCTGATTCCAATCACCCCAGTTGACCCAGTTACTCCAGTTGATTTAGCAGCCCCAATTGATCCTGCTACCCCAGCTAATCTAGTTATACCAGTTGATCCAGTTTCCCCTGTTGATCCTAGCTGTCTTAATTGATTCCCGTTGCCCCTGTTGATCCCAGCTGCCCCTGTTGATCTTAGTTTCTCCTGTTGATCCCAGCAGTCCTAGTTGACTGAGTAGCCCCAGTTGACTTTGTCACCCCTGTCGACTCAGCTGTCCCTGTTGACCCAGTTGCCAACTCAATTCAAACCATGTCTTGAGCTATAATCCCCCCCGACGTCTATTTTATTCCAGCCATCTCAATCCCTAGCATGTATTCAGTTCTGCTCCAGGTTAGTTATGATCAAGATACGCCTCCTGCTCTATCTACCAGTTCTGATCTGAATCAGTTACATCCCGGTCACTCCTCTTAAAGTTGCGGCCGTGCCACTGCCCCTCTGCATGTCTCAGTCAGGGCATGGAACTGCGTCCCGACATAGGGGCATATATGCTACTCTAGCATGCCATCCTCCGAGCATGCACCCATTCCGGTACCTTGGTGTGCTAAGGGATGCCCAAGTGCTCAATTTGGTTGGAACCTGGATCCCTACATAGTCAATTGAACACCTGCAGTGCTACGTCCAGGGCCGGTGTTCTCTAACATAAGATCCCCTGCGAGGGATACTATAGGTGAACAATTGAGATCTTCTAGAGCAATGACTCGGGGGCCGACACTTATGATGAAATTTTCCCATGGCTTGCTCATAATGTAGAACTCTTGTTGTACCCTGTAATACCTTTCACGACATCTATTAATGAAATGTGGATGTGGTCTCATCTTATTCCCACTTTCATTATTCTTTTATTATTAAACTACATACATTTCAGATCCCTCTATATTGATAATGACAATCCCCTCGCTCACATCATGGCCTTTTTACGATACTGACCCCTCACAATAGAATGAACCAAGGTGTTCGGATTCAATCCGATGTAAATAAACATCGATCGTTTGCGGTCGGTGGGGATGACATCATGTACCCAAACTCCCCGTCACCTGATATCTTCACACTGGTAGTTAAAGTAGTCGCTCTCCATCATCACCAGCCTCGTGCACGTGTCCTTGTGTGTCTTTGGTGACTTCACCCGATGTTTCACTTTTCATAGTACAACAGCTTCAATGGGAAAGAAGCACGGAGAGTCGAAATCCACATAAAGATAAAACCAAGACAATAGAAATTTTTTGATTGAGAATTCTAGCGACTGTCCTGTGCAAGGTTGTGATTGAGTCTTCTGATTGGATTTTGCTTTGAAGAGGTCAATCTAAGGGTTTCAACTGAATTTGAGATGCAGTGTAAGGATTTCATCTAGATGTTCAATTAAGGATAAAGTTTGAGCCATATTATATGAGTTTAAAATATAATTTTTAATCTGAATCATTGATTATTTTATACACATTAGAACATTAATATATTTTCACTTAAATTATATTATCACTTAAGACACAAGACTTAACGTGAGTAGTAGGGAGTAGGGGTCCAACTGTTAACAATTTTAAATACACGCAACTGAACAAACCTCAAAAGAACCTCGATCAAAAGTTTCCATAGATGATAGACATTAAGACTCTCTTTCAAGATGGAGTGAGATGACGTATTCAAGAGAGTGGACACGAATATTCCAACTCACCTCGATTAATATCTTTCCTTATTAATTCGCGAGAAATACACAGTGTGATCCACACTTCTCTCACATCAATTAACCATTCTCCTGTATCAAATTATCAAATCAAAGATCTAGGCCCTAAAGCAAAGGCAGACAAAAATTTGGGAGACTAAAATTTGACATTTAAAATATGTGTTCTTCTCGAAGGCAGAGACCTATTGACCTTTGTCATGTTGAGAAGGGACACACACCAGAATTTTTACTCTCTTCGATTACTTACCGCCGATGGCAAATCATCTATGCCGTATGACTTAAATCCATATTGGTTGTTAAAGATATAGAAGCTAGCTACTTTTCTAGTCCATCGAGTGTACACATGCAAATGAGTAATTGGTCCTTGTCAATACAAAGATGAATACAAGTACAGATATCCATAGATATGCAGTCGGCTTCCTTTACGTACGTCCCCACTCACATTTCACAAATGCCCTGGTAACTCGACAGCTCATGGCAGCTTCAGCAGCCCTTCCCATTGATATAGCTGCAGCACCCCTCTCGCACCTTAACTTAACTTGTCTTCCTCCTCCTCGATCTGGAGAGGGGGGCGCAGTAACATACCGTCGGCTCCGCTGACGGACTATCGATGGCGTCGCCTTCGTGCTGTTGTCATGGGGACGTCCTCGCGTGTGACGTAATCGCCCGTGACGACTGCCGAGTTTACCAAGCGCACGCGGGGGCAGCTAGCCACGTGCATGGCCCCCCGCGCCTCCGAATGTGCGGCACTGACAAGAAGTGGATCGACCGTGGAATCTTCAACCGATCACCAGATTGTTCCTCCCCTCTGTTTTACGATGATCTATCTTTCCGTGACAGGGAGGAGGAAGGGATCCCACCTCGTCGTCCGTTGCCGGAGGTGTCTGCTCCAACCCCTCGCCTGCAGTACTGCTGACGACCTTCTTCGATGGGTGGCGTCTTCGTGCTGTTGTCACAAGGAACTCCCCTCGTGTGATGTAATCACCTGTGACGTAGTACGTTTAGTTTACGAGCGCACGGGGGGGGGCAGCTAATAAACATGGACGGCAACCACGGCTCAACATATATATATATATATATATATATATATATATATATATGGGGAAATATCTTGTTTTTAATAAGTGTATGATTTTCGATTAGTCCATCGCCACGCACGACAAGAGCTGGCCCGTCTCCCTGTTGTTACATATGTGCCTGCACGTCAACATACATATGGGAAGAGAGGGAACACAATTTTAAAAGGTTGTTCCCTTATCATTTTTTTAATCATACTTAAATTTTCTCTCTAGTCATGTAGCCGTACTGGAGAGCATGCATACTTGTCGAGAAATATATATATATATATATATATTAGAACACGTGTAAAAAACTAAGTGTAAAAAGAAAAATTGGGTGGGCAATTATTTTTTTTTTGAAATCACACACACCCCCTGCTGTGTACGTGCTAATGTGAGCATGGCATCACCATGCACACACACATATATATATATATATAATGGTACGTACTAGTAATCCATGTGGGAGTAACCAAGTGTTGAATTATATGCATGGCGCCATTCATGGGGATTTATTTTCACCCTCGGGAATGTAGGAAGTGGTAAAACGTTTTGTATGTGTGGAAGCGTGCGTGGGGGCGCCCATGATTTGAAGGTACTGAGACAAACCCTGAAGTGTCCCTCATGGAAGCTGGGGAGATGCCCTTTAATGATTCGTACTGCTGACAAATAACTATCGAGTACACATGAATCATGCACCGTCTCTCTCTCTCTCTCTCACACACACACACAGAGAGAGACACACACACACTGGATGGGATTGGCATCGTGGTGAGAGTGTGCACGAGGGCAAATGCTAATTGAAAACAGCGGTGGGCCGGTGAATGAAAAGGCCAGCCCGAAGAGGGCAAACAGCCCTGGGCCCTGCAGGTCGCTAGACAGGTCGAGGAGGCAGAAACAAAAGCGCTCGATCAGCAGCGCAGCAGACCACCTTCCATTTAAAACAGGAATTTTAAGGCAGAGTGCCTCCGATGCTGCAGCCTTAATTCTCGCACGTTCCTTTTCCTTCTCTGTGGGCGGATCCGATCGAGGAGGACGTGCCAAGCACTGCTGACGACCTTCTTCGATGGGTGGCGTCTTCATGCTGTTGTCACAAGGACATCCGCTTGAGTGATGCAATCACCAGTGACGTAGTACGTGCTAGTTTACGAGCGCACGAGGGAGGCAGCTAAACATGGAAGGCCCCGCACGAGGGGAGCTAGACTTCTCATATATATATATATATATATATATATATATATATAGAAGGAGGCATGCAGCAGCCTCACGTACGTACGCTCGCAATGCACACCCTGGACGGTTCGGTTAAGTCGTACGTGAAGGTGGACGGTGTGGTGATCTGGTGCCGTGTGTGGACGACGTTGGTGGAAATTAATTGAGTCCACACGACGACATAGGGCTTGGATTAATTAGCTCGATATATAGCACGTCGACGGAGCTCTTGTTCTTCTGTATGCAAAAAAATTAGCTTGGCATCTGCTTAAAAGACTGCCGGCGCCTGAAGTCAGCCAGCCACTTCGATGTCCACTTATTAAACGCAAGGCGTCCCGTTACGAGCCCCCGGCCGGCCGGCCCCTCGTCATCCTGGGGCAGGGGCATATCTGAAAGAAAAATGTTTAGTGGATGCACACCCCATGGTTATTATAGGTCGGAAGTTGGGCATAATCTCCTGGATAATAGTCCCATATTAGTTAAATGAGTTGTGATTCATATACTTATAACCCTGAGCTTGTGTATCTCAACACTGCGATTTCGTAGATTTCAATTCAACATCGTATCATAACATAGTCTTGGGCTTAACTCCTCTTGCCACCACCTCCACTTAATTAATGTTCACGGTCCATCTTGACTGTGAGGGACTAATCTATAGTATAAGTCACATTTTAATCAGACAATTTAAAATATTTTTTAAAAAAATCAGATCAAATGAATAATCTTAAATCTATTTTTTCGAATCTATGTTTTTTATTTTTAATTTTTTTGAGTCATCGGATGAAAGTGTGACTTACCTCACAAGTTAAGATAACTTACAACCTGCGTCACAAAATTTTCAAAAAAAATTTAAACTTAGTGTACATTCAAGATTTATAATAACCACAAATGTGCACCAGACATTTCTCTATCTGAAATATGTGTTTCACGTTTTGTATGTAGAATCTTGTTTGGGGCACATAGACCTGCCATGAGCTTTTGAGAGGATGTGGACAAGAACCAGCATGCCCCTAGTGGAAGGGATCCTCAAGGTCCGGGCCGATGACAAGTAATTGACGACCGAGTCCACGTCTCTCTCTCTCTCTCTCTCATCGTGCCAAGAATTGAATCTGGAGGGCCTTTTCACATCGCTTGGGTCAGGATGCGACTGACACATGCCTCACGCATGGGGTGGGTTGACCTGAAGACATTCAGGTGGGAAGGGGTGGGCATTGGCACGCTGGTGACAGTGTGTGTGCGCAAGGGAAAGGCCCGAAGAGGGCAAACAGCACACAGGTCACTCGACAGCTCGGCAGCCCTTCTATTGCAGGAAGGACGAGCCTTCGAGGCTGCAGTCACTTTGCACATTTCTTTACCAGATTGTATATATGGTGGAGGAGGAGGAGGAGGAGGAAGACGACGCAGCAGTGCTAATATTGCTAAAATTTCCAGAGAAGGGCGTCTGGGCTTAGACATCGCCATTAATGTCCGCTGTTGACGGTTACACTTCTCTTATCACAACCCGCATGTCCAGGCTGTGATGGGTTAACTTAATCTATGCTTAAGCAACAAGTTGCCACACCCCTACCTAAGGGCTATAAATAGAACGCGACTTCTCCTATTTAAAACTCTAATGAGAACAAAGGTTTCTGGTGTTACTGTGAGTTTTCTTTGGGTCTTTGCAGGGCTCTCATGTTCTCCTCCCCAAGCATCTGGGATGATCCACACCAAAGGAGAGAATATGAAGGCCATCTATCGAGGGAGAGCTTCATCCATGACCAACTTAACTCTCAATCTTTCTTCTTGTCTCTATTCTCTACTTTCCGGTCGTTCTTGTATCGAGAGAAGATGGATATGAATGTCTTTGGATCGATTTGTTGTGTGTGTGTGTGTGTACGTGATGCCCAATGCATTGTGATAAGGTGATTATCCACCCTTGTACTTTTGTTTATAGTGTGTGAAAATAGTCTCACCTAAAGTGGTGGAGTAGATGTAGATCTCGAAGATAAATTAGTATAAAGATTCATGTGTCGCTTGATGCGATTGTTCCCTATTAATTAATTTCCTTCCTTTCTTGAGTGATCAAGTGGCATACTTCCATCTATGTGTTGAAATCAGCTCATATCACATTGACTGACCGCACTATTTTTAATATATCAACATTAGTCCAAGTTGCAATTATAAGTTATCTTAAGGGTTTTTTATAAAACATATTATTATTATTGACGAAATTACAGATATATCAATCTTTAAAATGTATTAACATATACATCCTCACTATCATGAAAAACTTAAAAGATATGTCATCACTGTAAATAAAAATTTAAAAGATGTTATCTCTCTCAGGGTCTGGATTATTTATGAAAAAAATTGTAAATAAAAAGTTAAAATAAAAAAAACACATCTAATAGGGGTATATAAATAAATAATGAGATTTTTGAGTTGAAATGTAAATAGTGTCACCTTCGTCCTCCCCTCTCCCCAAACCCTAATAGATGGCGGCGGCGACCCCCTACCGCCCCTCCTCACCGCCACCTGCCTACAGGCCCCTCCCCTAGCTGCCGACCTGTAGCCCTCCCCTTGCCCTCTTCTCCCTCCTATTCTAGGTGATACGGGCGGATCAATATTCTCGCCACCCACACGTGACTCACTTCCCTTTTCGAAGTGGACTCTTGTCATATTGCGCATTCTAAACATCATATATGATGGCAATGACATCATATTACCGTATGATGACGTTAGCTAATCGAAAAGATATCGTTAGGAAACTCTCCTCCGAAATTATTTTACCGCGCGCAGCTCTCACGCGTATTATCAAGATAGATAATTTCACAATCTTAATATGATTTTAGATTTTCTCGAGAACATCCTCTCCCTAGTGAGGACTTTTGTTTCTGTGTAGGAGGACCCTCTGAGGGCATCCCCTGATGCTCGAGACTCGCGTCTTTAGAACTCACCTTCATCTTTAGAGTAGTTGTAGTTTGAAACCTCGATTTCTTAGTGTGTTCTCACAAAATAAATACAAGCGTATAGCACACGCAACACTAAACATATCCGGTTATCAAATAGCCTCTCGAGAGGTACGTACTATCAAATTACACGTCCTTCTCGATAGAAATAAATAATCAGGTAAAGAACATTTCCGTTTCTAATAAACATCTTCGAACCGAGAAAACAAAAGAAGAACAAAGAATAATACACCAAGTAACTCACACGCTCGACACAGTGATGCCGCTGGTGCCAATCATGCATGTCCGATACCCAATCAGCTCAGCTCACCATGCTCAGAAACCAGACCTCTATATATGCTCAGTGTCACCGTCAGGCCATGCCAGGTAGCCGTGGATGGCCAACCCATGCGCAGTCAGATCGTTCATCCCGAAAGATATTGCGGACAAGAGATGCAGTCCTCTCCGCGGATCAAATCTCAGGAAAGAGAGTTTGTTTTAGGCGCTGTTTGTGCAGCACAGCAAATCGCCTCCACAAGTTGGAGGGAGCCACCTCCTGTCCCCATGTGTGTGCGAGTTGGCGAATTATCCCCCGCCACCAGAACCCCCTAAACATGTTTTGGGTGCCCGGTCACATCATTATATGTATATATATATATTATTTTATTTTATTGGTAGCGCCTGATCGAGAGATTATTGGGGCAGGCAGATCGAGAGGGGATGCCCTCCTGCTCTTCTTCACGTGTCGATCTCATCATCCATCCAGATGGAAGAGACGGGTTGTGCAGAGGTTGGATTAACGTTCTTGTTGTTGTTGTTGTTGTTGTTGATGATAGCATTAGAGGGAGGTGAACCTGCCGGTTCAAAGTCTGATCAGCTCTGCCCCTTTTCCTTTTAGGCCGGCGTGCCTAATTCTGTTCTCCCACGGAATAGAACTCCGGTTGGGTGTTTCTTGCAGATACCAAACGAGACCCCCGGCAACCACACTCTTGCCATGCAGAAAGAAGGGAGAGATAAATTAAGACACCTGGGTCCCTAGCTAATTAATCCTTGGGGGCACGTACGTACCTTCAGCTCATAATTAATCAGTGCACATTGTGTACGTCCCATGTCATGCGGTCATCTATCTATCTTCTTAATTGTTTTTCAAAGAATCCAAATTGCTATCACAGTCTTCTCTGGATTCCAGTGTCACCGTACTTAAATCACGTAGCGACGACGGCTCCTCTTTCCGGTGGTTAGAAGAAACCCTACAACTTGCTCCTCAACCCATTTATACGTACTGGTGATCAGGAAGCGAACGGGGGCACTGCTTGTTTGTTATTTAAAATATTTCCTGTCGTTGGCGTTTTTCTAATGCGATTATGCCGGTACATTCTATCGATTATTTGGGTTTAGGAGATTAATTAGCTAGATGTTCATTTATTTATGGAACTGGGACTGCATATCTGATGGCATATGCACGGTTAATCCCGCGATTTGGATTTATCAGACCGATTAAGGTTATTGTGCTTTTGACTTTTCTACAACGATAGCCTGTAGCCCCCCCCCCCCCCCCCCCCCCCCCCCCCCCCCACCACCACCGTCGTCCTACTACCACCCGCATCCCCATTTGGCGAACACCACCCCCACCCTTCCTTTTCATCCTCTCCCTCTCCGCCACCAACTTGGGGAGGAAGATGAGGTCGCCACAACCGCTGATGTGGAGCTTTGCCCCGTCGCCACCACTGCCTCTCTGCCCCCTCCCGTTGCAGCCAGCCTACGACCCCCAACCCTCTGCACCCCTTTCCCCCTCCCACCGCCACAGGCCAGCGTGCGGCCCCTTTCCCCCTCCCAATGCCACCCCCCTACGGCCGTGCGCCCCCTTTCTCTAGCTCTCTTGCCTCCACCCCTTGCGGCCCCCAACCCCTTGCGCCCCCATTCCCCCTCCATATGTCGCCCTCTATGGCCTTACACCCCCTTCCTCCTCCAGCCAGTGCCAGCCTGCAGCCTCCAACCCCTTATGCCCTCTTCCCCCTTCCATTGTCGCTGGCCTGTGGCCCTCAGCCCCCTGTCCCCCCCCTTGCCCACTCACCCCATCACCGACCTTCAATTCAGCCCTCCTCCCCCCCACCGCCCCTTCCCCCTGCCCCCTACCACCAGCCTATAGTCTCCCTCCCCCTCCAACCGTCGCAGGCCTGTGGCCCCCAACCTCCTACCGCCACAATCTGCAACACACTCTCTCCCCTCCAATCGTCGCAGGCCTGTGGCCCCCAACCTCCTACCGCCACAATCTGCAACACACTCTCTCTCTCTCTCTCTCTCTCTCTCTCCGTTGTAAAGGAGAGGGGAATTCTCTCTCTCTCTCTCTCTCTCTCTCCCCGTTGTAAAGGAGAGGGGAATTTTGGTCTTTTGACTATTAAGTAACGAGAATATTGATTTTTTTGAAGAATTCTCTTTAACTCGTTTCATACATTTTGTCAATGCAAACAATGAAAAATCCCGCAAAGCAAACTTTCACTTTAATATTTTAGGTCAATACAGACAACATCCTAATTAAATAACATGGATATGATAGCCATGATTTTCTCGACAGTTAGAATAATTATATATGCATATCTTGTCTATAAGTTCTCAAAGAAGGCTTATGTGACAAGCGGGACTTCCTCACAGGTAATTTGATTTGACATAAAATATTACAAAATATCAACTTTAAATTTATCGATTTCAAAGCCAGCAAAACTAAAAAAAAATCTAAATCAATCTTAAAACCCTTCATTTTAATTTCTATTTGTTTTGGATTGAAATTTGAATCCGTGGTGTCACATCGGCCAAGTGGATTTCTAAACTCAGCAATAATTTACTCACTTCAAAAATAATTTATCGACTTTAATTATAAAGAAAATATTTTTACCATGATTTGTACTATTTCATGACTAACCAAGTGACCATCCATTACATAGTTCTCATTAAAAGAAAACAATATCCTCTCTAAAGATGCTCGATCTCCCACCGCTCTTAGGACCATTGGATGGCTTAGAGATCAGTGGTGAAGGGATAAAGAGAAACAATTACGCGTGCCTTAGCAAATGGGACTTCCACCAAAAGAAGAGGATACCCGTCCTATAACATGTTGAATTCTATTTTTTCATTGGAAGAAGTTACAATGCCTAGGCAAACCATGGTACATAATATGAGAAAGGAAAGGAGAGGCTTGTGTAGAGCCTGAGAAAGGGGAGGGTGAAGTCACGACCAATGGCTTATTGAACTTTAAATTTATGCCACTTGGGGCAGGCGAACCACTTGGGTTGCCGAGCCGAAGACATGATCACTCTTTACAAAGGTTGCAGGGTAACGGAGGTTATGACTTGAGGTAGCCTTGGGTGGCAGACTGCGGAGGCAAATGAGCTCTGCAAGGTGATGTCTGCTAGTACTCTACCAGCGGAAGCTTGGACGGCTGACTAGTAGGTCTCCCAAGAAAAAAGACTCGAGGGCCCGTATATGGTCTTGGGGAGGCCTGAGTGGAGGGCGGCGAGACTACCCATGAACAGTTGGGACGATGGCTTAGGCATCAGTCGCTTGGGGAACCACAATCCATCTAAAGGTCTAATAAAGGAGATTTGCCATTATAATGAGTGGCAGGACTCTCTGAGAGGCCTCGACGGCTCCTGGGTCCTTTCCCCCAAATGCGCAGGTCTCCTAGGAGGAGAGACCTTACTTGGAGACGCTGGACTTGTGTAGGGGTGCACTAGAGGTGGGAGATGGAGTTGTCGTCATCGGTTGGCCATGCATGGTGGTGCTTAATCGCCTAGCGGTTAGAGGCTGCAACGCTTCGCTTCTAGTGGTATTGGACAATGGTGGCGAGCCTGAGTTTAGAACCTGCTACTCCTAGGGTGCACTACGTAAGAGCTTTCATCCAAGGTCCTAAGAGAGCCTCCCGGACTTCTTCAACGGGTCATCCCGGGTGGCCCCATCTTTGAGAGGATATTCTCAAACTTCTTCTTACAATGAAAGTTCTCAAGTCAGTGGATGCTTTGATGGAGGGGGGGTCTCATAAATGGAGGAAGTCTAAGGTCTACCAAAGTAGCCTGGTGGAGGTGAAGGAGATGAGGGGAAGCTTTCGCCAGAGTGGCTTTGCTCTCGGTTTTCCTCATGAGGAGGGATTTCTATCTACGGGCTGCCCTCTTTCTCCTACCCTCTTTCTCTGGTGTTTTCATGGTGTAAGAACCCGCTTGTTGTGTGGTGTTCAGTATACCTAGAAGAGGCTGTAGATACTTCCTTATACATATAGATATTAAGGATGCTGGCATCGGGGACGCTTGCAAGTCTCGAAAGGACTGCATGGAGCCACTCGCCTTCAGGAGCAGTGTGGGTTACGCGATACGAGATGTATCACCGCATTAAAAAGGCACGCAGATCTACTGACACGGGGAGTCGGTCCATAATGGCGCTTTGACTCCTTGTAACCTAGCAGCTTGGTCTGGATTTTTTGGGATGGAGGCCACGTGTTAGGATTGGTTCGGTGTTCGTATCCCCGTGCGCTTCAGGCCGCAAGCGCTGATATGCATGGCGGTGACTGGCATATCTTGAGGCAACGTTTCGTAGCCTGTTGAAAGAGATTTGACTGCACGATTTGACTCTCACAGCCAGTGGCGGAGTCAGAAATATTTGAAAGGGGGGCAAAATAAAATTAATGTAATAAAAATTATTATTATTTAAATAGAAGACATTTTACAAGTGATTTGTCAACGACGGATATCATATTCCGAAAGCGTTGTATTATTATCTCATTGTCAATACTCTAGAATTTCTCCTTCTCAATATATGTCACTAAATTATCATTCATCCATTGATCACCACAAAAATTACTTCAGCTTCAAAATCAAGTGCAATATTTCTGACGAGTGGGAGCTAACTTTGTATTATATAATCGAGATAATGAATCATAAACAAGAACAACCGAGAGGAAGAACTAAGTTAAGCTTCTGAGATATGTAAAATCCCCGTGATTGAAAATACACGAAATAACAAGAATTAAAAAGAAAGATAAAATCAAAGAAAAGGAAGATAAAATCAAAGTCCTGAATGAAATATTTTCCCCAGGTAAATTAAATCCCATGGTAAAGTCCTAGCGATTCCAGCAAAACCCACCAAATAGATAACAATAGAACTGAGCAAGGGGAAAAACTCACTGTATTGATAGAGAAGCTCCTCAGAGTGAAGTGAGGTAAAACCCACCAAATAGATAACAATAGAACTCAGTAAGGGGAAAAACTCATTGTATTGATAGAGAAGCTCCTCAGAGTGAAGTGAGGTGTGGGAGGCCGGACGTGCGGATCGGAGAGACCTGTTATAAGCCTGCAAATCAACCATGTGCACAGCCCGATAGCCTTTTTTTATTTCTGCTCAACCATCAAAAAATAACCCTACATAGCTACAGACAAAGTTTCTCAGTCGGCAGCCGCAAAACCCTTTTACGATTCTACTATACTACTTTTATCCTCTTTTGTCTCTTTTAGGTTTCTATCTTACAAAAGAAAATCTTCATCGTCAATTTACGGTTAAACAACCAACCAATTAATGTGTGTGATAAATGCCCACCATCAGTAGATATTTTAACTTAATTGTAAAACTTAGAGATCCACCATCCATAAATATCTAATGGGCCAAAAAACTCAACAGGGGGTGAGGGACAAATGTAAACAAATTTACCCCAAGTCAATTGCCCCCCCTTGCCCCCCCTGGCTTCGCCAGTGCTCATAGCATGTCGCCTTCTCTGCAACTATCTTGCTAGTTCTACGCCGATGTGTTGCCCCAGCTAATATTTCCATGTTGTTGGAGCCATGACAATTAGAGTCAAGCGAGAAGGTCGCCAGTCAGGCTTATGCCGAGCTACAAGACGGTGGGTTGAGCTAAGACTCTTCGACAGACAGTGGTCAGGTGAGTACTCTCTCATATCTCGAGATCGATCTAGGGCAACTTTGTGGCTCGAGATCGAGCTTGGACTTTTCGATGGTTTGATGGTCAAATCATGGTTCTCCAGGGCCTGGGATCGAGCTAACTTTGGAGATCTCCTGAGCCAATACTTAGGAAGTTTTTTGGTCGCTCACCCGGGGGCTTCTCTCCTGGCCTGGATCTTGGCGGAGGGGCCCACTAAGCACGTGTTGGGCTTAGCAGCGATGGCTGGGGAGCTCTAAGAGACCAAATGAATTGGGTGGCCTTTATGAGCAAACCTCGAGCCTATCGGGCTGAGCCATGACGGGCTTTTATGGGAAGGAGGGAAAGATCTCCTCCACACTCCTATTTCATGTTTTTCTGTTCACATTGTCATAATGATTAAGACAAATGAGTTTTAGCTTGACCATTTTGCTGTTCACATTGTCATAATGATTAAGACAATGTTCAAATATTTCTAACATATGAGGTCCAGAAGCCACGGTGCAGGAAATTTTTTGACCACTTATCTTGTGAAATTGAATTTAATTGTACAAGCATTTTCTGGAAAGGACATTTTGTCCCCACATTTGCACTCAGTTTCTGGTCCTTGCCAGCTGATAAAGCTAATGTTTTGAAAGAATACATGGTGGATGAAGTGTCTGCAGTCCCCATCACCCATAATTGTTCTTCTCCAAATTGGAAGTCATGCTAGGGCATTGCCTTTTGCTACTAGGTGGATGGAGAAAGAGGTGCACGGTTGGTTTCACGTTAACCCTGCCGGGTGCTGAAGCCCATATCATCGTTAAATTGTGGTGGCATTTCGGAGAAACAAGCTAGGATAATGCTTGTCAGGTAGAATAGTCCAAACAAAATTTTAACAAGTTTTGTGAAGTAATATACCTGAAATTTGATGCCAAGATACCTCCAAAATATCATAATATCTTAGGGCACGTTTAAGAATGCATCTAATTTTTAGGTTCTCACAAAAATCTCCCGACCGTACAAATTTATAACTCATCTAGGATTTGTAATAATTAAAAATCTTCGAGATCCTCTTTACATCAGTTTATAAGGATTCTCAGTTGAAGCACAGTTTTGTATATGTTCCCTCTTTCCTGTGACTTTTTACGAGCGCTCAGACGTCGAGACGCACGGTGGACATCTGATAAAAATTAAACATTGTCAGAGGATTCCGACTCGAAAGCTGCGGGCGGATGCGTTCTCAAATGCATCCTTAATCTCATATTGTTGTTGTCCTAAGCGCTACTTGGATTGACGTGAAATAGTGAAATCTATGAATTTTGAGATCGCTAATATTGAAATCGACAATTAACAAAGCAAAACCATTGGCTTTGGCTTATCATGCCTTTTCTAAATTGAAAATTGATTGCACTTCCATGCTCTTCAATTGGGTTAATTCTTATATACCCTACCCCTCCTTATACACAGAAGATTAAAATTGCCATCCGTAATTAGTTGTCAAATATATATAATATATACTATGTATCTTTAAAAGTCATTTTTAAGATATTCAAAAGGTTTTAACATATATATTCCGTCAAATAATATAAAGATGAGATAATATAATCTGACCCCTTTAAACGCTATGCATCAAAAGAACATGTGTCATTCAAACCAACCAACCTTAGACAGCATTTGTAGCATTTAACAGGCCTGCGACAAGTCGTCGGTTGATTTGGAGTAACAACAATAGCCGAGCCATCCCACGAGAAGGAAAAGCCTTCGAAACGTAGGCAGTTCAACAGCGCCGCCCGTGGGACCAAAATCCCCCCAACCCCAGCTTGATTTGCCCTTCGGAAACGAACGAATCTTGACCATCTTGGGTTTTGTTGCATGATCACAGTGGCATCAAAACATTCCGGTGGTGTTTGTCAACCGGGTACGGGATCATTTGTGTTAACCGACTCTGATTAGGGTATCTGTGAGTATTATTTAAAAAGACGACATCTCTAAGTCAATAAAATTTAAATCTTAAGGTGAGGCACTAGAAAAATGTCTTGAGTCATGCGTCTCATGTCTTTTATCTGAGGTTTACGTCTTTTTTTGATTGAGGTAGTACGTCTCACCGTCTTCACCGTCTCATGGTATTTAATTGAGACGTGTGCATCACTTGAGAAGATGATGTAATGAGGTGTTATAGGGTACTCCTAAAATTTACGTTTCTTTTGTTGTCCTTAAAATATAATTCAATTTTTTTTCTTGGTAGATATACTTTTTTTTAACAGAGAGGAGATAATTGAGTTCGAACTCGGGCCTTCCCTCGTACGGAGAAAGGTGACAAACAACTGCACTAGACAACTAGCTCATAATTTAGTATTTTTGAAATTTTATGAATTTATCATTGAGTTGATATAACATCAACACATGAAAATCACTCTTGTTTTTAGTATTTTTATGATTTTAAAATTATTTTCTTCTCTATTAAGGCTTACGCCTCGTTGTGCCTTAAGACTTACGCCTCGTTGTGCCTTAAGACTTACGCCTTACGAGGCTTACAGAAAGCGTCTCACAACCGCCTCAAGATCTTTTAAACTATGTCTGTGAGTGAAAAAGTGATAACTTGATCTGTTAGCATACACGCCCTCTAAATTTAAAGTTCGAGCCGCGAGTCTAATCAAGTCAAATTTTCAGATTCGATTAAAAATTTGTAAGTCAAGAAAAATCTTACGATTTACTTGAAATTGGGTCATATTTGTGAGTCAATCGGATCGATCTGACTCATTAATAGCCCTAATGACCACGTCACTAATGACCATACGAAAACACCGATCTCAATGGATGATCCATCCGATAATCAAAATAATATAAGAAGGTGGCCATTAGATAATTTTGAATTTTTTTAACCCTTCCAAATAGAGATCAAAACCCATTTCCCTTAATATTCTAACATGACGCTATCGCTATTACAAAATTTAGTGTAAACAATGTAACATTCTAGCATTCTAAAAGTGAGAGTTCTATGTGTAATCTCCGTGTACTAATTAATTAAAGGTTGACCTTTCCAATCCGGATATCTATTCATAACGAACCCTACAAAATTAGACATAATCTCTTAAAATCTTAAAATATTAAAATAAAATTAAAAGGCTTATTAAGCACTTGTAGGTGAAGTTAAAACTCATGATAAAAATCATTATGATCAATTTCGAAATACGAGGATAACCATTCATTGCGGAATGTGACACATGAGAACTTTTACGCCCTCTTTGTTAATTGAATTGTCGGGGTTAGGGGTTTAGAAGTTAATATGAGGGTGATTTAAGGTGGTTTTAAGCATTTTAAGGTTTAGAGTTTATAAGATTTTGAGATTTGGGACGGGGTTTAGGATTTAAGGTTAGGGTATAGGGTTCTAAGGTTTTAGAGTTTTCAGGATTTAGGGTTTCGAGGGTTGGGAGGTTTGTGTGTTTTATTTCAAGGGTAATCAAGAATAGAACCCCCTTCATCGGCCGGCCGATTGGAGGAGGAATAAGAAATCCACAATTCTCCCCGCTTGCAAGGTACATGCGATCATCCTTTTCATTTTTGAGGTAATCCCTCGGACGATCACTCTCCAATTGAGCATCTCATGCTCCCCGCCTTTTTTCCCTTCATCATTTAATATGACGTGCATTTCTCATCTATTAATGTCCAATTGACGACGTTCACAGGCAACGACTGGGTCGAATCCAATGAGAGAAAATAAGGGAGAGTTCATACTCTCTCACACACACTCCACTAATTGCGCTCGAGCACCGTGTTCGACCGAAATAGATCGAACACGATATTCCTACTCGATTAACAAAGATGACCTTATAGAAGATTCTTCGACCTGCCCGGTGACAACTTGATGCCGGTCAATCTTGTTTTTACGAAAGAGGTACACAAAAAAACAAAAGGCCATGTTCGAATTGGAATGGGATTTAATGGTTTTAGAATGCCAACAACCAGGTGGCAGGATTGGGAACTCGAGACCAACCCTCTCTGTTGCTTCCCTGGCGGTGGTTGCGATCTTCATCAAATCGCATTGATCAGACGACCAGCCGTGGTCTGCGTCAAACGACCAACAGTTCGACCCGAGAGGACCGCTGCGTAAGTCAGTTGTGTGACAAGGGTTTTAAGATAGTTTTTGATGAAACCCACTGCCTTGTCCTGAGTAAAATTTCAAATGAAATCAGTTTCATCGGTAAAAGGAACAACAATGTGTATACTATTGATCTTGATGATGTTTTATGTGATGATGTGTGTTTGGTAGCTAACAACCATGAGAATGCATGGATATGGCACCGAAGACTAGGTCATGCTAGTTTTGGAGTGATCTCCAAGTTATCTAGACATGACTTGGTAAATGGTTTACCAAAATTAAAATTTGAAAGTGATAGAATCTGTGAGGCTTGCACAAAAGGTAAGCAAACACGTATTTCCTTCAAAAATAAAAACATTGTTTCTACCTCCCGGCCTTTAGAATTGCTGCATATTGATTTATTTGGCCCCACCAGGATATCCAGTTTAGGAGGTAAATCTTTTGAATTTGTAATTGTTGATGATTACTCCAGATTCACATGGGTGTTATTTTTAGCCAATAAAAGTGATGCCTTAACGGAGTTTCAAGTATTTTGTAAGAAAATCCAAAATGAAAGAGGTTACCTCATCACCACCATCGAGAGTGATCATGGTGGTGAATTTGAAAATCATGAATTCAGCATCTTCTGTGAAGAGCAGGGGTACACACATAATTTTTCATCACCAAGGACGCCCCAACAAAATGGAGTAGTGGAGAGGAAAAACAGAACGTTGATAGACATAGCCCGGACCATGCTAAGTGAGAACTCTCTACCTAAATACTTTTGGGTTGAGGCAGTAAGTATAGCATGCTACATCATCAACAGGGCAATGGTAAGGCCCATTCTGAAGAAAACTCCATATGAGCTCAACAAGGGTAAGAAACCAAACATATCATATCTTAAACCCTTTGGATGCTCTTGCTACATTCTCAACAACAGTAAGTCTAACCTAAGTAAGTTTGATGAAAAGAATGACAAAAGAATCTTTCTAGGTTATGCACTCAATTCTAGAGCTTACCGTTTATTTAATAAAAGGACTTTAGTTGTTGAAGAAAGTCATCATGTTATTTTTTATGAATCCAAATCAAAACTGACAAATCAAATTTCTTCTACTTTGGATGCAGATGAAGCTCCTAAAAACTCAACGAATGTCAAAGCTAAGGATGAATCATTGAAGACAACACCAAGCAAAAATGAGGAAGATGAGGATCCTACAATTGAGACACTGCAAGAACCACAAGTGCAGCATCCTGACTTGCCCAGTTCTTCCACATTTCTAAAGGATCATCCAGATGTGAACATCATAGGTAATTTGGAGGATGGGGTAAAAATAAGGTCCTCTCTAAAGTAAGTAGAAGAGGAAGATTTGATAGCCCTACTTTCACAAGAAGAATCCAAGGACATTCATGAAGCTCTAAGACCACCCAACCGGCCGCCCCCTTATAATTGCGCACGTCTCACCAATAAATCAACGATCGATCGGCCAACCTCCGACATCCTAATAGTTGTGCAGGTCTCACCCTCGGTATATATTATAACGCCCATCTCACATAAAAATAAAATTGACCGGCGTTAATATGTTCAAATTTTATTAACTTTTATTTTTTAATTTGACGATAGAAAATCTAGCACGGTGATATCCAGATTTGGATTCAAATTGAACAACGATTCAACTCGTACGAATCTTTTTTTTTTCTAATGTTCAAATTTTATTAATTATTTTTTTATATTATAATAATACTTATTAAATAGTGTAATAGACTTAAGGTCACAGGATTAATCTCATATCGGATGTTCAGAAAGTAACCGAGTGCTTATAAAGAATGTATTTATCTTTTAATCCAAGAGGGCCCTTTTACAAGGATAAAATCTTAGCTAACTTCCGGCGTGACGGAGACAATACCTCTTGGGGGTACCAAAAAAGTTCATCTCGCATCTACAAAGTGACGCCGTCTGTGAGAACCCTGAACTCGTACTCGCTTGCTTTCTTAAGGGGGGCTTGTGTAGTAGACCTAGGGTCGCAGGATTAATCCCACATCGAATGTTGAAAAAGTAACCGAGTACTTGTAAAGAAGATTTTCACCTCTTAACTCAAGATGACTTTTTTACGAGGACAAAATCATAGAGGTTCATCTCGCATCGACAAGTAATTTTGTTACCGGTGTATTTTTGTTAGCCAGAGTGGTTTAGTCTCGTATTAGATACGTTGAGACTAACCTCGGATAACATTAGGTTCTATATTCTGACACGAAAGATTCATTAGGAACATTAATTTTTACTTTATCCCTCTGGATTAACTCTCGTTTAAGTGTAAAGGGAAGGAGAATTTTCTCCGATACAACGAGAACAAAATATCAAGAGTTAGGATTGCCCCCCCTTATCATTATAACCCCATGGACCCACCATCATTAACAAAATATCAATTTCCTTGCCCTGCAAGGATAGATTATTTGTGGCCGCTCTTTTTTTTTCTTTTCTTTTTTTGGTAGCAGTCTGTCTCGAAAAGGCCGGTCAATCCGCGAGCAGCACCTCCCTTTCAACCCACTTTCGGATCCGCCACCGGTGGCGGGACGTCACGTGCTTGACCGGGACGGCTGCGCCAGCGGATCCAATCCCACACGTTGGTCCAAGGGCTCTTGGGCCCTCCCCTCCGGTGGAGAGGCCCACTAAACAAAAAGTGGACCAAACGGCCCCTTTCTCACCTGGGTTGGGGGATGCCGTGGTGGTGTTGGGAGGGGGGGGGCGTTGGGAGCATGTTGGTATTTTTTTTTACTTTTTTTTTGTTGTTTGGTTGAAAAACCCACTTGATTACTAACGTTGGTTGTAGACCTAATCCCAATGAGATCTGAACTTTGATCACTTGGATGTACTTAGCAGCACAAGATACGAAGAAAACAAGAAGGAAAGGGGGAAAAAAAAGGTGCAAAGACATTGGAGGAGAGAGAACATGTCATTGATCACAGAGGGACTCGTACTTGTTCTTCTTCCCCAATAAATCCATGGAAGGTATTAATTAGAGTAATGCGCAGTGCACTCCATGCATAAATTACATTCATAAATGTAATTAATGTAATATTTAATATTTTTTTAATTTTTTTAATAGTCTTTACGTCTAATTAACTTGCTGTGTCGTTCACGTCACCAGATGACGTGATTTGAGACCACGTAAAAAAAATTATCCCTCTGTGAATAGTGAAATAAGTCTAATTTTACTATTCACGGGGTTAAGATGAGGTGACGTGGATGACACACCAAATTAATTAGACGTGAGAGTTATTAAAAAAATTTAAAAAAATATATTAAATGTTGCACTATGTTCACCGAGAGAGAGAGAGAGAGAGAGAGAGAGAGAGAGAGAGAGAGAGAGAGAGAGAGAGAGAGAGAGAGAGAGAGAGAGAGAGAGAGAGCTCATTTTCTTCCCATGCACCCCTCGCTCCACCCAAAATTTTCCTCTTCACAGTTGCCGGTGGAGAGAGAGAGAGAGCTCATTTTCTTCCCATGCACCCCCCGCTCCACCCAAAAGTTTCCTCTTCACAGTTGCTGGTGGACTCGGCCCATCGTCATATTTGTCCTCCATTTTTGTTTCTCCTCTTCTTGCGTTTGGAGTTTCGGTCTTCCTGTCCTTCCACAGGACCACAGGTAAACCCTTGTCGTCGTCAACTCCCAACTCCTTCGCCACTGAATTCTCATTTTACATGCCATTTATGGGGGTCTTTCGACCCGCAAGTACACAGACTTTCCTTGCATGCCAGGAATTCCACAGGCATATTGCAGAAGACAATCCGCCTCGGTCTTTGAATAACCGACCTTTCCTACTGCCTTCTCATGGACATCTCCCTTTCGTCGTGAGGAGATCTCTGAAATTTTTTTTCTTTTTCATCGCTTGATACTCCGACAACGTCCTTGCTTAATTTGCCGCACGCAAAAGCCGAGCCTTTTTTTTTCCTTCCCATTCTGTTTGACAGAGTAAATTATGAGTCGATAATTCTAGTCGGAGAGTGCGCAATAAAATAGAAAAGACGAGCACGGTTTAATTTGATTTAATTTAAAGAAGATTTTTTAAATTAAATCGAATCAAATTAAGAATTTAACTTGAATTAAAAAAAATTAAATTATTTTAAAACTAATTTAAATCTGATTGAATTAATTCAATTTAATTCGACTTGAATCATATTCATGTCTCTTTCGAAAAATAGGATTGAATTCAAAAGGGAGTAAAAAAAGATAGAATAAAATAATTTCTATCAAATAAAATAAATATTAAAAAATAACATCAAAAGTTATAATTTGCCAAAGCTAGGTACTTTCATATAAAAAAAATTAAGAACCTAAATAGAGAGTGATTTGAAACGTATTTCATAATATTAGATTTACAATTTTCATCGGAATGACGGGAGTTAAATTTTTAGAATTATATTTAATAATTATATATATATATATATTAAATTGATAAAAATAATCTTAAAATTAGGTGGGATTTTTGAAATTATAATTAATAGTTATATACATATTAATATTAACTTGATAAAAATATCTTTAAAGTTTAAATTTTTAGTTTGATTTGATTTTTAAAATAAAATTAATTTTTTAATTTCAACTCAAATCAAATTTACCGATTTAATTTAATTCTTAAATTAAATTCAAATAATACTCACCCCTAAATATATATATATATATATATATACATACGAGAAATGCAAGAAACTTATCCCTTTTGCCTCTTCTTTAATTAGATCAGATTTCTCTTTAGATTTTTTGTCAGCTGGGGCCCTCCCCCTTCCCTCTTCAAGTAATCGCTCGTTTGGGTGGGAGGGGGGGGGGGGGTGGAATCCTACCGTTTGCTTCCTCCCAAAGGGGGATTCAGCGATGTTATTTACTTGCAAGTTAGAAGTAGCCCTCCACTAACTTTAAAAAGGCCGCCACGGGGTAGTAGTAGCACAGCAGATACTAACAAGTTGGATGGAGGAAAAGGTGAAATGCAAAGAGAAGAATATCTTTTTCCGGTCCGGCCGGCGGGAGTTTGGCTTGGACCTTCCAACCAAACAGTCCTCGGAAAGACCAGAGTTTCATACAGCATCTCTGTCAGAGAGAGAGCGCAATTGTCTAATAAACCTAGAAAGGGGCAATAAGGTGCACGAAGATCTCCGGTTTCACTTTCTCTTGGGGAGCTTTCCCCCTCCTGCAGGCCTGCACAAACCTTCCACTCCCATCACTTTTTATGGAAACTTCTACATCTTTTCGTGTGCGCAATTATCTGATAATTAATGATATAGTAGTCAAAAGTTAGTTAAAAGTTAAAAATAGATTAAATAATAGATACGTACTCTAGATTGATGAATTAATAATTCTACGACTAATTAAAGTATAAGGTAAACATTAATTCAAACATTATAATACCTTTTAATTTTATAAAAAAATAATTAAATATTTTAAATATGTGAAAGTCAAAAGTGGATTCGAGTTGGCCCGAGTCGAGTCGACTCGTATTGGATCAGTAGGGATTCGATATGAGTCGAATTCACGAGTAGACGAATCTTGTTATGATGTATGTCATATGCCTTTACCCCTTTCTCATTCTCCGGTGAACCCCTTCTTTTGTTAAGGGGACGTTTAGAAAAATATTCTGCTTAGATTTCAATCATTAGAATATACGACGGAACGAATTCAAGTGTTTCAAAATGACACTAGTGTGCTCTAGCTTCCGCGAGAACATGGATTCTAATAGGAGAGAGACTGTGACAAAAATAAATCAAATACTCACAATCACCTAAAGCTAGGAGGAGGCTGCTTGTGGACAGCAGCAAGGTATTTAAATTTCGGTTTAAATCGAAAAATTAAATGAATCGATCGATTCGATTTAGTTTGAAGTTGAATTCAATTTGATTCGATTTATAATATCCGTAATCAAATTAAATTGAATAAATTAACTTTATTATTTATATATATTTATACATATTATATAATATAAATATATGAAAAAAATAAAAATTTAATTATATACATATAAAAACATATAAAATATAATTATTTTTATTTTATATACATATAATTCATTATATTTATATGTATTATAATAAAATATAAAAATTCAGTTTGATTTGACGAGTAAATTCGATCTGATTCAATTTGAAAAAAAATGATCACAAATCGAACCATATTCAGCCTTCGACAGCGGTGGGCGAATTTCTTAAAATAAAAAACCATTTATACCCTCACATGCCAGTCGCCAACAGCAGCGGTAGCAGCAGGGTCTCTTCCCTAGCTTTGGCACCAGGGTGATGCCGTCCATCACCCGAGCTTCGCCTTCTGCAGTAGCCGTTTGTCGTCGTCGTGGCACCCCCAACCCTGCAGACGCCATTGCCATCCCCCACCCTTCCCGGCCGTAGCAGCATCCTCTTCTTCTTCTCTAGTAGGAACAACGGCCGCATTGCTGGGTCACTGCCACATCAGGTCCTCCACCTCCTCTGCAGGAATGCAAGAATAGCAGTAGGAATAGAGGAGGCCAGCGACAGCAATGCGCCACAGCGGCCTGCGCTGGGCGTCGGAGCTTCTTCACCACGTCAGCCGGCTGCCCGCAGACGTCGGTGGACCCCCCTACGCTCGCCGGAGCACCCGCCGGAGCTCACCATCACTGCGGCAACTCCACTGTCTCCGCGGGGTACTGTATCGATTTCAAAAAATGCTATGGTACTTTTATCACGAATATTGTTTGGGCAAAACTCTCAAAACATATTCACAATGGTCAAACAAGGGTAAATAAATAAATAAAAGAGTGAAATATTTTATTCTACAAATAAAATATTTAATATAGAATTAAAGTATTTTGTTAAATTTTATTTTTATAATAAAATATTTTATTTATATAATATTTTATCCTTATAACAAATGTCACCTTCACGTAACAAAATGTTTCATTTCACTCGTATTTTATCCTTATAACAAATATTACGTTCACGTAATAAAATATTTTATTTGTATAAAATATTTCTTTAATTTATTTTTAAAGTCAAATAAAATGTTTCATCCTATAACAAAATATTATATTCATATATCAAATATGTCACTCTTTCACGAAATATTTTATTTGTTTTCGTTAAGCGCGTTCCGTATTTAATACTCAAAAATACGTCTCGTACGGGTATGATCGGCGTGGATATCTTTTTTTTGCATAGAATGGATCTTTTAAACTTTTTTTTGACCAATGAGATAAAACGTTATATTTTGACGTGACTTTGTGCACCCAATTCGGTGCACAGATCATTACTCTTACAATATTTAATGACTTATGCTAAGTAAATTAGTTAACAAATTTTAACAATATATTCTCGGCTAAAGTTGCTAAATCATTCGATGTTTCACTGTACTTTTAATTTCGTTTAGTTAAACCCTTAACATAATTAACATTTTTTTCTATCTTCAATGAAGATATTATTATGTAAGGTGAATGACCCCACACCACGGCTCAGATTTGCATTGTTACTCTAAGATAATGCCTCCTGCTTGTCCCCCAAGTGTCTAAATATCGTTCATGGGCTGGGTGAAGTCATAAGGAAGGGTTTAAAAGTCAGTGAATTTGTTAACAACTACAATCGTCACTGTATTTTTTTAATTTAAAATTTTTATTTTAACTATTATATTATTATTAAAATATTTCATAACGATCCGATACAATTCGTCCTACTCGCAGCTCAAAACTCTCTCGATAAGAAGATCTCCGAGTCACCACAGTGAGGGCGAGTCAGACTTCTGAGTCGATCGACCATGACCCCGGCATAACGAGTGGCTGGCGTGGCAAATATGTGAACAGGTAAGAAAGCGCATGAAAGCGGGGAGTCAATGGTCCCTTGGTCCGTTCAAAGCCAATTCGTAAGCTCAGTGCAGCTTCCACTCCAATTGCCTCGCAATTTTCTCGACCCCCCTTGCCGATCGAGCGTGGCTCGCCATCCCCCTCCCAAGTCCTTCCCCCGCCCCTATAAATACCCACTGCCCCGCCACCAGGGCCTCCTCACACCATAACCAGCTCCCCAAGAGCAACTCAAGGCTAGGGAACCCTGCTACTGCTGTAGCTCTTCCTCCTCCTCCTCTCGCATTTCTGATCTGCCTGCCCCTCTGTCTCTCTCTCTCTCTAGCTCCTGCCTTAAGTTAAATCTTCTCTAGACCCACCAGAGCAATGGAGAAGCTGGCCAAGTGCGGTGCCAACTACGTCCCCCTCTCCCCGGTCAACTTCCTGGCGAGGGCGGCCTCTGTTTACTCTGACCGCACCTCCATCATATATGAAGGCACCCGCTTCACCTGGCGGCAGACATACGAGCGCTGCCGCCGGCTCGCCTCCTCCCTCCGCTCCCTCAACGTCGCCAAGAACGACGTGGTGAGTAGTAGCAGCTCGATCCTAGCAAGCTAGCTAGCTTGCCCCTTATAATTAATTAAGGACGTTGCCGGCGTTCTCTGTTGCTAGCTTGATTGCCCTCGTGAACTCTCGGCCGATCTGCTTCCTTACTCTTTGCCGCCGGTTTCTCATGTTTCTTATGTACATGTGTTCCTTCAGGTGTCTGTGCTGGCTCCCAACGTGCCGGCGATGTACGAGATGCACTTCGCGGTGCCCATGGCTGGGGCCGTGCTGAACACCATCAACACCCGGCTCGACGCCGGCAATGTGGCCACCATCCTGCGCCACTCGGAGGCCAAGATCTTCTTCGTGGACTGCCAGTTCCTGCGCATCGCCGGTGACGCCATCGAGCTGCTGGCCGCCGGCGGGTCGCATATCCCCCTGGTGGCCGTCATCGACGACGTGGACGCCCCCACGGGGAAAAGCCTGGGGGCGCTCGAGTACGAGCAGCTGGTGGCGGCGGGCGACCCGCGGCACCAGCCCCACCGGGTGGAGGACGAGTGGGATCCCATCGCTCTCAACTACACCTCCGGGACCACGTCGGCGCCCAAGGGGGTGGTCTACAGCCACCGGGGCGCCTACCTGAGCACCATGAGCCTGCTGCTGCAGTGGGGAGTGGGCGGCGAGCCCGTGTACCTCTGGTCCCTCCCCATGTTCCATTGCAACGGGTGGACCTTCACCTGGGGAGTCGCCGCGCGCGGCGGCACCAACGTCTGCATCAGGAACACCTGCGCCCCCGACATGTACGGCGCCATCGCCGAGCACCGGGTCACCCACATGTGCTGCGCCCCCACCGTGTTCAACATCCTCCTGGAGGCCCGCCCCTCGGAGCGCCGCCCCCTCCCGGCCCCCGTCAGCGTCCTCACCGGCGGCGCCCCGCCCCCAGCGCCGCTGCTTGAGAGGATCGAGCGCCTGGGCTTCCGCGTCACCCACGCCTACGGCCTCACCGAGGCGACGGGGCCGGCCCTGGTCTGCGAGTGGCGCGACCAGTGGGACCTTCTGCCGACGGCGGAGAGGGCGAAGCTCAAGTCCCGCCAGGGTATCAGCGTCCTGACGCTGGCCGAGGTGGACGTGAAGGATCCCAGGACCATGGCCAGCGTCCCCCGGGACGCCCGGACCCAGGGTGAGATCGTCCTCCGCGGCAGCAGCGTCATGAAGGGCTACCTCAAGGACGAGGCCGCCACGTCCAAGGCCTTCCGGGACGGCTGGTTCTTCACCGGCGACGTCGGGGTGATCCACCCCGACGGCTACGTCGAGATCAAGGACCGCTCCAAGGACGTCATCATCTCCGGCGGCGAGAACATCAGCAGCGTGGAGGTGGAGAACGTGCTCTACCGCCACCCGGCCGTCCTGGAGGCCGCCGTGGTGGCCATGCCACACCCCAGGTGGGGGGAGACACCCTGCGCCTTCGTCACCCTCAAGGGGGGCTTCGACGGCAAGAGCATTGAGAGAGGGACCTCATCGCCCACTGCCGGAGCAACCTCCCCCACTTCATGGCCCCCAAGAAGGTGGTGTTCGAGCAGGAGCTCCCCAAGACCACCACCGGCAAGATCCAGAAGTTCCTGCTCAGGGAGCGCGCCAAGACCGTAACGGTCCCGGAGCCCGCACCTCAGCAGCATCAGGCCACGGTACCACAAGCCCACAGACCCAGCCGCCACCATGAACGCGTCCAAGAGCACCAGGTACTCGCCATGTCTCGGCTTTGAAGACTATAAAAACACAGACAAACCAGTACGGTGCTCGAAACAGTTGGACCTTGGAGTCGTAAAGCAGTCCATTCCATCCGGGCATGGACCCGGCCAAACCCCACTTGTCGCCAGATACTATATATCCTCATGCAACTTGAAGCAAAAATCTAGAGAGCCCTTGTACACATACTACATATGCACACACAGTGTGATCTACTCCCAACCCCCCCCTCTCTCTCTCTCTCTCTCTCTCCTTCAACAACCAAGTACACATGTGAATCTACTGCTTATAAGAAATACTTCAGTACATCTTTCAGGCAACCTGGCCCTTGTCTCTGTTCGTGTGTTCCCGATGGGATATCATCGCAGCCCGTGCCGGCGGTCAGAATACCGAACACAACACCAACTAGATGGAGTTAATAAGAGACAAAAAAAAACCAAAATCCTAACTCTCACAAGAATTAACTTAATTAATCCAGTAGATTTTTCTATGTCCTTATGTCACCCTTGACTGACATATCAGACATTTGAAAATCTCGCAACTACGTATCGTTTTGTTCTCGTCGCCTTTTTCTTTGGTATATCTTATCGATCATAACATAAGGATGTAGAGAGATTTGTTGAACTGAAGCTAGATGGTTTTCTCTCACTTGAGAATAATAAAAAGAGGGGGGGAAGCAAGGGAGAACGCTTATCCGCCACCACAAGTATGCACGTCTTGATCACCCATGCTGTTATATATATATATATAATATATATATATAGCCCATGCTGTTATATATAATATATATATGTTAAGTTACGTAACAATGCATGCAGTTGGTAACCTCTGCCGATAAACGATAACGGAGTTCAGCTCAGATAAAAACATGATCTGATCAGTAGGAGATAACTAATTAGGCCAATCTCCCAAATATATTTTATTTGTGCACATGGCAAGTTTTTACTTGAAGCGTATTCTCACCATGGATAATTTTTTTAAAAAAGGGCATCGATCTCCTTAGCTAGTATATGTGCAAATAGTCTTCGTACCTGGTAGATCAATTATAGACAACATATATATTAGTGACACAAGAAATAACACAGCATGCAAAGCAAAAGAAAACCTGGAGAGTTGGTGCTACTCAGAATAGGCATGGAACAGATATTCGACATAATGGAATCATCCTTTATTGACCAAGTTCTGAACATGCATGATGAGTTTTGACTCAGCTTGGAGAAGATGGATAAGAGCTTATCTCTCTCTTCAATAAGCATGTCATTGCTTATCGACAATGTCCCTTTAAATGGTTCAGATCTACCACAGGACTCCGTGCAACAAGGAGATCGATCCACTTTCTCCCTACCTTTTTGTTTTGGGGTCAGAAACTCTATCAGCATCACTCAGAAAAGCAGCCTCTGAAAGAAGATTGAGCGATTACAAACACAGAAGAAACAGCACCGCAATTAATCATCTATTGTTCGCGGATGACATGCTACTAATTGCCAAAGCAGACAAAGTAGAAATAGATGCGAGCTGTGATACCCTACAATCATACTGTAACGGGTCGGGTCAATCAGTTAATCAAGGAAAATAAAAAAATGGTCTTTAGTAGCAATCAAAATAAAGAATTGGGAAAACATCTGCATTGTAAGCTGGGAATCAATGAGGAAAAGAGCCTAGAAAAATGCCTGGGAGTGCAAAT
This sequence comes from Amorphophallus konjac, assembly GCA_022559845.1. Lineage (NCBI taxonomy): Eukaryota > Viridiplantae > Streptophyta > Magnoliopsida > Alismatales > Araceae > Amorphophallus > Amorphophallus konjac. The sequence continues at coordinate 365,507,301 of CM040122.1, read as the reverse complement.
TACACACATTATTAAACCTGCATAAAAAACCTTTGGTGACATTAATGCAGATAAAATCAAGCACAAATTGTCTGACTAGAAAAGTACAAATCTCTCACTGGCAGGAAGAGTAGCACTGGTCAAGGATGTTCTACGTACAAGCTATTCCAGATTATTGGAGAAGGATTTTAAAAGAATTCAAGAGACATGATTAAGCACCTATTTGGCTGGCTACCAAGTAATGGACAAAAGTATAAACATCCTCCAAAATGGGTGGTATCATGGAAGAAGCTAGCCTCAACGAACTCCCATGAGAATTTAACATAGATGATATCCCCGAAGATGCAAAATTGGTAGATTGGCTAGAGAGAGATGGTAGCTGGGATGTAACAAAATAAGGTGCGCACTACTAGAGACACTGATTAACATCATAACTAGCATACCTACAGCCGGAGTTGATGTAATTGATAAGAGAATATGGCTAGCCGACAGCAATGGCACCTTCTCCACCAAAGAATGCTTACTCCATCCTCACAGGTTGTCAACATGGTAACAAATCTCTCTGGGAAGCAATATGGAAATGGCCAACCCAAGCAAGAATACAATTAACAAATCACTCGCTGGCATAAACCAGAGGAGGATGGATGGAAACTAAACTTTGATGGAGCAGTGAATCTAGAAGATGGACAGGTAGGAGGAGGATACATCGATCTAAGAGCCCACGGGGGTAATGTAATTCTAGCAGGTGCACACTACCTAGGCAGAGTCACCCCTTTAAAAACCGAAGCACTGGCACTGTGGAAAGGTTTGCAACATTTAGCCAGCAAAGAACCAAATAGTCTTCAAAAAAATTGGATTGAATGAGATAATGCAGTTGTTATACAAAGCCTCCTCCACCCTCAATATGCCCCACTTGAAATCAAGTCATTTATATTGAGAACCTTAGAGTAGTTAAAAAAAGCACAAAACTTGAAAATCACCCCCATCAGGAGAGAAGCCTGTTAGGGATATGGAGTACCCAGACGAGGAGGACAACCAGCAGAGGAGGAAGGAGGAGAGAAGAAGAATCACACAAGAACACACAGGGATTTTTTACGCGGTTCGGAGGCAAGATGTCTTCCTACGTCTACGGCCGCAACAGGATTCCACTAAGATAATCACAGACTGGTTACAATACAAGGAGAGAGCACATCCTTTTATACTAGGAGATTAGGGCATCATAAGTCAGGGCATTAAGGATAATAATACCCCTGATCAATAGAAATCCGCTTCCGGGATACATCAGACGCGCATGCTCGCCTGTCCCCCCGGATGCTCTCCTGGGACCGAGTATGCCCTCCAGCGACTGCAGATGCTCCCCCACCATCAGTCAGATCAATGCATTGCCAAGACAATGCGTCGACGTATTGCCAAGGCAAGGTCGACGCACTCCAAGTGATATCGACTTGCCTTGAACCCACAATGCATGCTTCCCTGACGCCAGTGATGCTCTCCAGAGACAATGAATGCCCTCCAGAGATAGCATGTGCTTCCCTGCTAGAACCCAGACAGCATATGCTCCCCTGGAGCAGCGATTGCTCCCCTGGCACTGAAGGATGCTCTCCTGAAGCAGCGATTGCTTCCCTGGCACTGAAGGATGCTCCCCAGAGACAGAGGATGCGCTCCTGAGGCAGAGTGTGATCCCGTGCAGAGGCGCATGATGAAGAGTTCTGACTCCACACTCTAACAATCTCCCACTTGGAGTCTGAACTCTAAATAAAGCAAACATCTCAATGTATTAACCCTGCTCAATATAACAATGGAAATACTGCTACGACATCCCTCCATTAATCATCCATGGAGGCCAACTGAGGCTTTGCACAGCCTCAGTTTCTCTGTGGTCACCACCTTGGTTAACATGTCTGCTGGATTCTCTGCACCAAGTATTTTCTCCAGCAGCAAAACATCATCTTCAAGCAGACCACGAATGAAGTGATATTTCAGTTGTATGTGCTTAGTCCTTGCATGAAAGACTGGGTTCTTGGCAAGGTGAATTGCACTTTGACTGTCACAAAACAACACACTATTACTTTGTTCCTTGCCCAACTCATTCAGAAAATTTTTCAGCCATACCATCTCTTTGCTAGCTTCAGAGATAGCTACATACTCTGCTTCTGTTGTTGAGAGAGCAACAACCTTCTGAAGTTTTGAAACCCAACTCACTGCAGTGCCACCCAAGGTGTAAACATAGCCAGTGGTACTTCTTCTGGTGTCCAGATCACCACCAAGATCTGAATCAACAAAACCTTGTAAGATAACATCACTTTTCCTGAAACAAAGTGATTTGCCTGAGGTGCCTTTTAGGTATCTCAGAATCCATTTCACTGCCTCCCAGTGTTGCTTGCCCGGATCTGCCATATGTCTGCACACAACTCCCACTGCATGTGCTATATCCGGCCTGGTACAAATCATGGCATACATCAGACTTCCTACAACTGATGCATAAGGAATTTTCTTCATGGACTCATGCTCTTCAGCAGACTTTGGTGACTGCTCTTTAGACAGCTTGAAGTGACTTGCCAAAGGAGTGCTAACAGGTTTTGCATCCTGCATGTTGAATCTGCCCAACACCTTCTGGATGTAACCTTCTTGAGATAGCTTCACAATACCAGCTGTTCTATCCCTCACAATTCTCATCCCAAGAATTTGCTTTGCTGCTCCTAAGTCCTTCATAGCAAATTCCTTTGATAATTGTATTTTCAGATTGTTAATCTCTGTCATACTTGATCCTGCAATAAGCATATCATCCACGTACAACAACAATATGATATAACAATTATCAAACTTCTTAAGATAACAACAATGGTCCATATTGCATCTAATGAAACCATTGTTACATATGAATCCATCAAACTTCTTGTACCATTGTCTGGGGGCTTGTTTCAGACCATACAAACTTTTCTTGAGCTTGCACACAAGGTTTTCTTTACTTGGGACTGAAAACCCTTCTGGTTGCAACATGTAGATGTCTTCCTCCAAGTCACCATGGAGAAAGGCTGTCTTCACATCTAGTTGCTCTAAATGTAAGTTCTCAGCAGCAACAATGCTCAACACCAGTCTAATAGTGGTTAGTTTCACAACTGGAGAAAAGATCTCAGTGTAGTCTATACCTTCCTTCTGCTGGAAGCCCTTCACTACCAACCTTGCTTTGTACCTCTTACTGCCATCAGGTTCATCTTTGACTCTGTAAACCCACTTGTTATGCAATGCCTTCTTGTTCTTAGGGAGTTTAGTTAGCTCCCAAGTCTGATTCTTTTGCAATGAGTTCATCTCATCTTTCATGGCTAACTCCCACTTAACAGAATCTGTAACCTGCATTGCTTCATCATAACACTCGGGTTCACCTTCGTCAGTCAACAGTAGGTAATGCAAAGATGGAGAATACCTTTGTGTAGGCCTAGGTATTCTTGCAGATCTTCTCAGTTGTACCGGTGTACAAGGTTGTGCTTCTATTTCAGATACATCATGTATCTTATCATTCACATCATCTTGTGAAATTTCTTCTAGCTCAACCTGTCCACCATTCTCATTTTGTTTCCCTGCACTGTCAGATTCTACAACAGCCCTGTCTTTGTACAAGACATTTTCATTGAATATAACATTTTTCCTTCTGAGAATTTTTCGATTTTCATCATCCCAAAATCGATATCCAAACTCATCAGAACCATATCCAATAAAAAAGCACTTTATAGACTTAGCATCTAGCTTATCCCTGTCATTAGAATCTACATGCACATATGAAACACAGCCAAAGACTCTCAAGTGTGAAAGATTTACCTCTTTCCCTGTCCAGGCCTCCTCTGGAATTTCACCATCCAAAGGGACAGATGGTCCTCGGTTTATCAAGAAAGCTGCTGTGTTAATTGCATCTGCCCAAAATATTTTTGGCAGTCCGGCATGTATCCTCATACTCCTAGCCCGTTCATTCAAGGTTCTGTTCATGCGCTCGGCAACTCCATTCTGCTGTGGCGTTCTTGGAACAGTTCTTTCCATCATGATACCACTAGCTGCACAAAAGTCATTGAATTCTTTGTTGTCATACTCTCCAACATTGTCTGATCTCAGACACTTCACCTTCAAACCTGTCTCATTCTCTACAAGGGTCTTCCAATTTTTGAAAGTAACAAATACATCAGATTTCCTTTTCAAAAAATAAACCCATACCTTGCGAGTAGAGTCATCAATGAAAGTGACATAGTAGAGTGAGCATCCAAGAGATGGTACTGGTGAAGGACCCCATACATCTGTATGTACAAGCTCTGGCTTCTGTGTCTTCAAAGTTCTAACTGTCTTTGAGAATGTAACATTCTTTTGCTTCCCAAAAAATGCAGTCTTCACAAAGACCAACTTCCACAGATTTCAAGCCAGACAATTTTCCTTTTGACAGCAGTACCTTCATCCCTTTCTCACTCATGTGACCAAGCCTGCAGTGCCATATATTAGAGTCAACTCTTGAATTTGCCACTGCCACTATATCTTTGTTGTTGCTAGTCATGTAGAGAGTACCGATCTTGTTGCCTCGTGCTATAATCATAGTACCTTTGGTGATCTTCCAAGATCCACCCATAAAGGTTGTGACATAACCTTCATCATCAAGCTGTCCAACATATATCAAGTTCCTCTTCAAGCCAGGTACATGTCTTACATTCTTTAACTTCCACAAAGTGCCATTTGTGGTCCTTACATTGACATCACCCTTCCCCACAATATCTAAAGGCTCATCATCAGCAAGATAAACCTTCCCAAAATTTCCAGCAACATAATTTTGCATACTTTCTTTATGTGAGGTAGAGTGAAACGACGCACCTGAGTCAAGAATCCATGACTCTAAAGGAGTGTCAACACAAAGAACTAAAGCATCTTGAACTTGCTCTGCTGCAGTTGCATTGGCAGACTCTTCATTATGATTTTTCTTCTTTGGAGCCTTGCAATCTTTCTTTAAGTGCCCCTTTTTACCATAATTCAAGCACCCATCACCACCAAACTTTGATTGACCTTTCTTCTTGGACCTAGATCTGCTCCTATTTTGACCCCGCTGTTTTGTTCTTCCCCTGCTCTCTATATTCAAGGCAGAACCTGAGACTTCACCTGATTCCCTTCTGCGAATATCTTCGCTTAGAATCAGGTCTCGAACCTCATTAAGCTTCAACTTGCTCGAACCGGAAGAACTACTTACAGCCGTCACAGTTGCACCCCAACTTTCAGGTAAGGAGCACTACAAGAAAAAGTGGCTATAGCGACCGCATTAGCGACCGCTTTAATCGGTCGCTAGTCGGTCCCAAATAGAGACCAATTCGGCGACCGAAATCATCGGTCGCACATCTGAGACCAATTGGCGACCGAACTAAATTCGGTCGCCAATCGGTCGCTGATCCCGTTATACTCCCCCCTGCGACCCCCGCCCGCCCGAGCCCCTCCCCGCCCGAGCCCTCCCTCCCGCCCTCCACCCTCCCGCCCGAGCCCCCGCCCGAGCCCCCTTCCCCTGCGGCCCCCTCCCCCTGCGGCCCCCTCTCCGCCCTAGCCCCCCCTCCACCCTCCCGCCCGAGCCCCCGCCCGAGCCCCCTTCCCCTGCGGCCCCCTCCCCCTGCGGCCCCCTCTCCGCCCTAGCCCCCCTCCTCCGCCGGAGTCCCCCCTTCCCCTGCGGCCTCCCGCCCGAGCCCCCCTCCGCCGGAGCCCCCCCTCCCCCTGCGGCCTCCCGCCCGAGCCCCCCTCCTCCGCCCGAGCCCCCCTCCCCGTGCGGCCTCCCGCCCGAGGCCCCCTCCGCCGGAGCCCCCCTCCGCGCCGCTCGCCTCGCCGTCGTCGCCGCGCCGCTCGCCTCGCCGTCGCCGCTCGCCGTCGCCGTCGTCGCCGGCTTCCTCTCTCTCACACACAGGTACCTCTCTCTCTCTCTCTCTCTCTCTCTCTCTCTCTCTCTCTCTCTCTCTCTCTCTCTCTCTCTCTCTCTCTCCAACCCGCCGCGGCCCCCCCACAGGTACCCCTCTCTCTCTCTCTCTCTCTCTCTCTCTCTCTCTCTCCAACCCGCCGCTGCCCTCTCTCTCTCTCTCTCTCTCTCTCTCTCTCTCCAACCCGCCGCTGCCCCCCCCAAGGTACCTCTCTCTCTCTCTCTCTCTCTCTCTCTCTCTCCAACCCGCCGCGGCCCCCCCCCCCACAGGTATCTCTCTCTCTCTCTCTCTCTCTCTCCAACCCGCCCCCCCACAGGTACCCCTCTCTCTCTCTCTCTCTCTCTCTCTCTCTCTCCAACCCGCCGCGGCCCCCCCCCCCACAGGTACCTCTCTCTCTCTCTCTCTCTCTCTCTCTCCAACCCGCCCCCCCACAGGTACCCCTCTCTCTCTCTCTCTCTCTCTCTCTCTCTCTCTCTCTCTCTCTCTCCAACCCGCCGCGGCCCCCCCACCCCAACCCCCTGCAGGGAATTTAATGTGAAAATTTTGTTTAGGCCATGCTAATTTTTTGTTTAGGGCATTTCATAGTCCATGTTATTGTTAATATGATAGAATATTATTTTGTGCACTTTTCAGGTGTTTGGGTGCTTTATATTGCCTTTATTAACAGTCATATGGACCTTCCATTTTTTGTAGTAAAATACCAGTGCATGTAAATAGTCATTTTTGTGTGTTAGCATGATAATATATTCACAAACATGTGTTGTATTTGGATTGGCCTCACCTCTCCTTTCCTAATGATTAGTGTAAGGTTTTTAAGGGTTTAGTGTTTAGTGTTTAAGGTTTAGGGTTTTAGATTTAGGTTTTAGGTACTAGATTTAGGTTTTACTCTTTTAAGGTTTAGGATTTTTAGGGTTTAAGGTGTTTAGGGCTTTTAGGGTTTAGGGTTTAGGATTTTAAGCTTTATGGTTTAGGGTTTGGGGCTTTAGGGTTAGGATTTAAGGGTTAGGTGTTAGGGTTTAGGAAGGGTTTCAGGGCTACAGGTTTTTGGACTTCGATTTTAAGTGTGGGTTTTTCGGTTTACGGTTGCTAGGCTTAGGGTTGAGGGGCTGTTTAGTGTTTAAGGTTTAAGGGCTTACGGTTTTAAGATTTAAAGTTTAAGGTTTGACAGTTTTGAGGTTTAGTAGTTTATGTATTAGGGGTGGGGTAAGGGGTTCAATGTGGGTTTAGGATTTTAGTGTTTTAAATTTTATGGTTTTTAATTATTTTAGGGTTTTACAGTTTAGGGGGTTATGAGTTTATTTTTTTATGTTTAGGGTTTAACATATAGGGTTAGGGTTTAAGGTTTAGGGTTATTTAGGGTTTAGGTTTTTGGGTTTAGGGTTAGTTGTTTGGTGTTTAGGTTTGTTTGCATTTTATATTTGGCATATGAGTTTAGGGTTTTGGATTTAGCATTTGGGGTTTTTGGTTTAGCGGTTAGGGGGGTGGATTACGGTTTTGAGAGTTTAGGCTTTAGGGGTTTTTGGTTTAGTGGGTCTAGTTTCTAAGGATTTTAGGTTTTAGGGTTTAGGGTTTTTCATGTTTTTAGGGTTTATAGTTATTACAATTTAGGATTTTTAGGGTTTAGGGTTTTTCGAGTTTTTATGGTTTATAGATATTATGGTTTCATATTTTTAAGGTTTAGGGTTTAGGGTTTAAGGTTTTCAAGATTTATGGTTTAATGTTTTGAGTTTAGGGTTTAATGTTTTTAAGGTTTAAGGTTCTTGGGGCTTTTAGGGTTTTACATATAGGTTTACATTTTTGGGTTTCTTTTATTTAGGGTTTGATGTTATTAGTGATTTTAGGGTTTATGATTTTAAATTTATGGTTTATGGTTTAGAGTTTATAGTATTAAGATTTTTGATTTTTAGGTTTAGGAGTTTTAGGGTTTAAGGTTTAGGATTTAGGGTTTTTCAGATTTAGTCTTTTATGTTTGTGGTTTTTAAGGATTTTAGAGTTTCTAGTTTTAGGGGTAACTCAAGATTTAGGGTTTTAAGGTTTAGGGTTTGGGATTTTTAGTTTGAGGGTTTGGGGTTTAGCAATCGGTGGTTTAGCAGTTTAGGAGTTTAAGGGATCGTAGTGGGGTTAGGGGTTAGGGGAGGGTTTAAGATTTATAATTTTTAAGGGTTTTATGGTTTTATGATTTAGGGGGTTCGGGGTCTGCAGTTTAGTGTTTTTAGGGGTTTTAGGGCTTACGTTTTTTTTTCTATAGGGTTTACAATTTTTACGGGTTTAGGGTTTAAGGTTTAGGGATTTGGGAATAGGTTTAGGTTTTAGGATTTTAGATTTAGGTTTGAGCAAATCGCTCAAAAGTGCAATTTGCAAATGCACTTGGTTTATAATCAAAGCCGTCGGGGTCCGGGGGTCCAGAATGTGAAATACTGATCCGATCGGCATTCCGATCATTCCAACACAACCTGGGAGGTAGACGTGACTTGTCAGAGCTGACGGATTCTAAATCGGACATCCGGTTTGAGCCCGACGCTCAAAAGTGCAATTTGCAAATGCACTTGGTTTATAATCAAAGCCGTCGGGGTCCGGGGGTCGAGAATGTGAAATACTGATCCGATCGGCATTCCGATCATTCCAACACGACCTGGGAGGTAGACGTGACTTGTAGAAACTGACGGAGTCCAAATCGGACATCCGGTTTGAGCCCGACGCTCAAAAGTGCAATTTGCAAATGCACTTGGTTTATAATCAAAGCCGTCGGGGTCCGGGGGTCGAGAATGTGAAATATTGATCCGATCGGCATTCCGATCATTCCAACACGACCTGGGAGGTAGACGTGACTTGTAGAAACTGACGGAGTCCAAATCGGACATCCGGTTTGAGCAAATCGCTCAAAAGTGCAATTTGCAAATGCACTTGGTTTATAATCAAAGCCGTCGGGGTCCGGGGGTCGAGAATGTGAAATACTGATCCGATCGGCATTCCGATCATTCCAACACGACCTGGGAGGTAGACGTGACTTGTAGAAACTGACGGAGTCCAATTTGGACTACCGGTTTGAGCAAATCGCTCAAAAGTGCAATTTGCAAATGCACTTGGTTTATAATCAAAGCCGTCGGGGTCCGGGGGTCCAGAATGTGAAATACTGATCCGATCGGCATTCCGATCATTCCAACACAACCTGGGAGGTAGACGTGACTTGTCAGAGCTGACGGATTCTAAATCGGACATCCGGTTTGAGCCCGACGCTCAAAAGTGCAATTTGCAAATGCACTTGGTTTATAATCAAAGCCGTCGGGGTCCGGGGGTCGAGAATGTGAAATACTGATCCGATCGGCATTCCGATCATTCCAACACGACCTGGGAGGTAGACGTGACTTGTAGAAACTGACGGAGTCCAAATCGGACATCCGGTTTGAGCCCGACGCTCAAAAGTGCAATTTGCAAATGCACTTGGTTTATAATCAAAGCCGTCGGGGTCCGGGGGTCCAGAATGTGAAATACTGATCCGATCGGCATTCCGATCATTCCAACACGACCTGGGAGGTAGACGTGACTTGTAGAAACTGACGGAGTCCAATTTGGACTACCGGTTTGAGCAAATCGCTCAAAAGTGCAATTTGCAAATGCACTTGGTTTATAATCAAAGCCGTCGGGGTCCGGGGGTCCAGAATGTGAAATACTGATCCGATCGGCATTCCGATCATTCCAACACAACCTGGGAGGTAGACGTGACTTGTCAGAGCTGACGGATTCTAAATCGGACATCCGGTTTGAGCCCGACGCTCAAAAGTGCAATTTGCAAATGCACTTGGTTTATAATCAAAGCCGTCGGGGTCCGGGGGTCCAGAATGTGAAATACTGATCCGATCGGCATTCCGATCATTCCAACACGACCTGGGAGGTAGACGTGACTTGTCAGAGCTGACGGATTCTAAATCGGACTACCGGTTTGAGCCCGACGCTCAAAAGTGCAATTTGCAAATGCACTTGGTTTATAATCAAAGCCGTCGGGGTCCGGGGGTCCAGAATGTGAAATACTGATCCGATCGGCATTCCGATCATTCCAACACGACCATGGAGGTAGACGTGACTTGTCAGAGCTGACGGATTCTAAATCGGACTACCGGTTTGAGCAAATCGCTCAAAAGTGCAATTTGCAAATGCACTTGGTTTATAATCAAAGCCGTCGGGGTCCGGGGGTCCAGAATGTGAAATACTGATCCGATCGGCATTCCGATCATTCCAACACAACCTGGGAGGTAGACGTGACTTGTCAGAGCTGACGGATTCTAAATCGGACATCCGGTTTGAGCCCGACGCTCAAAAGTGCAATTTGCAAATGCACTTGGTTTATAATCAAAGCCGTCGGGGTCCGGGGGTCCAGAATGTGAAATACTGATCCGATCGGCATTCCGATCATTCCAACACGACCTGGGAGGTAGACGTGACTTGTCAGAGCTGACGGATTCTAAATCGGACTACCGGTTTGAGCAAATCGCTCAAAAGTGCAATTTGCAAATGCACTTGGTTTATAATCAAAGCCGTCGGGGTCCGGGGGTCCAGAATGTGAAATACTGATCCGATCGGCATTCCGATCATTCCAACACAACCTGGGAGGTAGACGTGACTTGTCAGAGCTGACGGATTCTAAATCGGACATCCGGTTTGAGCCCGACGCTCAAAAGTGCAATTTGCAAATGCACTTGGTTTATAATCAAAGCCGTCGGGGTCCGGGGGTCCAGAATGTGAAATACTGATCCGATCGGCATTCCGATCATTCCAACACGACCTGGGAGGTAGACGTGACTTGTGAGAGCTGACGGATTCTAAATCGGACTACCGATTTGAGCAAAACGTTTAAAATTATCATTCGTCAATTTCACTTCAATGAAAAACATCTTGCTTTTAATTTTCAAGAATAATTGATTTCTTTATTAAAGAATTGATTTTAATTTTTTTAAATGATATACAGGATCATCCGTCGCGAGATGTTGGACGAGACGACGACCAGGATGACACATATGCGGAGGATTTGTGATTTCATTTTAGTTATTTGTATGTTGCCATTTTATTATGGATGTATGATTAATTTGTGTGTTTGTATGTGATGAATTTGAAATTTGTGGAGATTATGAGTTGTGTAGTTGATTTATATGTTTTTATGAAATTGTTATGTAACAGGTTATTTATTTTATTAAATTGTTATTTATCAGGTGATTTATAGTAGCTTTATATTAATTTTTGAAAAAAAAAAATTTTAATTAGCGACCGCATGGAGACCGAATAGCGACCGAAGTTATTACTTATTTTATGAAAATATTAACTTTGGCGACCGCATAGCGACCGAATAGAGACCATATATTATTTCTTTTATCAAATTATATTATTTATAGTCGTTTATATAATTTTTTTTTAAAAAAATACTACAAAATTGGCGACGGAATGGAGACCGAATGGAGACCGAATAGAGACCGATTGACTCTGGGACCGTTCTTGCGACCGAGTTATATCGGTCTCTATGCACGACTGATTCGGCGACCGAAGTTATTCGGTCGCCATCAGCGACCGTATCCGCGACCGACTTATGTCGGTCGCGATTTAGCGACTATTATATAGCGACCGAAATATTCGGTCGCCAAGTGGTGTCTGTTCGGTCGCTATTGGATTTTGCGACCGAAGAACGACTGAATAGAGACCGAATATGTCGGTCGCTATTCGCGAACTTTCTTGTGGTGGAGGATAAAAGAATCAAGGCCCTAATCTCATCATCAAAGTTTATTTCTACAGAACTCAACTGAGTTGTAATCACATTGAATTCATTGATGTGGTCTGTAACAGAAGCACCTTCGGCCATCTTCAGATTAAATAAACGACGCATCAAATATACCTTGTTTGAAGCCGAGGGCTTTTCATACATATTTGATAGCGCCTTCATCAATCCTGCCGTGGTCTTCTCGTTCACGATGTTGAATGCGACGTTTCTGGCCAACGTCAAGCGAACAACTCTGAGTGCTTGTCTGTCTAGTAGATCCCAATCTTCCTTCTTCATCCCTGCCGGCATCGTTCCAAGAAGCGGCTCATGCAGCTTCTTCTGATACAAGTAGTCTTCGATCTGCATCTTCCAGAAACTGAAGTCCTTGCCATCGAACTTGTCGATCCTCACCTTTCCTTCATCCGCCGCCATTACTCACACTACTCCCTTGAACCAGAACAAGGCTCTGATACCAGTTGTTAGGGATATGGAGTACCCAGACGAGGAGGACAACCAGCAGAGGAGGAAGAAGGAAAGAAGAAGAATCACACAAGAACACACAGGGATTTTTTACGTGGTTCGGAGGCAAGATGCCTTCCTACGTCCACGGCCGCAACAGGATTCCACTAAGATAATCACAGACTGGTTACAATATAAGGAGAGAGCCCATCCTTTTATACTAGGAGATTAGGGCGTCATAAGTCAGGGCATTAAGGACAATAATACCCCTGATCAACAGAAATCCTCTTCCGGGATACATCAGACGCGCATGCTCGCCTGTCCTCCCGGATGCTCTCCTGGGACTGAGTATGCCCTCCAGCGACTGCAGATGCTCCCCCACCATCAGTCAGATCAATGCATTGTCAAGATAATGCGTCGACGCATTGCCAAGGCAAGGTCGACGCACTCCAAGTGATATCGACTTGCCTTGAACCCACAATGCATGCTTCCCTGACGTCAGTGATGCTCTCCAGAGACAATGAATGCCCTCCAGAGACAGCATGTGCTTCCCTGCTAGAACCCAGACAGCATATGCTCCCCTGGAGCAGCGATTGCTCCCCTGGCACTGAAGGATGCTTCCCTGGAGCAGCGATTGCTTCCCTGGCACTAAAGGATGCTCCCCAGAGGCAGAGGATGCGCTCCTGAGGTAGAGTGTGATCCCGTGCAGAGGCGCACGATGAAGAGTTCTGACTCCACACTCTAACAAAGCCAACTCGACAGTTGATCGGCTTGCTGTTCAGGCCAAGATAGCCAAATTCCCGATCACATGGAACAACACCATACCAGAGGAACTTCAGGTTATTTGTGAACCAGAAAGTCTCCACCAGAACTTTCCACAGCCCATACATGGACTAAAACTCAAGTCATACCAAGGAGAATGAAACTCTACTGCTGCTTGCTGTGGAGATCTAGGTGATTGATGTCTCCAACCAGTAGAACTCAGGTGATATAGTTTGCCTTTACTATTGTAGCTTTTCTCTCTCTCCTCTTAAGGAAATCGCCACTAGGGTTTCCCTTCCTCCAACCAAAAAGAAAATTTATGTTCTTTGTCATAATATAGAGGAAAGTTCAGATCACCTCTTTTTTTGGTTGCTCTTACACAAAATTGGTTTGGAAGCAAGTCTTTACTAAATTTGATTTTATTATAGAGTGTTAGATAATAGTCTCGTATTAGAAACGGACTAAAATATAATATGATTATAATTGTGGTGCTCTCTCCACTCACAACTTTAATGTTTTGAGTTGGATGGTCCAACTCTAATAAAATTTAACATGGTATCAGAGTCCATGGTTATGATCTGGGTCAATCAACTTGCAGGTTAAAATATAATGTGATTATAATTGTGGTACCCTCCCCACTCAAAATCTTAAGATTTTAAGTTGGATGGATCAACTCTAATAAAATTTAACATAGAGCATGCAATTACTCTCGCAAAGGAGTTAGAGACCTTGAGATTTAGTTTCACCACTAAAGGGGTTCTCACACAATTGACTAAGGTTGCCCTCATAATTATGATTTGGTAGATTTGGAAAGAGCGTTGTGTTAGAATTTCTTAGAGAAAAGGGCAGCAAGAGGTGCACCTTCTTTTTTGTATCCTGAGAGACTTAGAGATATTGCTTGGAATCCAAACAAGGGCATAGATAATTGACTAGGAGAGAGGCATAGGTTCTCTCTCGATTCCTAGTTAGGGTATGACACTGCTTTTCTTTAAGGAAGCAATATGGAAATGGCCAACCCAAGCAAGAATACAATTAACAAATCACTCGCTGGCATAAACCAGAGGAGGATGGATGGAAACTAAACTTTGATGGAGTAGTGAATCTAGAAGATGGACAGGTAGGAGGAGGATACATCTAAGAGCCCACGGAGGTAATGTAATTCTAGCAGGTGCACACTACCTAGGCAGAGTCACCCCTTTAAAAATCGAAGCACTGGCACTGTGGAAAGGTTTGCAACATTTAGCCAGCAAAGAACCAAATAGTCTTCAAAAAAATTGGATTGAATGAGATAATGCAGTTGTTATACAAAGCCTCCTCCACCCTCAATATGCCCCACTTGAAATCAAGTCATTTATATTGAGAACCTTAGAGTGGTTAAAAAAGCACAAAACTTGAAAATCACCCCCATCAGGAGAGAAGCCAACTCGACAGTTGATCGGCTTGCTGTTCAGGCCAAGATAGCCAAATTCCCGATCACATGGAACAACACCATACCAGAGGAACTTCAGGTTATTTGTGAACCAGAAAGTCTCCACCAAAACTTTCCACAGCCCATACATGGACTAAAACTCAAGTCATACCAAGGAGAATGAAACTCTACTGCTGCTTGCCGTGGAGATCTAGGTGATTGATGTCTCCAACCAGTAGAACTCAGGTGATATAGTTTGCCTTAACTATTGTAGCTTTTCTCTCTCTCCTCTTAAGGAAATCGCCACTAGGGTTTCCCTTCCTCCAACCAAAAAGAAAAATTATGTTCTTTGTCATAAGATAGAGGAAAGTTCAGATCACCTCTTTTTTTGGTTGCTCTTACACAAAATTGGTTTGGAAGCAAGTCTTTACTAAATTTGATTTTATTATAGAGTGTTAGATAATAGTCTCATATTAGAAACGGACTAAAATATAATATGATTATAATTGTGGTGCTCTCTCCACTCATAGCTTCAATGTTTTGGGCTGGATGGCCCAACTCTAAATAAATTTAACATGGTATCAGAGTCTGTGGTTATGATCATGATCATGCATCCCGTGTTTGTCATGATTCACGTGACATAACCTAAGATCAATCGGCCTGCAGACTAAAATATAATATGATTATAATTGTGGTATCCTCTCCACTCAAAATCTTAAGATTTTAAGTTGGATGGATCAACTCTAATAAAATTTAACATAGAGCATGCAATTACTCTCGCAAAGGAGTTAGAGACCTTGAGATTTAGTTTCACCACTAAAGGGGTTCTCACACAATTGACTAAGGTTGCCCTCATAAGTACGATTTGATAGATTTGAAAAGAGCGTTGTGTTAGAATTTCTTAGAGAAAAGGGCAGCAAGAGGTGCACCTTCTTCTTCGTATCCTGAGAGACTTAGAGATATTGCTTGGAATCCAAACAAGGGCATTGGTAATTGACTAGAAGAGAGGCATATGTTCTCTCTCGATTCCTAGTTAGGGTATGACACTGCTCTTCTTTGTCATATGGTTACAGTACTCTGGACAAATGATTCTTTCATATATAACTTTGGCATGCCAGACTGGTTCCATGCTCAGTTCTTACTAAGGCTTCTTTTTCTACGATGATTTGCGAATTGTGTAGTTTTGAACTTAACATTTAACATCTCGTACGAGTATCTTTAGAAACAAATGCAAGGATGAAGGTCTATCTAATGGAGTACCGTCCTCTTGGAGCTAAAGAATATGTAATATTCTACAAAATTCTCAATAGCTAGCTAGGTTTATCCACGCACTTCATTCCCATATCCTACCACTGTCTTCACCCATTTCTCCTTTTATCTTACACCCGCGCATGACACATCCTTGAAATGTATCCCACGTTTGTTGACCCGGTGCTGCCTGAAAAATTAATAAAGTTTGGTGTAAGAAGTGGAAGCTTGACCCGTCAAGCTGATAAGTGATAAGGCTTCTCCCACCGCACGCAAGTTAGGGAAGTCAGTAGGCAGGCAAATGGAATCTGTCAATTTGGACGGACGAAGAGATGAAATTAAACTTAACACTCTCCCACTAAGAATAGAATTATAGAACTCTAATTAAGTTTACACAATTAAACTTGTAAGATACATATATATATATATATATATATATATATATATATATATATATATATATATATATTGACTCATATTTTCCATTTGTCAAATCGAATTGCGCGCGTACCTATCCAGATATTAATATGATATTTTTCAATTTGGACGCACGTACGTACGACTCATTTCGGCTCCCTAGCTAGCTAGCCAGCTAGCTAGAAGAAAAGGCACTTCATCACCTAAAATGTACGTATGTTTCGGCCTTGTCCATTAGCCATGACAACATCCGTGGCTATTAAGCATTCTGTCTCCCGTGTGGACACAATTATGATGTGAATGAAACTAATCAATCGGATTGATCCTAAAGTTGATATGAAAGAACAAAAATCTGCTGCTCATACCATATCCTGATCACTAAGTTTGGGATATTATCCTCTGAGTGACTAGAGTTTATGATTTTATCTTTTTTATTGTAAAAATATCTTCAAAGAATAAAGTTTGGATCTTATTTATAAATACATATCTATCTTTATAATTTTCGATGTGATATAATGTCGATCTCTTTCTTAGACCTCCACAAAAAGATTATAGAAAATCTACGGTACCAACAAATAGAAATATTAACATTGAAAAAACTCGTATTTGAACTTTAAATTTATAACCAACTAAATAATCTGACTAAGAAAATATATAAGACTATGATCACAAGATGTAATCCATAAGGGTCGCTTTGTTTATTGAATAGGAATATAAGATAAGTGGCCCTGTGAATAACTCGTTCGACTCTGATGCACTACAAGAAAAATCGC
Source organism: Amorphophallus konjac (assembly GCA_022559845.1). NCBI lineage: Eukaryota > Viridiplantae > Streptophyta > Magnoliopsida > Alismatales > Araceae > Amorphophallus > Amorphophallus konjac. The sequence goes on along the minus strand of CM040122.1, from coordinate 365,490,591 downwards.
GGATAGCGACCGACCTAGCGGTCTCTATTCAGTCGTAAGTCGGTCGCAAATCTGAATTGTGACCGAACAGAGACTATCTAGCGACCGAATATGTCGGTCGCTATATAATAGTCGCTATATAGCGACCGACATAATTCGGTCGCAGTATCAATCGTTACCAGAGACCGATTATAATCGGTCGCCTTATCGGTCGCTAATAAGTCGGTCTCAATTCGGTCGCTATTCGGTCTCTAATTATGTTGTATTTTTAAAAATAAAATTAACCTATCGGATTTATTCGGTCTCAATTCAGTCGCCAGACGGTCGCCATGTATAATTATTTAATAAAAGAAATATAACGTATAGTCGCTATTCGGTCGCAATTCAGTCTCCATGCGGTCGCTAATTTTGCATTATTTTTTTTTTAAAAATTTATTTAAACTGATAAATAAATTACCTGATAAATAACAAATTCATAACATAAATATAAAATCAACTACACAGACAACAATATCGACAAATCTCAAATTCATCACATACAAACACCTGATAAATAACAATTTCATAAAACAATAATAAATCAACTACACGGATCACAATCTCCACGAACCTCAAATTACACACAATTAAAATAAAATCACAAATTAATCATACATCCATAATAATAAAATGACAACATACACAACTAAAATAAAATCACAAATCCTCCACATATGTCTCATCCTGGTCGTCGTCTCGTCCAACATCATCCTGGTCGTCGTCTCGTCCAACATCTCGCGACGGATGATCCTGTATATCATTTAAAAAAATTATAATCAAATCCTTAATAAAGAAATCAAGCATTAACAAGACTTAATAAAGAAATCAAGCATTAACAAGAGTATGCCAATAGTTTAAGCCAGCTCATTTTCATATATATAAATACACACACACAATATAAGTTCAAATTTCATCTTGTATTTTAAAAATGAAGTTTGAGCGCCGAGCTCAAACCGGGCATCCGATTTGGATTCCGTCAGTTCTGACAAGTCACTTTCATCTCCCCGGTCGTATTGGAATGATCGGCACGGCCATCCGACCGGTATTTCAGATTTTAGAACCAAATGCCCCGTCCTAACAGTTCATTTGAACTAAGTGTATTTTAAAAATGAAGTTTGAGCGCCGAGCTCAAACCGGGCATCCGATTTGGATTCCGTCAGTTCTGACAAGTCACTTTCATCTCCCCGGTCGTATTGGAATGACCGGCACGGCCATCCGACCGGTATTTCAGATTTTAGACCCCCGGACCCGTCCTAACAGTTCATTTGAAATAAGTGTATTTTAAAAATGAAGTTTGAGCGCCGAGCTCAAACCGGGCATCCGATTTGGATTCCGTCAGTTCTGACAAGTCACTTTCATCTCCCCGGTCGTATTGGAATGACCGGCACGGCCATCCGACCGGTATTTCAGATTTTAGAACCAAATGCATAAGTTGCTGCTTCTCGCTGCCTCCATTCAGGTTTGTTAATGTTTTCTTCTATGAATGGCATAACAAGAGGCACAATGTCATCTCCCACGGTCCGTGCAACCAAACCCAAGCATGTTCCTCCAGCCATTGCAAGATTCCAAACTCCTTCATCCTGATCTTGGTCGTCTTCTTGCTTAAGGAGTGTCTCCAACAGCATAGGGACAAGCGCAGGTAGTGCCTGCTTGATAAAATAAAAGCAAGGGGTGTCAGAATCAGCAGAAAAATCCCCTCCATATTCATCTAAGATGTCAATCTCTTCATCGCATATTGAGCTCCAGAATTCAATAGCTTGTAGAGCAACAGGTTCCTCATCTTCCCTCACAGCTTTTGCAGTGATGTTAAATATGTCCTGCATATACGATGCAAGCTTCTCATAATACATGGAGGATATGGAGACCAAGCATTCGAATGCAGCCTGCCGTATCTTCACCTCAGGGGACAGAGTAGCTTCACAAATGACTCTCATGATATAATCCCTCTCCATATCATTCCCGAAGTTTGCCTGAGCAAATCCCAAAGAATTATGCAGAGCTCGAGTTGCAGCCAGCCTAACATCAATGTTTCCCTCAGAAGCACTCATGCCTTGAACAACCGCTGTCAATATCTTCACTTTGTTTACATTACTCTTGTTCCAGGTTTTTGTGGAGAACGTGAAACAGAGGTCACCTCTTTTGGTACCCCTCGTGTTTGCCTTGGTGGGGTGGGCCATCAAGCAAGTAGTTAACATCATACAGGTCATATTTTGCCTCTTTACATATCCTTTACCCGTTCATTTTGCTGCCAAGATAAAGATTCTTGCAAATTTTAGGTTGGTTCACCTCATGTAAGATCCTGTACACATTGTTGCTCCTGGTATATTAAAGCCCAGTGCCAGACTGAGCATTGACAAAAGCGTTTATGGAGAAAAGAGGTTGAATATCAACATTCTCTATTCGCCAGTCTCTTTGCAATGGGTTTAACTGTCGTACTGGCTAGAAGAGATATAGGCTTGAGTATCAAGAAACTTCTTGCACATTGTTGTCTGGTACGTCTAGGTTGAAATGCAACACCAACTTCATGGATTACTGACGGGATAACTTACTGTGTACTAAGTCAGCAGTTCCATGCAGCTATCTAGAACTGCCTTTGCTTTATAATCAGTGGATGCTGCATTTAGTTTCTTGATATCATGAGATCACTTCATGTTTCTCGTTTCTTTTGCACGAGTCTTATTATGTTTCCTGCCTGTTTCAGATGAAAACAGCAGCTGATGCCTGCGTTCTCTACGACATGAAGAGAAGCCAATGATGAAGCATCACTGACAACCACGGAGTAATCTTTTCCAGTGTGGTCTATTGTCGAAACAAGAAATCACTTTCTTGTGTACTGATGTTCGTGTGTTCATTAAGTAGACATGGATCGATTGTGTCCATTTTCCTGGGTCTAAAAACGTTTTTGGTTTTTATTACATAAATCAAACTGCATTGATTAAAATCAGAAAATTCTCAGTTGTGGTTATACAAATGAGGGTGCATCAAGATTATTTCCTCAAAAGTATGGATATGGAGAACAGTATTTACATGGTAGTGAAAGTAGCCAGTGCCATTCTGGGTTCTGCTACCATGTTGCAATATCATGTTCATCCAGGTTGACAAAGAGAGAACATAAAGAAGTATGGTATAATACGCTCGTGTGCAAGACATGTCAGTGATCACAGACAGCTATGACATGGAAGATGCCAAGAGCTAGCAACCGGCAGGCAAGTTTGATCGTGACCTCCATGACAGGTTGTTGAAGAGAAGCAGAAACGTTATTCCATAATCACCTTCACTGGTAGGGCTGGAGGAGCAATCAAATCTTTTCTGTTATTGAGCCTGGCGGCATTCGTTCCCATTGTTGCAATTTGATGTAGAATGCCTTAATTGTTTGGGACGTGGAGTCCTGTCTACTGGGTGCAGTGTCTCGGGCCCGTGGGAAGCGGCCGTCACAATCCTTCTTCCCAAAGTTTAGGGTGCGTTCGGAACGGATGTTGGAGGACAGATTTTGGAGATTCTAATCATTCATTGAAATTTTCACTTTTTTATAATCATTTTAAATGTTCTAACAACTCCTCAGCTTTTATTTTATAATCTGTGCGGTGTTCAATTGTGTTTTATTTATTTTATAAAGTCACATGTGATTGGACTACATGTGTATGATGATGGTGTAGATGGACTAATGTGACCGTTGATGGATTTACGTGATGCATCAAACATGTTTCGTAAGGAGAGGATATACTATCTTGGACTTGGAGTACGGAACAGATGTTAGCAATAAATAAGTCATCTAACACTTACCTTTCTAAAAAGATCATTTTATGGTGCTATGGTATTTTCAAAGCCGGACAATTCAATGCCTCCAGCTACATGGGTGAGTCGCACCTCTTAAAAGAAACCAAAAGCGTGAACATGATCATCAACAGTCTGCAAAAGCAAGATATTAAGGCAACAAGAGGAATTCAGATTTATATTATGTTGTTTTCATTTCTTGCTACAAAATAATTTTCTAATAAGAATAAGTTCCATGCAAGAAAGTATGCATACCATTGCTGGACTTTCCTAAACTCTGAAAGCACCGGATATATGTTCTCAAAAGCCGTGTATGTCTCCTCTCTCACCTGCCACATGCCAAGAATTGGCAAGTCAGAACTAACATAACAAACTTGATGACAACCATCAATCATATTCAGGAATTCCTTCACCTTTGCTCCTGTAAGAACAATCTTGCCGGAAACAAAGATCAATAATACAATCTTTGGTTGCTTCATCCGATAGATCAGGCCAGGAAACAGCTCTGGTTCATACTGTCAGAAGCCAACATGCAACTGCATTCAAATGCATAGCCCACTCGGAAAGCCAAGAAATAGAAAATCCTAGCAACCTTAAAAAAAATTTGCATATAAAAGGGAGAGGTATCCCAGAGTTGATTTAAGAGAGATTGAGACTTGTTTCTCTTTTTGGCGGGGGATTTATGGATGGCCAGGGTATACTGAGAATTTCAATTGATAATATAATCTTGCAGCCAGATAATGTGTTAGATAGATGTTCATTTCCCTGTTTGGTTCTCAAGGTGACAACAGTTACATAATTTTGAAATGTGGATGCAAGAGTAATATAATGCACAAAACGAAATGTCAGAGGTAACTTACACTTGAGAAAGCACCATGGGCATAAGCCAGACCCTCCAGTCTGATGGGAAATTTTACATCGCATGAACCAACGATATTCTGAATCTTGAAATCCTAAAGCAAGAGAATGGCAGGTTAACAAAGATATCCTTAAGTAGCAACTAGCAAGCAAATAAAAACAGAATATCAGCAGACTGCATGTGTCAGTGTGTGTCATCATCATAGCTACCTTGAACTTAGCAGGAAATCCCAACTTCTGAATGATGCGAGCATACTGGCAATAAGATGTACCGGATTAGATATGCATGAGGTGAGCAAGAAACAACAAAACATTGTGAAGAAACTAGAAAGGTGTTCATACCTTCCGTGCTGCAAGTTTTGATTGTTGTTCACTCTTTGCCCCGGTACAAACCTGATATACAAGTCCATGACAAATGCCATTAGTGAACTAGATTTTTTTCCTACATCCATCATCATTAAGGGGGGTGAAAAAGGGTCCACTTTGAAGGAAGTTAATGCCGAAGAGGAGCTTTTGATGGCTAGCACATAAAAGGAAAACAATCCACAAGGAAGAACAGACATGGTTTGTTATCATAATAAAAGCCTTTCCTGAACCGGGAGGTAGCTTATGGGCTAAATTTAAGTTATTGTATGAATTTTTTGCATGGTAACAGTTGGCTAATGACTTGAGACTAAATAACATACGTACCATAAAAAGAAATTAACAAAATGTCACACAATGATTTGCCAACAAACTGAGCAAGAAGTAGTGACCGTACGGTCACATTTTATTCATTATAAGCTAAAATTACAAACACTAAAATTGAATCCCAGTAATGCAGAACAGCATTTCACATCGTCCAAATATATTGTCCATAAAACTGTTGGCATCAAGTTTGTTGGAATCCCGGGAAGGGGAGGGGGATCAGAGGGGTCAGGCCGGAGGGGGAGGGGCATGGGGATGGGAAGGAGATCTGAGGGGGACGGGGGCGCAGGCCGCAGGGGGGAGGGGAGGGGAGCAAGCCGGCGACGGGGCCGCAGGGGGGAGGGGAGTAGGCCGGCGGGGGAGGGGAGCAGGCCGGTGACGGAGGGGGAAGGGAGAGAGAGAGAGAGAGAGAGAGAGAGAGGTACCTGCGGAGGGCGACGACGGCAGGGCGAGCGGCGACGGCGACTCGACGCGAGCGGCGCGGCGACGGGCTCCGGCGGAGGGGGGCTCGGGCGGGAGGCAGCACGGGGAGGGGGGCTCCGGCGGAGGAGGGGGGCTCGGGCGGGAGGGCTCGGGCGGAGGGGGGGCTCCGGCGGAGGGGGCTCGGGCGGGAGCGGGGAGGGGGGCTAGGGCGGAGAGGGGGCCGCAGGGGAAGGGGGCTCGGGAGGGGGGGCTCGGGCGGGAGGGGGGGGGCTCGGGCGGGAGGGCTCGGGCGGGCGGGGGTCGTAGTAGGAAGTATAACGGCATCAGCGACCGAATGGAGACCGAAGTTAATTCGGTCGCAATAATAGAGACCGATTAGCGACCGATATACATGCGGTCGCTGAAACGGTCTCGGTTATGCGACCGATTATTTCGGTCTCCGAATTGGTCTCTATTTGGGACCGACTAGCGACCGATTAAATCGGTCGCTAATTCGGTCGCTATAGCCACTTTTTCTTGTAGTGATGGGTCGAATGAGATATTCGATCAAAACATATCATCTCTTCATATAACACATTCCTTAACTTATATTTGTCAAACTCGGGTATAAAATACACCGACGAATAAACATGATAATCGAGAGAGTACCGACGAACATACTGTCCTACTCGATTATCAAACAGAGGCTAAAAGAACGAAACTATAACCACAAGGAATAATATATATATATATATATGGAAAAAACAATGAGCACGCGAAGGGAGTAATTAATTAAGATTCGTTGTCTTAATTGCCTATATGTATATCGATCGATCCTACACACATAGAGAGGAGAATAATACGTACGTTGTACCCAAGTCGGCCGCAGGTTTATGATATTCTTTGACCGGACGGGCCCAGTCAACAGTCCAAGGCGGTGTTGACCCAACCAACCCAACCACATTTTTGCACAACACCCGTGTCCAAATCGTGACGTTCTTCTCCATTGTTGGTCCCCCCCGGCCACCCAATCAGTTAACTCGAAACTTGGGTGCCACGAAGACCGGACTCGCATGTTAGACAGTCTCTTCAGCTTCCACTCCGCATGCCCAAGACCAAGACCGGACTTTTCTCCCTTCTATTTAATTCATTAATTAGGAGCTAATTAAGGTATATACCTACCCTTTTGTTTGTTAATTGAGGTACCTTTGTTACCTGTCTCTGCCTCATTAATATATCCTACGACTCACTCTCGCTGTGGCATATACCGGATTTTAATTTATGTATCACGTAGTTAATTAGTATAGAATATGTATAGCTTTATGTGGTAGTACTCATGAAATTAACTACTTCATTTCTTATATTACTTACCGGGCTTAACTAATTATCTCCTTTTTGACAAGGCAAATTATATATATATATATATATAGTAGTTAAGAGAAAAGATCTAACAAAGGGCCAACAACCATGCATGCATGTCGATCGAGGACGTCAAAAGCCTTTTGTATATGGCTGTAGGAACCTCTTCCCCCTAATTAATTAGCATCTAGGGTGGTGGGTAGTTAAAATTAATGTACGTAGTTAGTAAACGCTACTTGGGAAGGAAGGAAGGAATTTCTGGTCAAATATTGTATTTAGGGTCGCCAACTCGCTCATCTAATTTGAACTTGCAGTAGTCGTACGTGGATCGATGCTTCACGGCTACATCCTGGAAAGGGCAGTGAAGCTTCTCTTCTGGCCATCCAACTCGATCCACTACTCCTTCCAGCATTGCTTTTTCTAGAGGAAAGAAATTAATTGCGATGAAACTTGATTATCTGCCTTCCATGCATGATGTGGTTGTAGGGTGAGCTTCCAAGGCTACCCCGGACGCTCATGGCATGCACAGACTATTCTGATTTAGTGGTCAAAGACTAAAGAGTACCTTCTTTGCCTGCCATGCAGGCTTTTTTTTTATTACTTCTTTGTCTCCTTGTTGCTTTCTTTGATCGTTCCTACACACTTTTGTTTTTGCCCACCACATGTGTAGAAGCTAGCTAGGAAAGAGCAAGAAGTCATCGGATCCGAATCATTTTTCTATTTTCCTTTTTTTAATTCTTCATTTCTTTCTTTCCGTAGATTCCAATATTGGTAAACCTATTCGCATGTCGACTCCTCTTTGCTATGCTTGGTCCACGGAGCTGCAGCTTCCAGCCGACGTCGTACAGCAGGGGTGCCGTACAAATTACTATAAAATTCTGGTTCGGTGAGGTCCGAATATATATATATATATAAATCTAGCTCGGCCTTCGGACCAAGTATACCTATGGCGTTCCATGAAATAAAAAATAAAAACCCAAGATGTACCTTTCTTCAGAACATGGGGTCTGCGTTACCGTTGCAGCCATGCATCGGATGAGGCCTGCACGTACCGTACTGGCCTCCAGTGGTGTTTGATAAAAGGGTTCATACTGATTTCTTTCGCCTAAAAGAGTTAATTGTGGCCAGTTATATATACAGTATTACGTCACTGTACGTAAGAAGCAAGAACATATATATGTACACACACATTGCAATGTAAAATGTAAACATTATGAGCGATAATGCTGGCACGTCATGCTGATCGATCGTTGCATGACAAGCCACCATCTCATGTATATGTTGTCAGATCTTTAGAACGGAACGGTTGGTTGGGGCGGGGGGTGTTAACCATAGAAATTTTAACTTAACATTTTGGAGGAGTTGTGCGTATCAAATTTGAGTTCGATGCTAGCTGTTACGACGTGGAGGGGGGGGGAATTGGGACAGAACAGTACCATCTCCTTCTCATATATAGAAAGGTATTTATCCAAGTATAATTAAGGCCCCCAAAGGGGGAAGTGCCAGCAAGCCAACCTGCTATATATATACAAAGGACTCAAAATAAGGAAGGGAATCCCTCTAAACAAAGGAATACTATCTCTTTAACACCTCCACTCAAACTCACGGGGGATCATGAATCGAGCTGAGAGTTTGCCAACCAACTGATTGAAGTGAGGAGTGAGTTGAGACTTGGCAAATAAAACAAGTTGCTCGATCGACTAAGAGATGTGAGAAAGCATGAGAGTGCTAGAGAGGTACTACTGACTAACGAAATGGTTGTCAATCTTGATATGTTTGTTCTGTCCGTGAAACACTGAATCACTAGCAATTTTAAGAGCACTCCGGTTGTCATAATATATATAAAGGAGTGAGAGCAGAAGAATCAACACCAATATCCTGAAGAAGTAGGCGAAACCAAACAATCTCAATAGTAGGATCGGTCATAGCACGATACTCAGCCTCAGTACTACAACGAGATATCACGGCTTGTTTCTTACTCTGCCAAGAAATGAGGGAAGAACCTAAGTAGATGCAAAAGTCGGTAGTGGAGAGCCGATCAGTAGAATCACCTGTCCAATCAGCATCGACATAGGCACGAAGCTCCAAAGTGGCTATATATAGCAGACATAAATAAGGAGCGTCGAATGATGATGTGATGGTACCGGAGCACACGCTCAAGTGAAGTAAAGTGAACTGAGGTGGAAGCGCTAATGAACTAACTAAAGATGTGCACAACATGAGCAATGTCTGGACGAGAGATAGTTAAGTATACATATTTATGATAACATAAATATATATTTAAATGTGATAGATACATATTTAAAAGAATACACCTGAGTATTAAATATAGGTTTAACATAAATTTAGGACTCCTAAAATACTTATCTCAAAATCAGTTAATTAACATTATGGCAGAACTAGGCGTAATTAGATGCTACTGTGTCTAAGTCTTAAACTTAGATGAAATAATGCCCAAAAGCCTTCTGCCTAAAATACAAGTTAGACGCAGTGTCTACTTTTTATAGCAGAAGGCTCTGCCCAAGTCCAATGCTTAAAATAAAATATAGACGAAGCATTGTCCACTCTGAAAATGTAACACCCTCAAATATAGTTAAGTTGTACTCTATATCACCGAGGTGCCTTTTCAAGTATCGGCTCAGTTCTTGAAAAGAACTCCGAAGTTAAGCGTGCTTAATGGGGAGTAGTACTGGGATGAGTGACCTGCCCGGGAAGTCCCTCATTCTGGAGCCGATCACTGTTAGAAAGGGACAAAACCGTGAGGCCAGTAAGCCAAAGCAGACAATACATCGACGGTATAGAGTACGGAGCGTGACAGAATGGTATCAAAGCTATACCCTGTAGACACGCTAAAATTGACGTTATGTTGATCAAATCTCATGTCATTATGTAAACGCCCCAAGTGGACTTCAATATTCCCATAACATGAAGTTTTTCTATTTTTTTGTGAATTCTATGCATTTTTCCTGCATTTTTTGATTCACGACCTAACGAAGGGCGTTACTTTCAAAAGTCGCGACCTGTCATAGGGCGTTTCAAAAGAAGGGACGACCATAGGTGAGGGCGTCAATTCCTGGTATTATACGTTAATTTCTGGAATTATCTATTTTCAAAATAAAAGGCATTTTATGCGTAACGTCCTACCTCAGGGCGTGTTTTTAAGCAACGCCGTTACCTCAGGCGTGTTCCCAGAACTTCTAAACAAAGAAAGTTTTATTTCCAAAATTAATTCCAGGAAGAAACGGCCTTTCCTAGGTCGTGTTTCAATAAACGTCCTGTGGCAGGTCGTCAATTCATAAATTGACGTCCTGGCTTGAGTCGTGTTTCATCCAGAGTCCTTCCTTTTTCCATCTTTCCCTCACAGTTCCCTACCATCCATGGGACTCTTTCTCGATCTTGATCCTTCCCTGGATGCCTCATTACATGTTCTTATCATTTCCTTGGTTTGATCATCCGATTGAAGCATTATAAAATGATATATCATTCGATCGTGAAAAAGGGTTAACCGGGTTAAGCATTCAAAGCATTTGAAGTATTCAGAAGGTTGAACGCCTGCTTCCACTCCATCCCTCTGCATCAGGGGCGTGCTTCATCCATCCCTCTGCATCCGTTCAATACCTTCACGGCTTCCCTTTACTCTCGTCAGGAAGAGCAGGGCTATCGTGCTTATTTCATTTGTTTTCTAAGCATATTCATCATCACTGTCATCCTATCATTAGTTTTCTTATTGCATTACATATCAACATATCATATCTTTTCCCTAGTTCTCTTCTAGGGGTTTTAAAAAAAATAAAAAAAAAAGGTGCGCACGTTGATGTCTTTTCATCATTTCATGTTAGTTTTGGATTGATACTATAGCACTCTGGCTGATCCCTCTCTCTTTTGCTTGTTTTCATTGTCTTTTTACAAGGTAATCAACTAAGAAGACCCACTTCATCGACCGGCCGATTGAAGTTGGAGGAGGAAATCCACATCCATCCCGCATCCTAATTTCCATCAGGTACACGCGATCTCCTTTTCTTCTTATTGAGGTAACCCCTCTGGCGATCACATCATCTCCACTTTAGCACCTCGTGCTATTTTTATTGCGTTCTTTTGCATTATTTATCCCATTGTCATATTTAATTTCCCCAACAAAAGAGCGGATTTTAATCCGATCTACAAATTGGCGATCACGGTGGGACTTCCACTGTTTTCTTTATTGATTACCATCTCCATTGGCACCCTCGTGTGCCCTTTCCCCTTGACACCCTCGTGTGTCCTTTCCCCTTAGGCACCCTCGCGTGCCCTTTCCCCTCGGTACCCTCGGTACCCTTTCCCTTGTGCCCCTCGGGCACCCTCCATTGTGCACCCTGCACACTCCTGGGATCAGTCAATTGTTGCTTATTAACGCCTTCCATAAGGGCGTCTTTTGATTTAACGCCATTCACAGGGACGTGTTTTATTGATTAACGCCCCCTTTCAGGGCGTGTGTTTATCGCATCTGCTGGCGTTTGGTTTGCTCATTATATCGTCTGATATTTAACGCCCCTCTCAGGGACGTGTTTCGTTGATTAACGCCCACTTCCAGGGCGTCTTTTACCATAACTGCTGTCTGCTGCATGCTTATCATATTGTCTGTGGATTAACGCCCCTCTCAGAGGCGTTTCATTTATTATCAGCGCCTTTCATTAGGGCGTTTCTCCTTTATCATAACTGTTGTCTTCTGCATGCTTATCATATTGTCTGTGGATTAACGCCCCTCTCCGAGGCGTTTCATTTCTTATCAGCGCCTATCATCAGGGCGTTTCTCTGAGTTTTGAAGCCCTCCTGTGGAGGCGTCCTTTCTTTATAACGCCTCACCTAAAGGCGTGTTTTCCTACCGTCTGTGAGCCCCTCACAGAGTTTAACGACAGCCACGCTGCCGTGTCTTCATCTTGTCACGACCTACCGCAGGGCGTGTCTTTCCTCCTGCTGTGAAAACGACCTTTCCCAGGTCGTGTCTTTACTGTTTCCTTCTCACAGATACTGCTTCCTGTGTTTAGTTCTTATTCATTGCTTGGCATCTGTCTTGATATTATATTGCTGCTTGGATTATCTTGTTTGATTGGCTTGGTTGAGAGACCTCCTCTCTCTACCCTAGGATCCACACACCCTTCTTGGAATCGGGACGACCCTCCATTGAGCATTCCGTCTCTTTGGACCGGAAATCCCTTTTCCAAGACCTCCATAAGTCCCCGCACCCGTGGATTCCCTCACGGACGCCGGGCTGGTTGTACCCTTGAAGTACCTGGATTTTAGAGAACCTATGCGTTGTTAAAGAGAGAGAAAAATTTAGTTGACCCGGAGGTTACACTTGGATCAAACTAGGTCTCATTTGGCAAAAGAGTGAACTTTCACAAATAATCCACTCTAATTCAAACACCAAACATTAAAATCTTGCGTTTCTTGCCAACCTTGTTTGCATAAACATAGTTGGGTGATTTGATTGCTTTGATTGGATTAAAATATTTTGTGATAAGTTCCTTCATTAAACACTCTCTCTCTTAAGAATGAAACTTCGTTCAGGTAAAATCATCAGCATGTCAGGTAACGGGTATTCTTATGATGATGAGAATGAGAACATATTTGGTCAATATGAGGACCCTCTCCAGGATTCTGTTTATTATGAGGGAAACTACCTCCCTCCTCACCCCCATTACTCACAAGTTCATGTGGTTGATACCACTACTCATGAGGCGGACCCTTCGTCTCAAGTTCCATCTTCCAACACTTCGGGGAACCCTTCCCCATCCATTAATGTCACAGATTTGATTCAAGCTCTCTCCCAACTGGATGACTCCCAGCGGCAAGCCATTCAGGCCGCTTTAAAGGGGAAGTCGGTTCTTTCGTCTTCCTCTAATCCCCCTCCGGCCGTGAGTGGCCATCAAATCATTAATGACCAGGCGGTCTTGCATCCCCCCTCCTCTCATCCACAAACGCCTACTGCGGCCATGCCGGCCCAGCAGGCGAGCTATTCAGCGGTTAGGCATCAATCTTCCCAACCTCCTCGGATTCTACGAACGCCTATACCGCATTCTTTTGCTCAGAATCAAGCCCCGGTCGAGCCCGATACCAACACTCTCTTGCTTCAGAAGCTGGCCAGCATGGAGGAGCAGCTCAAGAAGGTTACAGCGACTAAGAATGCTCCGGAAATTTCTCTTCCTACGTTGCCGGTGTTCCATTTACCACCTTCTGAAATGCCGAATTTCCGGCGATATAATGGGACGGGCAACCCATTCATTCATTTACAGGATTTCCGGTATGAGACTTCCTTTTGGCAAGACAATAAGGCCTCCCTGGCCTACTTATTCAGGCGATCTCTTGAGGGGCCAGCCCTCGAATGGTTTTATTCTTTGGAGCCAGCTGATGCCGGCGATTTTGATGTTATTCAAAGAAAATTCTTGCAAAAGTACAGAGACCGGGTGGGACCTTCCCTTTCTGTTACAGATTTAGTTGCCGAGAGAATGAAGCCCGAGGAGGACTTCATCGTATTTGCTGATAGGTGGCGGTCTATGGCCGAGAAATTGAAAGACATATTGTCGGAGCAGGAGCAAGTAAAAATGATTATTTCTAATGCAACTCCTCAATTCCGGTACATTTTGGCCATGAATCGGCTGACAACTATGGAAGAGCTCTATGAAAGAGCTCGTTATATACAAACACAAATGAAGGATTCGCCCATCATGGGCATGTTTGAGCCGAAGCCTTGGCTATTTAAAAAGAATACGAATGTCAACAGCGGGCCCACGACTGAAGGCACTGTCACAAATGAGCAGGTTGGCGTAGTTGGCAACCCCCATCATCAAGCTAACCTACGTCCACCACCGCCTCCACGACAGAACCCTCATTTTAACCCTACTCCACCACCCCAATTCGCACCTCAACGCTCCTTCGCTCCACCGCAAAACCAAGCCCCCCGCATAGACCTTCCAGCTCCACCACAATACCATCAAGTGCCCCCGCCAGCCAACTACGGCCAACAACAACAACGGAGACCGCCACTTGGCCCCAAAAGGGACCACTATCCTCCACTCCCTGAAAGTCTCCCCGATATTTTTAATGCCCTGATGGCTGCCAACTTGCTCGCCTTACCAAGGGAAAGAACTGTGTGGCCCGCTAATGTTGACACATCCCGTTATTGTGCCTTTCATCGCGGCCCTGGTCACAACCTGGATCGTTGCTTCCACTTCAGAGATTACATCTACGATCTAAATGACCAGGGTGACATCAATTGGGATGAGATGAGACAATTCATAGCCGCTATGAAAGAAAGAAGGGCTTCTCGGTAACAGCAAAATCAGCAACAACAGCAGCCAGCTACGCAGCAAGTTCAGCCACAGCAAGCTCCAGCACCCCAGCAGGATATGGGGATCGTCCGTAATCCATTGCCGGAGCACGCTCCTAATCAACACGTGAACCCTGTCACGTCTCTCTACGAGGTGGAGAGAGGGCAGGGATGGCACGAAGAAAACGCCTCTGTCGGGGCATTTCACCATGATCCAACTCAAAATCAAACTCCGCGCCTTTTGCGCACTCTCCCTTCTTCTTCTATTCTTCAATCGGGACATTCTCTTTTACGCCCCGTCAACCCATCTACCCCCATCAATTCTACGGCCTTGCCGGCTCGCTCCCTCCTTACCCGCTTACCACCCCCGCAACCTGCCACTCCTTCATCCACCACCAACTCTATACCTCTGCCATCCAGGCCACTCCTACTTCGCTCACCGCCAGCACCTGCTACCCCCTCTACCACTCCTACACCGGCAAGGGTTCCTCCGTCATCAGTTCAACCACCTTTTGTACCACGATCTCTCCTTATTCCACCATCTTCCAATGCTCCTCGCATTCGGGTATCCCTCTCTTCTCCTACACCTCCTACGGAGGCGCCCCTTTTATTGAATTCCCCTTTGATATCCCCTAGCAGGGTTTCTGCTACCAACATTCCTTCTTCTTCTTCCAACCCTCCTCCTAATGTTGCCCCGACAGAGGCGCGTCAAGGCGTAGCGCCACTCCGCAGTGGACGGATATTCCACCGTATTTTCCCACAGAGAGAGCTAGAGCCTGTGCAGGGGCCACAAGAGCAAGAGCAAGAACAAGATTCAGTGCCGGGGACTCAGTATGATTTATTAAAGCACTTGGACCGCACTCCAGCCAGAATCTCCATTCTTGAATTGATCAAGAGGTCTACCACTCATCAGCTGGCCCTGAAGGAATACCTGCAGAAAGTCATGGTCAATGAGGACCTTCCGGTTGAACAGATAATTACAGTCTTGACCCCTGCTAGCAGTCAGCCGGCAATCACATTTCATGAACATGAGTTAGCACCTCTACCGGCAAGAAAATATGCCCTATGTATTACGGTTGATATCAACAAGGTGGCTGTCAAGCAGTGTTTGGTAGACACCGGTGCATCTATCAATGTGTTGCCACCGAGCACTCTGAAGTTATGCGGTATCTCTGAGAGCCAGATTCGGCCATCTACTATTACTGTCACGGCATATGACAATACAAAGAAACCCCCTCTGGGTATGATTACTCTCAAAGTCAGTTTGGGTCCAGCCACCATTACAGTAGATTTTCATATTCTGGATATGGATCCGACCTTTAATGGCATTCTGGGTCGCCCTTATATTCAGCAGCTTGATGCAGTGCCCTCTACAAACCATCAGTGCCTCAAGTTTCCACACAAGGGCCGCATTATCAAGGTGACCAGTGTGCCGATCTTGCCAGAGGAAGACATTCATGTAGCTTCATCAGTTCCTTCCATATGGCCTGCCAACAAGCCGTTATTATCTATGCTGGACCTTCCCCGTCCACGGCCGATGCTATCTGAGACTGTTACCACAGTTGCTATGACACCCCTGCCTTCTAAGGGGAAGAAGAAAAAGAACATGATTAAAACCCCTGGTTGGAGCATTCTATTAAAAATGGGATATCAAGACGGAAAAGGCCTGGGTATCAATTGTCAGGGCAGGATTAGGCCCATTAAGCCTCAAAAGATGATTGCACGAGGGGGCTTAGGCTACAAAGCACCGGGCAAAAATGAAGGAGAGCCGTGGGCTGTTATGACGTCCACCTTCAAGCCAGATCGCCAGCCGCTCACCTGGACTTTAAAGACACATTTTGTTACCGGTGGCATTCAGAATAATGAGCAGACCACCGTCATTACTTCATTGCTTGATTGTCAAGATGTGCACGCCAGACAGTTTGCTCGTCACATTGCCCCACTGGCTACCTACAAAGCCCTGGAGTCTTTGAGGCTAGATAAAAGAAGAAAAATGGGTGATCCGGAATGTGACTGGTACAGGTGGTTTGACATGAATGACATTACAATCTCTCTGAGCCGCCTGTTCATGCCAACAGATCCAGAGTGGCCGCCGCTGATTCAAGAACTGATTGAAATGCCAGCAGTAATCACAGATAAAAGGCAGATGTTAAGTGACTACACAGATACTGGGGAGCCAGATGTCCCCTTTGAAGAAGGATTTTCTGTGGACAGGCTGTGGGCCGGCCTCTTTTCTCTCACTTCCATGCATCCCACTGTTCTGGCTTCCTTATACTCTTGCTGGTTTGGTCGCGTGCCACGACCACCTCCGATTACCATCAATTTTGCTCCAAACTCAGTCCAGTTCTCTCTTCCGATACCTCCTTCGCTCCTCGAGCGATTTGCTGAAATCTCCATCACGCCCCCGAGAGGACCATCTTTGATTAAATCTTTCTCTGATCTTGCAATTTCCACTCCCCCTGCTACTCCCCCTTCACATTGCTTCCTACTGGAAAAAGAAAATAAAAATAAAGGAAAAGATAAAAACGAAAAAAAACGCCAAATCTCCAACATTCTAATCCTCCATTTCTATTGAGGAGACCTCCTATTTTTCTCCCGAGTGCGTCCCGACCCAGGGGCCGCTCCTTCAGGATTCCTTGATCAATCTTTTCTCCCCCTCTGGTGAGGGGCCTTCCTCTGTATCACCTCCTGTATCCGCTTTTTCGTCTCCTTCCCCTGATCAAGCTAGTTGTTCCTATTCTTCCTCCCCTTCCTCTAATAATAAAAATCAGGGGATAGTTCCACATAAGAAGGCCAAGGGTAGGCAGATTCCCCGAAGATTTTTGTTGGAGTTGGCCATCAGATGCCAAGCTTGTTTAGTTCTCCCGGAGTTTGTGGAAGATCCAATTATCCTGCCAGAGTTAGAATATGAAGATGTTATTGCTTCTTATGAGGGTTTGGGCGTTTATGAAATATTGAATGATGAAGACCCTATTGAAGAGGGGGACGAAAATTATGAAGAATATGAGGACGAGGCTGATGCTTTTGCTAGTGGAATGAGAAGATTCGACGAACCATCAGCCTCCGTAGAAGAACCTACCAAAGAAATTAATCTGGGTACCGAGGAAGACCCTAGGATTGTCCTCATCAGTAAGAATTTACCGCCCTCCGAGGAGGAGGCGCTCATTTTGGTTCTGCAAGAATACAAGGATACGTTTGCTTGGAGTTATGAGGATATGCCTGGATTAGACCCTGCGCTCGTTGAACACCGCCTTACACTTAAGCTAGGGTCTGTCCCGGTCAAACAACGGTTGAGGCGTTTCCACCCTAACATGGCTTTAAAAATGAAAGAAGAGGTCGATAAGCTCCACAAAGCTAGATTTGTTAGAGTTGTCCTTTACCCCAATTGGGTGGCTAACATTGTCCCGGTTATGAAGAAAGATGGGAAGGTTCGGATTTGCATAGACTTCCGGGACCTCAACCGAGCATGTCCTAAGGATGACTTCCCCCTCCCTCATATTGATGTTCTAATCGATAACACGGCAGGATTTGAGACTCTCTCTTTTATGGATGACTTTTCAGGTTATAATCAAATTCGTCTGTATGAAGAAGATCAAGAGAAAACATCATTCACTACACCATGGGGCACTTATTGTTATGTGGTCATGCCCTTTGGACTTAAGAATGCTGGAGCCACTTATCAGAGGGCTATGATGGCTATTTTTCATGACATGATTCACATCTATATTGAGGTGTATGTGGATGATCTGGTTGTAAAATCAAGGATAAGGATTGAGCATCCTGGGGTTCTGGCTAAGGTTTTACAGAGATCACGAGAATATCAATTGAAAATGAACCCCAAGAAGTGCGTATTTGGCGTTTCTTTAGGGAAATTGCTTGGTTTCATTGTTAGCAAGAGGGGAATTGAAGTTGATCCCAACAAGGCAAAGGCCATCAGAGATATGCCTCCTCCCAGGAATTTGAAGGAAGTTCGAGGATTAATCGGGAGGTTACAATTTATTCGCCGCTTTGTCTCCCAGCATTCACAGAGATGTAGGCCGTTTTACGAGCTCACTAAGCCGGGAGTCAAATTTGAATGGGATGACAAGTGTCAGGCAGCCTTTGACGGATTAAAGGATTATTTGGCCAATCCTCCTGTCCTGAGGCCGCCAATTCCAGGCAAACCACTTGTTCTTTATGTTTCTGTCCTGGATGACTCTGTAGGCGCTGTCTTAGCTCAAGTGGATGAAGAAGGTAAGGAGAGGGCAGCATACTACTTGTCTAAACTTCTTAACCCCTGTGAGCAGAGGTACTCAGCCATGGAGAAGACTTGTGCAGCTTTGGTTTGGGTAGTTCAGAAATTAAAACACTATTTCCTAGCTCACAAGGTTCACCTCATTGCTCGAATGAATCCAATCAAATTCCTCCTTGAAAAATCTGTCCTCACTGATCGATTAACACGTTGGCAAAGCTTCCTCTCCCAGTTTGATATCACTTACATTCAAAAAAAAGCTATCAAAGGCTACGCCATCGCCGAACACCTTGCTCATCACCCTCTCCCCCGCTTTGATCCGGTCAATTCAGAGTTCCCAGATGAAGAACTAATGTCCATCAATCAACCCTACGATCCTATGTGGACATTACATTTTGATGGAGCTCTAAATTCTCAAGGAAGAGGGATCGGCATGGTTCTTTTAACACCTGAAGGGGTCACCATTCCATTTGCTGCTCGGCTCACTTTCCCCGTCACCAACAATATAGCTGAGTATGAAGCTCTTTTGGCCGGTCTTCAAACTGCCCATCGATATGGCGTCACCCATTTGAGGATTGTCGGTGATAGTCAGCTCATCCTGCGCCAGGTGTTGGTCAAGTGCCGCACTATTAATCCTAAGCTCAAGCCCTACCAGGAACTCGCTTCAGCTTACGCCAAACTCTTCACCAAATTGATCTTCGTTCATGTCCCGCGTAGCCAGAACATTCTAGCTGACGCTCTTGCTTCTTTAGCTTCTGCTTTAGTCTTCCCCCCTGAGCGTGATTTCCATGTCCCTCTGATTCATCAGCGTGACACTCCAGCTATTAAGGATCGTGCTTTCCTTGATATTAGGGATCAGGTGCTCGAGAAGGCCAAGTAGAAAGAAACTCTTAAAGGCATAGAGGTCATGCTTCTGGATTGGCAAGAAGAATTGGCTGACGAAGAAAAGCCTTGGTATTATGAGATTGCCAGGTATTGCAATGGTCAGTCCTATCCCGAAGAAGCCACTGCAGAAGAGAAGAAAGCAATTAGAAGAGTGGCTCAACGTTATACTTTGGTTGGAGGTGTGCTCTACAGAAGAGGGCTCACCGGTGTTTTATTGAGATGCCTCGATGATGATGAATCTTGGAAAGTTGTGGAAGAGGCGCATTCTGGTGTGTGTGGTGGTCATGTGAACAGTCAGATGCTAGCTAAGAAAATCCTTAGGCTAGGTTTCTATTGGCCCACTCTAGAAGAGGATTGCTCTATCTATGTTCGTAGGTGTGTTAAGTGCCAACTGCACGCCAACAAGATTCATTCTCCTGCTTCTTCGCTCCATCCTACGTCCTCACCATGGCCTTTTTCCATGTGGGCTTTTGACATCATTGGACCTCTTGGTGATTCGAACCTCCTGACCAAACAAAAATCATTCATCCTCACGGCAACGGAGTACTTCACCAAGTGGGCGGAAGCAGAAGCTTACGTGGAAATCAAAGCGTCAACTGTCTGCAAATTCATCATGAAGAACATCATCACGAGGTTCGGCATCCCGAATACCATCGTCACCGACAATGGACCCCAATTTATCTCTCAAGATCTCAAGGATCTCTGCAACAGGTACAACATTGCATTGCATCATTCTTCTCCCTATTATCCGCAGGGCAATGGCCAAGCAGAGGCCACCAATAAAATCTTAATCAAAATCGTTAAAAAGACATGTGAGGCTAATAAATTTTCAGACTGGCCAGACAAGCTGGTTGAAGCTCTTTGGGCCTACCGCACTTCCATTCAAACTCCCACTGGGCAAACCCCTTTCGCCCTCACTTATGGAATGGAGGCAGTAGTCCCTTATGAGATTCTTATTCCCTCTCTGCGAGTACAATTGGACAAGGAGCTCTCTATTGATGAGCGTCGTGATTCACTCCTTGCCCAGTTGGAACTCCTTGACGAGAAGCGTCTGGTCACCGCTGAGCATGCGCGCGTTTATCAAAACAGGCTCTCACGTTTTTATCAAAAGAAGGTAATAGAGAGAAAATTTAAAGTCGGTGAGATGGTAATCAAGAGAATTTTTGTTAAGCCGGATGGCCCCCGCTCAAAACTCCAACCAAATTGGGAGGGACCGTTCGTTATAAAAAATGTTTATCCCGGCAATGCTTATAAACTGGTTAATGCTGAAGGAGAGGAATTGACTCACCCATGGAATGGTTTGTATATTAAGAAATATTACCCCTGAACAAAAATCCAAACAAAAATTGAAAATTTCATAAAAATCCAAAGAAAATAGAAATCTCCCAAATAATCCAAAAAAAATCGAATATTTTTCAAAATCAAAAAGTTTTCTTTCATGGTTTTCCTTTTGGGTTGACATGGCATACAAGGGTCCACGGTCCGAAAGGTCAAAATTCAGAATTCATTTATCAGTCTTGGTAACTTAAAAATGGGGTTGATTCCCGCACACACTACACGCTTTATTCTTGAACTCAAGCAGTGCAAAATCTGATGGAAAGTCAAAAACCTGACTAAAAGTGAAAGACAATACCCGTTCTTTTCTTCTTCGGTCCATAAGGGAGGAAGGGAGACCTCGAGGCAGATGCGCCAAGCCTGTCCGCCGCCCTAGTAGGTGGAAGTCAAGGCCCAAAAGGGAGCAAATGCCACAAAAAGCCCAAGTACAATTAGGTTTATTTTCATCAATGCAAATCAATTCCAAAGTGAAAGTCAAGTTATGAAAAGAAAAGCATGTCAAGAGGGCAAAGTCCCCGCAAGGAAAACCTTGGGCGTATGCGTGCATTATAAAGGGGCAAAAAAGGCGACAAATTTCCCTACGCCAAAGACCGAACCCCAACAGGCATAGGGCAGGGGAGGTAACTTTACCTTGAGCATCCCAGAACCCCTTATGGGCTTCCCTTATATTTTCTTCCATCCTTTCTATGTGGTAAAGTCGCGAACTGGCAGGATGGTCAAGACGAACTTAAGAAATTGCACTGTGCGAAATCTCGAATATAAGTCAACTTCGAGCACGTCGACTCCCTTTTAATTATTCAAGAAAGATTAATGAATCCTAGAGGGTGACCGTGTAGGGCCCGCGATCTGGATAGCCTTGTCAATCTTTTTTGAAAATTCATATAATTCACGCCTTTCCTTAAGGCGTTTTTAATTTAATTCACGCCCTTGTGAGGGTCATCTTTATAAAATTAACGCCCTTGTTCAGGTCGTCTTTTCACCAAATTCCAAGATCCTTTCAAAAGTGCACGCCGTCTGCGAGGGCGTCTTTCACCTGAGTCACGACCTAATCTAAGACGCGTTTTTCAAGAAAATAACAAAAAAAATATAGAAAAATACATTCTTCGTCCGTATGCTTGCATTCTGCCTGTGCATATTTCTTTTGTTTGCATACGTGTGCTTGCATGATGCATCTCCCCTTTATTGGTTATTTCATTTTACCTTATTTGATTAAAGGCTTGGCCCCTTGACCCGTCATTAAAGTCAGAATATTGCCACCCCTTACTCATTGGGCAAGGGGCCGAGTCGAACAGATGAATTAACCTATTTTATTCAAGTGAAAACCGCAGGTGCAGATACAGGGCAAAAGTATAGCAAACACGAGGAACGTGGAAAGGAAAAGTACACAAACACAAGTCCACAACCACACAAGTGCTCAGGTAACAAAAGCTCAAATCTCACATATATATCTATCATCATGTCTATCATGTACAGGTGTGAGGGTGGAGGAGTACAAGTACAAAACTCTCAGCTCTGGCCTCCACCCTCCTCTACTCTCCTACTCTCAACCTCCTCCTCACCGTCCCGAGCTGGCGCTGGTGGAGGAGACATAGGCCCCCGCGAAGAAGTCGGAACCCGAACGTGTCCCCCTGTCTCGCTCCTCTCTCGGAGGGAAGAACACTACAAGAAAAAGTGGCTATAGCGACCGCATTAGCGACCGCTTTAATCGGTCGCTAGTCGGTCCCAAATAGAGACCAATTCGGCGACCGAAATCATCGGTCGCACATCTGAGACCAATTGGCGACCGAACTAAATTCGGTCGCCAATCGGTCGCTGATCCCGTTATACTCCCCCCTGCGACCCCCGCCCGCCCGAGCCCCTCCCCGCCCGAGCCCTCCCTCCCGCCCTCCACCCTCCCGCCCGAGCCCCCGCCCGAGCCCCCTTCCCCTGCGGCCCCCTCCCCCTGCGGCCCCCTCTCCGCCCTAGCCCCCCCTCCACCCTCCCGCCCGAGCCCCCGCCCGAGCCCCCTTCCCCTGCGGCCCCCTCCCCCTGCGGCCCCCTCTCCGCCCTAGCCCCCCTCCTCCGCCGGAGTCCCCCCTTCCCCTGCGGCCTCCCGCCCGAGCCCCCCTCCGCCGGAGCCCCCCCTCCCCCTGCGGCCTCCCGCCCGAGCCCCCCTCCTCCGCCCGAGCCCCCCTCCCCGTGCGGCCTCCCGCCCGAGGCCCCCTCCGCCGGAGCCCCCCTCCGCGCCGCTCGCCTCGCCGTCGTCGCCGCGCCGCTCGCCTCGCCGTCGCCGCTCGCCGTCGCCGTCGTCGCCGGCTTCCTCTCTCTCACACACAGGTACCTCTCTCTCTCTCTCTCTCTCTCTCTCTCTCTCTCTCTCTCTCTCTCTCTCTCTCTCTCTCCAACCCGCCGCGGCCCCCCCACAGGTACCCCTCTCTCTCTCTCTCTCCTCTCTCTCTCTCTCTCTCTCTCTCTCTCCAACCCGCCGCTGCCCTCTCTCTCTCTCTCTCTCTCTCTCTCTCTCTCTCCAACCCGCCGCTGCCCCCCCCAAGGTACCTCTCTCTCTCTCTCTCTCTCTCTCTCTCTCTCCAACCCGCCGCGGCCCCCCCCCCACAGGTATCTCTCTCTCTCTCTCTCTCTCTCTCTCTCTCCAACCCGCCCCCCCACAGGGACCCCCTCTCTCTCTCTCTCTCTCTCTCTCTCTCTCTCCAACCCCCGCGCCCCCCCCCCACAGGTACCTCTCTCTCTCTCTCTCTCTCTCTCTCTCTCCAACCCGCCCCCCCACAGGTACCTCTCTCTCTCTCTCTCTCTCTCTCTCTCTCCTCTCTCTCTCTCTCTCTCAGTCCCTCTCTCTCTCTCTCTCTCTCTCTCTCTCTCCAACCCGCCGCGGCCCCCCCACCCCAACCCCCTGCAGGGAATTTAATGTGAAAATTTTGTTTAGGCCATGCTAATTTTTTGTTTAGGGCATTTCATAGTCCATGTTATTGTTAATATGATAGAATATTATTTTGTGCACTTTTCAGGTGTTTGGGTGCTTTATATTGCCTTTATTAACAGTCATATGGACCTTCCATTTTTTGTAGTAAAATACCAGTGCATGTAAATAGTCATTTTTGTGTGTTAGCATGATAATATATTCACAAACATGTGTTGTATTTGGATTGGCCTCACCTCTCCTTTCCTAATGATTAGTGTAAGGTTTTTAAGGGTTTAGTGTTTAGTGTTTAAGGTTTAGGGTTTTAGATTTAGGTTTTAGGTACTAGATTTAGGTTTTACTCTTTTAAGGTTTAGGATTTTTAGGGTTTAAGGTGTTTAGGGCTTTTAGGGTTTAGGGTTTAGGATTTTAAGCTTTATGGTTTAGGGTTTGGGGCTTTAGGGTTAGGATTTAAGGGTTAGGTGTTAGGGTTTAGGAAGGGTTTCAGGGCTACAGGTTTTTGGACTTCGATTTTAAGTGTGGGTTTTTCGGTTTACGGTTGCTAGGCTTAGGGTTGAGGGGCTGTTTAGTGTTTAAGGTTTAAGGGCTTACGGTTTTAAGATTTAAAGTTTAAGGTTTGACAGTTTTGAGGTTTAGTAGTTTATGTATTAGGGGTGGGGTAAGGGGTTCAATGTGGGTTTAGGATTTTAGTGTTTTAAATTTTATGGTTTTTAATTATTTTAGGGTTTTACAGTTTAGGGGGTTATGAGTTTATTTTTTTATGTTTAGGGTTTAACATATAGGGTTAGGGTTTAAGGTTTAGGGTTATTTAGGGTTTAGGTTTTTGGGTTTAGGGTTAGTTGTTTGGTGTTTAGGTTTGTTTGCATTTTATATTTGGCATATGAGTTTAGGGTTTTGGATTTAGCATTTGGGGTTTTTGGTTTAGCGGTTAGGGGGGTGGATTACGGTTTTGAGAGTTTAGGCTTTAGGGGTTTTTGGTTTAGTGGGTCTAGTTTCTAAGGATTTTAGGTTTTAGGGTTTAGGGTTTTTCATGTTTTTAGGGTTTATAGTTATTACAATTTAGGATTTTTAGGGTTTAGGGTTTTTCGAGTTTTTATGGTTTATAGATATTATGGTTTCATATTTTTAAGGTTTAGGGTTTAGGGTTTAAGGTTTTCAAGATTTATGGTTTAATGTTTTGAGTTTAGGGTTTAATGTTTTTAAGGTTTAAGGTTCTTGGGGCTTTTAGGGTTTTACATATAGGTTTACATTTTTGGGTTTCTTTTATTTAGGGTTTGATGTTATTAGTGATTTTAGG
The DNA here is from genome assembly GCA_022559845.1 of Amorphophallus konjac. Lineage (NCBI taxonomy): Eukaryota > Viridiplantae > Streptophyta > Magnoliopsida > Alismatales > Araceae > Amorphophallus > Amorphophallus konjac. The sequence goes on along the minus strand of CM040122.1, from coordinate 365,465,525 downwards.
GTTTATGATTTTAAATTTATGGTTTATGGTTTAGAGTTTATAGTATTAAGATTTTTGATTTTTAGGTTTAGGAGTTTTAGGGTTTAAGGTTTAGGATTTAGGGTTTTTCAGATTTAGTCTTTTATGTTTGTGGTTTTTAAGGATTTTAGAGTTTCTAGTTTTAGGGGTAACTCAAGATTTAGGGTTTTAAGGTTTAGGGTTTGGGATTTTTAGTTTGAGGGTTTGGGGTTTAGCAATCGGTGGTTTAGCAGTTTAGGAGTTTAAGGGATCGTAGTGGGGTTAGGGGTTAGGGGAGGGTTTAAGATTTATAATTTTTAAGGGTTTTATGGTTTTATGATTTAGGGGGTTCGGGGTCTGCAGTTTAGTGTTTTTAGGGGTTTTAGGGCTTACGTTTTTTTTTCTATAGGGTTTACAATTTTTACGGGTTTAGGGTTTAAGGTTTAGGGATTTGGGAATAGGTTTAGGTTTTAGGATTTTAGATTTAGGTTTGAGCAAATCGCTCAAAAGTGCAATTTGCAAATGCACTTGGTTTATAATCAAAGCCGTCGGGGTCCGGGGGTCCAGAATGTGAAATACTGATCCGATCGGCATTCCGATCATTCCAACACAACCTGGGAGGTAGACGTGACTTGTCAGAGCTGACGGATTCTAAATCGGACATCCGGTTTGAGCCCGACGCTCAAAAGTGCAATTTGCAAATGCACTTGGTTTATAATCAAAGCCGTCGGGGTCCGGGGGTCGAGAATGTGAAATACTGATCCGATCGGCATTCCGATCATTCCAACACGACCTGGGAGGTAGACGTGACTTGTAGAAACTGACGGAGTCCAAATCGGACATCCGGTTTGAGCCCGACGCTCAAAAGTGCAATTTGCAAATGCACTTGGTTTATAATCAAAGCCGTCGGGGTCCGGGGGTCGAGAATGTGAAATATTGATCCGATCGGCATTCCGATCATTCCAACACGACCTGGGAGGTAGACGTGACTTGTAGAAACTGACGGAGTCCAAATCGGACATCCGGTTTGAGCAAATCGCTCAAAAGTGCAATTTGCAAATGCACTTGGTTTATAATCAAAGCCGTCGGGGTCCGGGGGTCGAGAATGTGAAATACTGATCCGATCGGCATTCCGATCATTCCAACACGACCTGGGAGGTAGACGTGACTTGTAGAAACTGACGGAGTCCAATTTGGACTACCGGTTTGAGCAAATCGCTCAAAAGTGCAATTTGCAAATGCACTTGGTTTATAATCAAAGCCGTCGGGGTCCGGGGGTCCAGAATGTGAAATACTGATCCGATCGGCATTCCGATCATTCCAACACAACCTGGGAGGTAGACGTGACTTGTCAGAGCTGACGGATTCTAAATCGGACATCCGGTTTGAGCCCGACGCTCAAAAGTGCAATTTGCAAATGCACTTGGTTTATAATCAAAGCCGTCGGGGTCCGGGGGTCGAGAATGTGAAATACTGATCCGATCGGCATTCCGATCATTCCAACACGACCTGGGAGGTAGACGTGACTTGTAGAAACTGACGGAGTCCAAATCGGACATCCGGTTTGAGCCCGACGCTCAAAAGTGCAATTTGCAAATGCACTTGGTTTATAATCAAAGCCGTCGGGGTCCGGGGGTCCAGAATGTGAAATACTGATCCGATCGGCATTCCGATCATTCCAACACGACCTGGGAGGTAGACGTGACTTGTAGAAACTGACGGAGTCCAATTTGGACTACCGGTTTGAGCAAATCGCTCAAAAGTGCAATTTGCAAATGCACTTGGTTTATAATCAAAGCCGTCGGGGTCCGGGGGTCCAGAATGTGAAATACTGATCCGATCGGCATTCCGATCATTCCAACACAACCTGGGAGGTAGACGTGACTTGTCAGAGCTGACGGATTCTAAATCGGACATCCGGTTTGAGCCCGACGCTCAAAAGTGCAATTTGCAAATGCACTTGGTTTATAATCAAAGCCGTCGGGGTCCGGGGGTCCAGAATGTGAAATACTGATCCGATCGGCATTCCGATCATTCCAACACGACCTGGGAGGTAGACGTGACTTGTCAGAGCTGACGGATTCTAAATCGGACTACCGGTTTGAGCCCGACGCTCAAAAGTGCAATTTGCAAATGCACTTGGTTTATAATCAAAGCCGTCGGGGTCCGGGGGTCCAGAATGTGAAATACTGATCCGATCGGCATTCCGATCATTCCAACACGACCATGGAGGTAGACGTGACTTGTCAGAGCTGACGGATTCTAAATCGGACTACCGGTTTGAGCAAATCGCTCAAAAGTGCAATTTGCAAATGCACTTGGTTTATAATCAAAGCCGTCGGGGTCCGGGGGTCCAGAATGTGAAATACTGATCCGATCGGCATTCCGATCATTCCAACACAACCTGGGAGGTAGACGTGACTTGTCAGAGCTGACGGATTCTAAATCGGACATCCGGTTTGAGCCCGACGCTCAAAAGTGCAATTTGCAAATGCACTTGGTTTATAATCAAAGCCGTCGGGGTCCGGGGGTCCAGAATGTGAAATACTGATCCGATCGGCATTCCGATCATTCCAACACGACCTGGGAGGTAGACGTGACTTGTCAGAGCTGACGGATTCTAAATCGGACTACCGGTTTGAGCAAATCGCTCAAAAGTGCAATTTGCAAATGCACTTGGTTTATAATCAAAGCCGTCGGGGTCCGGGGGTCCAGAATGTGAAATACTGATCCGATCGGCATTCCGATCATTCCAACACAACCTGGGAGGTAGACGTGACTTGTCAGAGCTGACGGATTCTAAATCGGACATCCGGTTTGAGCCCGACGCTCAAAAGTGCAATTTGCAAATGCACTTGGTTTATAATCAAAGCCGTCGGGGTCCGGGGGTCCAGAATGTGAAATACTGATCCGATCGGCATTCCGATCATTCCAACACGACCTGGGAGGTAGACGTGACTTGTCAGAGCTGACGGATTCTAAATCGGACTACCGGTTTGAGCAAATCGCTCAAAAGTGCAATTTGCAAATGCACTTGGTTTATAATCAAAGCCGTCGGGGTCCGGGGGTCCAGAATGTGAAATACTGATCCGATCGGCATTCCGATCATTCCAACACAACCTGGGAGGTAGACGTGACTTGTCAGAGCTGACGGATTCTAAATCGGACATCCGGTTTGAGCCCGACGCTCAAAAGTGCAATTTGCAAATGCACTTGGTTTATAATCAAAGCCGTCGGGGTCCGGGGGTCCAGAATGTGAAATACTGATCCGATCGGCATTCCGATCATTCCAACACGACCTGGGAGGTAGACGTGACTTGTCAGAGCTGACGGATTCTAAATCGGACTACCGGTTTGAGCAAATCGCTCAAAAGTGCAATTTGCAAATGCACTTGGTTTATAATCAAAGCCGTCGGGGTCCGGGGGTCCAGAATGTGAAATACTGATCCGATCGGCATTCCGATCATTCCAACACAACCTGGGAGGTAGACGTGACTTGTCAGAGCTGACGGATTCTAAATCGGACATCCGGTTTGAGCCCGACGCTCAAAAGTGCAATTTGCAAATGCACTTGGTTTATAATCAAAGCCGTCGGGGTCCGGGGGTCCAGAATGTGAAATACTGATCCGATCGGCATTCCGATCATTCCAACACGACCTGGGAGGTAGACGTGACTTGTCAGAGCTGACGGATTCTAAATCGGACTACCGGTTTGAGCAAATCGCTCAAAAGTGCAATTTGCAAATGCACTTGGTTTATAATCAAAGCCGTCGGGGTCCGGGGGTCCAGAATGTGAAATACTGATCCGATCGGCATTCCGATCATTCCAACACAACCTGGGAGGTAGACGTGACTTGTCAGAGCTGACGGATTCTAAATCGGACATCCGGTTTGAGCCCGACGCTCAAAAGTGCAATTTGCAAATGCACTTGGTTTATAATCAAAGCCGTCGGGGTCCGGGGGTCCAGAATGTGAAATACTGATCCGATCGGCATTCCGATCATTCCAACACGACCTGGGAGGTAGACGTGACTTGTCAGAGCTGACGGATTCTAAATCGGACTACCGGTTTGAGCAAATCGCTCAAAAGTGCAATTTGCAAATGCACTTGGTTTATAATCAAAGCCGTCGGGGTCCGGGGGTCCAGAATGTGAAATACTGATCCGATCGGCATTCCGATCATTCCAACACAACCTGGGAGGTAGACGTGACTTGTCAGAGCTGACGGATTCTAAATCGGACATCCGGTTTGAGCCCGACGCTCAAAAGTGCAATTTGCAAATGCACTTGGTTTATAATCAAAGCCGTCGGGGTCCGGGGGTCCAGAATGTGAAATACTGATCCGATCGGCATTCCGATCATTCCAACACGACCTGGGAGGTAGACGTGACTTGTGAGAGCTGACGGATTCTAAATCGGACTACCGATTTGAGCAAAACGTTTAAAATTATCATTCGTCAATTTCACTTCAATGAAAAACATCTTGCTTTTAATTTTCAAGAATAATTGATTTCTTTATTAAAGAATTGATTTTAATTTTTTTAAATGATATACAGGATCATCCGTCGCGAGATGTTGGACGAGACGACGACCAGGATGACACATATGCGGAGGATTTGTGATTTCATTTTAGTTATTTGTATGTTGCCATTTTATTATGGATGTATGATTAATTTGTGTGTTTGTATGTGATGAATTTGAAATTTGTGGAGATTATGAGTTGTGTAGTTGATTTATATGTTTTTATGAAATTGTTATGTAACAGGTTATTTATTTTATTAAATTGTTATTTATCAGGTGATTTATAGTAGCTTTATATTAATTTTTGAAAAAAAAAAATTTTAATTAGCGACCGCATGGAGACCGAATAGCGACCGAAGTTATTACTTATTTTATGAAAATATTAACTTTGGCGACCGCATAGCGACCGAATAGAGACCATATATTATTTCTTTTATCAAATTATATTATTTATAGTCGTTTATATAATTTTTTTTTAAAAAAATACTACAAAATTGGCGACGGAATGGAGACCGAATGGAGACCGAATAGAGACCGATTGACTCTGGGACCGTTCTTGCGACCGAGTTATATCGGTCTCTATGCACGACTGATTCGGCGACCGAAGTTATTCGGTCGCCATCAGCGACCGTATCCGCGACCGACTTATGTCGGTCGCGATTTAGCGACTATTATATAGCGACCGAAATATTCGGTCGCCAAGTGGTGTCTGTTCGGTCGCTATTGGATTTTGCGACCGAAGAACGACTGAATAGAGACCGAATATGTCGGTCGCTATTCGCGAACTTTCTTGTGGTGGAACCCGCCACGAAGGTGGAGCTGGTGAAGGAGTACCCCGCAGCCCGTGCTCGCTCACGGCCTCGCTGCAACCGCTCCTCGGACACTCGCAGCCGCTCCTGAGAAAGGATCAACTGGGTCCTCGAGTCGGCTAGCTCTCGCTCCCGTGCTGCCGCCTGCTCCTGGAACCGGGCACGCTCCGCCTGCTGAAGCTCAAGGAACTGGGCACGCTCCGTCTGGTGCTCCGCACGCTCCCGGGCACGCTCGCGCCTCTCCAGCTCAAGGGTCACCCGCAGCTCCGCCACGTCCTGAGGAAGCTCCTCACGACGCCTCGCAGAACGCTCCAACTCTATGATCCGCTGCTCACGGATCGCCAACTCGGTACGCGCCGCTCGCAGCTGTGCACTCTGAAAATAGGCAAACAAATCATCAAGATCGACAATTCAATGAAGCAAATAAACAACACATGGTTGAAGGTAAAACACTCACCTGCAAGGACGTAGCCTGCTGTCCCTCACAGACACAAGCAAGGGCGGCTCGGAGCTCCTCAGTCTGCAACACAACTTTTATCAGTACACAATGCCATATTTAATCAATAAATGAACTGACTGAGTTTGAGTTCAGAATTTACCCGCGAGGCGAGATCCCGCTCTGCTGCCTCAGCCCGTGCAACCGCTCCAGCTAGCTGCTCTGATAGCGCGGTCACCTCCGCGCTAGGTCCCCTCGAGCTGCAGGCCTCACCTGGGTCTCTCCTCACCGCTCCCTGCTGGGCACGCTGCATTCATTAAGACCGTCAGTGGCTAATCATTAATTCAACAAAAATCCATTTGCATATAGGAATAATTTAAACACTCACCAGGGCCTCCAGGTCTGCCCGTGTGGCGGCTAGCTGGTCCTCCAGGCCGTGTAGATGGGCCTGGGCATCCATCGCCGCGATGTCTCGCGCATCCTGCATTCATCACATATTAGTTGCATAATAGACATGTATAAGCATCAGCATTTAGAAATAATTGCATTCATACATACCCCTAAGACCTTCATCTGAGGTCTGCCGGCGTAAACATCCCAATAGCGCCGGAGGTACTCGGAGCTGTCTGTCGCCTGGGAGGTGACTCGGGTCCCGCCTCGCTGCCAATCTCCGTACTGCTCCGCGAACCGAACCCTCCAGTCGATCGCTTTTGTGCGACCGCGGGTCTTCTTTCCTATGCCCCGAGGCTCTCCGACCTCGATCCACTCCTGGGGCAGGCCCAGGGTCCTCATCACCAACCGAAGCCGTAACGGCTCGATCTCGCTCAGGCAGTGCAGCCACAGCTCACGCCCAAAGCGAGGTCGCCCCGATACGACCCAAGGTTGGCCCTCATCTGTCATATCCTCGTAAGGCCTCCACTGCACCTGCATTCATACATATCATTATCATTTCATCATAATCAATTCAAATCAATTCAAAAAGAAATGCATATCATTCATTCATACATACCAGCGAGGGAGGGAAGTCGCGGAACTCTCTCCGTAGAACCCACAACTCGTAGTCGAGTGGGGCACCGAAGACGACTGGTAACTAGCGTCGCGCTAGAGGGAAGGATCCCTCAGCTCCCGGCCGTGGGTCGACGCGCCCCATCGGCATGTACAAGTGGCTCCACACCTGCATCCATGCATTGATTAGTAAGGCATTCATTTGCATGAAAAAAAAAAAGAAAAAAAAGGGAAAATAAATACCTGAAGAAAAGGTGAGAAGCCACTGACGGTCGTCTCACGTCCTGTCCCCGTGGATAGGTCCGCCAGCATGTGTGCCAGCAGCGCTGCACCCCAAGCATAAGTGCCAACTGTCTCCAGGTCCTCAAGGATGCCCAAGAAGCGGCAGTTGATGACGTCGGCTTTCGTCCCCAGCAATAATCGCCCAAGCAGCAACAGCAGGAACCTCCTCAGGTCTCGATCCGCTCTCTCATGGTCAGTCGGGTCCTGGCAGCATACCGCTCTCACCCCGTCGGTCAGCCTCTGTGCAAACTCACCTAAGGTCTCCCCTGACCTGTGCCTGGCATCTCCTTGTGAGCGACGTCACGCGGTTCCTGGAAGAGCGGGGAAGAGGAAGAAGCGGAGAGCGCGCGGGCTCCTTCTTTTTTGTTTGTTTTGTTTGCTGCACAGAAATGAGAGAAAAGAGAGAAGGGGCCACCACGGGAGATTGCTCCGGCGGGGCGAGCGAGACAAGTGTGATATAGCAAAATATGGGGGTTAAACGGCCATAGCGGGAAGTGACTCGCCGCGGCCTCGGGGGGACGGGAATGGTGCAAAAATTAAATAACAAGAATTGAAACGGCCATTGGGGAAGTGACTCGCCGCGGCCTCGAGAATATGAGCAGATAATAAGATGACAGAATATGAAGAGGATACAAAGAGCGGGAATTTAAACGGCCATTGGGGAAGTGACTCGCCGCGGCCTCGATGATAAGAGCAGAATATAACAGAATATAAAGAGAATGTAAGAACGGAAATTTAAACGGCCATTGGGGATGTGACTCGCCGCGGCCTCGATGATATAAGCAGAATATAACAAAACATAAAGAGATTATAGGAATAGAAATTTAAACGGCCATTGGGGAAGTGACTCGCCGCGGCCTCGATGATATAAGCAGAATATAACAAAATATAAAGAGAATATAGGAAACAGAAATTTAAACGGCCATTGGGGAAGTGACTCGCCGCGGCCTCGATGACAAGATGTGATCGCCAGGGGCCAAAAGACCCCAAAATAAGAAGGTGATCGCGCCTACCTCAAGAGCGGGAGATGGCGGGTTGCTTCTTCCTCTCCTTCCGGCCGGCCGACGGAGAGGGCTTTCCTCGGGTACCCTTGCAAAACAACAACAAATAAATGACAAGTGGATTAGAAAGATGGAGGTGTAGTATTCAAATCCTTGCGGTAAAAATAACGAAATGATGGCAAGACACACACCTGGTTGGTGTTATCTTTTAAACCCCTCTCGGACTCGAGTAGGAGGAAAATGAGATGATGGATGCAAGAAGTATAAGAGAAGAGGCGCCCTTGTAAAGGGGGATAGAGGATGCAATATGATGAATGTAAAGAACTATGGAGAAAAAGGGGAAGAAAAGGCTTATTGGATGAGCCGAGGGTGAAATCCGGCGGAGCTCCGGCAGCGTGGGGACGACGTGGAAGCGCGGTGGATGAAGACGACCTTCCTCTCGCGAGCGTGGGCACCCGAGAAGCCGGCAGAACCACCACCTACAAAAGACCCGACGGGTTAGAAAATGACTCCGTAGCCTCTGGGCTCCGGCAGCCTATCGGATCACTTAGAAGCTCCCCTAGAACTGAGGGGGTGGGGCTCTATTTATAGAGCTCCGGAGGGTGGAGGCGTCCAGGACCCTGGACACCTCCATCAGGGCCGAAATAATATTTTATTCTATTTTTATTGATTTTTTTGGAATACTTTTGTGGAGGCGTCCACGGTCCCGGACGCCTCAAGCAGGTCCACCGAAAACCGACGACGGCCGCACGCGGTTTGGCACAACGCGTGGTTTTTTGAGCGGCGCCTCGTGATTCAGAAATGGGCGCGTCCAGTTGACCGGACGTCTCTATATTTTGGCTTTTTTCACACACGACAAACCGTCGTTCGGTGGGCGGCGCCCGTGAGGGAGTTGATGGAGGCGTCCAGGGGCCTGGACGCCTCCAAAATTATATTATTTTTTATTTTTTCTTTTGTCTTTTATGCCAAGGCTGGCATTTTTATTTTTTATTTGTTTTTATGGAGGCGTCCAGGGTCCTGGACGCCTCCATTAATATATATTTTATTATTTTTTGTTTTTTTGTATGCCAACTGGCATTTTATATATTTTTATATTTTGTTTTTATGGAGGCGTCCAGGGACCTGGACGCCTCCATTAATTTATTATATATTTTTTTATTTTATTTTTTATTTAATTTTGGGTCCTGAAAAAATAAATAAAATAAAATCATGGGGGCGTCCAGGGTCCTGGACGCCCCCATTAAGACCCACCCGGGTCCTTGGATCTGGCGTCGGCGGTCGCCCGGTAGACCCCCTTCTGATTCCGGAAGCTCCCGATGCGTTTGACTGGTATTGATGTCGTCCGAATGCCGTGACGAGACGATTCCGGATGCCGAAAAAGGGCGAAGAAGACTCAAGAAAAGGAAGCACTCAAGTGATTCGAAACGCGTAAGCCGTCGCGGGGTGTTGTCTAGTAATATGAGATTTTTCTCAGGAGACGTCAGGAATGGCGTGTCTACAGCTGCCCCGCCTTGGCGTCTGCTTTGCAAGGGAGTGACACGTAGTGGAATGGTATCGAAGTGGAGTGGAGTGAAGTGGGAGCGGACTGATAAGTTGATGCCAAGGTGTGATGAGACACGCTTTTGACGTTACTGTTTGGAATCTTTCCTGGAGTTTCAATGAGGCGACCTTGAAGAAGGTCTTTCAAATATTGACGATTGCTTGGACGGAGATCAAATAAGGAGGGTGAGATGTGCGCTCAGGCACGAAACAAAAGGGGACCAACTTCTCGGTGTGGAAGTACCTGGGTCATAAACCGGAGGTTTCACCTTTGGGGAGCGGTTACCAGCCAATGTGGAAGTGCTGCGGCCAAGGTGGGTCAAAAAAGGTAAAGGAATATCTGAGGGTCTGTCCAAACAAGGGTCTCCTTTGGAAGAGCAGCGTCGGGGCCGTCTCTAGGAAACTCGATATTTCATTCGGAGTGGAATATCTCATATTTGTGGGAATTGAAACACAACGGCTTTCACAATCGAATCACTTGAATGATCTTCCGCAATAAATCAAAGTCCTATATGAATGCATGCTGGGTTTAAAGAAAAATTCAAAACAAACTAAAATAGAAAATAGCCAAGGATAATATTGTTAACTTGTGAAGAACGGGTCGGGATACCGATCCGGTGAGCTGATACTGGGCTGGGGCCCGTTTATCCGCGCACCAACTCACTGAATGGAACCGTCGTCCCCATGCTACCACAAATTAACGGCCTATCCGTACAACCCAAACTCTTCCGGGATCATCACCGTTTTTGTTGAAGGGGAACTCAAATCCCAGATTCGTTCGGGCCGCAAGGTCCTTGACATGTTCTAGTAGCGTACGTATCATATACTATGATGCATGACATGGTGGGACCAACCAATGAAAGGTGGGACAGGAGATAGGACAAAGACGTCCGTTAGTAAAACCTGCACAGGCCAGCAAAGGTTAGCAACATCAGAAAGTAGCAGAATCACAGTAGAATCGCACCACAATGGAAAGAAGATCTAGCCAAAATCCTGACGTTGACAATTGATGTGACATGTTCTGTCCTGTAGCACCCTCCCCTTCCTATAAGAACTCCCCTTAGGCTAGCTCATTCAAATGCACCAAGGTGGGTTTTGGAAGCTCAGGAGAGGAAGGAGAGGAGAATTTAGGATGGAAGGAGAGTCTTCCCGCGTTATGAAGAGGAGCAAGCCTAGCAGCGAGATTAGACGACTTTCCGACCTCGAGGGTCATCTGAGTGGGACGATCATGTCACATATGGTAAGCTGACTCTTTTCAAATTCTCCATGTGAACTGTCAAGAGGGCTATATCCACTCTTACTTCCTTCATTTTTTCCTCTCCCAGCCATATCCACTCTTCCCAGGCCCGAGGAAGTTTTCCAAGCTGCCATGGCTTTCAAGGCTGACTTCCAATATCTCCATTGGCATGAGGGCTATACTCTCGAAGTGGCATCTGCAGGGGCTCCTTATTCATGCCAAGCATTATGAGAAGATTCGTATGGACTGGGCGGCTATGGGCGCACTAGTGGAGATCTGGCATCCCCAGACCCACACTTTTATCTTCCCGACCTTCGAGGTGACCATCCTCCTCGAGGAGGTGGAACTTCTGCTTGGTTTGAAGAAATTCAAGAGTGACGGGAAGGTGAAGGCTATGCGGATGCTGACACGGGTGACTTCTGAAAGTGTCCTTGGAAGCTTCATGTCGCCCGACGCAGCCAGAAAGGTCCGTACTCAAAAGGGGATCGATCTCCAAAAGCTTGCGGAGTGGGTCATGGACGCCCTGAGAGGGTCACCAGACGATGACTATTTGGAGGGAATCATGAAGGGGTTCACCATTTGTCTGGCGGGTGCTCTCTTGTTCCCTTATACCGACAAAATGGTGGAAGAAGACCAACTGGGTGCTATCTGCGGGATCTGGCGTGGAAAGAGGGTGGGGCCCGCCGTCCTTGCCTATCTTTACAGCGGTCTTACTGCCTCGAGCATGGGTAAGCCTCCATTTGGTTGTGCACTTGTCTTGAATTGCTGGCTTGATTTGCACTTCAAATTCGACCACCGCGAGGGGATGCCAACTGCTTCGAAGCTCTTCCAACAAAGCCCGCTTCACCACATAGCCGACGTGTTAGGCTTTGGTGGTACTGTAGTGAACCGCGTTCCGTGGCTGAAGAAACGTGAAGACTGGCGGTCTCACTTCCGCACCGTGACACAAGGCTTCTTTACTTGCGCACCGGCATGTTTGCTTTCGCTAGATCTCCTCATGAGGTCTTCCCCCGAAGTTGATCTTC